>JAVTVX010000016.1:9162500-10362500 GCA_033439265.1 Dillenia suffruticosa | reverse complement strand
AATTAATGATGTTATATGTGTGATAATATTGTTTTTTTTATTATGAAGTCAATATATTATATATTATGATTATGATTAAATTGTGTTAGTGTTTTATGAAGTTATGAAGTTTTGCGTCCCATCCCATGAGTTTTGCAATTTTTTTATTAAGAAATTTTAATTCACTTTTTTATTATATTGAATTGTTGAATTGAATAAAAGATTGATTGAAAGATTGAAAGAAAGCTGTCGTGAGAGAGAGAGAGAGAGAGAGGAGATTGAAAGGGGTGACCGACAAGAGAAGATTGAAATTATGAACAACCTTGGAAAATGAGCTCCTTTTACTTTCGCAAAAAGGGTTGTGAAGATTTTTGGAGATTGGGAGGTGATTTTAAGATGAGAAGAAATTGAAAGATGCATTTGCTGCTCAAGGATAGAAGAAAATTATAGAAGAGAAGATGAAAAATAAAATATAATATTTTTTGATAAAAGTGCTCAAAATTTTTGAATACTTCATTTATATTTATATTTATGTAATGTACAGTATCATCACAAAATTATAGAAGAGAACATGAAAAATAAAATATAATATTTTTTGATAAAAGGGCTCAAAATTTTCGATCACGATCATGAAAAATAATATGGTTATACATTAAATTAAATTGTTAGCTCTTGGTAAAAAAAAGCTCGCGGAAGAAATCATATCATAATTTATATTTTGTAATAATTCTTTCTCAAGTTTTTGGGTTAAAGTTGTCAATTATATTAGAAAGCTCGTGCCCTTTTATCTTAATAATCATATTTTTTTATCATTTAGTTATATCTAAAATTTGTAACATTACAATAAATTCTTTTTTGTCTCATTTCTTTTGCGACTTCTATAAAATATTTCACAATTTTTTTTGAATTCTTTATATTTTTATAATAACAATTTGACAAGTGATAAATACAAAAGTCTTTATTGTGGCGCAAGGAAAAGAAAAAAGAATTATATAGTTTTACTTTCGCACCAAATCGATTTGTTTGTCGAATAGGTAGCAAAAAAATTTATTTGTCCACGGTAGCAAATTAAGCCTATCCTATCCTATGAGACACTAAGCTTAAAGCAACAAACAAAAAAAAAGAATTAAAGCAATAATAAATAGTAGAAACAAATATTTAAAAAAAAGTATATAAAATATAAAAAAGTAATTACTTGAGAAATTTGTTTTTTATGGATACAAAAATAAAATAATAAAAAAAATGGATAGAAAGAAAAAAATAACAAAACTAAAAAAATAAAAATTAATTTTTGACAAGTCAAATTTGAACTTGCTTTGCCATCATTGGCGAAGTTTGAAGTTTGGTAGAGTGCAAACAAAATAGAAAAAGATAATTTGAACTTGGGAAGCTCCTGTGACAGACAAACTGACAAGTCAAACATTTTGGTTGGTCATCAATGTGAGCAGAAAATCACAGGAACAAGAAATTTCAACTTTTTGAAATAATTTTTGACTTTAATAACTCGATTCTGGTGACTGGCATATACAACCAAGAAGCAAAGAAAAAAATAAAACAAATTTTAAAGGAAGTGTTGCCACGACAGGACTCCTCCTTGCACTGCACTCCACTCACACCCCACCATGCCACTTAGCCACTACACCGTACGACCTTCCCATGCCTAGCACTGCGCATACACTTCCACGACACTACTACTAGCAGTAAGAAAATAATAAATTTCAAATTTCTGCAACTGTCTGCCCGCCTGCCAAGTGCCACCCTCCCCTGCCCTCTACCACTACACTCCTGCACCCTCCAGCTACTGCACTTCTGCACTCTCCAGCTACACTACTACACTACTGCACTCTGTCCTGCCATCCGAGCTACCACGAGCTAACAGTGCAGTTATACTACTACTTAACTAAACATTTCTCTCAAAACTCACTCAAAACTTACTCATCACTTTCCTCTCACCACTCACTCTCGCCAATCACTCATAAACTAACTCCTGTCCTCTCGGTACTCACTCTTTACTCACAAATAAACTGCTGTCCAAACTCCTCTCTCGGCTCTGTCTCCGCAAGCTTCCTTCATGGCTCCTTCCTACCCTTTCCTTCAAACTGCCTTTCCTCCTTCTTTAGCGCCTCTCCCAAACTCACAAAGTCGACACAATGGCCTCATCTAGAAAAGGAAAAAGAATTATGATAGAATCAGAAGAAAGCAAACACTTTCCTCTGAAAAAATAATCTATTTCAGAAGGTATTTTCTCATCGCAACATTACTTCGGGTCGATTAATTGATTGGAATTTTCTTGATAGTATAAGTTTTCAGTACGGAAGTTATTTAAAAGAAGTGTGCCCATCTTGGATTCTTAATCCAGATAAAAATATATATGACAATGCAGTGAGAATTTTTTATAATAATGTGAAAAAAATCCATAACGATTGTGTAGTAATTGATGGTAATATTAGTTCGTGTAGTTTTCAAAGTTATTTTGATGATGAAATAATTGAAGTGACTCCTAAGATGATATGCAGAGAGGCTAATCTTCTGTGGGTGGAGTATGAAGAGTGTGCTTCGTATTTAAACACTGAATAATAATAGATACTAAAATAATATTTAATGATGATAATTTAGAATTTTTTAGCACAAATGCTACTGATTTAAATTTTCAAGAACGAATTCTTCACTTTTTAATTATACACGCTATTAAACCACGTGCGGGAAATTATACATCTATTACCCGAGATGATTTTTGGTTAATGGCGCGTATAATTAAAAGGAAAAATCCGGGTTTACATTTTTTACTTCCTTATTTTATGATATCTTTAAGAGATTCTTCTAATAATTTATCATATTGTAGTATGGTAAGTGGTATTTTAAAAAGTCATGGAATAAATCTACAGAAAGAAAATCATTTACAACTAAAAATGATTAAAAATAGTATAAATGATAGAACTTTACGTAGGGCTTATTGGGTGTGTGAAGATAAAATTTGGATAAATTTAAAGAGAAGAGGTGTTCCAGAGCCACGAGCGGAAGAAGTTCATGATGATGTAAATCTGAATGATGTAAATGAAAATGAGAAAAGGAGGTGGGAATAATTGTTTGAATATATGAATCAGATGAAATTACAGTTGGATAGTGTTCGGAGTGAAGTAGGCGAGATTCGTAGCGAAGTGGGTGAGGTTCTTAGTGAAGTGGGAGAATAACGAAAAGAAATCGGACAAATTCGAAACGAAGTGGGTGAATTAAGGCTTAATTTTGATGAATTTTGAAACGAAGTATGGAGATAGATGTAGGGGTGAACAGTAATTTTATTAAATGTATAAGAGATCAATTACAGCTCGGAACATCTTCCTCCGGAACCACGGAACCTAGACTAGCTGCGAGCTTTGCTTATCCGGCCTACCCATTCGTCATTCGTCCTCCAAGGACTTCATTTGCTTCATTTGCTTCTCCTCCCAGATCTAATCTTAATCCATTTGATATTGGTGAAGTGATAAGAGAAATACCATCCTCTTCTGCTGCGACTGCTTCTGCCACTGCCACTGCGACTGGTAGAACTGCAAGTGGAATTGCATTGTCTTCTCAACAGAGCAGACAAAAAAATTTCGACCCAAAGTTAATTTCCTTAATTCCACATTTTTTCCTTTTTTTTTTCTCGTGTATCATTTTTTTTCCATGTATCATAATATAATAATATAATATATCACGTATCATGTATCATGTAGTCATGTATCGGATCCAAATATTAAATGTACACTATTTTTCTTATTTTTTCATTTTCTAAGTTTTTCAAAATTTTATTTATGTTAAATTTTTTATTTTTATAATATGCAAAAATTGGTTGCTACGCCGCAATTGGGCCACCCGCAGTCGGGACATACGATGGTTGGGATGCGCGCATGCCACACAGCGTGGCATGCATGTGAAGGCCATGGGTGCATGCAAGGGGCAGCACGAGCGCCCACGCATGCCACTGCCCGTTGCATGAGTTGATGCAAGTGCCCGCGGGCACCCGCTCATGCCACCGCGCGGGCCATTCATCCATGCAGCGCCCACGCGTGGGGCATGCGAACAGCCAAGGGCCAGCCTTCCATGCATGAAACCCCCGCACGGAGCATGCGAGCAGCGAAGGCCCAGCTTTCCATGCATGCAGCGCCCACGCGGGGCATGCGAGCAGTGAGGCCTAGCCTTCCATGCAAGCAACGCGGGCACCCAGCCATGCCAGCCCTGGCGCTTGCGAGCCCTAGTGTCTGCCAGCCCTGGCACCCGCGTACACACAACCATGCCACCCCGCGCGACTAATTACTCCATTTTTTATATTATTAAATTAGATTTATTAATATTATTATTTAAAAATTATAATGATATTAAATTACTAATTTCTATAATACATATAATATAAAATCATCCAAAATATTTTATCATTTTATTTCATTATCAATTATCAATCGACCAAGCCAAAATTTTTAGAATTATCAATCAACCAAGGCCAAATTTTTAGAAAGATCTAACACATTTTATTATGTTATTTCAAAACCGTGAAAAAACTTTCATTTTGTTAAAAAACTTTGATTTGTTTTTTGTTTGAGGGCGCTTACATAAATACTATTCTCCTTTTTTTTTCATTACTCTCTTTTGCTTCTTTGCAAACAACCTAAAACAATTACTCAAGAATCAAACCATCTGAGTATAAGATGATTATGATGATGTGCACAAGATCATTAGAAGATGATGGATCAAATCACTTAGCATTGAAAAATTAAATTTATTGTGTCGAAACAAAGCTATTTAGGATAGCTGGTTATCCAATCTCGATCCAATATATCTATCCACTCCAACTTAAATTTTATCCACTAACATTAATTTTGCCAGATTTAATGTTAAATATTATTCGATAATAATTAATTGAGTGACTTCTATATGACATCACCTATTCCTATGCACCAAGGATATAGTTGATGAGAAGGATGTTGTCATGTGCTCAGAAGGATGTTGTCACGGGTGAGAAGGATGTTATCAGTGGGTGCTTTAATCCTACCCTTAACCCTTGGATGGATGAGAGAAGGATGTTAGTGATACTACTGTTCATATTATTCTCTTACAACCCTCTTACAACCCTCTTACAACCTTTCAAGCCAAACAAATCCTAAATTTTTTATTTACTCGAGAAAATCATACCGACCACTAGCGCATGCCACGCACGTGAGGGAAGGCTATTATTAATTTTTTGATAGCGGTAATTAAATTAATTTTGGCGGAAAAAAGGACCAAAATTTTGTGGTAATTAAATTAATTTTGGCACGAAAAATACCAAATTTTGGCGCCAAAAATATTTTGTTATATTAACTTCATTTATTTCTTTATTTATTTCTTTTTTTTTTTCTAGTTTGCTACTTTTCTTTCCTATATTATGTTATGTTGTGTTTATGTTGTTGGGTTAAGCATCTCCCGTATTTCATTTATTTCTTTCTCTCCCTTACTTTTCTTCATTTATTTGCTTTGCAAATCTCTTCATTTATTCTCTCTTTGCTTTCTCTCTTTCTCTGTGCTTTTGCAAATCTTTATTTTCATGGATAAGATATGGATGTTTTCTAAATCAAGAGGAAGTGATGAATATATTAGTGGGGTTAATGCATTTCTTGAATTTGCATATTAAAATATTCAATCCACGGATGGGAAGATATCATGTCCTTGTGTAAAATGTTTTAACACATTGAGATTTCCTATACATATAGTGTTTAATCATTTGTTACGTTATGGGTTTCAACGTGGATACGATACGTGGATATATCATGGAGAGAGCAATAGAGAGAGTGATGGAAAAAGGACAGAATCAACATCTGATGCATCTAATGTGTCAAACGTACATGATAATCTTTTTCACCATGATATCTTTGGCACATTACATGATGCATTTAGTGCATCTAAGGTGGATGATTTTACTTCAGATAAATTTCAAGAAATACTTCAGAATGCAAAAAAACTGGTATATCCAAAATCAAAATATTCTGTACTTACAACTATTGTGCATTTATATCATTTAAAGTGTTTGTCTGGATAGAGCAATAAATCTTTTTCATTACTGTTAGTATTTTTGGGAGAATTATTGCCTGATGATAACATCTTACCAAATAGTTGCCATGAAGTAAAGAAAACTATTTCATCTTTAGGGTTGACATATGAGAAAATACATACTTGTCCTAATGATTGTATGTTATACCGGAAACATAGAGCCAAAGATGAAGTATGTTATGTGTGTGGTACTTCTAGATGGAAATCAAATATAGATAAAGGAGATGAAGGATGTCAAGAAATTAATAAAAAAAAGGCTACTAAAATATTGAGATGGTTTCCTTTGATTCCTAGATTGCAAAGACTATTTACATGTCGGGAAATAGTTTCTTTGATGAGATGGCATCATGATAAGAGAACAAAGGATGGACTTTTAAAACACCCAGCAGATTCTCATGCATGGAAGGAGTTTAATTCTCTATACCCTAACTTCTCTTCTGATCCAAGAAATATTCGATTAAGGTTAGCAGCAGATGGTTTCAATCCTTTTAAAACCATGAATGTTTCACATAGTACTAGGCTAGTGATCATAATACCATATAATTTACCTCCTTGGTTGTGCATGAAATCTACTAACTTCATACTCACATTACTTATTCCCGGTCCTAGAAGTCCTGGGGATAAGATATATGTGTACATGGAACCATTGGTGGAAGAACTGAAAGAATTATGGAATGGAGTAGATGCTTATGATTGTTCAGTTGGTGAAACATTTAAAATGCATGTAGCACTTTTATGGACCATTAATGATTTTCCTGCATATGCTAATTTGTCTGGGTAGAGTAGTAAAGGTAGATTTGCATGTCCAGTATGTGGATATGATACATGTTCTCAATGGTTATCTCATGGCTGAAAGTATTGTTATATGGGACATTGAAGATGGTTAGAGTCAACTCATCCATTCTGGTATGATAAACATTCTTTTGATGGGACACAAGAATTCAAAGTTGCTCCTAAAGAACGATCCGAATCTGATGTATTGCGAGAATTAGATGGCTTTGATTTAACAAGTGCCGATGACATGCCTGGATGGAAAAAAAGAGCATATTGTTTCATTTACCTTATTGGAAAAATGTTTTAATTAGACATAACATTGACATGATACACACAGAAAAAAATTGTTTTGATGTAATTGTTGGTACAATTCTGGGCCAAGAAAGAAAGTCTAAGGACAATTATAAGGCCAGACTTGATCTTGAAGAGATAGGAATAAGAAAGGATTTACATGTACATAGATCAAACTCTACAAACATATTATTGCCTAAAGCATGTTACCAAATGACCTTGCAGGAGAAAGATGCATTTCTTAAGGTTCTAAAGGAGTTAAAACTTCCTGATGAGTGTTCTACTAATATTTCCAGATGTGTTCAATTGAAGCAACAGAAGTTAATAGGTCTAAAGAGTTATGACTGTCACATTTATTGTAAGAGTTTATTCCTATACCAATTCGTGGATCACTCCCCGAGAATGTTACCTCTATTATCATCAAAATTTGTAATATTTTTAAATGTCTTTGTTCTAGAGTCCTTGACCCATGAGAACTTGAGCAATTAGAGGCATTAGTTCCACAAATTATGTGCGAGGTTGAAAAGATTTTCCCTCCCTCATTTTTTACCAGCATGATACACTTGATGGTGCACTTGACAATTGAAGCAAGAATTGGTGGACCAGTCACATATAGGTGGATGTATCCCGTTGAAAGGTTTGTTTTATTTTTTAACTTATTTAGCTCATTTCATTTAACCTACACATTTAAATTTCATACAATATATGTATTTAATTTAATATAATATATGTATATGTATGCAGATACTTATTTCAACTCAAATCCTATGTACGTAATAGAGCACGACCTGAAGACTCTATCGCAGAAGGATATATAGCAAATGAGTGTTTGCTATTTTGTTCAAGATATTTAGACAGGGTTGAAACAAGGTTTAATCGTGCATTGCGGAATGATGATAATCATATTGTGTTTGGAGAAGATGAGTCCACTTTAACAACAATCGGAAGGCCTTTGGGAGTAAGAACACGTTCATATGTTCAAAGACAAAAAGGAAAAAGAATATGTCGAATTCGTCTCAATGACAAGTCATTGCAGCAATGTCATAGATACATAGTATTTAATAGTGACTCAATTGCTTCCTTTAGAGTGTAAGTATATATTTTCATATATATTTTTTTTAATATTTAAACTCTAATACATATATATATTATATATGAAGGGAACATATGCAACATCTTCGAAGAATAAATCATGGGAAGAAATTAAACACTTTCCAAATGGACAAACTTCATAGTAAAGAGTTCACTACTTGGTTTAGTCATCGTGTAAGTATATCATTTTTTAATATTATTAATTTCTTCTCTTTATATAAATACTTAATCTTTTAAGATTTCTTTTGTAGGTTACCAATCCAAAATTTGTTGGGGAGATTATAGATGAAATTAAATGGATATCTCGTGGACTAGATCCATTTATTAGAAATTACAGTGGCTATCTAATCAATGGATATCGATTTCACATAAAAGATCATGAGAAATACCTTCAAACTCAGAATTCAGGAGTTGTGGTAGCAGTTGATGATATTAGTTATGCAAGTGCGAAGGATAAAAGGCCAATTGAAGGTAAAGTTAATTATTATGGAATTTTTAGAGAAATCATTCAAGTAAACTATAACGGAATATATACATTTGTATTATTTCGGTATGATTGGGTCGACCTACAACGAGGATGCAAGAAAGACAGATTTGGTTCAACTCTTGTCAATTTTTTCTATCTCAATCATACCAGTACTGATTTGCTGGATAATCTTTATGTTTTGGCATTCCAAGCAAAGAAAATGTTTTATGTGGCTGATGAAAGACATAAAGGATGGCTTGTTGTAAAACATGTCAAAGTTCGATATGAATTTGATATGGGTGATGAATTGACAATTCATCATTTCAATTCAGAAACTAGCCGCTCAACTAATCAGACGTGGGTTCGAACTAATGTTGATGAAGATGAAGGAAATATATCAATGGCAATAAATGACGATGATAATGATGTTGATAGAGTAGGATGGGATGTATATGTATAGGAAATATAATTTTGTTTACATATTATCCAATCATTCTCTATTTTTATATTTTTTCCTTTAATTTATTCGGTGCACTGAGATATAATAATTGGTGTAATATTTTATCCTTAATTACGTTTACTAAAACAAATACTAAACTTACATTGCATATTGCATATGATTATCAAAATTTAAAGGTAGTAAGTAGAGTTTTTGATAATTTATAATTTAGGTAGTAAGCAGGTAGTAATAATAATATAGTAGAGTTTTTTAAAATTTATAATTAGTAGTAATCATATAGTAATATTGTAACAATATAATAGAGTTTTTGAAAATTTATAAGTTAGTTAGTAAGCAGGTAGTAAGTAGGTAGTAAGTAATAATAATGTGGCAGGAGCTTGCATGGGCTGGCGCCCACACTGGCATTGCCGGGCGCCCGCGCTGGAGTTGCATGTGTGCGGTGGCATGTGTGGGGGCGCCCGTGCTAGCATGGCCAGGCGCCCGCTTGGCCCACACATGCCATGTCTCTCTGCTTTTTTTATTTTGTTAAAATTTTTATATATGGATTATATCAAAATTTTCAAATTATGTTGAATAATAATATATTTAATATTATTAATTTAAATAATACAATGATATAAATTTAGGGTTATTATTTATTGAAATGTAATATTTAGGGTAAGAACAAATGTTACAAACAATACAAAAAATTAAATTGTTGATGATGTAATAATAAAAAAATAAAATAAAATTTACAAAAAATGGAAAAAATAGAGGTTCTAAAAATTTATTTGAGCCCTAAATCAAATATATAATAAATCATTCTCCATAAACATCTTTCCTTCCATCTTTCCCTCCAAAACTTATAAGTTTTTTCCCTCCATCTTTCCCTCCAAATTTATAAGTTAGGTAGTAAGTAAGTAGTAAGTAGTATGGGTGCAGTGGCATGCATGGGTGGGAGCCCATCCTGTGGCATACATGGGTGGGAGCCCGCATGGCCGGGCGCCGGTGTCGGCCCACACATTCCATGTCAATACTTTTTTTTAATATAAAAATTTTTACATAATTATGTCAAAAATTTTAAATATGAATTATGTAGAATAATGTTATATTTAATATTATTAATTTAAATAAGGTAATGATATAAATTTAGGGTTATTATTTATTGTAATGTAATATTTAGGGTAAGAATGTAGTAACAAAAACAAAAACATTGTAACAAAAACAAAAGTACAACAGAAAATGAAATTACTGATGATGTAATAATAAAAAGATAAAATTCAACTTAGAAAAAAGCGGGAAAAAATAGCGGGTTCTAAAAATTTATTTGAACGCCTAAATCAAATACATAATATATCATTCTCCACAAACTCTCTTTCTCACTAAAACCTCTCTCCTCCCTCAAATCTTAAATCTTGGACTTAAAACCATAATCATTTTTCAAATTTTCAAATCTTTCGACTTAACCAAAATCTTATTTCAAACTTTCCTTAACTCAACATGGGAAGAACTAAATGAAGGATGAGTATTGTTGTTGAACATGAAGAATTACAGCCATCCGAAGATCAACTTCACTCCGAAGAAGCCCAAGATGCTACGCCAGGTTTGATTTGGTTTGGTTTAAAAACATATCATTGAGATAAGTATCTATTTCAAATATTTTTTTAGCAGTTCTCAAGAAGAAATGTAGAGGCTCAACACGTTGTCAAGATGTTTGGGATTTAGAAAAAGGAAAACGGATGGTGGTTGAAATGAATGAATTAAATCAACCGATAGGAATTGATGGTACGTTTACTAGATTTCTTGGTTCTATAGTCAAAATCCACTCGATTGCTCCCATAAATTATAGGACTTGACGTGATATGCCAACAGATTATAAAGAAGACATGTGGAAAATTATAGAGGTATCTACTAAATTGTACATTCACATAAATGGAAATTAATCCATCTAATTTTATTTCTTTCATTTTGAATTTTGTACATTCTCATAAATTGGAAATTAATCCATCTAATTTTATTTCTTTCATTTTGAATTGTAGTCCAAGATTACTTTCAAACTACTCAGAGATGACACAAAAAAATGGGTTATTGGAAATTTGTGTGAGAAATGGAAGAGTTTTAAAAATAGCCTGAAATCAAAATGGTTTGATGATTCACCTAGAGTAGATGAAAATATCAAAAGAATGGAAGATGAAAGGGTTGATCCAAATCAGTATAAGGATCTTGTTACTTTCTAGCTAAGTGATAAAGGGAAGGTAAAAAATAAATAATTTTTCTTACTCATTCATTTATACTCTCGTAAAAAATAAATAATTTCTCTTACAATTAATTGAATACATTTAATTCTAGTACTTTGTATTAGGAAATTAGTAAAAGAAATTCAGAATGTCGTGCAAAGTTGACGGATCCACATTGCTTAGGATCTAAGTCATTTGCCAAACTCATTGATGAGAATGTATAAACAACTCATATTTTATTTTACTTATAATTAATTTTACTGTATAATATTTTACATACTTGGAATCACATTTTATTATTACAGACAACACAACGTGGGACGAAACCTTGTAGAGCAGAACTTTATATTACAAGTAGATCCCGATTGGATGGAAGTTTAGTCTCTACGAAAGTATCAGAAGTTGTGGTATGGATGATTATTTTTATGTAGTTCTTGATTTATGGACATTCATGTTTCATTTATTTACTTTATAGGAAATGATGAAGAGTCAAATGGAGTCTGTCGAGAGAGAAGAAGGCCAAGTAGAAAGTTCAAATTTATCTTGGAAAAGTGATATTGTGTCAAAGGTTAAAGGCCCTGATTCGCGGGGTAGAATCAGATGTGTAGGAAAAGTTACAAGTGCATTTGTACATTCAACGAGAGCTGACAAAGAAGATATAACTAATATGATGCAACAATTAATGGAACAAAATCATAATCTTACTAATTTGTTAAGTAATGTTCTTCTTCATGTTGCTATGAATGTTGGAAGTGGACATAAAGATGAATTGATAAATATGGTTAATGAAGCAAGGGTTATTGCTGGTGTTCGGGTATGTAATTTCTCTATTTCTACTTCGGCGCAATCTTATTAATTTCACTTTTACATTTCAAAAATAATTTAAATTATTTGTTTTTTAGCTTCCTTCAATATTAGATACTGGGAGTGCACTTAAAAACCAGAAATCATCATCACTGCCCGACTCCGTCCCAAAAGGTAATATTTATTTTACTACTTATTTTTATTTTATTTTTAACATAGTAATATTTTTATTTATAACAATTTTTATACATTATATTATATTCATCTGACTCTACTTCTTTTTATGAATGAATAGATTGAATGAAGGTGGACTTTGCCAATAATCTTTGGATAATTGAAGTGAAGCATCTCTCAGAAGAAGATATATGGATTGTGGGTGTGGGATATGTAATCTTTTTGTTTTTTATCCTATTGTATCAATCATTTTCTAATATTATAATATTTTACTATTTTCTTTATTTTCAAGTTTTTACTTATATTTCCTTATACTTGTACTAACCATCCACAAAACTTATAACATTTACTCACATAAGAAGACATGTACAGTAACCGACTATAGTGAATGGTAAGTAACTGGTAAGTGACTAGTAAGTGACGATAGTAGTAATCGAAAAGTAAATAACTGGTAAGTGATGATAGTAGTAACCAAGAAACAAGTAACTTGTAAGTGAGTAGTAAGTGATGATAGTAGCAACTATAGTGACAATAAAGTACTAATATTTCTTAACACCGTCCATAAATCACAATATTTCTTAACATTTATACAACTGAAGTAATAACATTTCCAAGCGGTATGATATATGTCTAGCAGTAACATAACCGACATAGGTACTAATATGGCAACCGATAATAAAAATAGTAAGTTTTCTCAACACATTTTAAACCGATGATAAAATACTAAATGTACCAACAGTTCTAACCGTCACTATAAATATATGACATACTCCAACGGTCATGAAAAGTATCAGAATACACCTATCTCGATTGGTGTATTATCGACTAAATCCCTATCCGTTGGAGAAGGTTTTACCGATGGTTTTTGTATATTTAGGAGACGGTTTTAGTCCGTCAACAAAACTCACTTGTTTTGTAGTGTTATAAACTCAAAAATCCAAAAAATTAACTCACGTGCTAAGTGCTTAGAAAAAGGAGAGATACGTGGGAGGTTAAGAGATCATGGGTTAACCACCGCCCATTACCTTTTTTAATTTAAATTTTAACTCGTGGTAAAAACCTTGATGGGCATATTTTACAAACATTTCCCACTTGCACATGATGGTATTTTACGTCCGTCATAAGATACAACTCTTATGACCTTTCACATCACTCTATTGGACTTTTATACAGGATTGAGTATTATATGATTAGCGAGTATACTTACAAACAAAGACTTTTCAATATACCTATTAGGATAATAAATGAGCTACTATTAGTATAAAAAGAAGTCATTGTACCCCAGATTCAATGTATTACATCTATCAAGCCACTTTTCTCATCAAAAGTGTTTTTTAATCATTAATCGACTGTGTATTCACTATTATGTTTCCAATTCCAATATGGATAAATATAATAGGTCGACTCGGTGAATATAATATAACAATATAATGTTGCTTGGCCTTCGTTTTCCTTATTAGAAACTATCCATCTCAATTTAATTGCTTTTCTAGGCCTGTTTTGCAGATCTCATTATCTTTCAGGCCATTGGTAAGCAGAGTATAAACCAAGACTTCAAGAAATAGCCAAGAGTAATATGGGTATAGGTAGACCCATCCAATAGATCTCGAGTCTCATACAGTGGGTACGGAGATCAAGATCACATTATCGTCTCAGATAATAACTCCCACATCCTATGGTCGATTTATCATTCGTGGTATGAAATGTGTGTCACTGTGTTATTCCCCATCTCTTAAAAGAGCATATATCAAATTTCTCTAATATTATGTAGGTACAGAATTCAGTCTACACATAAGATTTTATCCAGAGATCTCATAAAAAGTACCTCAAAGGTGATATTACTAACCGCAGTTGATACTGATATCTTAAATCTATCTACTTACAATCAATATGGATTGTGGGTATATCCATGTCAGTCATATCGCAGATGACATCATCCTGAACACATATCAAGGCTAGTTATATTTTAGCAAGGCTACTCTCAAAGTCTTTTATGTTTACAAACCGTCTCATCTCCGTTCACTCAGAGTTGTAGATGGTCATTTATATAAGAGAGTCGGTCTTACCTGTTTGACATATTTTATCACATCACAAAATATATGACAACAAATAAGTGTAATAAATATGTAATTGAATAATGCACGTATGTCATATATAACAATAAGTATCAAAACATCAATATAGTACATAGAAGAAATGTTAAAATACATTGAAATCTAATGATTCTCTATGTCTTACAAAAGAATCTCTCGTAATGGGTTTAGTGAAGGCATCAATCATCATACTGTGTGTGGAAATGTATTTGATCATTATTTCATCCTTCCCGTTGACGTCTTTCACAAAATAGTATATGGTATCAATGTGTTAGGTATTACTGTGATACTTAAAGTCTCTAGTACAGACAATAGTGGCTTCTTTATCATAGTAAATCATCATTGGTTTCCTACTATTTGCCATAACCCATAAATCATCCAAAATTTCCAAAACCAAACACTCTCTTGAATTGTTGCTGAGCATGCCATAAACTCAGCCTCCATCATAAATAGAGATACACAAGTTTGTTTCTTGTTGCTCCAAGATATGTACCATTATTGAGCAATGAGAGGTTTGCAATTCCTTTGAGGTATCTTAGAATCGTTTTCACTACTCTCTAGTAACTTCTTCTAGGATTCGATTGATACCTATTTAGCTAACTGACTACAAAATAAATGTTTGATCATGTACACAACATTGCGTATATCAAACTAGCTACTGCATTGGCATAAGGGTTTATACTCATTTTCTTTATTTCTTTTTGAGTTTTAGGAAAAATGTCAAGATTCAGGTTTTCAACTTTAGCGATGGGAGTATCTATGAGATTGTAGTTGCTTATGCCAAAACATTCGAGAATTTTCCTAATATAGGACTCTTGTAGAGCCAACACCTGTCTAGAGCGATCCTTCTGAATCTTAACTTTGAGAATGATCTGAGCCTCACTCATGTCCTTCACATCAAAACTCGATGATAACTACATTTTAATGGTCATCAAATATTACCTCCTCATGAAATCTTAGGTACCACTGCCTGGATGATTGCTTAAGGCTATATATCAACTTTTGAAGTCAATAAACCTTGTCCTCCTAGCCTTTAAGAACAAAGTTAGATAGCTGCTCCATATAGATCTCCTAATCCACACTTTTGTTCAAGAAGTCAATCTTAACATCCATTTGGTGTAACTCTAAATCTATGTCCATAACAATCACTTAAAGTAAGCGGAATGAGGTAAATTTGACTACTAGGGAGAAAGTCTCCTTGTAATCCACGCTCTTAGTCTAATTATAACCCTGGACTACTAGATAGGACTTATACCTCTCTACCGATCTATCAGCTTTTCTCATGATTTTGGGAATCCATTTGTTCCTAATGGCCTTGCTAGACTCAGGCAAATCAACTAGATCTTAGACCCCATTGGTTTTCATTGACTCCATCTCTTTATCCATCGCCTTTAAGCAATGATCCTTTACAGAACCCTCGAGAGTCTTTTTGAATATTTTGGGCTTCTTATCATTCATAGAAGTCATAATGAGGGTCTCATCCTTAATTGGGAAATGACATTTAGATACATGTCCTCGACTACTACTACGAGGAGGGAGAACATTTTTACCTCTAGATGGACCACTTCCACTAGAACCAAGATCCGTAACGAATTCTTAGATCTTACCACTAGGCTTAATTGAGCTATTAGGCTCATCCATCTCATAGAATGTAAAATCTCGATCGATATCAACTCTTTTAGAAAAATCATTCTTAGAGAATATAGTATCATGAGACTCAATCTCAGTGACAATACTGTCCATATGCTCGCATAAGAACACATGCCTAATGGAGTGTTTTGAATATCTTATAAAGATGCAATTTTTTTCTCGTGGGTCTAACTTGCCGTGTGGACGTAAGGAATCATGAATATATGTGGCACAACCCTATGGTCTTAAGTGGCTAAGGTTAGATTGTGTCATGCCCCGACCCACTCCCGAGCCAGGCATGCAACCAGCCCGCCGTGGCACCCAGATGCACGAGCACCACGTCTCGCACATCGAAGCACCGTAAGGCTGTCAACATTCACATAATCCAAGTTTCCAAATCACAGAGATCCCCAAGTGATAAAAATAATACATGTATGCCTCAATGTAAATTAAAACGAGTGAGAGTTAACCTTATATAGACCAGAAGAATTATAAATACAGTCGTCCCAATTTAAACAAATACAATGGTCATCCTAACTTCCTCAAGATGAAACAATAACCTTAATATATAGCGGAAGAGCGGGTAGTCATACCCCGGCTTAGTAGTCTCCAAAAAATATCCAATACAACAATGCGCACAAATCTCTCCGTCCGAGTCTGCCCCTATAGGAGGGAAATGTGAGGGGTGAGTACCGTAGAGAGGGGGGTTAGTACTCAGCAAGTCGGAGGGATGACATGCTACAATTAATTTTTGGGTGAATTAGGAGTGCCAAAATTATCCCAATAAATCCATAGTATGCCAAAAAAATATTATGACATCTCAATAAATCATTCACGGCATACGTATCAAATCAAATATGCATCCAGTATGAATGTCCGTTATATCATGTAGAGCCGGCCGAAAATATCCCGGCAAGGGCCAACTATGGCCAAGGACGGGCAACATTGGGGGTTTTCACAGTGCAAGTAATAAAATAAGGCTCTCTACCCCAACGTTGGCCACAGACTACTCCAACTAGCCTGTATATATATATCGTACACGTATCAAGGATCAAGCGTGTATGAAAACCTGCCGGTGCTAGACCTACCAAGGTCCTCCCCCGAGTGGTTCAACCGACGACTGTCCATACAATATGTATGACAATCTGACGGATACCCCCTGCAGAGGCATATCCGGGCACAACAGGTGCCTCTACCAAATGTCCTTCATAGCTATGGAATGCCATAGAAAGCATATCATTATCATCACAGTATCCACAGGGGCATCCAGCCCAAATCACATATCTCAAGCCAAATTATCAAGCCCTATCATGTCAAGTGCCAATATGCAATGGAAGCATAAAATCATGTGGATATATCAAAGTGTGGCACAATCATCAAGTATCAAAATCATGGATACATATCGATATAAACAAGTTGGGACACTCCATATATCACAAAATATTTTCATAAATCCAGGAGAATAAGTCAATCATACCATTTTAAA
This sequence comes from Dillenia suffruticosa, assembly GCA_033439265.1. Lineage (NCBI taxonomy): Eukaryota > Viridiplantae > Streptophyta > Magnoliopsida > Dilleniales > Dilleniaceae > Dillenia > Dillenia suffruticosa. Next base: position 10,344,976 of record JAVTVX010000016.1, on the reverse strand, counting down.
TCATGCATTTGAAAGCTTTTTAAAACATGGTATCAATTAAAAGTAGATGTCAAGACCCACTCACTATTAGGGGAGGATAATGCACTCCCCAATATTTCCACAAGGCGTAAATCAAGTGTCCCCTCCGTTCAACTCAAATAACTCTTAGGGAGACAAAGAGTCTGCAGATTTTTAACCTACGCAATCATGGAAAATAGACTATAACTTTGGCTATACCAATCCAAATCAGATGATTCTTATCTCATTTTAAAGCTAAGGGATAGCACTATAACTTTCATTTTGCACACTTCCTCAGATTCAAATCACAGAATTCCCGGTAAGCCTCATTTTTTTACTGCCATATTTAAGTTTCAGATTTTGCCCAGTTTTTTTACAGAAGCTATAACTTTCATCCTACTCACCAAAGTCTAATGAAATTTTAACAAGTTATAGCTAAGATGTAGATCTACAACTTTCGTGCTTTGTGTTTTATCCAAATATGTCTGGAAGGGGTTGAACAGAATTCATGAACAGGACAGATACGTTTTAGTGAAACATACAGTTTCTGTCAACACAGTTTTAAGGAAAATTGTATAACTTTCAATTTCCTCATGCGAAATGGCTGAAAGTTTTATATGTTATAGACGAGGCATATATATATAACTTTCATGTGTGTTTCTTCAAACTAAGACTGGAGAGGGGCGTTTGTACTCACTACTGTCAAGATTCGAAACAGGACGTTTCTATGTCGAGTATTAGGAAAAGTGCCATAACGTTTGGCACAGGTGTCTGAATTTGGTGATTCTTACCTCGTTGGAAAGATAAGACTTGGATCTACAATTCATATAGCTATCACATTTTCAAATTGTGGCTCTAAGATGCCTTAAAACAGAGATGAAGTCATGGATAGAAATAAAATTTAAAGTAAGACAGGATAAAATTTCTTACCTCACTTTCTTTGTCTTCCTCTCTTGCTTCTCTCGTTGTTCTCACGAATTTGGGAAGAATGAACAAGCATTCTAAGGCATTCTTCTTTTATTATTGTGTTAATAACTCACCACCCCAGGATCAAATCTCCAATTAATCTAAACCATAGGATCATTTTGACTATTGCATGTGTTTTGATTGGTTTTTTTTTCCTGTGCATGTGTTCTGATTGGCCCACCTGGCCTTTCTCATCTCCATTTAGCCAACACTTGTCCTCCTCACTATAACACTTGTTCAATACAAGAATACACTTGTCACATTTCATTTAAGTTTTGTTAATTGCTAACAAGTCCTTTGACTTATAAAAATTCTAATTTGACCCCTAAAATTTTCATAATTACACATTTGGCCCAAAATTTTATATTAGACCTAATTAAATTTATTTAATGTGAAATTAAGGTTTTGAATCTCTTTGAGTTACAATTGATCCGATTTGTATTTTACCGTCAAATATCATTTTTTTTTGTGAAAATTCATGAACGTAGTAATAGAAACATTATATATATATATATGAAATGGAATTCACTATAGAATACACCGAGAGTCGGTGTTATAGACTTCGTCCCCATCCAAAACTCATATGAGGTATAGATTATAGATTTTGATGGGATACGGTTGAGGATATAGACAATAGTCAATAAAGTATCTGCCCAATAGGAGATGGGTAAATTGGCCTACGCTATCATAGAGCTCACCATCTTCAACAAAATTTTATTCCTCTCTTGGCTACTTTATTCTACTAAGAGGTAGTAGAAATGGTCAACTATCTCGTAATGCCCTTCTTGAAACAGAACTTTTTGAGTTATTTAGACAAATACTCGTACCCTTGACCAGTTTTAAGAGTTTTCACTCTCAATTCTAACTGATTTTCAATCTCACTAATAAGCCTCCTGAAACATTCCAATGCCTTACCTTTGTGCAAGATTAGATAGATGTAACCATAATGCATGTATTGGTCCATGATATAATAAAGTACACAGATCTATTTCGGGTTTTCACGTTCGTATGCCTACAGATATTAGAGTGAATCAATCGCAATGGAGTCTCAACTCTCATTGATAGTAGCCTCACTCTATCTATCTCTTTAGACATCATCATTATCATCAATCCTCATCACCATCATTGACATCATTTTTTATTTCTAACACCGGTGACAATGACCATCCACCATAAATAGTCTCTTTGTGGTCATGTCTCCTGATCTCTTCTCCATTGGAAACCTCAGGCCATATTTTCATTTCTCATCCTACAATGGAAACCCTAACTCTGACATTTTGACCTTATATTTGTAGAACCACAAGCCATGAATTATCTCTTTGAAAATCAAACTCCCAAATCTGAAGAAGAAATTTGTAGACTCAAAATTTTACTCTTTCTATTCAATTTCTAGCCTAGTTCTTCAACTATTTGAGGAGAGACTTCTTAGCCTTTTCCATGTTTTCTTCAAGGATTCTTCTATCATTAAAAGTATTTAAAGATCAATCTTTCATCTATGTTTTCAAAGGTTTTTATAGGGTGTTTTGAGACATAAATCGTAGCAAAATGTATCCTTCTTCTCCTACTTTATAGTTGTAGGTTTCACTTTCTTCTCTCATTTTTTCTTTCATACATGATCAACTTAAATCCTGCCCAATTTATCTTCCCTCTTTTTGTCCACAAGGAGTTTTAGTTGAAAGTGAGTTATCTTTTTGTGGGAGCAAAATGAGTTTCAATAACGATTAAAAGTGAACAAAATTAGGCTAGATGATGAGCAAAATTAGGATAAATTAATAAAAAGTTGATATGGATTAAGTTAGACCAAGTTTAGGAATATATAAAGTCACATATCTAGGTTACAAACCTAAATAGGTCAACTTACACATAAAACAAGTCAACCCGCCAAGCTTAGTTCAATACAGAATGACTAAACAAGTTGACTTAATCCTGAGACAAATTGACTTACCAAGAGGAATAGACCTATCATATGAAAACTGTAGGTTAACTAAGTCGAACTACATGTAAACCAAGTTAACTCATTTAGTGTGGACTCTAAACTTAGATTGTACGTTAGACAAGTCGACTCACTCAAAGTGTCAAATCTACTAAATGAACACACTGAAAAGTAACCTAAGGCTAAAACTAAGAACAAGTTGACATGCCCAGAGATAAGTTGACCTATCCTATAAGAGCACTGATAAAGTAAAAAATTTAATAGTCTAATGGTAAAAAATTTCAAAATATAACGATCAAAATTGAACATGAATTGTTAAGGTCAAGTCGACTAGTATGATCATTAGTTGACCTATACATTTTGGACATAGAATATTTCATGAACTCTTAAACTTCAAACTAAGTTGACTTGAGCACTCTATACTTATATTTTCAAGCACAACATAAAATTGACCTAGGCATTTACCCGGTCAACCTGTGCATGTACACCATAGTGAGAAACTCAGGTGCTACTAAGCACAAGTCAACTTATACATTTTGCAAGTTGACTTGCACAAAGTTTAAATCTCAAAATAACTTAGAAGTCAACTTAAGAATGAAAAGCCACTGCATGAAAATTACTTACTAGAAAACACAAGTCGACCTGCACAATACATGAGTTGTCATGCACATAAATAGAGTACAAACACAAGTCGACCATAAATAAACACATGTTGACTTGTATCAAATATACTTAAGTAGAAAGAAGTTCAAGTCAACCTAACAAGGGCACAAGTCAATTTGCATAAATTACCATGTAAATAATTGTCTAAGTACTATTAAATCTAAATAAACCTATCAGGCACAAGTCAATTTGCATAAACTGCCATGTAAATAATTGTCTAAGTACTATTAAATCTAAATAAACCTATCAAAATGGATATCAACTTGCTTGCACAAACTTGAAAATACAAGCCATCCATAAGCACTTAATTCTTGACTTACATGAACCTTAAAATAAAATATGCTTAAGTAGATTGAAGTCCAAGTCAACTTGATAAAAGCACAAGTCAACTCACATGAGCTATTATGTAAAAATTGCTTAAGTCTGATCAAGCATATGTTAATTGAGGAGAGCACAAGCCGACTAACGTGAGCAATATTAAGACACTATCGAAGCATAATGCAACACAAGTTGACTTACCATACATATCAAGTCCACCTACACTAGCCAAAAGCCTAAAGAATTCAAAAATCAGTAATCTTGAAGAAAGAAGAAGTTAACTCATTGTGAGTCAGAAAAACTGTTAGTACATTTAATGAAAATCTAACTACTCTCAATAGCAACCTATGAAGCATCCAAATACCATTAAATAAAGCTCAATAGCTATCTTGATCTGACAGATTTAAATACAATAAATGATGAGAAGATTAAAGACTTTTAGATTCTTGGAACATCTGTGAGCAATCTAGTGAAACATTTTTAGGGTTTGCAAGCACATTTTGAAAGCCATAGGGAGTCTTTGAGAGAAATATTTGCAAGATGTAATTAGTACCTGTATAAGCTAGTTGTCTATGCTACTTTTGAATAAAATAGTGGATTAAAAAATTTAGGTAGTACCTGGAAGTGGAAATACACCGGGGAAGGTAGAACCACCATGAATATCTCGTGTCTTGATCTTCTCTCCCCCTTTCTTTTAAACTTCTTCATAAAACCTAAAAAATCTCAAAAGTACCAAAACAACCTCTTCACCTCTTGTACGTTATTACAAATTTGTTCTTCAATTTCGTTCTTTAGTTTTCTCCTACAATTTGAGATGACAAAACACGAATAACAATATTCATAGGCTTAGGTTGATGCTTAGATTAAAGTTCTTGTAAGAACCACCTAGCGGGTGAATTTGTGGTTTGACAATTTTAGAGCTTTCTTGGAATTTAAGACTTGAAACATAGTGAAGACACTAGAGGAAGGAGAAGAATCAACGTAGGCTATTTATAGTGGTTCCATTATTCCCGTTCTACGGTCACACCCAAATTTCATCTGGATTTTTCAATCCACTATCTGTCTCTCAAATAGTATAAACATCTAGGTTTCATATATCCTAATTACACCTTTACAAGTGTTGGTCGCAAAACACTTCCTACTACCTTTTCATAGTGCTAGTAAACCCTAACCTTCCCTCACATAAACAACTATACCCAGATGAAGAAGACCCTTTCTTCTCGGTTCCTTACAAGATTCAGAGAGAAAGGAAGATTACAAGGTTGAGCTTTAAAGCTTTGATATATTGTTTAGAGTTCAAGATAATTACAACTTAAGAATTTGAGATACACAACATGAAATGCACATTTTGAGCTCAATCAATATTGCAATGAAGTTCCAGAAGTTATTTGATCTTCAGATGTTGTTGTATTTATAGCTTGAGTAAAGATTTAGCTGTCAGAGAACGAATATGGCCTTGCAGGTCGTTGGACATCATTTAATGCTCAAACATGTGTTTTTTTTTTAACTTGCAATTTCTTATTTGATATTCGACTACGTCTTTATTCTAGTCGACTACAATTTGAATTTTATCTACGTTGCTTCATGAGTAAGTCGACTGCCTCTATTTTCCTAGTCACTTCTTCTTGGCTTAGTTCAATGAATATTTCCAACTTTTTGGTACTCCAAACATCAAGGATTAGTACTCTTCACTATGCTCAGCTATTTTTACTTTTAGCTCTTAAGTGAGTCGACTGCCTCTATCGATACAAGTCGACTATGTCTATGCCTTAAGTCAGGTCTTGGACTTAAACAGTGTTGAGGATTGGTACTCGCAAGTCTAACTCATCTGTTGAGACTTGTGAAAGTCAACTCCTTCATTCTTATGAGTCGACTTGGCACCTGAACCTACTTTAGTATATGTGAATTGTGCCTATGCAGGATGGCTTAGTGTATGTGGCATAATGCTTTAGGTATGTGCCATGTGGCATTATACTCTACGATTGCTTATGTCTTTAGACTCGTGAAGTTTTCTATGTTGAGTACCACATATGTAAGTTAACTACTACCACTATGGTAGTAGACTTGCCCATGTTTTATACATAGGAGTATCGATCTTTAATTATCAATGGATCAGTATGCCACCTCCATACTTAGAATATTTCTAAATCATAATGAGCTGAGTCGACTAGGATGATACCACAAGTTGACTTGACCATTCGCCTAGTGTGAGCATAAGTATCATGGCCTAGTGCAATGGCTTGTGACATGTGGCTTATCTTATGTTATGTGTGTGCAATGCTAGTACCATGCTAATGCCATGCCATTGTCATGCCCATGCAATGCTTATGCTAAGCTAATTTCACACATGTGTTATGCTTATCCCATGCTTGTGTAGTGCTCGTGCATCATGCTAAGTGCTCATAGCTCATTCCTCTGTTGGTTGCCTAGTTCTCTCTTAGTAGACTGAGAGTCTTTCTTAGTGTAAGAGTTAACTACCACTAATGTGAAAGTCAACTAGCTTTAATGTAACATAGGAGTATTGATACCTCATCCTTTAGGTGTCAGTTTGGATGCATGTGCATGCTTAGTTTCTCTATTCTCTAAGAAAGTAAGTCCTAAGTAAGTCAACTTAGGTAAGATTGTGAGTCGACTCAAGCGATAATGCAAGTCGACTTGCTACATAAAGCGGGTCAACCTAGCTTTATGCCTTGTGTCCTATGCTCTAACATGTGCCAATGGCATGTATTATAGTTTGTGTCATGGCATGGTGTAGCTCAAGTCATGGCCTGTGTCGTGGCATGGTATGGTCTGTGCTGTGGCTCGTGAAATGGCATATCGTGGCTTGTGTAATGGTATATTGTGGCTCATGGCATGTGCTCTAGCTTGGTATAACTCATATGAATAGTGTTTAGTACCGGTACTTGAAAGATTGTGTAACGATACTCGCTACTATAGCATGCCATGTTATGGCTTGTGCCATAGCATGTGTCCTGTGTTGTGGCATGTCACACTCTTTAGCTCATGGGCAACTTAGTACCACTAAGGGAGTTTCAATATTTTGTTCTCAGCAGTGTATGATATTTCTAAGAATATTTTCATGGATACATTTGGTTGGAGTTTTATTAGATTGGTTTGAACCAAGATGATGACATACAAGGTGGCATTGGTGCCATTTTGTTGGGAATATGGGCACCTAGGCATTTGTGATTATTTTGGAAAACTAACTCGAGCAAATGACTTGGGGTAGTAAAGGATTTGTGATTATTTTAGCCTGGATAGTTTTGTTTGTTGCAATTAGTAGTGAAGGAATGACTACTCAAGTGGATAAGTAAACTTGTGGTCCTGTCAACTTGACAATGGACCATATCAAGTGGACTTACAAACTTCCATAAGTCAACTTAATGTACTACAACCGCTTTTGTAGATGTGGCATGTATGACACAATGATTATGGATGTTTGAGGAGGTTACTTGGGCATTTCTTGGGCAATCATCCAATTTTAAAATTTTGACACAATTTAATATTCAGAGAGTTTCTTAGAGATATTCAAATGTTATCTTAATATATGTTATTTTTTAGTTTGCTTGACAATGGCATTAGGTGTGGTTGATCACTTCTCCTAGTGTCCTATGCCTGACTTTTTTTGTCTTCCTCCAGTGAGTTAACTTATGTTCTTTCACGAGTCGACTACATTATTATTCTATTTGAATTTAGTGGTTTTTATAAACTTAGTGAGTCAATTAATACTCAGAGGTAAGTTAACTACTCTAGGTCTAGGTTTCAGGTCTATATCTATCATCACTTAACTTATTTTCCTCCAAACTATTCTCTCATTATTCAACTTATTTTGGTTAACATCAAACTTATCCTTTTCTCATTATCACAACCTAGGTTTACTTTACTCATCATAATCAGTCTATTACTCAAAAACAAAACATATTGAAATGAGACATCACTTCATAAGAGATTAAAACTAGTTTTACTCATTATCAAAACATATCTTGTCAATAGTTGTTGAAGTTTTCATATTACAAGTTTGGGTTTTGTTAGGTTTTAAACAAGGACAATGACTTTGAGTTGAAAGGCTCTAAAAGTAGTACATAAAAAAGCAAATATTTTCCATACTTATATATTTTTCTTGTTGATATCATGTTGCTCTAAGTGCTTAATTGATCGAGGCATGTGTTTTTGCATTGGACTACTTATAACACCGACACTGCGGTGTACGTACTATTGTACTCCTATTAAGAAATTAAATAAAATATTTCTCAGTTATATATATAGAGAAATTTTAATTTATTTTGATTTTTGATTTTTAGGGGCTTTAAATCAAAATTTTTGGTATATATAAAGTATCAGTATTTCCGATTTGAGGTATATCCTATTTTGTTGAAAAAAAATAGAAGGAAGTGCTGTGTTTTGGCCAAAACGTAGCACCCCCCAAATTGGATTAGGGCTTTTAGCCCTAATCTCTCTCTTTTTCCTTCTCTCTCTTTCTTCCTCTCTCTCTCTCTCTCTCTCTCTCTCCCTCTGCCTCTTCCCCTTCACACGGCTGCCTCACCTTCTCCCCCTCCGCTGCTGCTCTCCCTCTCCTCCGCTACCCTCCGCCGCCACTCTCTTGCCACTGCTACTCCTCCCTCCCGCGAGCGCAGCCTCCATGTGAGTGCGATCCTCCTCGCGCGAGCGCGCACATCAGCTCGCGAGAGCGCGCACATCAGCTCGCGAGCTCACTAGCCTACTGCAGGATCATCCTTGCACGAGCGCGATCGTCCTCGCACGAAAGCACCGCTGCGCACGACCTTCCACCAGCGTGCCACAGCGCAAGCGTGAGCACGCGATTGGCTGAGCATACCACAGCGTGAGCGCGCTTGCTCGGGAGTGCACCTACGCACGAGCGCGCCCCAACCCGCAAGCGCACGCAACCCCCCAGCGCGCGCAGCCCGTGAGTCTTTGTGTAGATAACTGACTCAGGGTTTTTATTTTGACTTAGGGTTTTGATTTTGTTCTAAATGTTTATGACCTAGCTAATAAATTTTGTCTTGATAGGGAGCAGTACAGATTTTGGAGTGGTCGAGGAGACATTCGGATGAAGGTCTGCGCTCCGAGAAAACCTTAGGTGAGAGAAATGCAATCTCTTCAACATTTGAAATAAATTTTATCAAATTTAGGTTTCAATACCTTTAAGATGACATTGGTGTATATTTATAAATTGAGCAATTAAGATTTATACAAACTTAGGGAAGATGATAAACCGTAAGAATAATTGAAAATTTGATGACAATTGTGATAATCTGATTAGTTTGATTTTTCTTGGAGATTCGAGGAGTCGATTTGAATTAATTTTGAAAAATAGGGAGTGACCACAGTCTCTAGGAAAGTGAGTGAGACTCTAATCTCTTGCATGAAATAATGAAACCTAATTTTATCGTGTTTTTAATAAAACATGCTTTTGATATGCATTGTCTCGACGTATGGAATTGAAATTCAAATCTGTTTTGTGATTATTGGAGTGTCGTACTTATGTTTCTACGATTATGCATCCATGTTTGAAATTAAATGAGATTATGGCATGATTAGAGAAATGGAATGTTTTCTATTCTACCATTGCATTGGTTTATTGAATTTAAATGATTTTGATGAAATATATTGGCACACGGATTTGAATTGTTTTGAGGATATGATGAGATAATTTGGCTATGTGGGTTGGATGCCTACTAGCTTGAGATGATATGATGATATGGCATTATTTGATAAATTTCATAGCTGCGAAGGGCGTTTGTAGAGGCACCAGGTTATCCGGATACGCTTCTATAGGAGGTATCCGCAAACGTCATTTGTCTAATGGCTATAGGTACGGCCGGTTGAACCCACGTAAGGGTGAGGACGTGTGTGACACCACAGTCTAGCATCGGGTGGGGTTCTATATACGATGATGAGCTAGCCCCAACGAACTCATGGCCAACATCGGGGTAGAGAGCGACTTTTGAACTTTATGCATAATAAAACCCCCGATGTGCCTTTTCTTGGTCATAGTTGACCTTTGCCAGGATCCTTTCGGCTTGCTCTATGATCTACTTGATTTTAAATGGATACATATATGTATGTTATCGTGTGAATGATTAAATGAGTTCATTTTAGCGAACATATCATGATTTACTGTAAAAATTTGAATTATTGGTTATAAATGATACTATTTAACACTCTAATGTTCACCTACACTATTAGTACTTTAGATTAATCCCCTCACTCACTGGGTATCTTCCTTGATACTCACCCCTCTTCTTTCCCTCCTCAGACAGGATTATTGTGCTAGAGCGATGCTTCGGACTCTAGAGGATTTGGTAGTTCGTTGACGGATTTGAGTGTTTTTCGATGGTGAGATTTAAATTAAGTTGAGATATGAGCTCTGCACCTTATTTTCGGCCCTGTGAGGTCTTGACCTTGAGGTCCGTAGTTGACCTTGTATTTATTATGGGATTGACTGTAAAATTTATGTACATTTATTTGCGAAACTCTCATATTTCATTCGTATTGAGGCAAATTGTAGTGTTTAAATGTTAACTTGGGAAAATTGATTGTAAATTGTATAAAACTTAGGTCCGCTCAGTGTGGCGGCTGCTTATGCTCTAGTTGGGCATGACAGTAGAGGTCTGTGGCTAGGATTGTTGGTAATTTACATATCCTGGTATTGTTCTGGATGTCTGCTGTGGTTGGTGGGTTGTTGTGAGGTCGGGATTGCTATTTTTTTTATTTATAGGATGATTTTAAATTATACCGGTTTAAACAGGTTTATTTGTACATGGGAGACCTCCGATTTATGGGGAGGTTTTGCCAGATTTTCTGTAAAAATACAACCAGTATTCAGGGCAACGGGCGGCTGCTCACGACCCCGGTTCGGGGCCTGACGCTACTATCATTTTTGATACGCTTGATATACATAACTTGATTAGCATCAAGTATAAACAAACCTCTCTAGCTTTACATGTTTTAGTAACTAGCATTTACAACCCAAACATGGGCTCAGTCTTTTATGAACTGAGGATAACCACTTAGGATTTCTCTATGATTAGGTTATTATATGCTTAATGTTTTTTCTTTTCAGATTATTTGTTTATATCTGCCCAAATGTGCAATAAATATTGAAAATTCGTAAAGGCTTCTCCTCAAATCAATAGAAATAGGTTTAACATAGTGAAAAATTGACTTTCAATAATTCCCTACAGTGGCCATATTATGCGGGCCTGTGACCATGTGTGTTCTCCCATGCTTGTGTTGAGTCTTACAAGGCTTATGCCCTTTTATTATTTGGATTATGATAAACTTAGTAATGATTACACCTTTCCATGAAAGCTTATTATATCTAAACCTTCTCCATTGTTTATTTTAGACTTCTGCCATATGATAAGAGAAAAAAAAAATTGTTTTAGGAAGAAAACATGTAAAGTCCTTAGAATAATTTATGAGTATTAAAAATTTCACAACTTTTCGTTGGGTTATTTTTTATGTTGACGTTCCAATGCTTTGAATAAACATTGTCATAGTTTGATCATATTGTTGAATATTATATGTTTGTGACTAGCATTATCAAGGCGCTAAGAACGATGCATGGAAAATTCTTATCCATTACGACCTCTAATGTAATACTCATGAGTTGACATTTTGTGTAAATTTTAAAAATATAAAGAAAAATTCAATTAAAGATTTAAAATGATTGTAAACTATGCGCATGATAGAACCAATTGGATTTCCTCACTCGATCAATGTAACAAGTGGATAGCAGCACTACTATGATTGAAATTTAGTTTGGCCACAAGTGGATTGTGTTTTTTTTTTTTATCCTGGAAGGGTAGGATTTATTCACCACTCGAGTTAACCTCTACAAGTGATATATAGGTGATCTCCGCGTAGAGTGGGATATAGTCACAATTATATGAGTTAAAGTTAAAGGCTAGAAAAGAATTAACAACTGAAAAAGTGATGGTAGTTTGGAAACTGAGAGTTACGGTTACTTCCACCGAGAAGTCGGAGGTCCTTTTTGACTACTTTGGGATCCAAATTATGGTCCCTTTCTTAATTTTAAGATATTAGAAGTAATATGAATGAATTTGAAGAGCTAAGGCTAGACAACATAGAGGGGAGCGGTGAATAGGTTGTTGACACTTTGTGTATTTTCTAACCTTGAGCTACAAAACAGAGTATAGAGAGAGGGAGAGAAGAATGATCGACACAAAGATTTGTAGCGATTCCAACTTCTCAATGTACATCCATTCCCAGGCTCCACCTAAAGTTTTCAATCAATTATTTGATCCCCAAATAGTACACCCAACTAGGTTCCAAGGTCCTAGTCAAACCTTTACAAATGTTGCACCCAATCACTCACACTAGACTTTACGACTCTAGCAAACCTAACTTGTCTCTCAGAGACAATCAATTCTCAGATCAAGAAGACCCACTTTCTTGATCTCTTGCAAGGATATGAGACAAAGATAGAAATCACAATTTGAGCCTTAGTTCTTAGATGATGATTTACAGCTTAGAATAAATACAACACTAAATAAATAAAATAGAGAAGACCGAGAGTGTTGATCAACAATTAAAGTACACAATAGTTCCACAATAGTGGTTGTATTTGTAGCCTCTCAAGATGATCTAACCGTTGGAGCTCATTTAATTTTAAAACTAGCCGTTCGGAGCTTGTTGAGAAACATTAAATACTCGAATAGCTTTTCTGGAGACTAACTATTACTCATGTGATAGTTGAGTATACTTTTCTATTAGTCAACTGCAATTTGAATTTTGTCTGTGTTCTTTTATGAGTTAGTCGATTGCTTTTTTCTCTATAGTTGACTTCTTCTTGGCTTAATTCTTTGAATAGTTCCAAATACCGGTATTCCAACCTTGAAGGATCAGTATTGATCACTATGTTCCTTTTAACTCCTTGGTGAGTCGACTATCTCTATCAATGATAGTCGATTACATCTACACTCCAACTCAGCTCTTGGACTTCTATAATATTAGGGATCGGTACTCGTATTTCCAAAGATCAGTACTTATCTTTTGAGACTTGGCATAGTCGACCCCCATATTTTGATGAGTCAACTGGCACTTGAACCTACTTTGATGTATGTACATTGTGTTATACAGGGTGACTCAATGCATGTGGCGTGATACTATGGTCATCTAGCATGTGTCTTGTGGCATTATACTCTAGGGTTTCTTGGCTCTAAGTCATATGACATGTTCTATTCTCAGAGCAGCAAGGGTCGATTTCCAACATTATGGTAATTGACTTCCTCATGTTCAATCCATGAGAGTATTGATCCATAATCAACAAAGGATCGGTACTTCACCAACAAACTTTGAATTTTTCTAAGTCAAGAAGAGGTGAGTCAACTATGGTAAAACCATGAATCCACAATGCCATTTGCCTATTGTGAATGTATGTATAGTGGCCTTGTGCCATGGCTTTGTGGTATGTGGCTTGTGTCATCCTAGTGCTTGTGCTATGCTCGTGCAATGGTAATGCCATGCTCATGCCAGGCTAATACCATGTTTGTGTCATAGTTGTCCTAAGTCTATGCCATGCCAATGTAATACGTGTATCAAGCCAGTGTAGCTCATGTGCCATGCCAATGTTAAACTAATGTTATGTCAATGTAGTACATACACATTGTGCTCATGGCTTAGTTGTCTCTAGGTATATGAGTCGACTATGCAATCCAACTAGCCTTAATGTCTCATAGGCTGATCTAAGTCCTTAACACTTGTCATTAGGCACATCATTTAGGCATGTAAATCTAGGCATGTGCTTGCTTAGTTTTTCCATGTTCTAAGAAGGTGAGTCAACTTGGTATCCCAAGCAAGTCGACTAATGCCAATATTGTTGAGCAATATAATGCAATAGCATGTGTCATGCATGTGTTGTGGCATGCATTGTGGTGTGATGTGTGTGCCATACTCTGATGGCCTAACTTGTAAGTATAAGTTGACTCTGATCTTTGAGCGGTCGACTATAATGTGTTCTATTCTCTTTTTGACTATTATTATTCAAAAGTTAGCATTTAAAATTTGATCATCATAACTAGGTTAAATGTGTTAGTCGATTAGGTGAATTAGTTAGTCGAATAGTGTACTATGTCAGACTAGACTTAGGCTTCTGCTGTGAATTGTCTATATATTTTATATTAAGCCTAAACCATCTCTATCTTCACATAATTCAATCTTTCATTAGTTTAACACAATCATTTCATCACCATACACCTTAACCTCATCCTTCCCACATCATCAAAACTTAATGATAGGGTTTAAGTGAGTGTAATATTTGTGATTGATTTTATTTTATTTTTAATAAATATTACACTAATATTTATGTTTTGTAATATTTGATCTGTTAGGATTAATTGAGGAGGGCTATTAAGAAAAGCAAAGAAAAATGAGCTAAATTGGAACAATTTTGTAAAGGATGAAAAATTGGACAACAATTCACTTTCATTAGCACGTGGGCATGTTGATTACAATAAAGCAATGCCAGAATTTTTGAACATTTACCGTAATAAAACTTTCTTTCCAACAGCACATTCAAGGGGAAATTGAGATGAAATTGGAGATATTGAAGAGTTTTGAAAATTTTATTCCACTCCTAATATTTAGGAATAGGAAATTTTATGTCAAGTTATTTTATCTTTTAGGAAATTTTTTTATTTGAAATTTCATAGAGTATTATCTTTTAGAAGTTTTTCTTTCCGTAAAAAAATGAGAATATTTTGGAAAGAGGAAGGGACTCCAATGCTTCTAGGGTTAGCAGCCGACTGCCTATATATTCGTCTTTATTTTCTTGACAAAAAGATACATTGGTTTTTGGAAGTTGGAAGGCAGCCCCCCAAGGGGCAGCAGCCACCGTTTTCTCCAGGAGAAGCAGCCGGGGCAACACATTGTTTTTTTTCCTTTCAACTTTCTTGCACAATAAAATCATTTTAGTGAGTTTTCTTTTTTCCATATTTTATTTCTAATTTAGTTTTCTAGTTGTGGGTTCATTGAAACCATGATTTTCAATAATTTTGAGATCTAATTGAGCATTATAATTCAATATACCATAAGTATTTATTTAATTCCTACACTTCATGAATCATGATTTTCTAGAGTTTATTGAATAGCAACCATTGTTTAATAGTTTTAGAATAATCTACAACCAATTAAAATGGTAAATTCATAATTGTTTGTTAGTTTTAATTTAGTGTTGAATGACATTAATGTCATGGAATTGAATAATCTAACCTAAATAAACCTACTGTATATTTATCACAGAGAATTGGATCTCTCTTGATCTTAATACTATCGAAACTTTAAATCCTAAGATTTTCTCTAGGGTTGTCTTTTGGTTTGCAAAATAGTTAAAGTGTTTCTCTTAATTATCGATGAAATAAAGGGAGATTAATTGTTTGGCATTTGTTGAGCGACTATAACGAAGTTATCTATGGTTGTTAAAATCTTTAGATAGATCGATGATTAATCTCATGAAAATAAAGTAGATATAATTCATTTGGTTAGATTTTATTCTCATTGATATTTTCCTTATTTAATTGGTATTACTTAATTTTCTTGTTTTAGTTAATTTTATTGATTTATTTATTTTGTTAGTTCTAGATAATTCTCAAACCCCCCATATTTTTTTAAAAGAGATAACTTTGTCGATCACTGTGGATATGACTACTTGTACTATACTCATATTGTTTGAAACAGGTATTTTTATTTTTGGTTGGATTGACACCCACCAAATTTTGGCACAGTTATCAAAGAACGATATTAAGTGATTTATTTTTTTTAAGTTTTATTTTTTCCTTGTTTTCAAGACTATCCCTTTGTAGTGAATTTGCTAGAAATTGTTAAAGACAGAAAAAAAGGACTTTAACCACGAAGATATGGTTACCCAAAAAACTTCAAGGGAGTCATTAACCTCTGATTTTAGTGAATACACTATTTTTTGTGATTTTCTTGATATGACAGCAAATGCACAATAGTTTGGGGGATGACAAGTTGTCTCAAAAAGCGTCAATGAGATAAGTATTTTTTCCATTGAACATAAGTTGGATTCTCTAACTTCTATAGTGGAAAGGTAGGTTGTAGGACAAATCAACAAGTGAAAGTATGTGAAATTTGCTCGAATATGGGTCATCCAACCAACATGTGTCCTATCCTTTAAGAGGGCTTTAATGAACAATTGAATGTTGTAGGTGGATTTTTAAAGAAGTCTAAAAAAAAATACGATCCTTACTCAAACACCTACAACCAAGGTTGGGGAGATCACGAGGCTAGACCACGGGGATTTCCACAACAAACTTATGGAAGACCACACTTTCAATTACAACAACCTCCACAAAATCGAGAACCGACCTTTGAGGATCTTTTCAAAAGTTTTATGCAAGAAACAAGAATAAGTATTCAAATTCTCGGTATCCAAGTGTCACAAATTGCGATGGTAATAAGTAAAATCAAAGCTAATCAAGGAAAATTACTGTCTCAAGTTGTGGTTCATCCAAGGGACAATGCAAGTGTTGTGCTGCTTAGAAATGAGAAAGAAGTGCAGAATTTTTCATCAAAGGAGACTCAAAAAGAGGAAGAAAACAAAGAGGAAACAATGTGTCTTGATGTTACACCGAAAAATGTAAGTGAGATACCAAATAATTCAAACTCAAAACTAACTATTCTTCCTCCTTTTCTTTATAGGTTGGCACATTCTAAGAAGCAAGATGATGAGAACGAGATGGACTTCATTGTACATGCTAATTTTGTGCAAAATGAATTGAGTTTTGTATTTAACAAGAATTTGACAAATAATTTTGCACAATGGAGTAAGTTTTTCCAAGACAAACTCCCATAAAGAAAGCAATTTATGGTAGCCCAAAAAGTCTTTCACTTCAATTCAAGATTGAAGTTTATGCTAGGCATGTTGAAGTCTAAATAGACTGGACTAATATTTGAATGAGATTGAAGTGAGGAGATCATGTCGAGCAAAAAACACAAAACAAAGGCGCTTATTGGGAGACAACCCAATATTCTCTTTTATGATTTATTTATTTATTTTATTTTGATATTTTGTTATTTATTTTCATTTATGTAGGCTTGATTTTTGAAAAAAAAAAAAAACAAAAGTGGTCTCATGTTAGGGCATGCCCACGCTTTAACAAACTTTCATTTTTGCCTATAGCTAGATACATGGACAGATATGCTCTCACTTTAGGGAGTGCCCACGCTCTAAACGAACTTCACTTTTGCGAAGGGACATATATTGGGTAGAGACACTCCCACTTTTGGGCGTGCCCATTCTCTAAACTCCCTTTACTTCTGTCGCGGCAGCACACATTGGACAGAAGCACTTATGATTTAGGGCAAGCCCACGCCCTAAACACACTTTACTTCTACCAAAAAAAAAGGAAGAAAGAGAGAGAATCAAATTACACTTTTATTCTAACACTTGCACTTCATCTTTTTAGGATTTCTCTTTCCACCTTTAAGCTTGAGGAATTGACAGAAGTGATTGATGTTTAAGATGTGCCCATGTCAGAGCTCTTTCCTCGTGTTCATTGTAATTGATTCTCCATTCTCCACTCCACCCTAGGGGAGTATTGTTCTCACTTTCCTCTTTTATTTCTTTGTTCTCTTTCTTTTATTTTGCTTGATTGATTTTATGTATTTTTTTTATCTCTCTAGTTAAGCTTACATTGGGGACAATGCATGATTTAGGTGTAGGGGAATGTTAGATATTTTCTTCTTTGTTTTAGTTCTTGACATTATATTTGTGTTCTTCGCTGCATTAGTTTGGTTTTGTTTCTTCAAATAAAAATAAAAAAATTAATAAAAAACAACAAAAAAATAAAAAAACAAAATAAAAATCTTGAGTTTTCCTAGTTGATTTATACTATTTTGTTGATAGGAGATGTATGAAAAATTGGCTTGTATCAATGATTTTTTATGCTAGAAATGGCTACTCATGTCTTAGATAGTTTCCTTTGAATGATGAGCATACAAGATTTGATACAAACCCTATTTAAAAGTGAGGTTTTGAGTAAAAAATGAATAATTTTATTCTTTGTACTCGAAATTATTTTTCTTGATAACTGATTATCACACTTGAGTTGTACATTCTAGAATTTGCTTTGTTATGCATATTGAGAGCACATTCTAGAATTTCATGCATTGAAATGACAAAGCTACTTAGGTGTTACCCCTTTTCGGATTTCTAAAATTACCCTAACTTGATTTCATGAACCACTAGTTAATCAATTTGAGCCTTTAACCCCTTTTCTTCTTTAAAACCCCTTCAATATAACACTAAACCTTTTATTTTAGTTTTCATTTCGAACCCCTTATACCAAAGGTATATATAGTTAATTGCATGATATTGATTTTATATTTGCCTGAAATGAAAGTTGATTATTAGAATGTTAATTTTGATGTTTCCATGGAAATGATAAGTATTCAAAAAAAAAGAACTGAAAAAAAAAGAAAAAAAAGAGAGAAAATGATTGAAAAAAAGAAAAAAAAAAAGAAGAAGAAAAAAAAGAGATAGAAGGAAATGGAAAAGAAAAAATGTTGCATCTTGCATTAATTTCATTTATATACATCTCAATTCTGGAAATGAATGCAATTAGTTGACATTCTTGTATGTTGTTTGCTATTTACTATTCATCTGAATTGCAAGAAGTCAATTTTGTATACTTTTTTGTTTGAGGCAAAGATTAGTTGATGTCATTAAAATTGTGTGGATTTATTATATATGTCATTTGGTATGTTTTTAACCCTCAAATATTGCCTTTATCCTACTCGTAGCCCTAACCTTGTTGCAACCAAATGAAAAACCTTTAAATTGATACATAAAATTCAAATTTTTAAGTGGTAGATTTGATATATTTGTAAGCCTATTGTAATGTCATTCTATGTTGTTGATTTGAAAGATATATATCGTCTTTACCCTTTGGAGTGCATTTGAGTGAACCTCCTTGGAGAGAATTGTTGAATCTTATAGTTTGCATTTCATAAGGAGTTGTTGGGATATATAGTGGTTGTTTTAGTGCAGAACGCTATGAAATGCTTACTATTTTGATTATATTTTCAGTTTAACTCTTATGACATTTATTGATTTGAGAGTTTGGAAGAAAAATAGATAGATAGTTTTAGTTTTATTTGAGTTAGGGATGTTTGAGGACAAGTATCATCTAGGTGTAGCTAAATTTGATATGCTTTAAATAAGTATAATATTTGTGATTAATTTTGTTTTATTTTTTTAATAAATACTATACTAATATTTAGTTTGTAATATTTGATATATTATCATTGATGGAGGAGGCTTATTAAGAAAAGTAAAGAAAAATGAGGTAAATTAAAGCAATTATGCAAAGGATGGAAAATTAGACAGCAATATTTTTTCATGAGTACATGGGCACGTTGATTACAAGGAGGCAATGCAAGAATTTTTGAAGATTTATCGCAGTAAGATTTCCTTTCCAATGGCACGTTCAAGAGGAAATTCAGATAGAATTGGATATATTGAAAATTTTTGAAAATTTTATTCCACTCCTAATATTTAGGAATAGGAAATTTTGGGTCAAGTTATTTTATTTTTTAACAAATTCTTGTACTTGAAATTTCTTAGACTATTATCTTTTAGGAGTTTTTTCTTTCGTAAAAAGATAAGAATATTTTGGGAAAGAGGAAGGGACACCAATACTTCTAGGGTTAGCAGCCGGCTGCTTATATATTCCTCTTTATTTTCTTGACAAAAAGATACATTGGTTTTTAAGAGAGGGGAGGCAGCCCCCAAGGGGGCAGCAGCCACATTGTCTCCGGGAGAAGTAGCCGGGCAACACATTGTTTGTTTTCCTTTCAACTTTCTAGAGCAATAAAATCATTTTAGTGAGTTTTCTTTTTTCCATGGTTTATTTCTAATTTATTTTTCTAGTTGAAAGTTTATTGAAACGTTGATTTTCAATACTTGGAAGATCTAATTGAGCATATTAATTCAATATACCATAAGTATTTATTTAATTTCTGTATTTCATGTATCATGATTTTCTAGCGTTTATTGAATAGTGATTAATGTTTAATAGTTTTAGAATAATCTATAACCAATTAAAATGATAAATTCATAATTGTTTGTTAGTTTTAGTTTAGTGGTGAATAAAATCTATGTTATGGAATTGAATAATCTATTCTAAATAAGCCTGTTATGTATTTGTCACTTAGAATTGGATTTTTCTCGACTTAATACTATCGAAACTTTATATTCTAAGAATTTCTCTAAGGTTATCTTTTGATTAGGGAAATAGTTAAACAGTTTCTCTTAAGGATCGACAAAGTAAGGAGTGATTGGTTATTCGGATTTGTTGAGCGACTATAACCAATTTATCAATGGTTGTTAAAATTTTTAAATAAATCGATAATCAATCTCATGAAAACGAAGTAGATATAATTCTTTTGACTAGATTTTATTCTCATTGACATTTTCCTTATTTAATTGGTATTATTTAATTTTCTTGTTTTAATTAATTTTATTGATTTATTTATTTTGTTAGTTTTAGATAATTTTCAAACCCCTCATATTTTTCTTAGAACAGATAAATTCGTTGTTCCCTATAGATACGACCCTACTCACACTATACTCATATTGTTTGAAATAAGTATTTTTATTTTTGATTGGATTGACTCCTACTACTTATTTTGCCAACAATCTCCCCCTTTTTGATAATTTCAAAACTTTTGCTAATGAAAGATGATTCTAAGTGATTCTAAGAATACATGAGGTGCTATATGGACCCTTACTCCCTCTTAATGTATGTTTCTATGCTCCCCTCGATCTATGATCTTCAACTTTCATATTTTCTCCATATTTCTCCCAGTATTTTCCCTTTTGTGCATTCCTAACACTTTCATTCCCATTGTACATCTATCACTTTCATTTACAATTTCTCCCCTATTTTGTCATCAACAAAAGAGATAAACTAAGAGGGCAAAAAGGGCCCACGTTTAAAGTCATTAACCTACCAATAGTGAACCGAACCTAATGTTCCCTAGATCATTGTCTAGGTATGATGTAAGTGAAATGCATGATAGGGATATGTAATGCCACGAGTGAGAATGTATGCAAATGTTTGTGGGAGTGTAAAGTGTGTAGAGAGAGTTTGATCATGTTTAATATAGATAAAGACTTAGAAGCATAACTCTACACCTAGCCATAGCATTATAGCATTAGGATGCTTAAAACATTGACATCCATAAAACATCTATAGCACACAACATACATAGATAGTTATAAAGTTTCAACAGAAGCACAACTTATCACTACTTTACTATAGGTTTTCAGCCCAAGTAATAAGACATTAAACTAGAAATTAATAACAGACTTTAGCAGGTAGAGTTAGTAGGTAGATAGTAGAATCAAACAAAACCAGTCATAACATCTTGTGCTCCTTACTTATTGTTCATTTGATGAATATTTATCTTCAGCTAGAATATCCATCTTTTCATCGATTTTAGCTACCTTTTCTTGCAGCTATTAAACTTCCCTTTGTATTTGTAGGAGTTGGCATCTTAGGGCTTCATCAGTGTGTTGTGGATTTTGAGAAGTACTAGCTTCATTAAAGGTTTGATTTAAGGACATAGGAAGTGTAAATGGCTTGGAGCTTTCAGAATTTGAGAGAAGAGAAGATGCTCCAAGAGTAAGACTCTCATCTTCATAAGGTTCAAATGCTATTTTCTTAAACACGTTAACCCCATAGCTCCGAATGAAATATGAGATTAAGGTGGTGTATGAAAGATTTTCTCTTTTGGATTTATGAATCAGCATCATGTGGATAGGAATTAGGTAGTGAAGCGTTGGACTTTTACTTTGCATGAAATAGGCCATCAGCTAGTAATCTTCCCTAGTTATGTGAAGCATGTCTATCCTATGTCTTAGATAATGCATAATTATGAATTGGAGCATTCTTTTATGAATGTCTAGAGATGTAGCCTTGTATTTTACTGTTTTGAGTTGAGGATTCTTAAACACTAACCTTGCATCTCCTATGAAATGAGTGTTTAGGTATTTCTTCACAAAATGAGTAATGCTTCCATTCTCTACCACTCATTGTGGAAATGATGTTTCCTAATAGAACTATTTGTACTCCCCTAACATGAGTTTTAAACAAGCATCTATATTTACAACCTTGAATGATTACGTTGTTTCTCTCTCTGTCTTGTTTTCTTTCTTTATATTCTTCTATGTTATTATAAAATAATTTCATTAATCTCTTATAATGAGGGTTGGATGGAAACAAAAGGCTTATTGGACATGTTCTTTAGAGATGTTCTGTGTAGGGAAAGCCTATTTCTTCTAGAAATTTCCAATCAATAACTTTACCATGGATAATGGATTTAAAAAGGAAGTCTTGTTCAAAGGACTCACTGTGAATTTTTTATGAGAAGTCTTCGTGATTGTACTCTGAATTGTTTTTGGCCATGATCAAGAGAAAATTTTGGAATGACAAGAGTATTCTGCGACTTTAGTGGTTATAGGATTTGAGTGTTGAAAGGATTCTGATCTTATGGGAGTTGTCTACGGAAGTTTGTATAGAGAGAAGTTCTATTTTTGTGATTCTGAGGAAGTTCAAATAAATGCAAAACCCTAACATTTCTATCTATACCCATGACTATTCAATGATGTAGTTAACTATCTTAACTTTCTGCCTAAAATTTTGATATCAGGTAATCAACTCATTGTAGAAGGGGTAGTTGACTAGTCATGTTTATAATTGTGTGTACAATGCAAAGTATCACTACTTCACTTGTGAAGAATCGGTACTTCATGTTATTCATGCCTTTTTACTAAGTGTTGCGGGTAGTCGACTATGGGGACTTTGTGTAGTTGACTTACAAAGTTATGGACTCAAGTCTACAGAAGAGAGGACCTGCACTTTAATAATAAAGAATTTCTACTTAGCACTGAACATGCTATATTCCTAGGTATGAGTTGACTTCTTACCTTATAGGTAGTTGACTCAGTCAAGTTTCTGAGCCTGAGATCCTATCATTTTCTATTGTCTCCTTGTGATCCAGTCAACTAGTACTATGAGCGAGTTGACTTATCTGCTGAGATGTTCAACAGCATGCATAGACTTATATAAATTCAGCATACAATCTGTTCAAAACATACAAAGAACCATTAAGCCTCAAAGTTTATCATACCTAGCTCTCATATAAGATTATAGAACCTATTTTTATCTAGTAACTTGGTGAATATGTCAACTATTTGCTTGTCTCTTTCTATGAACTCAAAAATTACATCTCCTTTTAGCACATTATTTTTTATGAAGTGATGTCTTATTTCAATGTGCTTGGTTCTTGAGTGATGGACTTGATTCTTTGTTAAATTAATAGCTCTAGTGTTATCACATCTAATTGGAATGCTATCTAAATCTTAGTCCATAGTCCTTCATCTAATGCTTAATCCATAAGACCTAAGCAATGTCCAGTAGCGATGTATTCTACGTTAGCGGTTTGTGTCAGCACATGATTTTGTTTCCTTGAAAACCAAGATTTCATCTTACTTCCAAAGAATTGGCATGTGCCACTAATGCTCTTCTTATCCACTTTGTATCCAACAAAGTCTGTATCAGAATAACTATGAAGATCAAAAGATGATCTTCTGTCATCAAGATTCCTAAGCTATGTGTGTTCTTGATATATTTAAAAATTCTCTTCACTGCAGACATATGTGATTCCTTAAGGGCTGATTGAAATCTTGCACATAAACATACACTAAAGAATGTGAGGCCTGGATGCAATGAGGTAGAGTAAGATACCTATCATGGTTCTGTACAGCTTAGGGCACATAGTTTTGCCTCATTTATATCCTTATCTATATTCAAAGATGTGCTCATGGGTATTGCACTTCTTTTGGCATCTCCTTAGCCAAACTTCTTCTTTAGCTCCTTAGAAAACTTAGATTGACTAATGAATATTCCTTTCTCAGCTTGCTTTATCTGTAATCCTAGGAAATAGTTGAGCAATCTCATCATGCTCATTTGGAACTCAGCATGCATAGTTGAGCAAACTCTTGGCAAAGGTTTTCATTTGTAGATCCAAAGACTATATCATCAACGTAGATATGTATAATCAATATCTCTTTGTCTTTCCTTTTAATGAACAAGGTTGTATCAATTTTGTCTCTTATAAACTCATTCTCCATAAGAAAGTTGATTAGCGTTTCATACCAAGCTTTGGGGGCTTACTTCAGATTTACAAAGTTGTTGATAGTTTATATACATGGTCCTGATGCTTGGGATGTTCAAAGCCTAATGTTTTCTCAACATATATTGTCTCTTCAATAATTCCATTTAGAAATGTGCTTTTGATATCCATTTGACATAATCTAAAATCCATAAAACATGCAAAGATCAGAAGCATTCGTATTGCTTATAATCTAGCAACATGGGCATATGTCTCATCATAATCAATTTTTTCTTCTTAACTATATCCTTGTGCTACAAGTCTTGCCTTGTTCCTTGTGATGGTGCCATGCTCATCTAACTTGTCTTTGAACACCCATTTTGTGCCTATAGTAGATTGATCTTTTGGTTTCGGCACTAAATCCTAGACATTGCTTCTCTCAAATTGATTCAACTATTCCTATATAGCCTATACCCTATTCTCATCACCTAAAACTTTATCAACATTGGTAGGCTCAATTTGGGATATGAAAGCTATAAATTCACAATGATTTTGCAATGCTGATCTTGTCCTCACACCTAAACTAACATTGCTTATAATGTTTTTAGGACTCAACAGCCTTTCTAAGTGTACCATGTCTAATTTCTTATTCATGAGGGATATGTTCTTCTTCTTTTGGTTCTAATTCTATCTCAGATATCTGCTTATGAGCATTTTCATTTTCTATATCTTCTAGAACCTTAATCAACTCATCTAAGGCATCATTATCAAAACTTTTTTTGCCTAATTGGTCATTCTCATCAAATTCTACATGAATCAACTCCATAATCATCATGATTCTTTTGTTGTATACCCTATAAGCTTTGCTTGATGTTGAATATCCTAAAAATATACTCTCATCACTCTTAGCATCAAATTTGCCTAAAGAGTCTTTTCCTTTGTTCAACATATAACACTTATATCCAAATACATAGAAGCAGGCTATGTTTGGTCTATTTCCATTATATAGCTCATATGGGGTTTTCTTAAGGATTGGTCTTATTCGATCTCTATTCAAGATGTAATAAGTCATGTTAAATGCCTCTGCCAAAAGTACTTGGGAAGTTATGCACACAAAGTATTGTTCTTGCCATTTCTTCTAAAGTTTTACTCTTTCTCTCTACAACCCCATTCTGTTAGAGTGTTCTAAGAGCTGAGAAGTCATGGTCTATGCCATACTCTTCACAAAATTCTTCCATTGTTCTATTCTCAAACTCCTTCCCATGGTCACTTCTTATATGCTTAATTGAGTATCCTTTCTCATTTTGAACCTTCTTACACAATTTAATAAAGGCATTGCTTGCCTCTTCTTTCTTGGTCAGGAATATTACCCATGTATACATAGAATAATCATCTATGATCACAATTTCATAGTACTTTTCCTCTAGCTTTTGAATTCTAATAGGTCCAAACAAGTCTATGTACAAAAATTCTAATGGCTTACTAGTTAGCACTATGTTCTTTGACTTAAAAGATGTTCTTATGTGCTTGTCCTTCATACAATCATTGCATAGTCTATTTCTTTCAAATCTAGGTTTAGATAAGTCTTTCACCAGGTCTTTCGAAACTAGTTTTGATATCAGATCCATGCTAGTATGGCCTAACCTTCTATGCTAAATTCAAGCATTGTCATGATTCACTGCCATGAGACATGCCTCCTTAGAATGATTTGTCTAGATTAATTACATAGATATTTCCTCCCCTAAATCCTCTGAATCTAACCTCTTTACTAGATTTATCAATCACCTTCCAGCAATCACAATTAATCTGAACAATGTAATCTTTATCATACAATTGACTAATGCTAAGGAGATTATGTGTCAAGTCTTTAACTAATAAAACATGTTCAACAAGAGTAGGAGAAGTACCTATGTTGTCCAAGCCAATTATCCTTTCTTTAGAGTTGTCACCGAAGATAACTTTGCCTCTAAGTCTCTCTTCCAAGCTCTCCTGTCATGTACTGGGAGCAGCCATTGTCTAAGAACCAAGTGTTCCTAGATCGTTCAGCTTTCAAGTAAGTTTGTTTAAGAGAGAATTCAACCTTTTGGTATCCAAATCTTTTTGGGTCCAACACCGTTAGTTTTAGAATCATTAGCAACTTTAGACACCCGGTACTTTTTTATTTTCTTAGATGTTTTAGTTCTAAACCAACATACATTAGATGTGAGCCCTATTCTATAACATTATAAGCATTTAATATTTCTAACTAGCCTTTCATTTTTACTTGCACTAGTTTTCCTTTTAAGCTTGCAATGTTTTACCCTGTGTCCTAATTTCAAGCAAGCATGGCATCTAATTTTGGCTTTGCCAGTTCCTGAGCTGGGAATAACGAAGCTGTAGAGTTTCTTTTGAGACTTTAATGGATCAAATCCCAAGCCAGTCTTGTCATAAACTGCCCTTTGTGCACCTAGCATTAAATCTAGTTTTTCTTGCCCTTTCACAAACTTGTGTAACAGAGAATGAGTCTCTGATTTCTACTTTTCTCCTCATTAAGTTCCTCTAGCAAGGTTAATGACTTATTATTTTGATTTTATATTAATGCGGGCATTCTTTTTAAATTTTCTAATTTACTTTCCAATCTCTTAGTCCTCTTTAATTCAAATTCATTCCTAACATACAATTCATTGTTATGTTGCTTTAGTCAATCACATCCCTCTTTTAATTTATTGTTTTCTAAAGCTAACTTATCCTTCTCTACCTCCAGTTTTGTATATGCATTTCTTAGGATATGTTTTTCTTAATTACTTTCTTAAAATCCTTAAGGGCTTCCCAAAGAGCTTTTTGTAATTCCTGTGCAAATAATTTATATTCAAATCTAAGGAATTCAAATTGTTAGAGAATATGAGCTTACCTTATTAACCAGAGAGCCCTCCAAATCCATGAAACAGATATTGGCTTCCTTAGTCTCAACTTCCTATTCTAAAGGGCTCTTGTCTTCATCACTCCAGGCAACAAATGTCTTCTTCTTCTTTTTCATCTTCTTGTCTCTCTTGTTAGCCTTGTTGAGTTGAGGACAATCTGTCTTAATGTGTCCGGCTTGTTGCACTCGAAGCACTTGACTTCCTCTCTTCCCTTGCCTCTATTTATCCTTCTTCTCATCATTTATCTCTTCAATTTTTCATGTGAGCAAACTCATTCTCCTTTTTCATCTTCTTATTTATTACTGTCTGAAGTGTTTGCTTCACTGTCTACCTTAAGGGCTACAATCTTTCCTCTATTCTCATTCACTATTCCCTTGGTGTTTATCTTCATTTCATGCGTTATGAGTGATCTTACCAATTGATCCATTGCAAATGTCTCATTCTTTGTTTCCTAAATTGCAGTGACTTTAGGCTCTTAAGCCTTAGGTAGGCATCACAACACTTTATCAACGTATCTTCCTCAAATATGCCCTTTCCCAGCAATCCAAGCGCATGGTTATAGTATTGAAGTGAGTAATCATTTCTCAGACTGATTCTCCATCCTTCATTTTGGAAGGCCTCATACTCCTGCTTTAGCATTCAAACCTTGTTTTTCCTTACTTGGTTTGTATCTTCATATTTAGCCTCGAGCCATTCCAAGATTTCCTTAGCTGAGATGCACTATGAGACTCTGTTGTATTCATTTAAGCTCAATGTCAAGTGAAACAGATTAATAGCCTTACAATTTGCTTTATAGGCTTTTTTTTTCCTTGTGGTGTCATATTCTTCATTTTGACTGAACTCGGATACCATCTATTATTTTTGTCAGAAATTCAATGCCTTCTTCAATGATCTCCCATGTGGTTTCATCTTGAGCTATAATAAAATTTCATATCATTTGCTTCCAGTAGCAAGTGTTGTTACCGTTGAAGAAAGGTGCTCTATTTGTAGAGCAAGCTTAAAAAAGGACATTGTCTCCATTTAGTACCATATTGGATCTTTGATATTGAAACTATTAGGCACAATCCAATACACCTACTCTGATACCAATTGAAGAACTGAGGCTAGACAACCCAGAGGAGAGGGGTGAATAGGTTGTTGACACTTTATGGGTTTGTCTAACTTTCAGCTACAAAACAGAGTATAGAGAGAGGGAGACAAGAATGATTGATATAGAAATTTATAGTGGTTCTACCTTCCCAGTATACATCCACTCCTAGACTCCACCTGAAGAATCCCCTATTTAATCCCCAAATAGTATGCCCAACTAGGTACCTAGGTCCTAATCAAACCTTTACAAGCGTTGCTCCCAAACACTCATACTAGACTTCATGGCTCTAGCAAAAATTGCCTCTTATAAACAATCGATTCTCAGATCGAGAAGGCCCACTCTCCTTGATCTCTTACAAGGATATGGGACAAAGACACAATTACAACATGAGCCATAGTGATCAGATGATGATTCGACAACCTAGAATAAATACGAACTAAAGAAATGAAGACAGAGAAGACCAAGAGTGTTGAAGAGCATTTAATATACACAATAGTTCCAAAAGATTGTTTGATCTTCAATAGTGGTTGT
This sequence comes from Dillenia suffruticosa, assembly GCA_033439265.1. Lineage (NCBI taxonomy): Eukaryota > Viridiplantae > Streptophyta > Magnoliopsida > Dilleniales > Dilleniaceae > Dillenia > Dillenia suffruticosa. The sequence goes on along the minus strand of JAVTVX010000016.1, from coordinate 10,316,394 downwards.
ATTTATAGTCTCTTAAAATGATCTAACTGTTGGAGCTCATTTAATGCCAAAGCTAGCCGTTTGGAACTCGTTGAAGGGCATTAAATGCTTAAATAGATTTTCTGGAGACTAGTCATTACTCATGTAGTAGTCGACTACGATTTGAGTTTTGCTTGTATTCCTTCATGACTTAGCTGACTGTTTCTTTCTCCATAGTTGACTTCTTCTCGATTTAATTCTCTAAACAGTACCAAATACCTATACTCCAATCTTCAAGGATCAGTACTAATCACTATGTTCTCTTTTAGCTCTTTGTTAAGTTGACTATCTCTATCCATGGTAGTCGATTACATCTATACTCTAACTCAACTCTTGGACTTCAGAATATTAAAGATCAGTACTCGCATGTCTAAGGATCGGTACTCATCTTTTAAGACTTGGCATAGTCCACTCCATTATTTTGATAAACTGACTAGCACTTGAACCTACTTTGATGTATATGCATCACGTGTATGCAAGGTGGCTTAGTGCATGAGGCATAATGCTATGTTCATGTGGCATGTGTCATGTGGCATTTTGCCCTAGGGTTACTTAGCTCTAAATCATGTGATAATTCTCTAAATAGTACCAAGTACCTGTACTCCAATCTTCAAGGATCTGTACTTATCACTATGTTCTCTTTTAGGTTTTTCTTGAGTCGACTACCTCTGTCCATGGTAGTCACCTACATCCATATTTTAACTCAACTCTTGGACTTCAGAATATTGAAGATCAGTACTCACATGTCTAAGGATCAGTACTCATCTTTTAAGACTTGGCATAGTTCACTCCATTATTTTGATAAGCTGACTAACACTTGAAACTACTTTGATATATGTGCATTACGTGTATGCAAGGTGGCTTAGTGCATGAGGTATAATGCTATGTTCATGTGGCATGTGTCATGTGGCATTATGCTCTAGGGTTACTTAGCTCTAAATCATGTGACGTGTTCTATTCTAGGAGCAACAAGAGTCGACTTCCACCACTATGGTAGTCGACTTCTTCATGTTCAATACATGAGAGTATTGATCTTTAATCATCCAAAGATCAATACTTCACCTCTAGACTAAGAATTTTTCCAATCAAGAAGAGGTGAGTCGATTATAGTAAAACCATGAATCGACTTGGCCATCTTCCTATTGTGAAAATGTATGCAATGGCCTTATGCAATGGCTTTGTGGCAGGCCACTGCTTGTGCCATGCTTATGCAATGCTAATGTCATGCTCATGCCTAACTAATGCAATGTTTGTGTCATACTTATGCTAAGCCTATGACATGCCACTGTAATACGTGTGTCAAGCTAGTACAGCTCATGTGCCATGTTAATCTCATGTCCGTGTAGTGCATGTGCATTGTGCTCATGGCTCTATCCTCTCTTGGTTTATGAGTTGATTGCCACTCCTATGCAAGTCGACTAGCTTTAATGTCTCATGGGCTGACCTAAGTGCTTGGCACTTTGTTATTAGGCATGTAAATCTAGGCGTGCGTTGGCTTAGTTTTTCTATGTCCTATGCAAGTGAGTCAACTTGGTATCCTAAGCAAGACAACTAATGCCAATATGGTTGAGCAATATAATGCAATGGAATGTGTCCTGAATGTGTCGTGACATGCATTTTGGTGTGATATGTGTGCCATAATCTTTGTGTCATGTACAATGCAATGTACATAGTGTGCTAACACGTGTATGGCTTAACTTGTAAGTATAAGTCATTCTGATCTTTGAGTGGTAGACTATAATGTGTCCTTTTCTCATTTTGATTGTTATTATTTAACTGTTAGTATTTAAGATTTGATCATTAAAACTTGGCTAATTGTGTTAGTTGACTAGGTGAATTAGTTAGTCAACTAGTGCACTGTGTCAGACTAGACTTAGGCTTCTATGTATTTGGGCATGTCGACTACTGCATTGCATAGTCAACTAGGCTTCTACTATGAATTGCCTATATGTTTCGTATCAGGCCTAAGCCATCTCTGTCTCTACATAATTCAATTTTTCATTAGTCTAAAACAATCATTTTATCAACATACACCTTAGTCTCCTCTTTTACTCATCATCAAAACTCATTTTACCAATAGAATTGACAAAAGTAATGGTAGTTCCCTTTTCCCCAGATTAGGTCTGATACTTTAACACATCGGGTTTGCTTGTTATAAACTTACTTGTTGTACTAGGTGTCTAAGCGAGTGAGATTTTCAAACTAAATGATCTCCCTCACCTTTTATTTTCTTACTGTTTCACCCATTAATTATTTTCATTTATGATCAAAATTGATTAAGTTCTCGATGTACTCTCATTCATGTTTCATGTATCCTTGTTTGCTTTATGCACTCTTGCATGCTTTTTGTGCCTCAAATGGGGTGTTTGTACAAGTGCTAGCTGGTTAACCCTTTCTTTTAACATATAAAATGCATCGGTAGTCTAGAAAACTAGATTTGGGTAGCTATAGTGCATCCTCGAGCATTTTTAGCTTTCGAACCATTTTGTATTTATTTTGCTTGAGTTTATTTGTTTAAGATTTGTATATATTCTAATATTACATGTAATAAATGGATTTTATATTTTCCTAATTGGTTTTGAATTTTTGGGGTAGATACCTTGTCGATGCATAAAATTTAAGTTTGAAATACTCACTGAGTTAAATTGGAGTTGATAAGTTTTGGTGTGGTATGAGTTGTTATCTTTATATTTTATGCAAATGAGTTAAAACTATTGTTTGACGAGTTAAAGTTATAGTTTGATATGTTATCGTGTGACATCACTTGTCAGTTTTATATGTATGCATGTTGGGACACAGATGATTAATAGTTAAAAATTAGTTATCATTATGATTTGCTATTGTGTAGGATATGAGGGCAATTAACCTGGTTGTTGTTATGATATTGAAGCGTTTCAAGTTTTAGTTTTATAATATTAACCATTACTAGCGGATTTTAGCTAATTTAGAGGGGAAGTTTTAGTCAATTTTGTAAAAAATATTAGTAAAGTGAAAGTTTAAACTTTTTCATACCTTTTATTTTGGCATTTTTACAGACACAGATCTTGGGACTATATTATGTTTTGTTATGATTTAATTTTTATTCCTGCATATACCTTCTTACCAGGTGTATGACACTAGAATGGTGAGTCATTACTCTATGTTCCATAATGCCTTAAACATGCTTGGGCTCTCCAAAACATGGATCAAAGTCATGAAACAAAAGTCGAACCACGATTAATTATGCTTGCTCGTACTTGTAGATAGATTTCTCAATGACTGTATGTTGACACCTCTCAATAACCCATATCGAGTATTTACAATCACAGTCTACGTAGTTTGTGGTAGATACTTCCTCAATAATTAAAGTCATTCTTTTGGTGAGTTAATTATTTGTTAAGTCCTTAAATTTTACCCCAAATTCACAAATTCGTCTCTGAACTTCAAAACGCTACGGATGAGGACCTAGACTTTAAAAATCGTTACTTGTTGGTCCCTCCATTTGTAACGATACAAATCTGTCTGTTAACTGCTGAGCTGGGCGAACGTTGGAGATGATCTGGATGCCACGTGTTTCGGCTTTGTTGGTGTGTCTGATGACACGTCAGTAGGCAACAATCCTTATGATGCCCGTCAGATAATATGCTGACGTGGCATGACATGTCATCAGCGCTGCTTACATTTTTGAAGGGGTGAGAATCGACAGGTTAAATCTAAATAAAGTAAAAACAAAAGGAAAAGAGAACGATAGAACATTTCACAGGCGGAGAGAAAGCGAAGGTAACTTGTCGAATAGGTTTAGTGAAGATTAGGAATTTTTTACTGTATTCGAAGGAAATAATAGTCAAAGTAGTGAAGATTAGGGATCTTTTATTGTATTCGAAGGAAACAATAGTTGATTTTGAGTGTCGACAGGGGTCCATTTTGGTTTTTGCTTTACTATCCTTTTAAAAATTAAGGCTTGTGGTCCAGATTCTTGGTTCGTGATCGTGATTGTGGTTATTTCCTAAAGGTGGAGTCTGCATGAAGTATGAAATCTAACCGTACTATTTCTATTGCTGTAATTTGAAGTGTTTAAAATTAGGGTTTCAAAAAAATTAGGGTTTTCGGAAAAACTAGGATTTCTAAAAAGTTGTTTCTTTAAACTTGTTAATAAAATGTAATTAAATCTGTATTATTAAGGTTCATTAAATATTAGGGTTTCAAGTTTTAAAAATTAGGGTTTGTTTATTATTGTTAATAAAATGTTATTTAATTTGTAATTTTTGTTTATATTGTTATAAATTCTATATTATATTTTGTGATTGAATAAATATTGAGATTGTTTATATTGTTATAAACTCTATATTATATTTTGTTAATATTTTGTTAATAAATTGTATTATGTTGCGATTGAATAATTGTATGCCGAGATTGTTGAAATTGTTTAAATGCTGTATGAATAGTGTCTTAGCATTTTTCATAATTTTTTGTTCCTCAGATATGGATTCAACCAAATTCATAGCTGCAGTCCATCATTTTGGTAAATTGGTAGGAACAATTAGCTACGAAGGTGGTGATATAACATATATTGATAATTGTGATAGGGATAGAATGTCAATATTTGAATTAGGGCACATGATAGGAGAGTTAGGTTATAAAAATTATGTAAGATCATGGATACGCTTGCCTGGAGATGGTTTCAGCCCAATCTTAACTGATTCTACATTGTTATTTTATTTGGATGAAAAGAAAAAAGATAAGGAAGTTCATTTTTATATAGAACATGGTCTTGATGATGCTTGTGTATTAGAAAATGAGGCTAATTTATTTAATGAAAGTGATGAAGACAATGGGGAAAATAAGGCTTTTAGTCTTGAGAATTTGGTGAGTAGTGATTCTGAACAAAGTGATAATGAGATCTCAAGGGAAGAAGAAGGGGAGGATTTAATATGCAATGATATTCTTATAGAAGGTGAAGGTCCCAATGCAAGTGATAAAGAGGGCCTTGTACAACCACAAGAAGAGGAAAAAAACTTAAGATGGGTTCATTTCTCTGATTGGGAGGAGGTAGATGACGATTCAGACTTAGAATACACAATGAGAGAGGCTGGGTGTGATGATGAAGGGGATGAGGGTGGAGAAAAACGTAGATATGAAGAGTTCAAGAGAGATTATAACCCTAAATTTATTGAATTCAAGTAAGGCCAGATTTATGAAAGTCTGAAAATTTTTAAAGAAGTAGTGATAGATTATGCTATGTACAGTAGAAGAAATATAAAATTTGTTAAAAATGACAAAAATAGAGTGAGAGTTAGATGTATTGAGGGTTGTTATTGGTTAGTGTATGTAAAAAAAGTTAGAGATCATGAGAAGGCAGCAGTGGTGGTGACATGTAATGTCACGTCCCGAATTGGAATCATGAGCAGCTGCCCGTTGCCTTGGGTGCCAGCTATAAAAAAAACGGGCAGAACCTCCCCATTTTTTGGAGGTCTCCCATAAACAAATCAACCTATATATCAAATGATCATCCAACCACTTAAAGAAATGGGCCAACACGACCTCAGAATAATTCAACCACATTCATATAATATCAATCAATCTACACCGTACAAACTAGGACAATGTAAGGCTATCACAAAATACTATCAGTTTTAGCCACAAACCTCTACTACCATGCCCCCATAAAGGCATGGACCAGTTGCCCCTCCTATGATTTAGAGATGGTACTAAACGAACCTAAAGGATACTTTTAAACATGACACATTTCCCAAAGTAAACATACACAATAGTATATTTCATGCCTCAATGCAATAAAATAGAATTGAGAGTTTCAATAAGCTGTACAAAAATTTCCATACAGTCATCCATTTTTATATACAATGGTCTATTTACAAACTCAATAAACTAATATACACTTTCAATGGCAAATCCTTCCTAATATCATATTGAGTACCTAATCAACAGTCTCGATCTCCAATTAAAAGCCTCGTGCACTGATAAGTCTCAACGCGTCCCACTATAGCTATCTCTGTACACAATAGGAAATAAACGTGAGTATCAAGGAAGATACTCAGTGAGTGAGAGGGTATATATCATGTGTTCAATGAGTCGGTAAAAAATGGAGTATCAAAATTCTCAATAATACCACATATTATAGGAAATCATGTAAAATGATCAATTTATCAGAAATCATTCTTTTCACATACATTTCAAACATATATGCATCTATGTCATCAAATCATGCTAGAATAGAGGGTGCCAAAATCAGTCCTGGTAAGGGTCAACCGTGACCAATTACAGGCACATCGGGGATTTTGTATGCAACAGGTTAGAAAAGCTCTCTATCCTGACGTTGCGACGGATCTCATCAAGTGCTAGATTACGACGCACCATAGCCCTCCCCATTATGGGTTCAACCTGACTAGTACCATGTCGAATCACAATACATTTATCATTTTCCGATATCATGTAAGATACCTTCCGCAAAAGCGTATCGGGTACAAGTATGGATCACCCTACACAAGCATCATTCGTAGCTACGGAATGGGATTTACCCATTACAAAGTTATCATCATCACATGCTAGGGCCCTCGGCCCATTTAAAATATTATTATCAAATCAATCACGTGTCATGTCACATTTCTCAAGTAATGTCAATCATTTCCACAAGGATAATTTCATAAAACATGTATAAATCAAATATGATAGCACCATTTTGTATATTAAAACTCGTTTGGATACATTATAACACGTATAAACATGTTTGGGGATACTCCATGAATTCACAAAATCATTTCATAATTCATTGAAATCATATATTCATTAAATTATGCTTGCGTCATAAAATATTTTAAGACATGATATTATGCATCAGACACATAATATAATAAATTTTACTCATTGTATGCGGGAGGGTATGCTACTCCCAACATGAATCTCGAGGCACACACAAAAATATGCTCCTCTCAATATCACCAACGAGGCTCTATAAACATAATGTCGAATATGTGTCACTAAAGAGTTCATATGATGCGTATATAATAATGTAAATGTGATGCAAGCCTAGTTATAAACAAATCTAGGGTTTTCAAGTTCTATTCTTGCGCCATTTTAGGGAATTGATCACAAGTTCCTCAACCGGGGTCAAATTTTGGGAAATTTCAATTTCTATGGCTGACTCACATAAAAACTCACACTTTTTCCGTTGAACTTATCTCCAAAATCTCAGCGGAAGATTCCTTAAAGTCTATATTTTCAAACTAATTTAAATCTCACTCTCCATTCTGTCCTGTTTTAGCAAAGTTCCCTTATCTCATAATCTATTCATGCTAAGACTCTGATTTTTGACCATGTTGTAGTATAACATAAGGTTACAACTTCTTAGTTAGGTACCTTCTCATATTCCTAGTGCAAGTCCCTGAAATAGCACCATTTTGCCCACATTACATTTCAGAAGTCTGTTCTAACCAATTTTTAACTCAACCATCACAACTTTTAACGCAGAACTCCAAATTACCTGAACATCTTACAATACCTAGAAGACACAAAACCTTACATTTTTCATGTTTTTGGTTTCTTCCAATTTTGCCTAGAAGGGGTTTGAAATCGACCACCAAAATCTCTTTTCAGTTTTGGTCGAGAAACAGAATCGTTTATGCACAGTTTTGGGAGATTTTGTATAACTCTTGATTCCCTTGGCTGAAATATTCACAGTAGTGGATAAGAGGGAGATCTACAACTTTTCTTCTTTGAGATTTTGCAAACAAAGGTTGGAAGAGGGTCGTGCAATGCTACTGTTTTTAGTGTTGGAAAATGGATGACCCTCTGACGAGTTTCAGTAGAATGGCTGTAACGTTTGACATATGGATCGGATTGAGGTGATCCTTACCTCGTTGGAAAGCTAAGACATGGGTCAACAATTTTTTACTAGCCCAAGATCTGAATCTATCAGGAAGGTGCTTGAAAACTTAGGTTAGTGTTACTGTCGAAATCAGAGCAAAATGCAGGACTGAACAGGGAATTAGTACAGAACACCTAAATTTGAAAAATCATATAAAATCCATCTCTACTCAGAATGCAATGGCTCTTATCTCATTTTAAAGCTTTGAATGTTTAGTTTTGTGTGTATAAATTTCACTCAATTTACCCTTGTGAGGAAAATGTTGTAGCTAAAACACTACAAATAGTTTAAAATATCCAGATTTCAGAATTTTTGGTTTCCTTCTTTGACTTCAGATTTCGGTCACCCTAGTTCCCTAAGCAAACCTCCTCATTTTGACCCCAAATTAAGATATGTTATGCTATGGAGTATGGATGGCCTCATACCTGAAGATGGACAGCTGGGCTTGAAACAAAACTTGGATCTCTCCTCTTGAGCTCTTGGCTGTCCCTTTGTTTTTCACCAAGCAATCCTTCTCCGTTGGCCTTGATTTTTGGATATATTGTTCTAGGGTTCAAGAGGGATGGAGTTATGTAAAAATATTGAAGATTGGTTGAAGGAATCAAGCCTCCCTTCAAGGAATGGCTTACGGCTATGGAGGGAGGAAGAAGAAAAGAAGTCTCTCTCTTTTTTTTTTTTGGGTTTCTCTTTGCTCTTCACGGTTTTGGGAGAATGTATATAGCTTGTTGGTGATTCTCTCTCTCTCTACTCTCTCCTCCTCAAGCCCCAACAAGTCAAACTTCAATTAATGCTTCATTAATTGATTTGTCTCCCAACAACCAAAATCAATGGCTCATATTTGTTCTTTAACTTTTCAAATGAATCCAAACCTTCCACCTCATGGCCACACTTGTCATAGTCATTAATTATCACCAACTACTTTTTCTAAATTTCATAAAAGGTCATTCTTAGATTTACGTGAATATTCCTACCTCGATTTTCGCGTCACAAACGGCGGGGTCAATATTTGACTCGAAATCTGAGAAATTCAAATTTACCCATTTGGTTCAGTTTTTCTCACTGAATCAAATATAGTTGGTCTCACATTAATCTGAAATCGTTTGATAGCCCAAACGTCCCTCGGAGTGAATGAAATTCTCGATCGATCAAAATTTGATATCGATCTCAAAATGCATAAAATTACACTATAGACTCCATTTTACACGTAGATTTCAAAACTATGTCTTAGATGAAAACGGGACCGTTTGCTTGAACAAATTTCAATTCTGTCAAAAATTAGGGTTTTTTGGGTGAAAAATGTTAGAGCACTGAGCATTTTTGTACTATGGCTCAAATTTGCATGTGTGGTTGTCATTTTGGTACAGTAGGGTCAATTTCCCTTCATTTCGGGCAATTTTGGCAATTTCATGAAATTGCGGTTTAACTTGATAAAACATAAATTTAGCCTAATTTAGGTTTCCTAGCAAAATGTTAGCAATTTTACATGGGTAGAATTAAATTTCACTCGTTAAGGACAAATTTTTATCTCCGGTGATTAAGTATCAAGCATTTCTTCGTAAACGATTAAGAATTGTCCGAAATCATTAACTTTTTAAGTTAATTTAGCACCCGTAATTTCATCGGGGTCGAAATTGCACGCGTAGGTTTTAAAATGGCACGGAGGGGAAAATTTTTAGCTCCCGATAATCTCGCCAAAATTTTTCAAGAGCATTATAAATCGAAAAAAATTCTAAGTGACTTTTCTCTATGTGAAAATGAAAATAAATCATATATCAGATAATGAGAAGTACAATATACAATACACCGAGTGTCGGTGTTACATGTAAGCCTTAACATAGCTGTGTTAGAAGTTGGAATAATAAACATGCATCAGTTAAGTTGATTGCAAGAAAATGGATCAAGAGTATGCAAAGTGATCCTAACATAAAAGTTCGTAGTCTTCAACAAAAGGCTAAAGAGAAATTTATGGTCAATTGTGGGAGAATGAAGGCTTGGAGGGCAAAAGTTATGGCTAAGGAACTAGCCCATGGGCATGTTAAAGAGCAATTCTTTTTGTTAAGACCATATTTTGAAGAGATTTTGAGAACAAACAAGGGTAGTACTTGTAAAATAGAGAGTTTTCTACCTTGTGGTGATGAGCATCCCTTATTCATCCAATATCCTCTAACTCCAATTTTCAAAAGATTGTACATTTGTCTGGAGGCTTGTAAAAGGGGTTTTTTGGTAGCTTATAGGTAATTTATTGGATTAGATGGATGTTTTCTGAAATCTAGTTATGGAGGTTAGTTCCTGGTTGCGGTTGGAAAAGACCCAAATGATAGAATTTTTCCCCTAGCTTTTGTAATTGTTGAGTTAGAGGAGACGGGTTCTTGGATGTGGTTCCTGCAACACTTACTTGGAGACACTGGAGATGATAGGAAATGGACTTTCATGTCTGACCAGCAAAAGGTATAATACTGGACAATTCTCCATTCACTTTCTATGTTATTTGAACTCTGTCTCCACATTCTTCAACTTTGTGAACATGTTTATCTGCAGGGACTAATTAATGCTATTTCAACCCTGTCTCCATATTCTGAACGTAGAATTTGTGTCCAACATCTGTATAATAATCTTCACAAGAAGTTCAAAGACTTGGAGTTGAAGAACATGTTCTATGCTGCTGCCAAAGTCATATATGAGGCGAGTTCATTCGAGTGATGAGAGAGATTCAGACCTCAGATGTTGCTGCCTATGCTTGGCTCATGAAGAAGCCTACTCATACATGGACACAGTCTGCATTTTCTGGTTACAGTAAGTGTAATTTTCTCGTTAACAATATTTGTAAATCATTCAATACTAAGATTTTGGAGGCAAGAGACATGCTTATTATCAGCTTGATAGAGGCAGTTAGATGTGGGTTGATATCAAAATTTTCTAAAGATAGGATCAAAATATCATCTTTCCATGGTGATGGTTTCCAACCTTAGCAGGTGGTGGGATATATGAGGTGACATCATTTTTCAATAAATTTATTGTTGATTTAAATAATAGGACCTGCACCTGTAGGGGTTGAGAATTATGTGACATTCCTTGTGACCATGCAATTAGTTGCATGTTTCTTTGTAGAGAAAAACCAAAAAAATATGTATCTAATTGTTATACTCCAGCCTGTTATGCGGAATGCTATGCATCTATTATTTATCCTTGTAATGGACCAAATGTATGGGACAAATGTCAACTCTCAAACTTGTTGCCTCCTAACTAGAAAAGAAAAGTTGGAAGGCCATCTAAAAAAAGGAGAAAGAAGCCCACTGATATCCCACCTAGAAATCCCCATACATTTTTTAGAGTTGGAACCATCATCAAGTGTACTATTTGCAAGCAAGCAGAACACAACAAAAGGTCATGCAGCTCGAATGCCAACTAGGTAAATGATTAGTTCCATGAATCCATACTATGCTTACAGTTCTAAATGGATGAACAACTAATCCACTGACATTCTATGCAGGGCCAGCCATGTGGTATATCACAAGGGTCACAACTACCATCTTCTTAACAGTTCAGAAGCCAACCTCCATCACAACAGTCACAAGCACCAGCACCTTTTTCCCACCACAAGACAACCTCCATCACAAGGGTCACAGACAACTGCACCTTCTTCCTAACCCTTCAGAAGCCAACCTCCATCACAATGGTCACAGGAACCTTCTTCCCAGCACTTCATAAGCCTTCCTGCTTCATAAGCATCCAAGCAACCTTACTCCCAATAGTTCATAAGGCAATGTTGTAAACTTTTAATGTTTTGAACAATTTCTGAGATTTTAGCAAGACTTGTGTTGTAAAAGTTGTAATCAGATTCTACTTTTAATGTTTTGAACAATTTCTGATGTTTTAATGCTCAGAACTCTGTTTAGGAACTTGATGATATTATAATACTTAGAAGTGCAAACTTATGAAGTACAGTTTTCTAACTCAGATTGTGATGTTGTCATGTTCTTTACTCCCAATAGTCCAGAATGTGATGTTCTAATACCATAGGTTCTCGATGGTGTTGTCAAACTCAGAATGTGATGTTTTCTTCTTGCATTTCTGACCAAAGATACTAATGTTTTCTTCTACTCAGAATGGAAACTTAGAATGCTGTCATGTTGTTCATACATTTTTGACCAAAGATATTTAATATTACATTCATCATAAACCACCACCATTGCATTACATTAGTGTTATAAGATTCCAAAAAAAAAAAAGCCTCCTACATTACATTAGTGTTTACAGCAACCAAACTCCTTGCCTATCTAGTTTTATACAAAATACCAAAAAACAGCACTCCCATTGACAATATTCTACCAATGTGTATGAAAATTTTTCAACTGTGTTTAACTTTCTCCTCCATCTCCTGTAACCTCCAAATATCCTCCTTCATTAAAAAATTCATTTCCTCAAGCTCTTCAACACAGTGCAACAAAGGATTGTCTTCTTCTTTCAACCTGTCAATGGTGTTTCGTGCATTCTGCATTCTCAAACTCCAATCAGCTACTATAGAGTTCTATACAATCTTCAGCTCATCAACTTTTTTTTTCAGCCTATGAATGACTTTAACTGCTCGAGGGCAGAATGGTGGATCATACCATTCAAAAAAATTGCAAGCGTTACCTTCTTGCAAAGGCAATAACATTCAGCACAATTAAATTTAGGCAAACATATTCCAAAAATTCTGTTTCAGCAAAATAAGTTTCCATATACCCAAAAATTAGGACAATCATAGAACCTTCGTGATGGATTTCGTTCTGACCATGAAATCACCAGAACAGCATCGAGATTGTATCTGCACTTCAAGGTACCTTCTACCGTACTTGATGATGACATTGTATGGTTGTTGCTTTGCTGAGAAACGTATAATTGAAAATAGTGCCCAAAACCTAACCCTCCTTTGTAAGGATATTGCGAGAACCCAAACCCTAAATTCGTTTTCACCTCGAACAATCAACCCTCCGAATCTTGCCCAAAAACCCTAACCCTCTTTCCTCTAGATGTTGGATGAATGTTCTCTGTCTCTCTCAAACCAATCCTTTGACTTATGTTTGCCCTTTTTAATACTTCTTCGGTTTTTTTTTTTTTTAATAAACTAACTAACCTCTTTGTAGCCAACGTTATGGAGGGAAAAATGGCGCCAGAAAAAAAAATTAATGTGGCAAGGAAAATAAGCAACCCTGATGACGTGTCATGTCACGTCAGCATATTATCTGACGTGGCATCATAAGGATAGTTGCCTACCGACGTGTCATCAGACACGCCAGCAAAACCGAAACATGCGGTATCCAGATTGTCTTCAATGTTCGTCGAGCTCAGCAGTTAACAGACAGGTTGGCGTCATTACTAACGAAGGGACTAACAAGTAACGATTTTTTAAGTTAGGTCTCATCTGTAGTATTTTGAAGTTCAGGTACGAATTTATAAATTTGAGATAAAATTTAAGGACTTAACACGTAATTAATTCTTCTTTTGATACTTTTTCCTAGTTTCCAGCATTTTCCATGTGAAACAAAACCGTTGGAATAATCATTTAGAATACGGAGCATCAACAATTGTCTTTTTTACACTTATTGGTTTCCTTTTGGCGGTGAGTTTTGGGTACTTAAAGGTCAAAAGTTACGGTGGTCAATGCCACAGTTGAAAAGGAATGAAATCTAACTTCACATCTTTATATCCTTCACATCTTTTGTGCAATGAATGCTTTCATTAATGGAGTAAATGAAAATTTTTAAATTGTTTTAAATACTAAAATTAATTAAAATATTTAGTAAAAATAAAAATAAATAGCTGTTGCAATCATAAAGGCCAGCAACACGCATTTATAAAAACCCCATGATTTGGAAAACATTGGCTATTGGATTGTCTCACATATAGTTTTGAATCCTCTTATGTCAGTATGCTTGAGCACCTTTTCCCGATTGTCTCATTAAAAGAAAAAGGAAAAAGGAAAAAGAAAAAAAAAAGAAGAAACTACAAAATGCTTTTAACTTGTTGACGAGGGCTATACCTACATGATTAAATCCAATGCTGACATTGAAATTGCTTTGAGATATTGTTCCCCGTGTATCGAGCAAACGTACTAACAGTTAGTGTATAGCTCCTTTATGTCAACCAATACTTTTCAAAAATCACAAAAGGAGTAGTTTTATTCATAATTTGTTACTTGGTCCTAATAGCATGAGATTTTCTCTAATTTCGCCTTATGAAGCACAAAATTTGCCAATGAAAGGAACATGTAGTCCTGTTGAATCCATTATGAAAGAAACTCGAGGGTTAGCCCTTGAATTTGTTAATGTTTTCCAAACTAATCACTGTGTTTTGTTCAGTTGCTTGAGTTGGAATGTTGAGAGGAGTAGGATATATCTGTCATCATTTTTTTTATTGGAGATGCTCCTGTATCTTAACCATCCTTAAAACTCGCCTCTTACATCTAACACCTCCTGATGCATTCTCCCATAAGTTGAGATCATAACTACTGAATGTGTAAAACCTAGCAGTATAAGCACCGGATAAAGGAGCTCCTTGTGATTGAGCCTTGTCCATTCTCCCTCAAGAATCCAAAATAAGAAACTAAATTTAAAGAAATCTTTAAAATAAATTAACCTTGGTTTGAGCTGGTTCCAGGTGTATGATGTTATCTATCTTCTAATAAACCAACTCGAAAGTCGCAAGATGGGTTCCCTCTTATGTTGTTGTGTCTACAATAAAGTGCACAAAAATAAATATATGTAAATATAAATTTATATTTAACTGAAAAATAAGTGATGGACATTTTTTTTGTTTTTATCATGGTATCCGGATTTTGGTTGACTAATCCGGTTCGACTATTGTGGGGCCTATTTTGGGGATTGACTCTCCCAAATCTTATTTCGTCATTCCTAGGACTTAAATTCAAAATGTCTAATTAAGAGAGTAGAATAACTGATTACTAAATCCAAAAAGGTTTAATAATAAGTGATAGGCCTTAAACACATACAATTGTCTCAATCTCACTTTATGTTTTCAACACAGGCAGCATGGCCCAAACTAAAAATTAAATACATGTAATGTGGAAATTAATTAAAATGATTAAAAAACTGTTTGAATTATATAAGAGATCACAGGTATTCGAAACAACTGCATGGTTTAGAAAACAAGGACATATCTATTGCGTCACATGTACTTCCAAATCATCTCTTATGCTAGTATAACTCCCTGCCGTTGTTTATCTTAGTCTCATAAAAAGGGGAATAAAAAATTGCAAGGCTCATTTCAACTTAATTAGTTGACTAGGGATAAATCTTTGAAAAAATCCTTTGTCCTATCATCAAAAATAATGTTCCCACTCACCTGAGAAAACTAATACACCATTATATTTAATATTCTTATTTCATGTTTGTTGTTTATACGTTCTTAATGAGTTTATTCGTTATACACTTTGTAGTTGTTCTTGCAATGATAATTGCTATGATCTTACTCCGGTCTATGACTCCAGTCTCCCACACATGCTCAGATACTACACTGTTAGACCTTATAAATACATCTTTTACCATAAATGTCCTAAGACACTCATTACTCCAAAAATACTCCAGGAAATATGCACTTAATCTTTTTTTAATACATACAAAATTGACATCAAAACCATCACTTTTGTATATATGTTTTTTTTATATATATATATATAGTGAGATTCGAACTTGAAACTTTTACAAATGGGAGGGAGAATGGTGGCAGTTGAGTTATAGTTTATTGACGTATATATGTTTTCCATTTCTCTTATATGTGATTTTTTTGTTACACGATATTTGAATTCCGAATCACGGAGTTGAGAGAGGTGTTATGATTACTAGATTGTGCCATCGGGGACTCCCTAATATGTGTGTCATTAAATCCCAAATCAACATGCTTATAAGATATTTTATTTCAACAATGCTTTTGCAATAAATAAAATATCTTTCTTTTGATAAATATATAAGGGAGCACATATTGATACAATGGTTGGACTCCAGTTTGAAATAATCAAACAACAAATTTTTTGTTGGTTTCTTTATACGAATACCCTTATAAGCAATCCCGTATTTCACATATAATTTAAATCAAATATAAAAGGCTGGAAATAACTTACTATATTCTCTTAGATATTTAGAGCGTAATATTCACAATTAAGATAAATTTCATTGATAATTTGAATTATTTTATTTTTTAAAGGAACACAAAAAAGAGGAACATATTATGACACCACAAAGATTGCAATCCATTTCGCAATCTTAAAATGCTTAAATACTTTTAGGTCTATGGAACAACAAAGCTAAAGTGACCCACCTTGACTACAGTTTGAGCATCTGAGATATGTATTCGAGGCCACGCAATACATATGGCAGCGAAAATATCCCATGGCTACCAATATAGATTTAAAAACACAAATGAACCAATATAGATTTCACTTGAACCAGACGAAACCAAACGATGATATATGTAAAGCATTCCATGTTGTTTCCTCCCTTATGGTGTTTTTTGGTCCCTTGTGTTGCGAGCCTTAAACTCAAGCCTATTTCTTCAAGGCTTTCAGAGCATTCCAGCTGTATCTAGAAGAACAAAAGAAAGTTTGGGAAGATTAAAAGGAAATTGTGATCTAACCATAAGGTGACTTGTTCCACATTGAATGTATGAAGATGCGATTCTCTTTTTGCTCATTTTTGTAAAGGATCCTGCCCACATTGGATATCAATAAAGCCAACACACAAATCTGCATATCAATAAAGCCATCACACAAATCTGCAGGTATAAATAAGTTATCTTTTTGGTGGGATTGAGTGCACCAAAACGAAAAAAACTTATTAGTGGGTTATTATTATGACCTCTGGATCATTAAGTTTTGACCCCCGTTTTTTAATCTCTCTTTTGTTTTAAGCGTTTTGAGCCTAATAACACTTTTCTAAAACATTTGTACTCTTCTTATTTTATACTGAATTTCGCTCCTCTTTCGCCTGGGGACGTAGGTCTATCCAACCAAACCATGTAAATTTTGTGTCTCTTTGTTTAATAACACTTCTCTTTGTTTATTCAATTTTGTTTTGTAATTTATCTGTTGAGTTATTGAGAGCACTTTTGGTTAACTTCCTACGACCTAGTTTTGACAAACTGGAATCAGAGCTTTTCTAAGGAAGCTTTTTTTTTTTCCAAGCAATTTTTTTTGCAACATGATAATAACAACAAATGTTAAGAAATTCGACAAAAATATCAATTTCGGGATGTGACAACTTAAGATGAAGGCCAAATCCGTCGCTGAATAATTAGAATTTTATTTTATTTTTATTTTATTTTAATAATTTCAGCGATGGATTCCAAATCCGTCGCTGAATTTTATCTTCTTTTAATTATAATTTTATTTTATTTTTATTTTATTTTCTTAATTTATATTAACAAATCATATTATTATTTTATAATATTTTAATTTACATTTTATTTTATTGTATTATTTCATTTTTTTAGAAGAATAATATTATTTAATTCTTAAAAAAAACCATATATTTTATTTTATTTAAATTATATATATATTTTTATTAATTTATTATTTTTTTTCTTTTTTTTGATTTAATATTTTTTATTATTGTATAGGTAATTTTATTTTATATGTACTATTTTACTTAATAATATAAATTTTTTAATTAAATATTAATCCAACCTGCGCGCGGGCGCCGGCCCATGCACGCACGGGTGCCTACTTGCCTGGGCGCCCTCGCCCTGCGCATGCCTGCCTGGCCACCCGCGCGCCCAGGCAGGCAGGCACGGGGGCGCCTATGCCTTGGTGTCTGGGTGCCCTTCATTGTTTTAATACAAAAAATAAATTTGAATTTGTAGTTGAAGGGATTCGAACCTTGGTTCTCGGATTTAAGAAGAAAACATATCACCACTGCACCACCGCTTATGTTATGTGATAATATATTTTTTTTCTTTCTTCCTCCTCTTTGTTTTCTATTCTCATTTTTTTTTTCCTTATCTCTATTTTTGGGTTTTTTTTTCTTTCTACTCTCATTTCTTATATATAATAATTTTGTTATAATATATAATCATTTTATTATAACGAATAAAAAATTCTGTAATTAAATATATAGATTTTTTAAATTATTAATATATTATAATTTATTGATAATTATAATTTTATAGTTTTGAGATATTGTAATCCATTTTTAAATTATGGATTAAAAAAATAAAATAAAAATGAAAAAAAATAATAAAATAATAAGATAAAAGAAAAAAGAAGAAATCAAAATATAATATTAACATATATTTTAATTAATTATTTATTTTATTTTAAATTAGTATTTAATTATTTTTTATTTTATTAAAAATTATCCTATTTATTATTTTTAATTAATATTATTTTAGGTGGGTGGTTATTATATTTATTATTATATATTATTTTATTATTATTAAAAAAATATGAAATAAAGATAATAAATAAGAAAAAAAAATTTATTTCATAATAATATCTTTAGCTCGGTGGTTTACAGGTTGCGTGTGTGCATGCAGGAGTTAGGAGTTCGGAGTTCGAACCATGGTGGAGGCAGAAGGCGCGGTATTTTCCAGCAATTAAGAGTGCCTGGGCGGGGGTGCTGGCTCGGGTGGGCGGGTAGGTTGCAGGGTGGTGCTGGCTCAGGTGGGCAAGGGTGGCACGTGCGTTGGCTCGGGTAGGCAAGGGTGGCGTGTTGGCTCGGGTGGGCAAGGGTGGCACGGGTGAAAAGTGCGCTCCTTGACATTTTGACGGAATTTGAAATCAACGACGGATTCCAAATCCGTTGCTGAATTTAGCGATGAATTTTTTTATTATTACAGATTTTTTTTCCCTAAATTAGCGACAGATTTTAATGACAAAAATTATCTGTCGCTAAATTTAGCGACGAATTTTAGATTTTCGTCGCTAAATTTAGCAACGGATTTTTTTATGTCGCTAATTTAGCGACGGATAATTTTTTGTCGCTAAAGTTTGCGACGAATTTTAGCGACGAAAAATTATTTGTCGCTAAATTTAGCGACAGATTTCTAATTTTCGTCGCTAAATTTTTGCGACGCGTTATTAGCGACGAAAAATTTTTCGTCGCTAATGTTTTTAGCGACGAATTTTTTTAAAATTTTCGTCGCTAAATTTGTGGCTAAAAGGCTGTTTTTTTATAGTGTTACAAAACAAATAGAAATAAAAAACCAATCACTTATCACCACAAATTATAATGAAAAAAATAAGAGAACAAAGGAATGTGAAAACCTAGACCCCAGGTCGAGGAAATTTAACAAATATCAAATAAAGGTAAATTAAATAAAAGAATTAAATATACATTATTGTATACAAATCACTCCGTGTCCGGCCTAAGCTCAATTGGAAGAATGGAGGACAGTAGTGTGATTGCTGAATTCCTTAGGTCATTGTTGTGAATCCAGTAGATCAAAAGTGTAATGAATTTAAATCATGGAAAAGATCAATATGTGAGTTTGCGGAAACACGCAAATGTATTTCTTTATTTTTCTAAAGAAGACCATGATTTTTAATTTTAAAATAAAAAGGAACCACACATGATATACTGTAAAATCTGAAAAATTATATTCGATCACATGGTTCGAAGATTTGAAATAGAAGAAGGATGGCAAAAAATTAGATTGGAAATTAGAAGGGAAAAATGTAAAATGAAAATGATGAAACTAAAAAGTAAATAGAAAAATAACATTACATGGCATATGAAGAGTCAATTAATTATGCGGAATGAGATGCAAATAGCCATTGCTCATGACATTTCATCTAATTTTCAAAATTTGAAAGATTGAGTTAACAAACTAAATTAAAGAGAAAAATAATCGAATTCAATCAATATTATGAGGATTTTAAACATAGTTTATCACACTATCGAAAAGAATACTTAGATATGTGTTTGTTAAAATTGTAATAAATTTTAGTATCCGAGTAAATTAAATTTCACACAAATTATGTCTACCACAACTACTAGTTGGTCACAAAACAAATACAAATAAAAAACTAATAATTTATCAACACCACATGCATTCAAAAATGAAGAAAACAAAGAAAAATGAAAATCTAGACCCCATATCCCGAAAATTTGAAAAATATCAAATAAAGCTTAACTAAATAAAAGAGTTATATATATTATTGTATTCATTCTTCTCCACATCCGACCTTAGCTCTGGTGGTCAAGCGGAGGGCTGCAGTGGGATTGCTGAAATCCTTAGGTCGTTGGTTCGAATCCGGTATATCAGAATTGTTATAAATTTAAATCTTGGCAAAGACCAATATAAGAGTTTGGGGAAACTCTCAAATGCATTTCTTTCTCTTTCTGAAGACGACCATGATTTTTAATTGTAAAATAAAAAAGAACGCAACATGATACACTGTAAGATCTGAACAATTATATTTGATCCGTTGGTTCGAAGATGAAATAGATCGAGGAGGGGATAAATTTAGATTGGAAAGGGAAACGGAAAAAAGTAAAATGAAATTGAAGTAAAATGTAAAGGGGAAAATAATAATACATGTTATATGAAGAGTTAATTTATTGTGCAAGTTGAGATTCACATAGTCTTGCTCATGACCTTAAATCCTACACATTTAATTTTCATAATTTGATTAAGTTCATAAACTAAATTAAAGAGAAAAAATAATAAAATTTAATATGATAATAGTTGACAAATACAAATATAAATAATTTTCAAATAGCGATACATGTTAATAAGATTGAGCTTAGAAAATTATTGAATACTAGTTGTTTACGAAACAAATACAAATAAAAGACTAATAACTCATCACCAGAAAATAAATTCAAAAAAATAAGAGAACAAAGAAAAGTGAAAACTAAGTTCCTATGTCTAGGAAATTTGACAAATATCAAATAATGATAAACTAAATAAAAAAATTAAATATATATAATTGTATTCAAACAACTCCATGTCTAACCTAAGCTTAGTTGGCAATATGGGGGACTGTAGTCGGCTTGCTGAAATCCTTAGGCCACTACTTCGAATCCGATAGGTCAAATGTGTTATGCATTTAAATCCTAGAAAAGACCAATATATGAATTTGGGGAAACTCACAAAAGTATTTCTTTCCTTTTCGGAAGAAGACCATGATTTATAATTTTAAAATGAAAAGGAACCCCACATGATATATCGTAAGATTTGAAAAATTTTATTTGATCCCATCGTTCAAAGATTTGAAATAGAATGAGAATGAAAAAAATATATATTGGAAAGGAGAAGGGAAAAATGTAAAGTGAAAATGAAGAAATTAAAAATTCAAAGTAAAAATAATGATATCTATTATATGAAGAGTTAATTAATTGTGCTGAATGAGATTCAAATGGCCATTTCTAAAAACATTAAATTCGGCTTGTTTAATTTTCAAATTTTGAAGGATTTAGTTTAGAAACTAAATTAAAGAGAAAAATAAAAAAAAATTATTACGATATTAGGTTTTTAGCCATCTATTTTTTCAATATTAGTTCAAACTTATAATTATATATATAGTACTATAAAACTTTTTAATTTCTGAAGCAATCAATTCAGCCAATCAGTATAAAGAGGATTTTAAACATTGTTTATCGTACTATAGAAGAGAATACTCAGATATCTCTTTGTTAAAATTATAAAATGCAATAAATTATAGTATCAAAGTAAATTAAATTTCTCACAAATTGTACGTATCCAGACTATTAGTTGTTTACAAAACAAATTAAAATAAAAACCAATAATTTATTGTCAAAAATTATATTCAAAAAAATGAGAGAGCAAAGAAATGTGAAAACCTAGACCCCAAGTCCAGACAATTTGACAAATATCAAATCAAGATAACCTAAAATAAAAGAATGGAGGGCTGTAGGGTGATTGCTGAATTCCTTAGGTCGTTGTTTCAAAACCGACAGGTCAAAAGTGTTATGAATTTAAATCTTGTAAAAGACCAATATATGAGTTTGCGGAAACACTCAAACGTATTTCTTTATTTTTCTGAAGAAAACCATGACTTTTAATTTTGAAATAAAAGGGAACCACAAATGAAACAGTAAGTTCTGAAAAATTATATTTGGTCACCTGGTTCAAAGATTTGAAATAGAATGGGAATAGCAAAAAATTAGATTGGAAATTGGATGGTAAAAATGTAAAATGAAAATGATGAAACTAAAAAGTAAAAGGAAAAATAACATTACGAGTTATATGATGAGTTAATTAATTGTACGGAATAAGATTCAAATAGCCATTGCTGATGACATTAAATTCTGCTCGTTTAATTT
Organism: Dillenia suffruticosa; assembly: GCA_033439265.1. Taxonomy (NCBI): domain Eukaryota; kingdom Viridiplantae; phylum Streptophyta; class Magnoliopsida; order Dilleniales; family Dilleniaceae; genus Dillenia; species Dillenia suffruticosa. The sequence goes on along the minus strand of JAVTVX010000016.1, from coordinate 10,294,233 downwards.
TCACAATTTGAAAGATTGACTATGCAAACTAAATTAAAGAGAAAAATAATCAAATTTAGTACGATGTTAGATTTCTAGCAGTGAATTTTTTCAATTTAATTTTAAATTTATTGTTACATATGTTGTACTCTTAACACTTTTTAATTTCTGATGCAATCAATTCAACCAATCAATATGATGAAAATTTTAAACATTGTTTGTCACACTATAGGAAAGAATACGTAGATATGTGTACGTTAAAATTATAAATTATCCAAGTAAATTGAATTTCACATGTATTACGTGTATCACAACTACTAGTTGGTCACGAAACAAATATAGAAGAAAAAACTAATAATTTATCAACATAACATACATTCAAAAAATGAAGAAAACAAAGAAAGTGAAAATCTAGACCCCATATCCCGAAAATTTGACATATATCAAATAAAGCTTAACTAAATTATAGAATTATATATATTATTGTATTCACTCGTCTCCATCTCCGACCTTAGCTCAGTTGGCAGAGCGGAGGACTGTAGTGTGAATGCTGAAATCCTTAGGTCGCTGGTTCGAATCCGGCAGGTCGAAATTGTTATGAATTTAAATCTTGAAAAATACCAATTTATGAGTTTGGGGATACTCTCAAATCTGTCTTTCTTTTTCTGAAGAAGACCAAGATTTTTAATTTTAAAATAAAAAGGAATGTGGCATGATATACCATATGATCTAAAAAATTATATTTGATCTGTTGGTTCAAAGATGAAATAGATTGACGATGGGAAATATTTAGATTGGAAAGGAAAAAACGAAAAAAGTAAAATGAAATTGAAGAAACTAAAATGTAAGAGGAAAAATAATGATACGTGTTATACGAAGAGTTAACTAATCGGGTGAACTGAGATTCATTGCTAATGACATTAAGTCCTACACATTTAATTATCAAATTTTGAAAGATTGAGTTTAGAAACTAAATTAAATAGAAAAATAATAAAATTATATATGATATTCGGTTTTTAGTGGTCAAGTTTTTCAATATTAGTTTAAACTTACTATTCTATATATATCGTACAGTAAAACTTTTAATTTTTTAAGCAATCAATTCAAATAGTTGGTGTGATGAGGATTTTAAGCATTGTTTATCACACTATAGAAAAGAATACTCAAATATATGTTTGTTAAAATTTTAAAATGTGATAAATTATAGTATCAGAGTAAACTAAATTTCTCATGTATTGTATGTATCAAAACTGCTAGTTGTCACAAAACAAATAGTAATAAAAAACCAATAACTTATCACCAAAAATTATATTCAAAAAAATAAAAGAAGAAAGAAAAGTGAAAATATAGGCCCCTTGTCTAGGAAATTTGACAAATATCAATAATATTAAACTAAATAAAGAACTAAATATGTATTATTTATTCAAACTACATCGTGCCCATCCTAAGCTCAATTGGTTGAATGGAGGACTGTAGTGTGAATGCTGAAATCCATTGTTCACTATTTCGAATCAAGCTTGTCAAAAGTGTTGTGAATTTAAATCCTAAAAAAGACCAATATATGGTTTTTGGGAAGCTCTTAATTGTATTTCTTTCTTTTTCTATAGAAGACCATGATTTTTAATTTTAATATAAAAAGGAACCCCACATTATATACCATATGATTTGAAAAATTGATCCCATGGTTCAAAGATTTGAAATAGATCAAGAATGGTAAAAATTTAGATTGGAAAGGAGAGGGGAAAAAAGTAAAATGAAAATGAAGAAACTAAAAAGTAAAAAGAAAAATAACGACACATACTATTTGAAGAGTTAATTAATTGTGCGGAATGAGATTCTAATATGTGATTTTGATATCAAGATGTTGAGCAAATATACCTTAGTTGAGTATTGTGTATGGTGTGAGCAAGCATCGTTCCAATGAGTATATTTTGTAGTACCAACTATAAACTACCCTATCTAAGTTGGTCAAATCAAATTTCAATTATAAATATATTAAAAATTATGAAAATTTTATAAAAACATAAATCGGTGGATAAAAAACCTAGAACATTAATTTTATCTGTTTTTAATCTTTCACTTGGCCAAATCTTTTCAAATCTCTTAAGTTTATTGACAAAAGAATTATTATTGATTATGGTGGATTTTTCCCATGATTAGATTCACCTAATGGTCAAGCAATGAAATCCAAATTCGACTAATTAAAACCCAATATTTATGCAATTTTGATTAAATTGAATTGCATTAAATTCTATAAAAAAAAATCTATGATCTAAGGTTTCCCTTGAAATTAATCTTCTTTAGTTGATTTCATAATCTCATATGTATTTTATTGTCTTGGACTAGTCCATGGCAATTATATTGGTCATGCATGCATTCAATTTCAAATAATACAAAAGTGGTACCTATATGTTTGAGGCATTAAGATCAAAAATAAAATCTTATCAAACAATTATAATGCCAATAAATTTTAAGCAAAAAAAAAAATTTAGACCATGAAATTAATTAAAGAATTGAATCCAACGAGTCCTAGGAACAAACATACTAAAAAAAACAAGAAAATAAAACCCTAAAATCTACATAGAGGAAGACCTCCATTTCTGCCTTGGGAATGCTATATTTATCGGCTTAAAACCCTAAAAGAATTAGTAGTTGTGAGCTTTTTAGGAAACCAGGGTTTTGTGCTTCATTTGGAAACTTACTGGTATTTTGTGATAGGGATCTTTTATTTTCCCAAAACTTGGAAACTTCCTCTTCCTTGAATTTGGAGACTTCTAAAGTAGTTAGGAATTGAATCCCGAAATTCTCTCCTTAATTTGCTCAAGTTTCCTTTTTCAGCATGGCATTGACTTTACAATACTGTAGCAGCAATTTTGGCCAAATTTTCATATAAGCTCATGCTTGGATTAGCCTCTTCACAAAATTTGTAGACCTCAAAGTCTACTTTCCAATACAACAAGAATCAGCTCAATCAAATATTAGAGTAGAAAATTACTCCAAAAATACTAACTATTGTTTATGTAGTCCGAAGTTAGAAAGTAAAGCCAATGTTTCCTATATCAAAACTCTCGAATTAAATCAGTGTAAAATCATAAAATAAGGTTTAAAATAGTTCTAAAAGTCATAAATATGGGCTAAAATAATATAATTCAAATGTATAAAAGTATAGCTATCAGATTTAGATCACCTTTCTCATTGCATTAAAACCTGCACCTTTAATTTTCAAAATTTGAAAGATTGAACATAGAAAGAGAAAAAATAATAAAATTTAATACAATATTAGGTTTTTAGCTATCAATTCTTTCAATGTTAGTTTAAACCAACTATTATATATATGACTCCATAAAACTTTTTAATTTCTAAAGCAATGAATTCAAGCAATCGTAATGATGAGGACATTAAGCACTGTTTATCAAACTACAGAAAGAATACTCAGATATCTGTTGTTAAAATTATAAAATCTAATAAATTATAGTATCAAAGTAAATTAAATTTCTTACGTACTGTATGGATCACAACTACTAGTTGTTTACAAAACAAATACAAATAAAAAACCAATAACTTATCACCAAAAATTATATTAAAAAAAATAAGAAAACAAACAAAAGTGAAAACCTAGATCCCATGTCTGGGAAATTTGATAAACATCAAATAGTGATAAACTAAATAAAAGAATTAAATATATATTATTGCATTCAAACTACTCGATGTCCAGCCTAAGCTCAATTGGTTGAATAGGGGACAGTAGTGTGATTGATGAAATCCTTAGGTCCCTATTTCGAATCAGCAGGTAAAAAGTGTTATGAATTTAAATCCTAAAAAAGACCAATATATGAGTTTAGGGAAACTCTCAAATATATTTTTTTCTTTTTCTAAAGATGACAATGAATTTTAATTTCAAAATAAAAGGGAACCCCACATGATATACTGTAAGATCAGAAAAATTATATTTGATCCCATGGTTTGAAGATTTGAAATAGGATGAAAATGGTAAAATTTTAGATTGGAAAGAAGAAGGTAAAAAAGTAAAATGAAAATGAAGAAACGAAAAAGTAAAAGGAAAAATAACAATACGTGTTATATGAAGAGTTAGTTAATTATACAGAATGAGATTTACACAGCTCTTGCTCAAGACAATAAATTCTGCTCGTTTAATTTTCAAAATTTGAAAAATTGAGTTCAGAAACAAAATTAGAGAGAAAAAAGTCAAACCTCATCTGAGCTGGTGTAGCCATGTCGGGAACAAATGTTGCTAATCTCTTGAGCTTAGCCTCGTACTCTAAAACTGACCTAGTCCCCTGACGTAAGTGCAAGAACTCTGTCCTCATGCGATCCTACTGAAACGGGGTAAAATACCTGTGGTCGAACTCTCGTAGAAAGTCCTCCCACAGCAGAGTCTATGTAGCACCATCACAGATAGCCTCCCACCACGGAGGGCATCCGCGTTGAGGAGTCTCTCAACAACTCTCAACCTGAGCTCCTCTATCAACCCCAGATCAGTAAGGTTCCTACGAATCCTGTTAATCTAGTGCTTCGCCACTGTAGCATCACCAGATCCTGAAAATTTTATGCATCCAAGCTGTCGTACCTCTTTCACCAACTGTGTAAGCTCATGGATGCGCCTCAAAGTAACCGATGTATCATCAGTCAGACTAGAAATGGATGGACCGGCCACCGGAGGAGGAACTGGTGCCATAGATGCAAGGACGGCCATAGGTGCAGTCGCTGGAGTCTGTAGTGGAGGTGGTGGCATCTGTATCCCATATCTCCTGTACCACTCCTGCCACTGCCTCAAGGCATCGAGTGGTGGTGGAGGAATCTTGGCTATAACAGTCAGTAGAGGTGCTGGGGGTGGCGCTGGTAAAGCTGCTTGAGTAGAGGAAGCATCCTCTAGTACTCGTGGAATCTCAGGTGCCCTAGGTGCATTAGGCACTGGGGGACTCTCGGGTGGTACGAATCTAGCACCACGCCTACCACATCTAGGTCGCATAATTCTGTAAAAGAGTACCTTTTTTATTAGGTAGAAAGCAAGGATTAGGGTTAGTTACTGAGAACTAACCCCTTAAAAAAATTGAGTTATGAATCAAGGTATTTGAATGCGAAATAATGGGTTAGATGCGTCATGTATCTAATCCCTAAAATAGATGAACTTATATGCCTATGACCATGTATGGGACTTTAAATGACTGTATGAAACTATCAAATGCATTGAGGGGTTTTAAATGTACTTGGAAAAATTTTCATTACTGTCTTTTCTTTAACCTAGACTCTCTGATACCAATAGAACTGTCACGCTTTGAACCAGGGTTGTGAATAGCCGCTTGTTGTCATGAAAGCCGGCTACATTCTATAGAAAATCGAGCAGAACCTCTCAATATTTCGAAGGTCTCCTATATACAAACCAACCTATATATTGAATGATCATCCTGCCACCTAAATGAATGGGCCAACCCGGCCTCACAACAAATCAACCACATTCGTATAATCCTAGTCAATCCAAAGTGTACAAACCAGGACAACACAAGGCTATCATGAACATTAGCAGTTCTAGCCACAGACTTCTATTATCATACCTAACTAGAGTATGAGCAACCGTTACACTAAACGGGCCTAAAATTTTATGCATGTCTACAACAAATTCCGAAATTAAGAGGTTAAATGCTTTCAAGTGCCTCAATGCAGGTGTAATGAGCCAATACGAGAGTTTCACAAATAAAGTGAGGAGATCAATATACAAGTTTGCAAAAACTCTAAATCTATTCCTCTCTTTTTCTGAAGAAGACCATGATTTTTAATCTTAAAATAAAGTGGAACCCTATGTGATATACCCTAACATTTGAAAAATTATATCTGAACCACTGGTTCAAAGATGAAATGGCATGAGAATGATTAAAGTTTAGATTTGAAAGGAAAAGGGAAAAAATAAAATGCAAATGAAAAAACTAAACTACAAAAGGAAAAATAACGATATATGTTATACAAAGAGCTAATTAATCGTGCGAACTGAGATTTAGATGGTCTTACTCATGACATTAAACCCTCTTCGTTTAATTTTCAAAATTTGAAAGATTGAGTTTAGAAATTAAATTAAAGTGAAAAAATAATGAAATTTAACATGATATTAGGTTTTTAGTGGTCAATTTTTTCAATATTACTTTAAAATTACTATTATATATATTGCACGGTAAAACTTTTTAATTTCGAAAGCCATCAATTCAACCAATCAATGTGATGAGGATGTTAAACATTGTTTATCATACTATAGAAAAGAATAGTCAGATATCAATTTGTTAAAATTATAAAATGTAAAAAATTATAATACCTGGTGGTTCTTCAAACAACCAAAAATAAAATAGCTACTTCACTAAAGACAAGTCTAGGGTGAGCAGGGTCGAATCCACGGGGAACGGTGGATTTATGTCTTTCAAGGAAAATGAAAATATGGAGGATTTGAGAGATGATTTAAGTTTAACAAAAATAAATAACTCAATGAAAATTAACTAAAATAATACAACTAAATAATGTCAATCCAAAGAGAAAGTCAACGAGAGAAAACCTAACCAAAGGAGTTATTTCTACCTGATGTATGTGATTGATCATCGATACAAAAATTACTCGATATTATGCGAATAAATTGGTTATAGCTGCTAAGTACCACGAAGCGACCAATCTCTCATTATTTCTTTGGTAATCAAGAAACCATCGTTAATTACTTCCTTAATCGAAAGACAACCCAAGAGACTCTTGTTGGATTTAATATTCCGACAGCAATACGATCTAAAAAGACTCAATTCTAATCCGTAAATTTTAATCTGGATTTATTTAAATTAGATTATCTAATCTCTTGATATGAATCCTACCGCTTGCACGGCCATAAACTATATCAATTACCACTCTATTAAAAACACACAAACCTTACTATTTTTAAATGATTGCAGACTATTCTACGGTTATTAATTATAGCGCTCTATTTAACAGTCCTAAAACAATCATAAATGTTAAATATAAAGATTAAATAAATACCCATAGATATCAAGTAAATAAGATTATTTAGATCTCCCAATCCTTATTCATTAAGGATTCAATATTCCTTTGACTAGAAAAGAAATTAAAATGAAAACATAGGAAAAGAAATCTCACAAAATAAATGAAACATTGCCTCAATTAAATAAATGTACTACTGGAAAAGGAAAATGAAATCCAAAGGCTGCTGGTTGTACTTGTTTTCTTCCACAAAAGAATGTTTCTTCTAATTATTGTGTCTTCCCAAGAAAATGTACCTGGCGGCTGTGCTCTCCTAGAGAAGAGGTGGCTGCGGCCCTCTTGGGGCCGCCTCCAAAAGGTCTTAAAACAATATGTAACATTCCTATATATATAGGAGTGTAACCCTAGAAGACTATTAAAAAGTAAAATAAAAAGTAAACTTTCTAAAACATAATATCTAAGAGATTTACATCTTTAAAAATTTCTTTTCCTAAATATTAGGAATGGAATAAAATTCTTCAAAATTTTCAATATTTCAATTCCACTCCAATTTCTTCTTAAATGCGTTGAAAAAGGAAATTTTGTTGTAGTAAATTCTCAAAATATCTTGCATGCCTCTTGAAATCCATATGCCCACGTGTTAATGAAAGAGCATTGCTGTCCAATTTTCCATACTTTATAAAATTGCTCCAATTTAGCTTATTTTTTTTCTTTTTCAATAATAAGTCACCTCCTAAATCAAATATCACAAAACATAAATACTAGTGTAATATTTATTCAAAAATAATGCAAAATCAATTACAAATATTACACACATTTAAATCCTATGAGTACCAAAGTAAATTAAATTTTGCACATATTGTATGCATTGCAACTGCTAGTTGTTTACAAAACAAGTACAAATAAAAAACCAATCACTTATCACCAAAAATTATATTAAAAAAAAATAAGAGAACAAAGAAAATGGAAAATCCTAACCCCATGTCTGGAAAATTTGACAAATATCAAATAATGATAAACTAAATAAAAGAATTAAATGTATATTATTGTATTCAAACAACTCCATGCCCAATGTAAGCTCAGCCGGTAGAATGCAGGACTGTAGTGTGATTGTTGAATTCCTTAGGTTGCTGTTTTGATTCTGGCAGCTCAAAAGTATGATGAATTTAAATCTTTAAAAAGTCCAATATATGAGTGTGTGGAAACACACAAATGTATTTCTTGATTTTTCTGAAGAAAACCATGATTTTAAATTTTAAAATAAAAAGGAACCACACATGATATCCCATAAGATCTGAAAATTTTTATTTGATCCCATGGTTTGAAGATTTGAAATAGAATGAGAATAACAAAAAATTAGATTAGAAATTAGAAGGGAAAAGTGTAAAATGAAAATGAAGAAACTAAAATGCAAAAGGAAAAATAATATTACGTCTTACTTGAAGAGTTAATTAATTGTGCGGAATGAGGTTCAAATAGTCCTTGCTCATGACATTAAATTCTGCTTGTTCAATTTTCAAAATTTGAAAGAATGAGTTTACAAACTAAATTAACGAGAAAAATAATCAAATTTAATGTGATATTAGATTTCTAGTGGTGATGTTTTTTTTCAATAAAATTTTAAATTTATTGTTATATATATTTACTCTAACACTTTTTAATTCTGACGTAATCAATTCAACGAATCAATATGATGATGATTTTAAACTGTGTATCACACCATAGAAAAGAATACTTAGATATACGATTGTAAAAATTGTAATAAATTATAGTATCCAAGTAAATTAAATTTCATACTCATTATGTGTATCAAAACTACTAGTTGGCCACAAATAAAAAAACTAATAATTTATCAACACAACATACACCGTTATTGTAAAGCATGACTAAATTTGACAAATATCAAATAAAGCTTAACTAAATAAAAGAATTATATATATTATTTTATTCATTCTTCATCATGTCCGACCTTAGCTCAGTTGGTAGAGCGGAGGACTGTAGTGCGATTGCTGAAATCCTTAGGTCGCTGGTTCGAATCTGGCAAGTCGGAATTATTATGAATTTAAATCTTGGAAAATACCTGTATATGAGTTTGGGGAAACTCTCAAATGTATTTCTTTCATTTTCTAAAGAAAACCAAGATTTTTAATTTTAAAATAAAAAGGAGTGCGAAATGATATACCATAAGATCTGAAAAATTATTTTTGATCTGTTGGTTTGAAGATGAAATAGATCAAGGATGGGAAAATTTAGATTGGAAAAGAAAAGGGAAAAAAGTAAAGTGAAATTGAAGAAACTAAAATACAATAGGAAAAATAATGATACGTGTTATAAGTAGAGTTAATTATTTGTGTGAACTGAGATTCAGATAGTCTTGCTCATGACATTAAATCCTACATGTTTAATTTTCAAAATTTGAAAGATGGAGTTTAGAAACTAAATTAAAGAGAAAAAAATTAAAATTTAATACAATATTACTTGACAAATACAAAAACAAATAACTTTCAAATAATGATACATGTTAATAAGAATGTGTTCAGAAAATTATTGAATACTAGTTGTTTACAAAACAAATAGAAAAAAAATAACCAATAACTTATCACCCAAAATTCATTTAAAAAAAGTAAGAGAACAAAGAAAAGTGAAAAACCGAGATCCCATGTCTAGGAAATTTGACAAATATCAAACAATGATAAACTAAATAAAATAATTTAATATATATTATTGTATTCAAACTACTCTATGTCCAACCTAAGATCAGTTGGTAGAATAGAGGACTATAGTATGCTTGGTGAAATACTTAGGTCGCTGCTTTGAATTTGGCTTGTCAAAAGTGTGATGCATTTGAATCCTAAAAACCACCAATATATGAGGAAACTCACAAAAGTATTTCTTTCTATTTCAGAAGAAAACCATGATTTTTAAATTTAAAATACAAAGGCACCCCACAAGATATGCCATAATATCTGAAAGAATTTATTTGATCCCATGGTTCAAAGATTTGAAATAGAATGAGAATGGTAAAATTTTATATTGGAAAGGAGAAGGGAAAATGTAAAGTGAAAACGAAGAAACTAAAAATTAAATGTAAAAATAATGATACGTGTTATATGAAGAGTGAATTAATTGTGTGGAATGAGATTTAGACAGCCCTTGCTCAGGGCATTAAATTCTACTTGTTTAATTTTGAAAATTTCAAAGATTTAGTTTAGAAACTAATTTAAAGAGCAAAAAAGTAAAAAAAAAAAATTATTACGATATTAGGTTTTTAGCGGTCAATGTTTTCAATATTACTTTAAACTTACTATTATATATATTGTATTGTAAATTTTTTTTTAATTTCTGAAGTAGTCAATTTAACCAATTTGTATGATCAGGATTTTAAACATTGTTTATCATACTATAGAAAAGAATACTCAAATATCTCTTTATTAAAATTATAAAATGTTAGCAATTATAGTATCGAATAAATTAATTTCTCACGTACCGTATGTATCACAACTACTAGTTCTTTACAAAACAAATAGAAATAAAAAACCAATCACTTATCACCACAAATTATATGAAAAAAAAAAGGAGAACAAAGAAAAGCAAAAACCTAGACCCTCATAGAGGAAATTTGACAAATATCAAATAAAGGTAAATTAAATAGAAATTTAAATATGCATTATTGTATTCAAACTACTCCATGTCCAACCTAAGCTCAATTGGTAGAATAGAGGACTGTAGTGTGATTGCTGAATTCCTTAGGTTGTTGTTTCAAATCCGGTAGATCAAAAGTGTCATGAATTTAAATCTTGGAAAAGACCAATATATGAGTTCGTGGAAATGCTCAAATGTATTTCTTTATTTTTCTGGAGAAGACCATGATTTTTAATTTTAAAATAAAAAGGAAGCACACATGATTTACTGTAAGTTCTAAAAAATTTTACTTGATCACATGGTTCAAGGATTTGAAATAGAACAAGAATGGCAAAAGAGTAGATTGGAAATTAGAAGGAAAAGTGTACAATGAAAATTATGAAACTAAAAAGTAAAAAGGAGAAATAACGATACGTGTTATATGAAGAGTTAATTAATTGTGCAGAATGAGAGTCAACTGCTTGTTTAATTTTCAAAATTTGAATGATTGAGTTTACAAACTAAATTAAAGAGAAAAAAAATCAAATTTAATACGATACTAGATTTCTAAAGGTGAATCTTTTCAGTATAATTTTAAATTTATTACTACATATATTGTACTCTAACACTTTTTAATTTCTGTTGCAATCAATGCAACCAATCGATATGATGAGGGTTTTAAACATTTTTTATCATTCTATAGAAAAGAATTTTTAGATATGCATTTGTTAAAATTGTAATAAATTGTAGTATCCAACTAAATTAAATTTCACATGTATTATGTGTATCACAACTACTAGTTGGTCACTAAACAAATACAAATAAAAAAACTAATAATTGATCAACACAACATTCATTCAAAAAAGAAAGAAAACAAAGAAAAGTGAAAATCTAGACCCCATATCCCAGAATTTGACAAATATCAAATAAAGTTTTACTAAATAAAAGAATTATTTATATTATTGAAATCCTTAGGTCACTCGTTCGAATCCGGCAAGTCAAAATTGATATGAATTTAAGTCTTGGAAAAGCCCAATACTCTCAAATGTATTTCTTTCCTTTTCTAAAGAAGACCATGATTTTTAATCTTAAAATAAAAAGGAACGCGACATGACATACCGTAAGATTTGAAAAATTATATTTGATCTGTTGGTTCAATGATGAAATAGATGGAGGATGGGAAAATTTTAGATTGGAAAGGAAAAGAGCAAAAAGTAAAATAGAATTGAAGAAACTAAAATGTAAAAGGAAAAATAATGATTCATGTTACACGAAGAGTTAATTAGTTGTGTAAACTGAGATTCATTTAGTCTTGCTCATGGCATTAAATCCTACATGTTTAATTTTCAAAATTTGAAAGATTGAGTTCAGAAACTAAATTAAAGAGAAAAAATAATGAAATTTAATATGATATTAGTTGACAAATACAAATACAATAATTTTCAAATAATGATATGTGTTAATAAGATTGAGTTTATAAAATTATTGAATAGTAGTTGTTTATAAAACAAATACTAAAAAAAAACTAATAACTTATCACCAAAAATTAAATTCAAAAAAATAACAAAACAAAGAAAAGTGAGAACCAAGATCCCATGTCTAGGAAATTTGACAAATATCAAACTAAATAAAAGAATTGAATATATACTATTGTATTCGAACTACACCTCATCCGACTAAAGATCGGTTGGTAGAATAGAGGACCGTAGTGTGCTTGTTGAAATCCTTAGGTCATTGTTTCGAATCCGGCAAGTCAAAATTGTGATGCATTTAAATCCAAAAACCGACAAATATATGACTTTGGGGAAACTCTCAAAAGTATTTCTTTCTTTTCTAGAAGAAGACCATGATTTTTAATTTTAAAACAAAAAGGAGCCCCACAAGATACACCATAAGATCTAAAAAATTTTATTTGATCCCATGGTTCAAAGATTTGAAATAGAACAAGAATGGTAAAAATTTATATTGGAAAGGGTAAGGGAAAAATATAAAGTGAAAATGAAGAAACTAAAAATTAAATGTAAAAATAATGATACATGTTAATGAAGAGTTAATTAATTGTGTGGAATTAGATTCAGACATCCCATGCTCAGGACATTAAATTCTGCTTGTTAAATTTTAAAAATTTGAAAGATTTAGTTTAGAAACTAAATTAAAGAGAAAAACAGAAAAATTTATTATGATATTTGGTTTTTAGCAGTTAATTTTTTCAATATTATTTTAAACTTACAATTATATATATTGTACTATAAAACTTTTCAATTTCTAAACCGATCAATTCAACCAATCAATATGATGAGGATTTTAAATATTGTTTATCATACTATAGAAAAGAATACACATATATCTCTTTGTTAAAATTATAAAATGTAATAAATATAGTATCGAAGTAAATTAAATTTGTCACAAACTATATGTATCACAATTGCTAGTGTTCACAAAACAAATAGAAATAAAAAACCAATCATTTATCACCACAAATTATAATCAAAAAATAAGAGAACAAAGAAAGCGAAAACCTAGACTCCAGGTCCAAGAAATTTGATAAATATCAAATAAAGGTAAATTAAATAAAAGAATTAAATATACATTATTGAATTCAAACTATTCCGTGTCCAACCAAAGTTGAGTTGGTAGTGATTGTTGAATTCCTTTGGTCGCTATTTTGAGTCCGACAAATCAAAAGTGTTATGAATTTAAATCTTAGAAAAGACAAATATATGAGTTTGCTGAAACACTCCACTGTATTTCTTTATTGTTCTGAAGAGCACCATGATTTTTAATTTTAAAATAAAAAGAAACCACACATGATATTCCATAAGATCTGAAAAATTATATTTGATCATATGGTTCATATATTTGAAATAGAATGAGAATGGCAACAATTTTGATTGGAAATTATAAGGGAAAATGTAAAATTAAAATGGCGAAACTAAAAAGTAAATGGAAAAATAACGTTACATGTTATTTGAAGAATTAATTACTTGAACAGAATGAGATTCAAACAGCCCTTGCTCATGACATTAAATTCTACTCGTTTAATTTTCAAAATTTGAAAGATTGAGTTTATAAACTAAATTAAAGAGAAAAATAACCAAATTTAAAACGATATTAGATTTCTAGTCATGAATTTAAATTGATTATTATAATTTTTATTTTTGATGCAATCAATTCAACCAATCAATATGAAGAGGATTTTAAACGATGTTTATTACACTATAGACAATAATACTTAGATATGTGTTCGTTAAAATTGTAATAAATTATAGTATCCAAGTAAATTAAATTTTATACGTGTTATATGTATCACAACTACAAGTTGGTCACAAAACAAATACAAATAAAAAAACTAATAATTTATCAACACAACATACATTCAAGAAAAGAAAAATACAAAGAAAAGTGAAAATCAAGACTGGAAATTTGATAAAGGTCAAATAAAGCTTAACTAAATAAAAGAATTATATATATTGTTGTATTCATTCTTCCCCATGTCCGACCTTAGCTTAGTTGGTAGAGCGGAGGATTGTAGTGCAATTGCTGAAATCCTTAGATCACTGGTTTGAATCCGGTAGGTCGGAATTGTTATGAATTTAAATCTTGGAAAAGACCAATATATGATTTTGGGGAAACTCCCGAATGAATTCTTTCTTTTTCTAAAGAAGACCATGATTTTTATTTTTAAAATTAAAAGGAAAACGACATGACATAGTGTAAGATCTAAAAAATTATATTTATCCATTTGTTTAAAGATGAAATAGTTTGAGGGTGGGAAAAATTTAGATTGGAAAGGAAAAGGTAAAAAAGTAAAATGAAATTAAAGAAACTAAAATGTAAAAGGAAAAATATTGATACGTGTTATACGAAGAGTTAATTAATTGTGTGAAGTGAGATTCCGATAGTCTTGCTTTGGTCATTAAATCCTACATGTTTAGTTTTCAAAATTTGAAAGATTGAGTTTGGAAACTAAATTAAAGAGAAAAAATAATAAAATTTAATACAATATTAGTTGACAAAAGCAAATACAAATAATTTTCAAGTAATGAAACTGTTAATAAGATTGAGTTTAGAAAATTATTGAACGCTACTTGTTTACAAAGAAAATACAAATGAAAAACCAATAACTTATCCCTAAAAATTAAATTGAAAAAAAAGTGAAAACCAAAATCCCATGTCCAGGAAATTTGACAAATATCAAACAATGATAAATTAAACAAAAGAATTAAATATATATTATTGTATTCAAACTACTCCGCGTCCAACCGAACCTGACTAGGTAGAATGGAGGACTGTAGTGTGATAGCTGAAATCCTTAGGTCGCTGTTTTGAATCCTGCAGGTCAAAAGTGTGATACATTTAAATCCAAAAAGGACCAATATATGTGTTTGGGGAAACTCTCATAAGTATTTCTATCTTTTTCGGAAGAAGACCATGATTTTTAATTTTATAATAAAAAAGAACCCCACATGATACATCATAAGATCTTAAAAATTTTATTTGATTCCATGGTTCAAAGATTTGAAATACAGCAAGAATGAAAAAAATTTATATTGGAAAGGAGAAGGGAAAAACATAAAGTAAAATAAAGAAACTAAAAATAAATGTAAAAATAACGATTCATTTTTTTATGAAGAGCCAATTAATTGTGCGGAATGAGATTCAGATGACCTTTGCTCAGAACATTAAATTCTGAATTCCTTAGGTCACTGTTTCAAATCCAACAAATCAAAATTGTTATGAATTTAAATCTTGGAAAAGGTCAATATCTGAGTTTGCGGAAACACTTAATTGTAATTCTTTTTTTTTTTTGTGAAGAAGACCATGATTTTTAATTTTAAAATAAAAAGGAACCACACATCATATAACGTAAGATATGAACAATTATATTTGATCCCATGGTTCGAAGATTTGAAATAGAACAAGAACAGCAAAAATTTTAATTGGAAATTAGAGGGAAACAATGTAAAATGAAAATGATGAAACTAAAAAGTAAAAGGAAAAATAACATTATGTTTTATACGAAGAGTTAATTAATTGTGCAGAATGATATTCAATTAGCCCTTGCTCATGACATTAAATTCAAAATTTGAAAGACTGAGTTTATAAACTATATTAAAGAGAAAAATAATCAAATTTAATATGATATTAGATTTCTAGCAGTGAAATTTTTCAATATAAAGTTAAACTTATGATTACAAATGTTGTACTCTAACACTTTTTAATTTATGATGCAATCAGTTCAACCAATCAATATGATGAGGATTTTAAACAATGTTTAATACACTAAAGAAAAGAATATTTTGATATGTGTTCGTTAAAATTGTAATAAATTATATTGTCCAAGTAAATTAAATTTCACACGTATTATGTATCACATCTACTAGTTGGTTACAAAACAAGTACAAATAAAAAAAAACTAATAATTTATCAATGCAACGACATTCAAAAAATGAAGAAAACAAAGAAAAGTGAAATCTAGATCCCAAATCCTGGAAAGTTGATAAATATCAAATAAAGCTTAGCTAAATAAAAGAATTAAATTTAATTGTGTATTAATTCTTCTCTATGGCCGACCTTAACTCAGTTGGTAGAGCGGAGGACTGTAGTGTGATTGCTGAAATCCTTAGGTCACTGGTTCGAATTCAGCAGGTCGAAATTGTTATGAATTTAAAATCTTGGAAAAGACCAATATAAGAGTTTGGGGAAACTCTCAAATGTTTTTTTATGAAGAAAACCATGATTTTTAATTTTAAAATAAAAAGGAACACGAGATGATATACCATAACATCTAAAAAATTATTGTTCCATTGGTTCAATGATGAAATAGATCGAGCATGGGAAAAATTTAGATTGGAAAGGAAAAGGGCAAAAAGTAAAATAAAATTGAAGAAACTAAAATGTAAAAGGAAAAATAATGATTTGTGTTATATGAAGACTTGTGCGAACTGAGATTCTGATAGTCTAGCCCATGTCATTAAATCCTACACGTTTAATTTTCAAATTTTGAAATATTGTGTTTAGAAACTAAATTAAAGAGAAAAAATAATGAAATTTAATATGATATTAGTTGATAAATACCAATACAAATAATTTTCAAATAACGATACATGTTAATAAGATTGAGTTTATAAAATTATTGAATACCAGTTGTTTACATAACAAATACAAATAAAAAACCAATAACATATCATCAAAAATTAAATTCAAAAAAATAAGTGAACAAAGAAAAGTGAAAACCAAGATCCCATGTTAAGGAAATTTGACAAATATCAAACAATGACAAATATGAAAAATACGTTTTAAATTCAGATGGCCTTTGCTCAGAACATTAAATTCTGCTTGTTTGATTTTTAAAATTTGAAAGATTTAGTTTAGAAACTAAATTAAAGAGAAAAAATAGAAAAATTTCTTACGTTATTTGGCTTTTTGTAGTCAATTTTTTCAATATTAGTTTAAATTTACTATTATATATATTGAACTATTAAACTTTTTAATTTTTGATGCAATTAATTCAACCAATCAGTATGATGAGGATTTCAAACATCATACTATGGAAAAGAATACTCAAATATCTCTTTGTTAAAATTATAAAATGTAATAAACTATAGTATCAAAGTAAATTGAATTTCTCACATACTGTATGTATCACAACTGCTAGTTGTTTGCAAAACAAATAGAAATAAAAATCACTTATCACCAGGAAATTTGACAAGTATCAAATAAAGGTAAATTAAATAAAAGAATTAAATATACATTATCGTATTCAAACTACTCTGTGCCCAACCTATGCTTAGTTGGTAAAATGGGGGACTATAGTGTGACTGCTAAATTCCTTAGGTCTCTGTTTCAAATTTGGTATTTAAAAAATGTTAGGAATTTAAAGCTTGGAACATACCAATATGTGAGTTTGCAGAAACACTCAAATGTATTTCTTTATTTTTCTAAAGAAGACCAAGATTTTTAATTTTAAAATAAAAAGGAACCACACGTGATATACCATAAAATCTAAAAAAATTATATTTGATCCCATCGTTCGAAGATTTGAAATAGAGCAAGAATGACAAAAATTTAGATTGGAAATTCGAAGGGAAAAATGGAAAATGAAAATCATCAAACTAAAATGTAAATGGCAAAATAATGTTACGTGTAATATAAAGAGTTAATTAATTGTGTGGAATGAGATTTAAATAGCCGTTGCTCATGACATTAAATTCTACTTGTTTAATTTTCAAAATTTCAAAGATTGAGTTTGCAAACTAAATTAAAGAGAAAAAATAATCAAATTTAATACGATATTAGATTTCTAGCAGTGAATTTTTTAAATATAATTTTAAATTATTATTACATATATTGTACTCTAACACTTTTTGATTTCTGATGCAATCAGTTCAATCAATCAATATTATGGGATTTTAAACTTTGTTTATCACACTATAGAAAAGAATACTTTGATATGTGTTGAGATAGATAAGTTTTGATAATGATAGATAGGAAGAAAATAAATTCGAGAAAATTAGAAAAGTCATTAGAAATCAGAAGTCTGCATACCTTATCAACCTCATCCTACCCTTCATGTCCACCAATTTTAAGATCCATGTCAACCCGAACCATAGAAACTTAACTTATTCTGTTAAGTATAAATATGTCAACAAACCCCTGAATACAATGACCTATATCATATAACGACCCGATTCTTAGAACACATTGACCTGAATAGTGTCATGTGGACAAATTTAGAGTGACATGTCGATCAATTTTAGAAGCACATCGACCTGCATTTGTTACACATCGACATACACTAGGCAAGAATACTAGAACATCGATGTGCCAGATAAAGTGTCGACCTGAGTAAATGTTTTCATTAGAAACACACAACGACCTGAGATATTAATTTTTGTCAACCTGACTAATACATTGACCTATTTCATTAATCATGTTGACCAATTTTAAGTAGGAATATAAACACGCCGATGTGTAGATAAGACACATCGACCTGATTTAATATACCTCAATATAATACATCGACCAAGTCCTTGATCTTGTCGATATACCCAAACACAACGACCAATTTTAGCAGATAAGTCCGCCAATTTTCTAACTGCATAGTAACATGTTTATGTATACTGTCTACTAGTCGACCTAATGTTTATTATCTCTTTAAAATCACATATCGACCTGTCCTCAATCTTGTCGACATACATAAACACATCGATCAATTCATTAGAACAGATCCATAAATTTTATAAGTACATAGGACTATGTCAATGTGTATCTAAAGCATGTCGACCTAGATATTGATTTCTCAAAGAATGCCATGTCGATGTCCACTATTAACAAGTCTACACATCACAACACATCGACCACTTCAATTGTACAGGTCCACCAATTTCATAGATACACAGAACCATGTTGATGTATAGTTAAAACTTGTTGACCTCGGATATTGATTTCTAAATAATGACATGTTGATGCCCACAAGAAATATATCGATCAATTTAAACCTATGTGTACACATATTTTATTTGGTACATGATCTTGTCGACCTGAATATAATCTTGTTGACCTGTTTAATAAAAAATACACTTCTAAATTTTTAAATTCAGGTCAATGTACTATTCAAACATGTCAACCCAAAAGTCATAAGGAACCAGATTTTCGATACAAATCTGAACTTAACAGTCATATTCTTTTCTTTGAATCACTGATATTTTTTATTTTGATCAAAATAACATTCAAATACAGTAAAAACAAAATTTGATTAGCCAAATAAGAAGTGGCGTCAGTGGAAAGAATGGATCTTAGCATGAAAAATGGGTACTGTTGTAGAACATATATAGCAGACAATAAATTTGAATGTAACCCTCAACGGATCTCTTCAATGCATCAATAAATTCCAGAGAACTGAAGTGAAGCAAGTTGACGAATCTGAATGCTTGATTGAATATCTAAAATTTTCACTTGTATTTGTTGCATTTAATTCTATTTTTAAATTCTTTAGTCCTTCTCAGTATTTTAAACTTGTTCAAAATCTGTCATATCTGAGGATAGTAAGCCTACATTCTTGACATTCATTTTTCAATTTATACAAAGTGTCAAAGACTAAAGAGTGTGAATCACTGCTTTAAGTTTTGACAGAGATAAATCAATCTGTGAAGAATTGAAATGTGGTGTTGGGTAGAAATACTATAAAGGTTAGACTTGAACTTGCAATCAAGTTTGTAACCTTAAGTTGTTAGTGAAAAATCCAGGAGGAGCCTGGGAGTGGACGTACATCGAGTTTGATAGAACCACTATATAAAGTTTTTGGTGTTTTTTGCTATACAATGTTTAAATTTTCTCTTGTTGCAAGTTTTTAAATTTTCAAAAGTTTCTAAAAATCCATATTCTACTATTCACCTCCCTTTAGTTGAATATCAATTGGTATCAAAGTGGGTATGTTGATAGGAAACCTAACAGCTTAACACCAAAGATCCAAATGGCCATCAATGAAGACAATATACCAGTAAAAGCTTGCTCAACAAATCCTGCACCCTTCTTAAACTGAAACAACTTCAGCTACTGGAAGCAAAGAATGCGCAATTTCATAATTGTTTAGGATCTAAATACTTGGGAGATAATAGAAGGAGTTGATTTTCCCACAGAGGAAATTGATGGTGTATGTGTGCCAGCCAAATTGAAGAACATGACAATGGAGCAGAAGAATGCCTATCAAGCTAATTGCAAGGCTATTAATCTCTTTCATCTTGCCTGAGCATCCATGAATACAATAGATTCTCATCATACATCACATCAAAAGAAATTTGGGAAAGAGTCAAAGCTACTTACGAAGGCACTGATCATGTACGCAAAAGCAAAATTAGAATGCCGAAACAAGAATATGAATTCTTCAGAATAAAAGAAGGAGAAACAATCAGTGAAATGATAACAAGATTCAATAAGGTAACAAATAAACTAAGATTACTTAGAAAAGGAATTTCTCAAGAAGATATGGTGGACAATCTATTGAGAAGTCTGCCAAAATCTTGGGAGCCTAAGGTTACTGCAATAGAAGAGTCCAAGAATCTTGAAACCTTGACAATGGATGAACTCGTGGGATCTTTAATAACCCATGAGATGAAGGTGATTGTGAAGGACCAGCAAAAGAAGAAAGAGGAAAAGGTGTCGCTCTAAAAACTGATAGTGATGAAAGCACTTTTAACTCAGAAGAGAAAGATGATGAAAAAGATGAAGCACTCCTAACTTGAAGATTCAAGAAATTCATGATAAAAAGAAGAAATAAGAACAAATAATTTTTCAAAATGTTAGAAAAGAAAGAGAAAATTAGAAGTTTTGAGTACAAAAAGTTGGGACGTATAAAAGCTGATTGCCCCTTACTAAAAAAGAATGAGAAGAAACACAAGAAAGAAAGAAAACAGAAAACAAAGAAAAAGACACTTGCAGCTTGGAGTGATGAAGACTCTAACTCAAGTGAAGATCAATAAGCAGAGAAACATGCCAATGTATGTTTCATGGCCAATGAGGAATCTTCAGACAGTGAGATAAATTCTAGTTCTTATTCCTCTAGCTCTGATTATGATGAAAGTAACTTCACCATCACTGAATTGCATGAGGCCCTATTAGAATCACTTAAGGAATTAGAAAGACTAAAAATGAAAAATAACCTGTTGAAAAAGGACTTAACGGAGACTGTTAAGATGTTAGAAATGTCAAAAACAAAAGTCAATGAATTAAATGAGAAAAATGCTAAATTAGAATTAAAAAATACTCAAATTGAAAAGGATTTGAATAATAAGGTGGAAAAGACTTGTAACAATCAAATAAATGAAAACATAACTCTAAGAAAGGAATTAACTGAACAAAAGGGGAAACATCTTAGACAAAACACTATATTGAAGAAGTTTATTCAAGGTCAAGAAAAACTAGATGCCATGCTAGGGGCACAAAGAGCCATATTTGATAAGGCTAGACTAGGATATAATTCAACTCAAACTCAGAAAAAGTTATGTAAATTCTTTGTGCCAAGTTCTAAAAATGTCAAATTATAAAGATGCCATACATGCATGAAAATTGAGTACAAGTCAGAAAATTACAACCTTAGAAACAAATTTTCAGACAATATTAAAGGCACAAGTGTCAATAACAACCATTGTGCATATTGCAAAAACATTGGACACTCTATTTACACTTGTTGGTTTCTGAACTCATCAAGAATGAACTTAAAAATGGATTCCTAAAAATCAATTTAAAGCGTACACAGCCGAACCCAAGAAGATGTGGGTACGAAAGGCAAAGATATGATTAAATCTTGCTACATGTATGTTTGAAATCAACAGAATCACCTAGGAAGTCGGGCTGGTGCATTGACAGTAGATGCTCGAGACATATAACTGGAGATATCTCAAAATTCTTATCTCTTGAGAAGAATAAAGGAGGAAAGGTGACTTTTGGTGACAACTCAAAGGGAAAGTGATTGGATTAGGCAACATAGGAGGTAAGTCCACTAATTCTCAAATTCAGAATGTTTTTCTTATTTTTGGTTTTAAGTTCAGTCTATTAAGTATTAGCCAATTATATGACAAAGGATATTCAGTCATGTTTGAATCTATGCATGCTCTATAATTGACAAAATCTCAGGTACTATTAAATTCACTAGTAATAGAAGAGAAAACATATATGTGATAGATTTAGAACACTTAGAAATTCCAAATGAATCATGTTTAGTTACAATAAATAAAAACACATCATGTCTATGGCACAAAAGATTATGATATGCAAGTATGGACACAATCTCAAAACTAGTTAAACAAGACATCGTGAAAGGTCTGCCTAAATTGAAATTAGAAAAGGATAGATTGTTTGACACTTGTATGAAAGGGAAACAAACCAAAACCACTTTTAAACCAAGCAAACCTCTAGAATATCTTCATATTGATTTATTTAGTCCAACTAGAACTCAGTTTAAGTGGAAAACATTATGGTTTTATAATCATTGATCATTACTCTAGATAAAAATAGGTTCTATTTCTTGTCAAGAAGGAGGAAGTAAGTGGGGCTTTCATCAAATTGTGCAAGAAAATTCAAAATAAAAAAAGAATGACGGTTAAAAGAATTAGAAGTGAACACGACAAATAATTTGAAAATAGAACCATGGAAGAATTTTATAGCAACCATGGTATTGGCCACAACTTCTCAGTACCTAGAACACCTCAATAAAATTGGGTGTTAGAGAGAAAGAATAAAACTCTGCAAAAAATGGCTAGGACCATACTCTGTGAGCATAAACTACCAAAATTCTTTTGGGCATGAGTAGTAAATGCTACTTGCTACATTCTAAATAGAGCATAATAAGACCAATCATAAAGAAAACACCCTATGAACTTTACAAATGAAAAAAACCAAATATAGCATATTTTAAAGTCTTTGGATGCAAATGCTTTGTCCTAAATAATGGAAAATAAGCATTAGGGAAATTTGATATCAAAAGTGATGAAACAATCTTCTTAGAATATTCCACAACAAGTAAGGTATATAGAATATTGTCCCTAGACCAACAAATCAATCTGTGATTGGAACTAAATGGGTATTCAGAAACCAACTTGATGAGTATAGAACAATCACGAGAAACAAAGCAAGATTAGTGGCCAAAGGATATAGCCAAGAGGAGAGAATTGACTATGATGAAACATATGCACTAGTAGCTAGATTATAAGCAATTAGAATGCTTCTAACTTTCTCCTGTTTTTTGAACTTTAAACTATATCTAATGGATATTAAGAGTGCCTTCTAAATGGATATTTGAATGAAACTATGTATGTTGAACAACCGCATGGCTTCGAAGATCCAAAATTTCCTGAACATGTTTACAAATTGACCAAAACCTTATATGGTTTGAAACAAGTTTCTAGAGCTTGGTATGAAAGGCTAAGTAACTTTCTGATTGAAAACAACTTTGAAAGAGGAAACATAGATACAACACTCTTAATCAAAAGAAAAGAAAACAACTTTCTGATAATTCAAATATATGTTGACGACATAATCTTTGGAGGAACCAGTATAAAAATGTGTAAAAATTTGCAACTAAAATGTAGGAAGAATTTGAAATGAGTATGATGGGAGAGTTTAACTATTTAAGTCAATCAAAATACACAAATAATCTAATTAAAACATTTGGATTTAGAGAATGCAAGGGAAATGCCATACCCATGAGTACAAGTAGAAAGTTAGATAAATATAAAAATGGCAAATCAGTCTGTCAAAAATTATACAGAAGTACGATTGGATCACCCTGTATCTTATTGCTTTGAAACTAGACACACAATTCAATGTATATCTTTGTGTAAGATTCTAATCAGATCCAAAGGAGTCTTACTTAAAGGCATAGATTTTGATTCAATTCTAATTAAATGTGACAACACCAGTGTCATAAATTTAACAAAGAATCCAATTCATCACTCATGAACCAAACACATTGAAGTGAGACATAACTTCATCAGAGACCATGTTCTAAAAAATGAAATTGTTCTTGAGTATATTGAAACTCAAAAACAAATTAATGATATCCTATTACTGATATCCTCAGTAAACCCTTGGATAATAATAGATTTTGTGAACTTATAAGAGAACTAGGAATGACAGAAATAGAGATATAGGAAAGAAAACATGAAAAATAGAGTACACTCACAATTTTGAAAAATGAAATTCAGGTCGACTTATTTCTTAAATATGTCGACAAATTAAAAGAGTGTAAAGTCGTGTCAACCTGCTAGTCGTTGGATTTAAAAACTCATCGACCTAACCTTAGAATGAAAAATAGAAGATATCACGTCGACCCAAATATAAGTATGTCGACTTGTGCAATAATAGGAAATCAGGTTGATGCCTTTAAGAACATGTCAACCTAATAACTCATAAAAATCATCAAATAAGTCGACGTTTAAGATAAGATGTCGACTTGTGACTTGTAAAATAGAATATGAATGGTTAACACATCGATATATCTAACTATTCATCTCCATTTTCAAACTTTTCCTCTTTTATTGAAACCCTAATCCCTTGATTAAAACCCCGGGTCACACCATTTCAGCAAGAATCAAACTCACCATGGCGCTGAAGATGAAATTGCCCATCACGGAACAATCATCTTCTTCCAATCAACCTTTGAAAACCACAGCCAAAGGATCATCCACAAAACCTTCATCTGTGAGAACAGTGAAACCTCCCACTCCTCCTCTGCAACCAGAACCTATCCTGCAATTCAACACACATGAATTCAAGACAATCAAACAGAATGACTTGTACAAGAAAGTGTTTTCGAGGAGGAAAGTGAACAAAGGAAGACTAATCGATTGGATATTCTTGAAGAAGGTGAATTTTAAGTATGAAGAGCATCTAATTGAGGTATGCTCTAATTCGCTCCGAATCCCAACAAGTACATTTATGAGAAGCAGTTAAACTATTTTACAACAACACCAAAGTGATTTCTGATGAAATTGAGAATGAGACACAAATAATTTTGGATGCTCACTCTATCTCATGCGCATTTAGAACTTTTGTGAATGAAATGGAAATTGAAGTAACACCTAGGAATGTATGTCGAGAAAGTGCTATTTCTTGAGTATCGCATGATAAATGCGAACCATACACGACATCTAGCTATTTGGAAAATGCTAGAATTGTCTTTGGTGATGAGAATTTGACTATGGTAAACACAGGTACCACAGAACTTGGTTTCCATGAACGCATCTTGCATTTGATTGTGTCATATGTGTTAAGACCAAGAGGAGGAAACTATACAACTATCTCAAGAGAAGATTTTCGGTTGATGGATTGTATCACAAGTGGAAAGAATCCCAGAGTACACGATGCCTTTAAGAATGTGTCGACCAAATAACTCATAGAATCATCAAATAGGTCAAAGTTTAAGAAAAGATGTCGACCTGTGACTTGTAAAATAGAATATGAATGGTTAACACATCGACATATCTAACTATTCATCTCTATTTTCAAACTTTCCCTCTTCTGCTGAAACCCTAATCCCTTGATTGAAACCCTGGATCATACAATTTCTGCAAGAATCAAACTCACCATGGCTCTGATGATGAAATTGCCCATCACGAAACAATCATCTTCTTCCAAACAACCTTCGAAACCCACGGCCAAAGGATCATCCTCAAAACCCTCGTTTGTGAGAACTGTGAAACCTCCCACTCCTCCTTTGCAATCAGAACCTATCCCGCAATTCAACACACATGAATTCAAGACAAACAAATAGAATGACTTGTACGACAAAGTGTTTTCGAAGTGGTAAGTGAACAAAGGAAGAATAATCGATTGGATATTCTTGAAAAAGGTGAATTTTAAGTATGAAAAGCATCTAATTAAGGTATGCTCTAATTCGCTTCGAATCCCAACAAGTACATTCACGAGAAAGTAGTTAAACTGTTTTACAACAACATCTAAATGATTCCTGATGAAATTGAGAATGAGACACGAATAATTTTGGATGATCACACTGTCTCATGCACATTTAGAACTTTTGTGAATGAAAAGGAAATTGAAGTAACACCAAGGAATGTATGTCGAGAAAGTGGTATTTCTTGGGTATCGTATGATAAATGCGAACCGTACATGAAAACTAGCTATTTGGAAAATGTTAGAAATGTCTTTGGTGATGAGAATTTGACTGTGGTAAACACTAGTACCACAGAACTTGGTTTCCATGAACACATCTTGCATTAGATTGTGTCATATGTGTTAAGACCTTGGGGAGGAAACTATACAACTATCTCAAGAGAAGATTTTTGGTTGATGGATTGTATCATAAGTGGAAATAATCCCAAACTATACGATGCCTTTAAGAATGTGTTGACCTAATAACTCATAAAATCATCAAATAGGTCGAAGTTTAAGAAAAGATGTCGAACTGTGACTTGTAGAATGGAATATGAAAGGTTAACGCATTGACATATCTAACTATTCATCTCTATTTTCAAACTTTCCCTCTTTTATTGAAACCCTAATCCCTAGATTGAAACCTTGGATCACACCATTTCTGCAAAAATCAAACTCACCATGGCTCTGAAGATGAAATTGCCCATCACAAAACAATCATCTTCTTCCAAACAACCTTCGAAACCCATGGCCAAAGGATTATCCTCAAAACCCTCGTCTATGAGAACTGTGGAACCTCCCACTCCTCCTCTGCAACCAGAACTTATCCCGCAATTCAACATATATGAATTCAAGACAATCGAATAGAATGACTTGTATGAGAAAGTGTTTTCGAAGAGGAAAGTGAACAAAGGAAGACTAATCGATTCAATATTCTTGAAGAAGGTGAATTTTAAGAATGAAAGAGCATCTAATTGAGGTATGCTCTAATCAGCTTCGAATCCCAACAAGTACATTCATGAGAAGGCAGCTAAACTGTTTTACAACAACATCGAAGTAATTTATGATGAAATTGAGAATGAGACACGAATAATTTTGGATGATCACTCTATCTCATGTGCATTTAGAATTTTTGTGAATGAAAAGGAAATTGAAGTAATACCAAGGAATGTATGTCGAGAAACTGGTATTTCTTGGGTATCGTATGATAAATGCGAACCGTATATGAAATCTAGCTATTTGGAAAATGCTAGAAATGTCTTTGGTGATGAGAATTTCACTGTGGTAAACACTAGTACCACATAAGTTGGTTTCCATGAACGCATCTTGCATTAGATTGTATCATATGTGTTCAGATCTTGGGGAGGAAACTATACAATCTCAAGAGAAGATTTTTGGTTGATGGATTATATCATAAGTAGAAAGAATCCCGGACTACATGACGCCTTTAAGAATGTGTCGACCAAATTACTCATAAAATCATCAAATAGGTCAAAGTTTAAGAAAAGATATCGACCTGTGACTTGTAAAATGGAATATGAAAGGTTAACGCATCGACATATCTAACTATTCATCTCGATTTTCAAACTTTCCCTCTTTTACTGAAACCCTAATCCCATGATTGAAACCCTGGATCACACCATTTCTGCAAGAATCAAACTCACTGTGGCTCTGAAGATGAAAATGACTATCACGAAACAGTTCTCTTCTTCTAAACAACCATTGAAACCCATGGCCAAAGGATCATCCTCAAAAACCTCGTCTGTGAGAACTGTGAAACCTCCTACCCCTCCACTGCAACCAGAACCTATCCCGCAATTCAACACACATGAATTCAAGACAATCAAATAGAATGACTTGTACGAGAAAGTGTTTTCGAAGAGGAAAGTGAACAAAGGAAGACTAATCGATTGAATATTCTTAAAGAAGGTGAATTTTAAGAATGAAGAGCTTCTAATTGAGGTATGCTCTAATTCGCTTCGAATCCTAACAAGTACATTCATGAGAAGGTAGTTAAACTATTTTACAACAACATCGAAGTGATTTCTGATGCCATTGAGAATGAGACACAAGTAATTTTGGATGATCACTCTGTCTCATGCACATTTAGAACTTTTGTGAATGAAAAGGAAATTGAAGTAATACCAAGGAATGTATGTCGAGAAAGTGGTATTTCTTGGGTATCGTATGATAAATGCGAACCGTACATGAAATCTAGATATTTGGAAAATGGTTGAAATGTCTTTGGTGATGAGAATTTGACTGTGGTAAATACTAGTACCATAGAACTTGGTTTCCATGAATGCATCTTGCATTAGATTGTGTCATATGTGTTAAGACCTTGGGGAGAAAACTATACAACTATCTCAAGAGAAGATTTTTGATTGATGGATTATATCATACGTGGAAAGAATTCGGAACTACTCGATGCCTTTAAGAATGTGTCGACCTAATAACTCATAAAATCATCAAATAGGTCGAAGTTTAAGAAAAGATGTCGACCTGTGACTTGTAAAATGGAATATGAAAGGTTAACGCATTGACATATCTAATTATTCATCTCCATTTTCAAACTTTCCCTCTTTTACGGAAACCTTAATCCCTTGATTGAAACCCTAGATCACACCATTTCTGCAAGAATCAAACTCACCATCGTTCTAAAAATGAAATTGCCTATCACGAAACAGTCATCTTTTTCCAAACAACCTTTGAAACCCATGGCCAAAGGATTATCCTCAAAACCCTCGTTTGCGAGAACTATGAAAGCTCCCACTCCTCCTCTACAACCAGAACCTATCCCGCAATTCAACACACTTGAATTCAAGAGAATCAAACAGAATGACTTGTACGAGAAAGTGTTTTCGAAGAGGAAAGTGAACAAAGGAAGACTAATCTATTGGATATTCTTGAAGAAGGTGAATTTTAAGTATGAAGAGCATCTAATTGAGGTATGCTTTAATTTGCTTAGATTCCCAACAAGTAGATTCATGAGAAGGCAGTTAAGCTATTTTACAACAACATCGAAGTGATTTTTGATGAAATTAAGAATGAGACACGAATAATTTTGGATGATCACTCTATCTCATGCGCATTTAGAAGTTTTCTGAATGAAAAGGAAATTGAAGTAACACCTTGGAATGTATGTCAAGAAAGTGGTATTTCTTGGGTATCGTATGATAGATACGAACCGTACATGAAATCTAGCTATTTGGAAAATGCTAGAATTGTCATTGGTGATGAGAATTTGACTGTGGTAAACACTAGTACCACAGAACTTGGTTTACATGAAGGCATCTTGTATTTAATTGTGTCATATGTGTTAAGACCTTGGTGAGGAAACTATACAACTATCACAAGAGAAGATTTTTGGTTGAAGGCTTGTATCATGAGTGGAAAAAATCCCAGACTACACTTCATAGTTCCTTACTTCATGATAGTTGAACATAGGTCTAGGAGCTTTCTTTTACCATATGCTAGCATGATTACTGGTATTCTATCAAATAATCTTATGGAATTGGATAATGATATGGTAATTGGGTTGAATGAGAAGAATGCAATAAATGCCTCCTCTATGCTCTGAGCAAGATGGATGTGTAACAGTGAAGGAGAATGGGTGAGAAAGGGAGGAGGAGGTAGCAAAAAATAGTTATAAGATATTGGTAATGATACTGAAAAAACTACCAAAAATGTACCAAGGAAAGAAAGAAGAACAGAAGAAAGTGAACCTTCTAGCACTCAACCTATCACACTAGAAATGATCTAGCAGAAATTGAAAAACACTGAAAAGAGACAAAGCCTGATAGGCCAAATGAGTTGCTTCATAAACATGGAACTTGAAGGTGTAAAGCACAAATCAGACTCTTCGATCAAAGAACAGGAAAAATCAAAGAATGATCCAAAACCATCCAGATCGTACTAGTATAGGTACTTGTCATTTTTTTGTATTATTACTGTTTCTGTTTTTTTACTTGAATTTTACCTTGAAGGCTCTATGAGACATTTACT
The DNA here is from genome assembly GCA_033439265.1 of Dillenia suffruticosa. Classification (NCBI taxonomy): domain Eukaryota; kingdom Viridiplantae; phylum Streptophyta; class Magnoliopsida; order Dilleniales; family Dilleniaceae; genus Dillenia; species Dillenia suffruticosa. The sequence continues at coordinate 10,264,254 of JAVTVX010000016.1, read as the reverse complement.
TTCGTGTGGTGTGTAAACCTTTCTCTTTGGCAATGCAATTTTAACACTTGTTATAAATTTGCTCATCTATTATTGGAAAACACCTTAGTTAATGCAGTGATAACTTGTTATGCTCTTTATTTTCTTTGATGTGAAATACTGTTTAAATGTGTGATGCTGAAGTGGTGGTGCTCTTTTGAATTGGCTATGTACTGATTGAGGGGGAGTGTAGGCTAATTTACTCCTTATCAAATTGTTGGTTTGGATGGTTGGTAAAAACTAGATTATACTGTCAGATAAGTGTGTGATGATGATTGATTGAGAAAAAATTTTTGAAGTATATAGTGCTGTAGATGTACTGAAGTGAAGTGCTAAAATGAGGTGTTGAAGTGTTTAGTAGTGCTTATGATTAAATCGGTGTGACTTTTCTTTATGACAAAAAGGGGGAGAAAAATAAGAAGCTTAAAACTCATGTTATCTCTAATCTGTGAATAAGAAGCTTGAAGTGTGTATGCAATGTTGAAATATGTAGGAAGTGTATGTAATGTTGAAATCTGTACGAAGTGTATAAGTGTGCAAGAAATGTGTAGGAATGATCTAATTTGTTGGTGAAATGTTTTACTACTGAAGAAGTACTAGAAATGGGTAAAGTATCATATGTGTAAAGTATATGAGTGCATTCGAAGTTTTGAACCAAACTATGAATCAATTGGATCAAAGACTTTAGATAATGCATTGGAAGTTTTGTCATCATCAAAAAGGGGAAGATTATTGAGATAGATAAGTTTTGATGATAATAGATAGGAAAAAAATAAATTGAAGAAAATCCGAAACGTCATTAGAAATCATAAGTCTGCACACCTTGTCGACTTGATATTCACACACATCAACCTACCCTTCATGTCGACCAATTTTAAGATCCATCTCAACCAATTTTAACCTAACACTAGACATGTCAACCTGTTAAGAGATCCTTGTCGACTTGAACCTTAGAAACATGACTTATTCTATTAAGTATATATATGTCGACATACCCGTAAACACGTCGACCTATATCACACGACGACCGGATTCTTAGAGCACATCGACCTGAACAGTGTCATGTAGATAAATCTAGAGTGACATGTCGACCAATAAAGTGTTGACCTGAGTAAATGTTTTCATTAGAAACACACAACAACCTTAGATATTAATCCTTGTCAACCTGACAAATACATCAACCTATTTCATTAGTCATGTTGGCCAATTTTAAATAGTAAAAGAAACATGCCGATGTGTAGATAAGACACTTCGATTTGATGTAATGCACCTCAATATAACACATCGACCCTGTCCTTGATCTTGTCAACATACCCAATTAGAACGACCAATTTAGGAGACGGTCGACCAATTTTTTTAACTGCATGGTAACATGTCTACGTATATAGTAAACTTGTCGACTGATGTTTATTATCTCTTTAAGATCACTTATCAACTTGCCCTCAATCTTGTCGACATGCATAATCACATCAACCAATTCATTAGAACAGGTCCACAAATTTTATACATACACAGGATTATGTAAATGTATAGCTAAAGCTTGTTGACCTAGATACCGATTTTTCAAAGAATGCCATGTCGATGTCCACTACTAACACGTTGACGCATCACAACACATCGACCAATTCATTTGTATAGGTCCACCAATTTCATAGATACACAGAACCATGTCGATGTATAGTTAAAGCTTGTCTACCTAGGATATTGATTTCTAAACAATGACATGTCGATGACCACAAGAAACATATCGATACATCATAACACATCGACCAATTTAAAACTGTATGTCTACCTATTTTATTGGGTACATGATCTTGTTAACCTGAATACAATCTTGTCAACCCGTTTAATAAAAAATACACTTCTAAATTTTTGAATTCAATTCGATGTGTCATTCAAACATGATGACCCAAAAGTTGTCAGAAACCAAAATTTTGAAATAAATATGAACTCAATGGTCATATTCTTTTCTTTAAATCACTAATATTTTCTATTTCAATCAAAGTAACGTCCAAATATAGCAAAAACAAGTTTTGATTGGCCAAAAAAGAAGCGGCACAGTGGAAAGAATGGATCTCAGCACGAAAAATGTGTATTGTTGTAGAACATTAATGGCGGATATTATATTCAAATGCAGCAACCCTCAACAGTGCTTAACGGATCTCCTTAATGCATTAATAAATACACCAGAGAGCTGAAGCGAAGCGAGTTGACAAATCTGAATGCTTGATTAAATATTTTGAAATTTTTCACTTGTATTTGTTGCATTTAATTCTGTTCTTCAATTCTTTAGTCCTTCTCAGTATTTTAAACTTGTTCAAAATTTGTCATACCTGAGGATAGTAAGCCTCCATTCTTAACATTCATTTTTCAATTTATACAAATTGTCAAAAGACTAAAGAGTGTGAGTCATTGCTTTAGCTCTTGAGAGTGATAAATCAATTTGTGAAGGATTGAAATGTGGTGTTGGGAGGAAACACTATAAATGTTGGACTTGAACCTATAATCAAATTTGTAACCTTAAGTTGTTAATGAAAAATTCAGGGATAGTCTGGGAATGGACGTACACCGAGTTTGGTGGAACCATTTTAAAAAGTTTTGGGTCTTCTTTGCTCTTCAATTTTTAAATTTTCTTTTGTTGCAAGTTTTTAAATTTTCAAAAGTTTCTAAAATCCATATTCAACTATTCACCCTCTCTAGTTGAATATCAATATGTGTTCATTAAAATTATAATAAATTATAGTATCCGAGTAAATTAAATTTCATATGTATTATGTGTATCACAACTACTAGTTGGTCACAAAACAAATACAAATAAAAAAACTAATAATTTATCAACACAACATGCATTCAAAACATGAAGAAAACAAAGAAAAGTGAAAATCTAGACCCCACATTCCAGAAATTTGACAAATATAAAATAAAGCTTAACTAAATAAAAGAATTGTATATGTTATTGTGTTCATTCTTCTCCATGTCTAACCAAAGCTCAGTTGGTAAAGCGGTGAACTGTAGTGGGATTTCTGAAATCCTTAGGTTACTGGTTTGAATCTGACAAGTCGGAATTGTTATGAATTTAAATCTTGGCAAAGACCAATATATGAGTTTGAGGAAACTCTCAAATATATTTCTTTCTCTTTCTGAAGAAGACCATGATTTTTAATTTTAAAATAAAAAGGAACGCAACATGATATGGCATAAGATCTAAAAAATTATATTTAATCTGTTGGTTCGAAGATGAAAAAGATTGAGGATGGGAAAAATTTAGATTGGAATGGAAAAGGGAAAAAAAGAAAAACGAAATTGAAGAAACTAAAATGTAAAAGGAAAAATAATGATACGTGTTATACAAAGAGTTAATTAATTGTGCGAACTGAGATTCACATAGTCTTGCTTAAAACATTAAATCCTACACGTTTAATTTTCAAAATTTGAAAGATTAAGTTTAGAAACTAAATTAAAGAGAAAAATAATAAAATTTAATACAATATTCGTTGACAAATACAAATATAAATAATTTTCAAATAACAATATGTGTTAATAAGATTGAGTTTAGAAAATTATTGAATACTAGTAGTTAACAAAACAAATGCAAATAAAAAACCAATAACTCATTACCAAAAATTAAATTCAAAAAAATAAGAGAACAAAGAAAAATGACATGTCCAGGAAATTTGACAAATATCAAACAATAATAAACTAAATAAAAGAATTAAATATATATAATTGTATTCAAACTACTCCACATCTAATCTAAGCTCAGTTGGTAGAATGGGGGACTATAGTCTGCTTGCTGAAATCCTTAGGTCGCTATTTTGAATCCGGCAGGTCAAAAGTGTTATGCATTGAATCCTAAAAAAACCAATATATAGTTTGGGGAAACTAACAAAGTATTTCTTTCTTTTTCGGAAGAAGACCATGATTTTTAATTTTAAAATGAAAAGTAACCGCAGATGATATACCGTAAGATCTGAAAAATTTTATTTGACCCCATTGTTCAAAGATTTGAAATAGAACGAGAATGGTAAAAATTTATATTGGAAAGGAGAAGGGAAAAATGTAAAGTGAAAATGAAGAAACTAAAAATTAAATGTCAAAATAACGATACCTATTATATGAAGAATTAATTAATTGTGCAGAATGAGATTCAAACAGCCCTTGTTCAGGACATTAAATTCTGCTTGTTTAATTTTCAAAATTTGAAAGATTTAGTTTAGAAACTAAATTAAAGAGAAAAACCAAATAAAAAATCTATTACGATATTAGTTTTTTAGCCATCAATTTTTTCAATATTAGTTCAAACTTACAATTATATATATTGTACTATAAAACTTTTAAATTTCTAAAGCAATCAAATCAACCAATCAGTAGGATGAGGAATTTAGACATTGTTTATCATAGTATAGAAGAGACTACTCAATCTCTTTGTAAAAATTATAAAATGCAATAAATTATAGCATCAAAGTAAATTAAATTTCTCACATATTGTACATATCACAACTATTTGTTGTTTACAAAACAAAAAGAATTAAAAAACCAATAATTTATCACCAAAAATTATCTTCAAAAAAATGAGAAAACAAAGAAAGGCGAAAACCTAGAATCCAGGTCCTTGAAATTTGACAAATATCAAATCAATATAAACTAACTAAAAGTATAAAATATGCATTATTGTACTCAAACTACTCCCTGTCCAACCTAAGCTTAGTTGGTAGAATGGAGGACTATAGTGTGATTGTTGAATTCCTTAGGTTGTTGTTTCGAATCTGGCAGGTCAAAAGTGTTATGAATTTAAATCTTGAAAAAGACTCATATATGAGTTTGCAGAAATACTCAAATGGATTTCTTTATTTTTCTGAAGAAGACCATCATTTTTAATTTTAAGATAAAAAGGAACCAGAAATGATATACCGTAAGATCTAAAAAATTATATTGGATCACATGGTTTGAAGATTTGAAACTGAATAAGAATGGCAAAAATTTAGATTGGGAATGGGAAGGTAAAAATGTAAAATGAAAATGATGAAACTAAAAAGTAAAAGGAAAAATAACATTACATGTTATATAATGAGTTAATTAATTGTGCGGAATGAGATTCAAATAGCTGTCGCTGATGACATTAAATTCTGTTCGTTTAATTTTCAAAATTTGAAAGATTGACTTTACAAACTAAATTAAAGAGAAAAATAGTTAAATTTAATACGATATTAGATTTCTAGTGGTGAATTTTTTCAATATAATTTTAAATTTATTATTACATGTATTGTACTCTAATACTTTATAATTTTTAATGCAATCAATTCAACCAATCAATATGATGAGGATTTTAAATATTGTTTATCACACTAGAAAAGAATACATAGACTTGTGCTCGTTAAAATTGTAATAAAATATAGTATACAAGTAATTAAATTTCACATCTATTATGTGTATCACGACTACTAGTTGGTCACAAAACAAATACAAATAAAAATACTAATAATTTATCAACATATCATACTTTCAAAAGATGAAGAAAACAAAGAAAAGTAAAAATCTAGACCCCATATCTCATAAATTTGACATATAACAAACAAAGCTTAACTAAATTATAGAATTATATTTATTATTGTATTCACACTTCTCCATGTCCAACCTTAGCTCAGTTGATAGAGCGGAGGACTGTAGTGTGATTGCTGAAATCCTTAGGTCGTAGGTTCGAATCTGGCAGGTCGGAATTGTTATGAATTTAAATCTTGGAAAATACCAATATATGAGTTTGGGGAAACTCTCAAATGCATTTCTTTCTATTTCTAAAGAAGTCCATGATTTTTAATTTTAAAATAAAAAGAACACAACATGATATGTTGTATGATTTAAAAAATAATATTTGATTTGTTGGTTCAAAGATGAAATAGATCAAGGATAGGAAAAATTTAGATTGGATAGGAAAACGGAAAAAAGTATAATGAAATTGAAGAAACTAAAATGCAAGTGGAAAAATAATGATATATGTTATATGAAGAGTTAATTAATTATGTGAACTGAGATTCAGATAGTCTTTCTCATGACATTAAATCCTACACGTTTAATTTTCAAATTTTGAAAGATTGAGTTTAGAAACTAAATTAGATATGATATCAGGTTTTTAGCAGTCAAGATTTTCAATATTAGTTTAAACTTACCATTATATATATCGTACGGTAAAACTTTGATTTCTAAAGCAATCAATTCAACCAATTGGTGTGATAAGGATTTTAAGTATTGTTTATCACACTATAGAAAAGAATAGTCAAACATATGTTCATTAAAATTTCAAAATGTGATAGATTATAGTATCAAAGTAAACTAAATGTCTCACGTATTGTATGTATCACAACTGCTACTTGTTTACAAAACAAATACAAATAAAAAACCAATAACTTTTCACCAAAAATTATATTAAAAAAATAAGAGAATAAAGAAAAGTGAAAACATAGACCGCCTGTCCAGGAAATTTCACAAATATCAAAAATGATAAACAAAATAAAAGAATTAAATATATATTATTTTGTCCAACCTAAGCTCAGTTGGTAGAATGGAGGACTATAGTGTGTTTATGAATTTAAATCCTAAAAAAGAAGGATATATGATTTTTGGGAAGCTCTTAAATGTATTTCTTTCTTTTCTAAAGAAGACCATGATTTTTAATTTTAATATAAAAAGGAACCCCACATTATATATCGTAAGATCTGAAAAATTATGTTGATCCCATGGTTCAAAGATTTGAAATAGATCAAGGAGAGGGGAAAAAAGTAAAATGAAAATATAGAAACTGAAAAGTAAAAGGAAAAATAACGATACGTGTTATTTGAAGAGTTAATTAATTAATTAATTATGTGGAATGAGATTCAAATACACAATTTTGATATCAAGATTTTAGGCAAATATACCTTAGTCGAGTGTTGTATGTGGTGCGAGCTATATCGTTCCAATGAGTATATTTTGTAGTACCAACTATAAATTACCCTATCTAAATTGGTCAAATCAAATCTCAATTATAAATATATTAAAAATTATGAAAGTTTTAGAAAAATATAAATCGGTGGATAAAAACTCTAGAACGTCAACTTCATATGTTTTTAATCTTTTCTTGGCCAAATCATTTCAAATCCCTTAAGTTTATTGCCAAAAGAATTATTATTAATGATGGTAGATTTCTCTAAGATTAGATTCACCCAATGGTTTTGCAATGAAACCCTAATTTGACTAACTAAAACCTAATGTTCATACAATTTTGATTAAATCGAATTGTATTAAATTCTGTGAAAAAATCTATGATCTAAGGTTTCCCTTGAAATTAATCTTCTTCAGCCTATCTCATAATCTCATTTGTATTCTATTGTTTGGACTAGTCTCCGGCAATTAAATTGGTCATACATGTATTCAATCTCAAATCATATAAAAAGTAGGTATCTATACATTTGAAGCATTAAGATCAAAAATAAAATCTTATCAAACAATAATCATGCCAATAAATTTTAAGGGAAAGAAATAAATTCAGACCATGAAATTAATTAAAGAACAGAATCCATCGAGTCCTAGAAACAAAAGAAATTAACTAAACATACAAAAGAAAAATAAGAAAATAAAACCCTAAAATCTGTATAGAGGAAGACCTCCATTTTTACCTTGGGGACGCTATAACTTTTGGCATAAAACCCTAAAAGAATTTGTCATTGTGAGCTTTAAGGAAACTAGGGTTTTGTGTTTGATTTGGAAACTTGTTGCTATTGTGTGACAAGGATCTCTTGCTTTTCTAAAACTTGGAAACTTCATTTCCTTGAATTTGGAGATTTCTGAAGTAGTTAGGAACTGAATCCCAAAATTCTCTCCTAAATATGCTCAAGTTTCCTTTTTTGTCATGGCATTGACTTTTCAATACTGTAGCAACAATTTTAGCCAAATTTTTAGATAAGCTTATGCCTGGATTAGTCTCTAAACTCTTCACAAGATTTGTGGGCCTTGAAGTTTACCTTCCAATATAACAAGAATCAGCTCAATCGATATCGAAATAGAAAGTTATACAAAAAAAACTAACTATTGTTTGTGTAGTCCGAATTTAGAAAGTAAGGCCAATGTTTCCTAAATCAAAATTCTCAAATTAAATCAATGTAAAATCATAAAATAAGATTTAAAATAATCATAAAAGTCATAAATATGGGCTAAAATAATATAATTCAAGTGTATAAAAATATTGCTATTAGATTCAAATAGCCCTTCTCATTACATTAAAACTTGCACATTTAATTTTCAAAATTCGAAAGATTGAGTATAGAAACTAAATTAAAGAGAAAAAGTAATAAAATTTAATACGATATTAGGATTTTAGCAATCAATTTTTTTCAATGTTAGTTTAAACTTACTATTATTTATATTATACTGTTAAACTTTTTAATTCCAAAGCAATCAATTCAAGCAATCAGAATGATCAGGACTTTAAGCATATTTTATCATACTATAGAAAGAACACTCAAATATCTGTTGTTAAAATTATAAAATCTAATAAATTATAATATCAAAGTAAATTTAAATTCTCATGTATTGTATGGATCACAACTGCTAGTTGTTTACAAAACAAATACAAATAAAAAAACCAATAACATATCACCAAAAATTATATTCAAAAAAATAAGAAAACAAACAAAAGTGAAAACCTAGATCCCATGTCCAGGAAATTAGGCAAACGTCAAATAGTGACAAACCAAATAAAAGAATTAAATATATATTATTGTATTCAAGCTACTATGTGTCCAACCTAAGCTCAGTTGGTTGAATAGGGGACCATAGTGTGATTACTGAAATCCTTAGGTTGCTATTTTGAATCTGGTAGGTCAAATGTGTTATGAATTTAAACCCTAAAATAGACCAATATATGAGTTTAAGGAAACTCTCAAATGTATTTTTTTCTTTTTCTAAAGATGACCATGATTTTTAATTTCAGAATAAAAAGGAACCCCACATGATATACTGTAAGATAAAAAATGTATATTTGATCCCATGGTTTGAAGATTTGAAATAGGATGAGAATGGTAAAAATTTAGATTGGAAAGAAGAAGGGAAAAAATTAAAATCACAATGAAGAAACTAAAAAGTAAAAGGAAAAATAACGATACATGTTATATGAAGAGATAGTTAATTGTATGGAATGAGATTCAGACAGCTCTTGCATGGGACATTAAATTCTGCTCGTTTAATTTTCAAAATTTGAAAGATTGATTTCAGAAACAAAATTATAGACAAAAAAATCAAATTTAATATGATATTAGATTTCTAGAGTTGATTTTTTTCAATATAAGTTTAAATTTACTATTACAAATGTTGTATGGTAACACAAACACTTTTTAATCTGTGATGCAATCAATTCAACAAATATGCATGATGAGGATTTTAAACATTGTTTATCACACTATAGGAAAGAATACACAGATATGTCATCGTTAAAATTGTAATAAATTATAGTATCCAAGTAAATTAAATTTCACATGTATTATCGGTATCACAACAACTAGTTGTTCACAAAACGAATACAAATAAAAAACTAATAATTTTTCAACAAAACATACTTTAAACAAATGAAGAAAACAACCTAAAAATTTGACAAATAACAAATAAAGTTAAACTAAATAAAAGAATTATATATGTTATTGTATTCAATCCACTCCATGTCTGACCTTAGCTCAATTGGTAGAGCAAAGGACTATATAGTGATTGCTGAAATCCTTAAGTCACTGGTTCGAATCAGGCAGGCCAGAATTATTATAAATTTAAATCTTGGAAAAGACCAATATATGAGTTTACAAAAACCCCTCAAATGTATTTCTTTCTTTTTCTAAAGAAGGCCATGATTTCTAATTTTAAAATTAAATGGAACTCCACATGATGCATCGTAAGTTCTGAAAAGTTATATTTGATCCATTGGTTTAAACATTAAATAGAATAAGAATGGCAAAAAGTTAGATTGGAAAGGAAAAGGGAAAAAAGAAAAGTGAAATTGAAGAAACTAAAATGTAAAAAGAAAAAATAAAAATACATGTTATACGAAGAGTTAAAAATTGTTTAAACAGAGATTCAGATAGTCTAGCTATTGAAATTAAATCTTGCACCATGAATTTTCAAAATTTGAAAGATCTAGTTTAGAAACCGAATTAAAGAGAAAAAATAATAAAATTTAACATGATATTAGTTTTCTAGTGGTCAATTTTTTCAATATGAGTTTGAACTTACTATTATATATATTGTACTATAAAACTTTTTAATTTCTAAAGCAATCAATTCAATCAATCAGTGTGATGAGGATATTAAACATTGTTTATCATACTATAGAAAGGAATACTCAGATACCTGCTTGTTAAAGTTATAAAATGTAACAAGTTATTGTATCAAAGTAAAATAAAGTTCTCACGTATTGTATGTATCACAATTTCTAGTTGTTTACAAAACAAATACAAATAAAAAACCAATAACTTATGACCAAAAATTATATTCCAAAAAATAAAAGAACAAAGAAAAGTGAAAACATGGACCCTATGTCCAAGAAATTTGACAAATATCAAATAATGAAAAACTAAATAAGGGAATTAAATATATATTATCATATTCAAACTACTTCGTGTCCAACCTAAGCTCAATTGGTAAAATGGGAGACTATAGTGTGATTGCCAAATCCTTAGGTCGTCATTTCGAATTTGGCTAGACAAAGGTGTTATGAATTTAAATCCTAAAAAAGACCAATAATGAGTTTGAGGTAACTCTTAACTGTATTTCTATCTTTTACTAGAGAAAACCATGATTTTTAATTTTAAAATAAAAAGGATCCCCACATCATATATAGTAAGATCTAAAAAATTATATTTGATCCCATCGTTTTAAGATTTGATATAGGACTAGAATGGTAAAAATTTATATTAGAAATGAGAAGGGAAAAAAAGTAAAATCAGAATGATGAATCTAAAAAGTAAAAGGAAAAATAGGGATATGTGTTATATGAAGAGTTAATTAATTGTGCGAAATGAGATTCAGATAACCCTTGCTCATGACTTTAAATTCTGCTCGTTTAATTTTCAAAATTTGAAAGATTGAGTTCGAAAACAAAATCAAAGAGAAAAATAATCAAATTTAATATGATAATAGATTTCTAGCAGAGATTTTTTTAAATCAAATTTAATATGATATTAGATTTTTAGCAGAGAATTTTTTAAATCAAATTTAATATGATATTAGATTTCTGGCGGAGAATTTTTAAATATAATTTTAAATTTACTATTACATATATTGTACTATAACACTTTTTAACTTCTTATGCAATTAATTCAACCAATTAGTATGATGAGGATTTTATACATTTTTTATCACACTATAAAAAATAATGCTTAGATATGTGTTCGTTAAAATTGTAATAAATTATCGTATCCAAGTAAAAAAAAAATTCAAACGTATTATGTGCGTCACAACTACTAGCTATTCACAAAACAAATACAAATAGAAAAGTAAAAATTTATCTACAAAATTGCATTTGAAAAACGAAGAAAACAAGGGAAAAGTGAAAGCTTAGACTGCATGTCTCGGAAATTTGACAAATATCAAATAAAGTTAAAGTAAATAAAAGAATTATATATATTGTTGTATTCAAACTACACCTTGTCTGAACTTAACTTAATTGGTAGAGTGGAGGACTATAGTGTGATTACTAAAATCCTTAGGTCATTGGTTCAAATACGGCAGATTGGAATTGTTATGAATTTCAATCTTGGAAAAGACTAATATATGAGTTTCTAGAAACTCTCAAATGTATTTCTTTCTTTCCCTGAAGAAGACCATGATTTTTAATTTTAAAATGAAAAGGAACTTGACATGTTGGTTCGAAGATGAAATAGAATGAGAACGGTAAAAATTTAACTTGGAAAGGAAAAGGGAAAAAACGTAAAATAAAATTGAAGAACTATAAAGTAAAAGGAAAAATAATGATTTGTGTTTTACGAAGAGCTAATTAGTTGTATGAACTAAGATATGGATAGTCTTGCTCATGATACTAAATCATGCACATTTAATTTTCAAAATTTGAAAGACGGAGTTTAGATATGAAGTTAAGGAGAAAAAAATAATAAAATTTAATACAATAATAGGTTTTTAGCGGAAACTTTTTTCAATATTTGTTTAAACTTACTATTATATATATTGTATTGTAAAACTTTTTAATTTCTGAAGCAATCAATTCAACTAATTTGTACAATGAGGATTTTAAATATTGTTTATCATACTACAGAAGAGAATACTTGGATATTTGCTTGTTGAAATTATAAAATGTAATAAATTATAGTATCAAAAGAAATTAAATTTCTCAAGTATTGTATGCTTCACAACTGCTAGTTGTTCATAGAAAAAATACAAATAAAAAACCAATAAGTTATCACTAAAAAGTATATTCAAAAAAATAAGTGAACAAATAAAAATGAAAACCTAGACCCGTTGTCCACGAAATTTGACAAATATCAAATAATGATAAAGTAAATAAAAGAATTATATATATTATTGTATTGAAACTACTCCTTCTCCAACCTAAGCACAGTTGGTAAAATGGAGGGCTGTAGCATAATTGCTGAAATCCTTAGGTCGCTATTTTGAATCCGGTTGGTCAAAAATGTTAAGAATTTAAATCTTGAAAAAGTCCAATTTATGAGTTTGGGGAAACATTGAAATGTATTTCTTTCTTTTTCTGAAGAAGACCATGATTTTGAATTTTAAAATAAAAAGAAACCCCACATGATAAACCATATGGTCTAAAAAATTATATTTGAATCCATTGTTTAAAGATTTGAAATAGAATTAGAATGGTAAAATTTTAGATTGGAATAGAGAAGGGGAAAAAAGTGAAAGGAAAATAAAGAAACTAAAAAGTTAAACGAAATATAACGATTCGTGCTTTATGAAGAGATAATTAATTGTGCGGATTGACGTTTGGATAGCCATTGCTCATGACATTAAAATCTCCTTTCAAAATTTTGAAAGATTTCTAGCAATCAATTTTTTCAATATAACTTTAAATTTACTATTACATATATTGTACTGTAACATTTTTTAATTTTTGTTGCAATCAATTCAACTAATCAATATGATGAGGATTTTAGACATTGTTTATCACACCATAGAAAAGAATACTCAAATATATGTTCATTAAAATTATAAAATGTAATAAATTATAGCAAAGTAAAGAAAATTTCTCAGGTATCATTTGTATCACAACTGCTAGTTGTTCTCAAAACCAATACCAAAAAAAACAAAAAAAAGTTTATCAACAAAAATTATATTCCAAAAAAAAAGAGAACAAAGAAATGTTAAAACCTAGACCCCATGTCCTAGAAATTTGACAAATATTAAATAAAGTTAAACTAAATAAAGGGATTATATATATTATTGTATTCAAACTACTCCATATCTGACATTAGCTCAGTTGGCAGAGCGGAGGACTATAGTATGATTACTGAAATCCTTAGGTCTCTGGTTTGAATTTGGCATGTCGAAATTATTTCAAATTTAAATAATGGAAAAGACCAATATATGAGTTTGCAAAAACTCTCAAATGTATTTCATTCCTTTTTTGAAGAAGACCATGACTTTTAATTTTAAAAGAAAAGGGAACCCAACATGATATACCAAAGGATCTGAAAAATTATATTTAATCCCATGGTTCAAAGATTTGAAATAGAACAAAAATGGTAAAAATTTTGATTGGAAAGAAAAAGGGAAAAAAATAAAATGAAAATGAAGAAACTAAAATGTAAAAGGAAAAATAAAGATACATGTTATACGAAATGAGATTCAGATAACTCTTGCATCTAACAATAAATCCAGCTCATTTAATTTTGAAAATTTGAAAGATTATGTTTAGAAGCTAAATTAAAGAGAAAAAATAATCAAATTTACTACGATATTAGGTTTTTAGCGGTCAATTTTTTCATATTAGTTTAAACTTACTATTATATTTATATAGTACTTTAAAACTTTTTAATTTCTAATGGGCTCAATTCAACCGGTCAGTATGATAACAATTTTAAACATTGTTTATCATACTATGGAAAAGAATACTTAGATATGTGTTTGTTAAAATTATAAAATGTAATAAATTATAGTATCAAAGTAAATTAAATTTCTAATGTATCATATGTATCACAACTGCTAGTTATTTGCAGAACAAATACAAATAAAACACAATAATTTATTACCAAAAATTATATTCAAAAAAAAGGAGAACAAAAAAATGTGAAAACCCAGACCACATGTCTTCGGAATTAAACAAATATAAAAGAAATGTAAACTAAATTTGGTTGTTGAACTACTCCGTGTCTGACAAATGCTTAGTTGGTAGGGTAGAAAAGGGTATCGTGATTGCTGAAATCCTTTGGTCATTGTTCGAATTCAACAAGTTGGAATTGTTATGAATTTAAATCCTCCAAAAGGCCAGTATATGAGCTTCATGAAACTCTCAAATGTATTTATTTCTTTTTCTAAAGGAGACCATGACTTTTAATTTTAAAATAAAAAGGAACCCCACATAATATACCATAAGATCTAAAAAATTATATTGGATCCCATGGTTTGAAGATTTGAAATAGAATGAGAATGATAAAAATTTGTATTGAAAAGGATAAGGGAAAAAAGTAAAATGAAAATGAAGAAACTAAGAAATAAAAGGAAAAATAACAATACATGTTATACAAAGAGTTAATAAGTTGTATGGAATGAGATTCAGATAGCTCTTGCTCATGATAGTAAATCCTACTCATTTAACTTTCAAAATTTGAAAGATTGTGTTTAGAAACTAATTAAAGAGAAAAAATAATCAAATTTAATATGATATTAGGTTTTTAGTGCTCAATTTTTTAAATATTTGTTTAAACTTACTATTATATATATTGTACTGTAAAACTTTTTAATTTCCGATGTGAACAATTCAACCAATCAGTTTGTTAAGGATTTTAAACATTATTTATCTTACTATGGAAAAGAATACTTAAATTTGTGTTTGTTAAAATTTTAAAATGTAATAAATTATTGTATCAAACTAAATTAAATTTCTCACATATTAGGCATTTCACAATTGCTAGTTGTTGACAAAACAAATAAAAGACAAATACTTTATCTCCAAAAATTATTGAAAAACAACCTAAAGTGAGTGAATAGTTTGTATGTGAATTTTTTGAAGGTTTGAAGATTTTTTTAGTTTCGTAAAAGTGATTGTCAAACAAACGAATCAAAGAAAAATGAGAAACAGAGTACACACACGATTTTATAATGGTTCTGTCAAATTTGGTGTACATCCATGCCAGAACACCTTCGGATTTTCTGCCAAATAGTACAACACACTTGTTGTCATGTGTAAATGAAATCTTTACAAGTGTTTCTTCTCGAAATACATACAACCTCACAGCTGTTTCTCTCAATACAAGACTGGGAATACCTCACTAAACTTTTGAACTTTTAGTGTAGAAGAAGTGAAGGTGTTACAATAAATGAAGTTACTACTTTAAATGTAATAAATGTGAAGCTTACAGAAAGAATTTTGCAGAATAAATGACATTGGAGTGTTTTTCTTGAAGCTCAGACAAAATGAATGAAAAATAGAGTGTTCAGTGCTTGGTTCTTTTTGAGTACTTCATTCTTCTCCTCCCTTATGAGTATTTATTGAAAGTTGCTTTAAAGAGCCATTGCGGTTGGTTTGATTTTAAATTCTCATCATTAATGCTTCAACAACCGTATTTAAATTTCTCATAAATGAGTCTGGGTCAGACTTGCTAATCGACTTCATTCCTAGCCTTTAAGCCTTTCCATTTAAAAAGACTCAACTATTCTAATATCAGAGTCAAATTGCTAAGAAAATGTAAAACATCTGTGCACAGATATGTGTATACAATTTTCAGTCAACTATAAAACCTTATGAACCATGCATTAACATAAAACATCCTGTGGCTATCATATGTCGAGATAATTAGATAAAAAACATTCAATCTTATGTGCTTGATCGATTTAATGAAGTAATGGTTGACTAATAATTATGTTTAATTAAATGTCAGAGTTTCAAATTATTACTCGTAGACCGGAGTGATAAAACGGTTGACCGTTGGTATTCCTAAAATTCAAGACTATCAAATTTAGAGTTGAATAGCTGGCTGGGACCTTCAACTAGTTGGCAAAATTCCTTACTCAGTCGACCAAGTAGCCTAGTTTGTGGCTGCTTAGTTGGCTAATTCAAATAATCCCCCATTTTTTACGATGACAAAATAATTATGGAATTAAAATATTCTATCCCCCTTAATCTATGCTTTCTCCCACTTTCTTTATGCCTAAATGATTAGCAAAAATTGAGTTCAGTGACCATTAATTGTCAATGTCAGGTATGTTTTACTTCTGCTTTTACTTCTTTTCTTTTTACAATGCCTATGTATTTTACTTCTACTTCTCTCTCCTTTTTAGTTATCAAAAGAAAAGGGCCACGGGGTTAAACTTAATGTGCAAAAAAGGGTCCAAGTTTGAGGTTGTTAACTTGTTGTCAAGTGTGCCAAGCACTAAAGATGTTGTTCAATAAGGATAAAAGTGCAATCAAATAGTTAACTAAAACTTTGAAAAACAACTATTATTCATTCCATCTATTACAAACACATACATTAGCACAGCTACACACAACGAACAAAAGAAGTCATATTCGACAACGAAAGTAAACAAAAGAGAAATATTATAAAGCGGAGTACATGACTCAATCAGATTCATCCTTAACAACAATCTCATTAGAATTAGGTTGTCGAGAAGAGGAAGATCAGAGGGAAGGAGGAGTAGGAAGATTAGCTACACCAGTTAAGGAAGATAAACCAGTAGGCACAATAAAGGACAGAGGATTGAAGAGAATTAGAGCTACAAGCATGCAAAATCTAGGAGATGCTACACTCTCACCATCAAAGCTATTTTCTCCCCTGTGCCTCTTTGATCCAATAGTGTCTTTTCCCTCATTTATGTTGCTAAGAACAAAGAATTCTTGAAGGATTTTCTCTTGATTTTCTAACATCCTGTCCTGGTTTTTTTTCAATCACATGGGTGTGGTGCTCTAGATGTTCAATACTTCGATGCAAGGCTAAGTTAAATGATGTCATTTCTGTTAAAGCACCTCCTATCATTTGCATACAGAATTCACCACCGTCTCGAATTTCAGGAATATATTGCACTAATGTAAGAAGATTGACTATTTCTTCATGAAGGTTGGTAAAAGTTCTCTGTTTGCTAGTTTCATTTTGATTTTTTTTCAACTTTCCTTCTCAAGCTTCCATCCTTATCTTCTTATCCTCCTTTTAATATAGCTAATTCTCTAATACTAGATTGCATAGATACTTCAATTTTTGGTTCATCTCCAATGATTTTCAAGGCAATCAACAACTCAGTCACCAAAGAGCATTAAGGAAGATTAGTCTTTTTGGAACCAGCTACTTTTATCATGAATAGAGGTTTAAGGAACTGAAATCCAAGATTCTTTCAATTCATAATGTAGGCCGTTATCCAACTATCTTCCTTCATAATCTTAGAGCAATTGCCTCCTCTAGGTTTGATAACATGAGTCGTTATCTGATGCAATATTCTTACATGAAATCCTAAGTCACTACCTTTTGGTTTACCTCCATCATTGAAAGAATTTTGAAAATGGTTTTGCAATTTTCTAAGTGAGTGCCACTCATATATTCTTCATAGTCATCATACTCCACCTATTCCATCCTACTTAATCTACAAAAGATCTTCAGAGTAATCCCTAACTCTTTTCCCTTCTTTTATGCCTTTAAGGAACAAACCTTTAATTTAGACTTTACTATGATTCTTTCATCACTCTCACCTTCAATCATCTCTAGATTATTATAAAACAGAAAAAAACCTTCTCATAAATTGTTTTGTTAGGCAACAGTAGCCGGTTGGGACATATATCCGACAGACTGCTATCGCATTCGAATTCTGTTTCTTTCAAAAAGTCCCGGTCAACAAGATGTCATAAGGTTAGAATACAAGTAAAGAAGGATTTGTCAAAAAGCTTACCCTTAGCGGCTGAAGGAAATGATGATTGGTCGTACTTTGATGGAAGTTTGAACTTGCTTGCCATCTCAAGATGAACTTTGTTGAGAGTTGCCAAATTGCAGGATGAAAAGTGTGACTTACTAAGAGGAACACTTGATGATGTTGAAGTGTTTTGAAGATTTCAATAGAATATCTCGACCACGAATGTTAATGTTTGGAAATGAGTTGAAGTAGGTTAATCAATTTTATAATACTTCATTTAGTTGATTTATGAGAAATAAATAAGTTAGGTGCAAGTTGTTGAAGTTATGTTGATTTTGAGGAGAATTTTTGTAACTTGTAACAATGCAAAAGTGACTAGTTTTTGAGTGACCAGCTTGTAAGCTGTTTATAAGCAGCTTGTGAGAACGCAAAAGTGACCATCTTCTGACTGACAGCATGTGAGCTATTTATGAGAAGCTTTCTGATGGTTGTGTAGTAGCTTAGAGTTTTGTGAGACAAGTTTGAGGACTTAGTGTGACAAAATGAGAGGTCAAAAAGGAGGTAGGACGATGAATGAGAGAAAATAAGTTGCCACAAAAGCCGGCAAGGTGTGCTCTATGCGGTCGGTCGGTTGACTACCTTTTTAGGTGGTCAGCTACCATTTCGGTGGTCTGCTGCCATTTGGGCAGTCGGCTACCTAGGCCTATGGCCTTGAGTACTTAACTGCTTGCTCAAGCAATTGGCCATGTGAAGCAAAGCAATTGGCTACCTTAGTAGATGGTCAACTAAGTGAGGCAAATGGTTGGCTACCTTGTGAGGCCGGTCAATCAGATGAAGATTAACAACTTTGCGTGGTTGACAGAGAATGTAAACAGTTGGCTAAGAGGTGATAACGGTTGAATGATTTCTTCACTCAGCTAACTAAAAATTGATTAATGATTGACTGACTCTTCTAGTCGGTCGATTGATTTCTCTATCTTTTCATAAGACCAATTGATTAACAACAGCAAACCACACATATCACTCAATTATAAAAACAATAAATTGCACAGAAAAACTGTAACACCGTTTTTCGGTGACTATATATCGTGTACCACTACTCATGGATATATATATATATATATATATATATATATATTGAACATCCTTTGAGGCATTTAAAATGAAATTTTAATTTTCTATTATTTGCTTTGAGGTTTCTTTCAAAATTGCTGAAACCAAAAATTTTATCGGTAAGCCAAAAATCCACTCGGCAAGTGTCGACAAGGAATAAAAAGAAGTCAAAAATGGCTAAGAGAAGGTCTACACAATTAAAAAGAGATATTTAAATGAAATTTCACATATTTAAGAAATTTCGAACAAAATTTCATAGGGACAAAAAATACAATTTGTTAAAAGTCAGGGGTCTAAATGTAATTAAGGAAAGTTGAGGGACTTGGTTGCAAACCACTAAAGGATAGACATTTGGAGCCAAATGATTGGTCAAGAGGGTAGCAAGTTTGGTTAGTGTAGAGTAAAGATCTTGCATGGAAATGGATCAATGGTAAAAAGTTTTGCTAGGTTTGCATAAATGAATTGTTTGAAGCATTGGACCTCATTTTCTTCTCAACATTCACCTTCTTTGCTGTGAGTTCTAGTGTAGGAAGTAAGAATTTCTTATATTCATCCAAGCACTTGAGGTTTTGAAGCGGTAAGGAAAATTTTTGATTGATAGGATTTTAATTGTTTAGATAGTAATAGTATGATGTAGAGGTTTTTTTTATATTTATATTAATGTATATGTGTTTGCAAGACGTGGCAATAAAGTGTTAGAGGATGGTATTGATGATAAATAATTGGATGTTAAGATCTTATTAAAGAGGTAATACATTTTTCTTTGAGTATACATTGGATTAAATTGGTTCCATGAAGTAGGTTTGTTCAAGTAAGCTAGCATGGTTAGCAAGCTATTGTAATTCCATGATATCTTATTTTGTGATGATAGAAATTTAGATTGGTTTGTTTTTGGTAAAATTAGACTCCCTAAGCTTTAAAATAAGGTATGGTGCGAAAATTTCCATTAAGAATGTGATTTATAGTGATTTTGGAGAAGGACAACAAAATAACATATTCTGTTTTTCATCCTCTGTACACAGGTAGTATGTTGTATAATTTTTTAAAATATTTTCTGTACACAATTTAGAGAAACGTAAAACATCAAAGTTTTAGTTCTCAGTCTCATATTTAAAATGAGCTAAAATTCACTTGAATCGGAGTAGTATGCTGGAAGTTATGGTATTTTTACTGAAACTGTGCAGAGCATAATTTAGAACTAAAACTGAGGCAGAAATTCTGCACTTAGAATTAAAGGTAATACTAAACATGAAAGTTGTAATGCTGTTTCTTATCTTTCCGTTGAACTTAGAATCATGTAAATCAGAGATGTATATACTAACATATATATTTTCTACCAAAACTACGCAAATTTAGTTATATAAGTATGAACTGTATAGAATATAGATTTGTATAAATTCGTGCAGTAGGAATTTGGAGATTAGTTGAACATGCAAAATGTAGATATATGTCTTTGCTTTAATTAGCAATTTGAATCATTCGAATCCGATTTACATAGAGAAAGTTATGATATTTTTCCTAAGACTGCGCAAAAGTAAAACTTGAAAATCTAAAATTTTATTAAAAGAAATAGGGGGATTGACATATATATATGTTATTGTCTTAGGAGTAGATGACTATACGACACTCGAGGGATAACTCAGTTGAGGATCGAGGTTTTAGGGGAGTGGAGTACCCTTCCCGTACATGTGAGTGGGTCTTACTGTTGCCATGTAATTAATGAACAAAACCATATTTTATCATTTTTGAAGCATAATTTGCGAAATGATTGTAAAATGGCTCTGGTAACATACTTTGTGATAAATGAAGTATCCCAAAATTTCAAAATATACATCCATGAATCTTGATGAGAAATATATGTGCCATGTTTTAAATCATGAAATGTACTTTGATGATATATGCAATAGTACACTATATTGGATTTTCTTGAACATGTATGGTATGATTGGTTTATTGATGATTTTGATGCAACACTAAGTATTCAGGTATTAGTACCTGAATCCCCTTGATCGTAGATTGGGGATATGATATGATAGGCATCATCTCGCGTAGACTCGCCTCGTATGCTATAGCAGACCCGTCTCGTTATAGAGATTATCGCATGTTTGCGATATCTCGAAATGCAGACACTCCACATGGTTAGGTGGCGTGTATACGATACTATGTTTTCAACTATCCAAGTTGAACCGAAAGGGAAGGACTGAATGACGTTTCAGTCGGGGAGGCCCGACGCCAATACCAAGATTTTGGGGTTATTTTTCATTTACATACAAAGACCCCTTGGTGGCTTGTTATTATTGAGGTAGAGTTTTTCCGAGAACATGATTTGGCATGACCCTACTATTTATGACGTGAGATTTTGAATGCTTATATTTAGATTGGATGGAAAACTGTGTTAAAATTGTTATGATTTGATAATATGTCTAGCATGAATATACATATATATATATATATATATGACTTTGACACTCCATCCTCACCTCACTTATTAATTACTTGTCACGGATTTCTCATTCACTGAGTATTTGATTATACTCACCTCTCAATATTTTAAATCTATACAGAGCTAGTCATTGGAGAGACACATTGACTTATTTCGACATACGTAGTACCGGAGACCACTTACGGTAATTATCTTCCTCTGTATTTTGAGGATATTAGTTGATTATGTCAGGTTGACTGTATGAAACCAAGGAACTTTCATTTGTACAATATATATATATATATATATATATATATATATATATATATATTTGAGGACTTTGTATTTTAAATACTAATAAAATATTTGTAACTAAAATTTTGATTAGCCTTGCATTATCTTGAGGATATGTGGCGGGGTTGGGCTAGTGTCCGAGATAACGGGTGACTGTTCACGGCCTCTGGATCAAGGATCGGGACGTGACAAAAACTCAATTTGGATTAAAGTTTAGCGTTATTCTTTTTAATTCCTCATGTCAATCATCCCAGAATCTCTTATGAACTCATAAAATCTATTTTTATCAAGAGGCTTTGTGATTTTCCATTCTGATAAAACTCAATTTGGATTATGCTATCTATTTTTATCCTATCATACTTTTATACATCTTTTGGGACACTAATTTTCCATTCTTTTCCTTGTTTAGTTTTTGCTAGCGCTCATTGGAGTTGCATTGCTCTTACTGCCATCAAAACCAAAGTTTTTAATCACTTCTTTTGTGAATTTGGATTGATCAATGAAAATCACTTTCTTTGTTCTTTTAATCTGCATCCCAAGTAAATAATTTAGCTCACCCATTATGCTTATGTAAAACTTAGATTGCATAATCTTAGCAAATTCTTGACAGCATTTTTCACTAGTCCCTCCAAAACTATATCATCCACATATATTGAAACTATTAGTACATCTTTGTCACATCTCTTTATCAACAAGGTTGTGTCAATCTTGGCACTCTCAAATTCCTTCTCAATAAGAAAATTGCTAAGTCTCTCATACAAAGCCATAGGAGCTTGTTTGAGACCATACAAAGCCCTTGATAGTTTGAATACATGGTCTAGGTGGCTAGGATCCTCAAAACCCAAGGGATGTTCCACATAGACTCTTTCATTGATTAGCACATTGAGGAATGCATTTTTAACATCCATTTAATAAAGCTTGAAATTCATAAAATAAGAAAAGACTAGGAGTATCCTAAATGCTTCTAATTTACTTATTGGAGTATAAGTTTTATCATAATCAATGTCTTCCTCTTGGTCATATCCTTGGCCACTAATCTAGATTTGCTTCTAGTTATTGTACTATGCTCATTTAGCTTATTTCTAAACATCCACTTAGTTCCTATTACTGATTGATCCTTGGGTCTAAGCACTAACTCCAAAACTTCATTTATCTCAAACTGATATAACTCTTCCTGCATTGCCAAAATCCAATTCTCATCTTCAATATCCTCTTTTACAGATTTTGGTTTAATTTGTGATATGAATGCTACAAAATCACATTAACGTTGTATTGCTGATTTAGTTCTCACTCCAATATTTGGGTTTCCTATTATATTCTCCACACTTACAATTTTTCTTATCGTAGGCAACTTTTCTTCTTGAATTTGTGAGTTGTTAAATTCTATTAAAGTTCAATTTTCTAAATTCTCTTATTCTTTCTTTTAAGAAGGTTCATTTGGTTTAATTGTAATTATAGGTTCTATAATTTCATCATTGTTATCTTCTTGGATTTTTATGTTTGTGTCTTCAGTCTCATTAAACTCTAATGGATCAATCCTTTTTACAACCATTATTCTTTTGTTATAAACCCTATAGGCTTTACTATTGGTAGAGTAGCCCAAGAAGATTGCCTCATCACCTTTTGTATCAAATTTTCCTAGGTTTTCTTTACCATTATTAAGTACAAAGCATTTACACCAAAAGAAATGATAGTAGCCTATGTTTGGTTTTCTTCCTTTGTATAATTCATTGATTTTTTCATTCTATTCTTGTTCAATTTCTTTTTTCTAGTTCAATTCATTATTCAAATTCCCTTTTTTGTTTTTCTAATATTTTTACTATTTTAATTAATACTTTATTTTTCTTATTCATTCCTTTTCATTCTTTAAATGATTCTAGGAGTGCTCTTGGAAATTATAAAAGAAAAAATTTCAGACCTAGAATCTGAATTGTAAATGCTAGAGTTCTGAGAATTTGCCTCATTTTCATCGTTAACTTCTAAAGCCATGAAGCAAAGGTTGGCTTATTCTTTAGCAGCTTCCTCGTCATCTGAACTATTGTCTTCACCATTCCAAATAGCCAAAGCCTTCTTCTTTCCTTTCTTCTCTACTTTTTATTTCAATCTTCTTCAGTTGAGGGCATTATGCCTTAATATGCCCTAGTCTTTTACATTTGTAACACCTTATCTCTCCCTTCTTCTCATTTTTCTCTCCTTCGTAAATTCTCCTCTTCCTCCTCATCATGAATTGTTTGAATCTCCTAGTCAGTAATATCATCACATTGTCATCATTCTCATTTGACTCATCATCTTCCTCACTTTCAACCTTCAGTGCAATTGTTTTGTGCTTCTTGTCTTTAGCTAACCCCTTAATATTCATATTCATCTTGTGTATAGTGAGGGAACCACCAAGTTGATCCATGGTGAGAGTCTCTAGATTTTTGGATTCTTTTATGGCCATTACTTTGGCTTCTAAGGACTTAGGCATACTTCTCAACACTTTATCCACCATATCTTCCTGACTAATTCCTTTTCCTAGAAGTGTCAATTTATTCATGATGGTCTTGAATCTAATAATCATCTCTCTTACAGTCTCACTATCCTTTATCTTAAAGGTTTAGTACTGCTACTTAAGCATCCTAATTTTATTCTTCCTTACCTAATTTGTGCCCTCATTTGTAGCCTCTAACCTCTCACGAATCTTCTTAGCATTAATACGCAAAGATATCCTATTATACTCATTCAGACATAATGCTAAATATAACAGATTCATAGCTAGTTTGCCTTATATGGCTTTTTTTCTTCTGCTATCATTTTCTACATTTTAACTGGCATCTTGACTGTATCCACTTCTTCTGTTGGAAACTCTATCCCTTCCTCTATTATTTCCCAATTTGTTTCGTCTTGGGCAATAATGAAGTTTCTTATTCCTAATTTCCAATAACTATTGTTATTGCTATTAAAGAAGGGAGCTCAATTTATAGAACATGTTTCAAATAGTATGCTATCACCATCAAGTGTCACCTTCAGAAAGAACAAAGGATCTTTGGTCTACGGTGGTTAAACCTAACTCTAGACACCCTATGTGACACCAATTGATATAAAATCTAGAGGGGTTGAATAATTTATATGAGAATTTTTCGAAGGTTTGAAGATTTTTTAGTTTGATTAAAGTGATAGTGAAATGAAGGAATAAAAAAAAATGAGAAACAAAGCACATACAAAATTTATAGTGGTTCTACTAAAGTTGGTGCATGTCCACTCCCAGGCACCTCCCGGCTTCCACTCTTTCTGCCAAATAGTACAACACACTTGCTTCCAAGTGAAAATGAAACCTTTACAAATGTTTCTTCTCATAACACTTACGACCTCAAGCTTGTTTCTCTCCCTAAACCTAAGACTGAGAATCCCTCTCTGATCTTTGAACTTTTTGTATAGAAGAAGTAAAGGTGTTACAATGAGTGGAGCTACAATTTCAAATGTAACAAATGTGAAACTCATGGAAAGAATTTTATAGAATAAATGACATGGGAGTGTTTTATTTGAAGCTTAGACAATATGGGTGAAAAACATAGTGTTCAAGGCTTTGTTCTTTCAAAGTACTTATCCATTCTTCTTTCTCTTCTCTTCTGAGTATTTATTGAGAGATGTTTTAAAGAGTCATTGTGGCTGATTTGGTTTTGAATTCTCTTCATTAATGCTTAAACCATCGCATTCAAATTTCTCATTAAATGCTTTACAACTGTTGCTCTATTTGTCCAATGAGATTGCCTTCTTTCTGTTTTTCTATTCATTGTTTTGGGTGGCCAATAACAAACTTTCTTTTGCTGCATAATATAGACATTAGAACTTAAATACAATTATTTAAAAGATTTTCAACTAATGGCCTACTTTTAAGACATTTTAAGTAGGCTTAACCTGAGTGATTTCTGATGTGTTCAAAATGTTCAAAAGTTCAAGTGTCAACTGATTAAGTTATCAGTTGACTAGGTTTAGAGAGTCATAAATGAGTTTGGGTCAGACTTGCTAATCGACTTCATTCCTAGGCTTTAAGTCTTTCCATTTAAAAAGACTCAACTATTCTAATATCAGAGTCAGATTATTAAACAAATGTTAAACATATGTGTATAGATATATGTAGGCAATTTTTAGTAACTGTAAAACTCTTTGAACTATGCATTGACATATAACATGTTATGACTATCACATGTAGAGATGATTTGATCCAAAACATTAAGTTTTATGTGCCTAATACATTTAATCAAGTAATAGTCTACTAATAATTGGGTATAATTGAATGATCAAGTTTCAAACTATTACTCAGTCAGCTAGAGTGATAAAATGGTTGACTGTTGATATTCCTAAAATTCAAGTCAGTCGAATGGAGAGTTGAACGGCTAGCTAGGAACTTCAACTGAATAGCTGAATTCCTTGCTCAGTTGACCATGTAGCCTGGTTTGTGGCTACTTGGTTGGTTGAGTGTTTCAGCCAATTAACCAACAAGTTTTGGTCAAATGAATCTTTACCTCGATCAACCATGCAGCTTCCTTGTGCTCGGTTGGCTGGTTCTTCCGACTGGTCAATTGGGTGGGTAGATTTGATCGAAAACATTTAGTCTTATGTGTTTGATCCATTTAATCAAGCAAAGGTCTGCTGATAATTGTGTATAATTGAAGGTCCAAGTTTCAAACTATTAGTCAGTCGACCAGAGTAATAAAATAGTTGATCATTGATGTTCCTAAAATTCAAAACGGTCGAATGGAGAGTTCAATGGTTGGCTAGGAACTTCAATCGAATAGCTGAATTCCTTAATCAGTCAACCATGTAACTTAGTTTGTGGCTACTTGGTTAGCTGAGTGTCTTAGCCGATCAACCAACTAGGTTCAGTCAACTAAATCCTCACCTCAGCCGACCGTCCAGCTTCCTTGTGGCTTACTTGGTTGGTTGGTTCTTTTGACCAGTCAACTGCGCAGGTGCTTATAGCTACTCAGTTGGTCAAGTACATTAGCCAGTCACCTAAGCAGTTACTTACAGCTGCTTGGTTAACCAAGTATATCGACCACTTACATGCATTTTTTTGTTTCTAACTCAATTGTAACGAGTTCTTCACCATGCTAAGCATTCAATTGATGTTCACTAGGTTTTAATTTGTACTTATAAATTATTTTGCTCATCATCAAAACCTAAATATGCCAACAAATATATTCAAAAAAAAACAAGAGAGCAAAGAAAAGTGAAAACCTTGACCCCATGTCTCGGAAATTTGACAAATATCAAATAATAGTAGACTAAATAAAAGATTTATATATATTATTGTATTCAAACTACTCTGTGATTGACCTAAGCTCAGTTGGTAAAGTAAAGGACTATAGTGTAATTGTTGAAATCCTTAGCTCGCTATTTCAAATTTGACAGGTCAAAGTTGTTATGAATTCAAATCCTCAAAAAGACCAATACATGAGCCTGGGGAAGCTCTCAAATGCATTGCTTTCTTTTTCTGAAGAAGACCAAGATTTTAAATTTGAAAATAAAAAGCAACCCCATATGATATACCATAAGATCTCAAAAATTATATTTGATCCCAGAGTTTGAAGATTTGAAAAAGAACAAGAATGGTAAAAATTTTAGATTGGAAAGGAGAAGGGAAAAAAGTAAAATAAAAAAGAAGAAACAAAAAAAAAACAAAAAAATAGTGATACGTGTTATATGAAGAAATAATTAGTTGTGAGGAATGAAATTTAGATAGCCCTTGGATATGACACTAAATTCTTCTTGTTTAATTTTCAAATTTTGAAAGATTGAGTTTGCAAACTAAATTAAAGATAAAAATAATCAAACTTCATAGGATATTAAGTTTCTAGCGGTCAATTTTCTCAATAATAGTTTAAATTTACTATTATATATATTGCTCTATAAAACTTTGTAGTTTCTGATGCAATCGATTTAACTAATCAGTTTGATGAGGAAGTTAAACATTTTTTATCATACTATAGAAAAGAATACTTAGATAATTGATTGTTAAAATTGTAATAAATTATAGAATCAACGTAAATTAAATTTCACACATATTATGTGTATCACAACTACTTGTTGTTGATAAAACAAATACAATTAAAAAACCAATAATTTATCAACAAAAATTATATTCAAAAAACGAAGAGAATAAAGAAAAGTGAAAACCTTGACCCTATGTCCCAAAAATTTGATAAATATAAAATAATTGCAGAATAAAAAAAAAGAATTACATATATTATTGTATTCAAACTACTCTGTGTCCGACCTTAACTCAATTTGTAGAGTAGAGGACTATAGTGTGATTGCTAAAATCCCTAGGCTATTGGTTCGAATCCGATAGGTCAAAATTGTTATGAATTTCAATCCTCAAAAAGACCACCACATGAGCTTCTGGAAACTCTCAAATATTTTTCTTTCTTTATCTTAAGAAGACCCTAATTTTTAATTCTAAAATAAAAAGGAACTCCACGTGATATACTATAAGATCTGTAAAATTATGTTTGATCCCATGGTTCAAATATGTTAAATAGAATGCGAATGGTAAAAATTTAGATTGGAAAGGAAAAGCAAAAAAATAAAATGAAATTGAAGAGACTAAAGAGTAATAGGAAAAATACCGATACGTGCCATACGAAGAGTTAATTAATTGTGTAAAATGAGATTAGATTGCTCTTGCTTAGTACATTAAATTCTTCTAGTTTAATTTTCAAAATTTGAAATATTGACTATAGAAACTAAATTAAAGGGAAAAAATAAGCAAATTTAATACGATATTAGGATTTTAACGCTCAATTTTTCAATATTAGTATAAACTTACTATTATATATACTATACTACAAAATTTTTTAATTCTTGATGCAATCAATTCAAGCAATCAGTAAGATGAGGATTTTAAGCATTGTTTGTCATACTATAGAAAAGAGTACTCAAATATGTGTTTGTTAAAGTTATTAATTGTAATAAGTTATAGTATCAATGTAAATTATATTTCTAATGTATTATGTGCATCACAACTGCTAGTTTTACACAAAACAAATACAAATAAAAAACCAATAATTTATCACAAAAAAATATATTCAAAAAAATAAGACGACAAAGAAAAGTGAAAACGTAGACCCCAAGTGCAGAAAATTTGACTAGTATCAAATAAGGGTAAACTAAAAAAAATAAATAAAAATATATTGTTGTATTCATACTATTCCGTATCCAACCAAAGCTCAATTGGTAGAGTAGAGAACTATAGTGTGATTGTTCAAATCCTTAGGTCACTCTTTCAAATCCAACAAGTCAAAATTGTATTGAATTAAAATCTTGAAATAGACCAATATATGAGCTTTGGGAAATGTATTTCTTTCAATTTCTGAAGAAGACCATGATTTTTAATTTATTAACAAAAATTATATTCAAAAAATGAAGAGAACAAAGAAAACTAAAAACCTAGACCCCATCTCCTAAAAATTTAACATATTTCAAATACAGGTAAACAAAATGATAGAATTATGTATATATTATTGCTTTCAAACTACCCCATGTCTGACTTTAACTCAATTTTTAGAGCGGAGGACGTGATTGCTAAAATCCTTAGGTTGCTGGTTCGAAACTGGTATGTCAGAATTATTACGAATTTAAATCCAAGAAAAAACTAATATATGAGCTTGGGGAAACTCTCAAATGCTTTTGTTTATTTTTTTAAAAAGACCCTAATTTTTAATTTTAGAATAAAAAGTTACCCCACGTGATATACTCTAAGAACTATAAAACTACCACTACAAAAGAAATGGCTTATGGAGACAGACAAAAACCATGAAGAAAATGTGATAAAACCGTCGATAAAGTCTTCTCTGACAAATAGAGGTTTAGTTGGTTATACACGAGTCGGGATAGACCTATCCCGACACTTGTCATGACCGTTGGAACATGTTCAACATCTGAACGGTTAGAAAAGTGTTAGTAAAATTCAATCTTATATTATCAATTGTAAAAAGGTTAATAAAAATTACTACTTTTATCGTCACCATATAAAGAGTTAGTAAAAATTACTACATTTATCGTCACATTGTAAAGTGCTAGTAAAAGTTATTATATTTATCGTCACTTGTAAAGAGTTAGCAAAAGTTACTACGTTTATCATCAGTCAATATAACCATCAAGAGTTGTTACAACTATTTATTGTCCCCATCGTTACCTTGTAAGGGGTTAGTAAAAGTTATTATATTTATTGTCACCTTGTAAAAGATTAGTAAAAATTACTACATTTATCGTCATCTTGTAAAGGGTTATAAAAGTTACTACCTTTATCATCAGTTAATATAATCATCAAGAATTATTACAACTATTTATTGTCCCCATCATCACCTTGTAAGGGGTTACTAAAAGTTACTACATTTATTGTCACCTTGTAAAGGGTTAGTAAAAATTACTACATTTATCGTCACCTTATAAAAGGTTAGTACAAGTTACTAACTTTATCATCAGTTAATATAACCGTCAAGAATTGTTACAACTATCTATTGTCCTAATGACATAACACATATATTAAAGGCAAATACAAATGTTAGTTAATATTTTTACAATACCGTCTTATCTTACCATATAGGAAATGCTAATACATTATTGTCACTCACTATAGCCGTTAATAATTGTTATGCTTTTTATTATCTATAAATAAAGAACTAGATATGTTAGGAAATGTTACAAAATTTTTTTGTCAGTTATGGTAAGTGTTAGTAAATTTACAACTTTTCCGTCGCTTATAGAATTATTGGGTTAATAAATATTACTATTTTTATTATCGAATTATTGGATTAGTAAATATTACTATTTTTTATTGTCGCTTAAAGAGTTGTTACCATTTATCGGTAACTGTTACTATTCTTTTGGGTTGGTTATCACAAGGGTTAGTAATTATTACTACTTTTATTCTTGCTTAGCATTGTATTAGGATATGTTAGTACCTTTTATCATCAAACACATAAGGAATTGTTGGTGTCATATATTGTCAACCACATATGTTAATAAATGTTACTTTTTTATTGGTAGTAAATATTACTACTTTATCGTTGGATAGACAGGCGCGTGTTACCCGCAGAGAAAGTGTTATAGAAATCATTACAATTGTATGTTAGAAAAGAGTTATGAAATATTATAAATACCGTATCTTAGGAAATGAAGTACCTTTTATATCATCATCCTTGGAATATACATGATAATGGTATAGACACTATAAATTACAGAAATTACAAAAATAACAAACATAATCCTGGATACTATAAGAGAAAGAAAAAGATTGTAAGTTCCGGACAACTACATATCTTCATATCTTTTGAAATGAAATGTTCATGCCAAAAATGTTGACTTCAATCACCCAAAAAATTCCAGCATCCTTCCAGGATCCAGCATCCTTCCAGGATCCAGCATCCGCGATGTGTGGTATCATTCTATTCAGTGGTAATGAAATTAATATAATTACATGGTACATTAAAAAAACTTGTACATTTAAATATAACATTTCTAGATGGACTCAGGAGGTGGTGATGATGATGATGGTTGGTTTCTATGTGCACTCCCGGCATCTAGTATCCGAGGAAGCTAACAATATAAATACAAATAATTTAGATTATTGTTCAAATACATAAGTAAAAGTAGTTAGATTATGGTAAGAAGTAAAGAAATGATATTTGTACCTCAACACCAGCAATGAGCCTTGCTTTATTAACGAAGTTCAACAATTCATCTTGTTGTCCACTTCCGACATGCATAAGAACATTGCTCACCAGATTCGTAAGATTCTAATTTTGTTCCATTAATCGTTCCATCATAATAGTCATATGTTCGGTCTCAGATTTGCTTGAATGCTGCCATTGTGATGGAGTTGTAACTTTGCCAGCACATCTGATTCTTCCCCTTGAATCAGACCCTTTAACTTTAGAATGATATCAGTTTTCCATAATAAATTTGAACTTTGTGCTTGCCTTTCTTTCTTCTCAGTATGCTCCATTCCACTCTTCATCATTTCTTATGTGAGAGAAGACAATGAATCAAGCGTGAATATTCCTAAACATATCAATTAAAAATATATAAAAATAATCATTCATACCACAACTTCTAATGTTTTCGTAGAAACTAAACTCTCATCTAATCTGGTTCTACTTGTAATATAAAGTTCAGCTCTACAAGATTTTGTCCCCGATTGTGTTGTCTAATAAAATGCTTTAGTTTGTAGTATTATGTAATAAAAAATAATTACAAATAAAATAACATATGAATTGTTTATACCTTCTTATGTATAAGTTTGACAAATGAATTAGATCCTAAGCAATGTGGATCTCTTAACTTTGCATGACATTCTGAATTTCTTCTGCTCATTTCCTAAAGAGAAAAAAATATCAGAAAAAAGTATCAGAGTATAATTAAATCTTAAGTAAATTTCTTACCATAGAGAAAAAAGTAAAAGTAGTAAGAGAAATTGTTAACTTCTACCTTCCCTTTATCACTCAACCAAAAAGTAACAAGGTCTTTGTACTAATTTGGATCAACCTTTTTATCTTCCATTCTCTTGATATTTTCATTTAATCCAAGTAAATCATCGAACCATTTTGATTTGAGAGTATTTTTAAAACTCGTCCATTTATTAGACAAATTTGTAAGAACCCATTTCTTAGTATCATCTCTGAGTTGCTTGAAGGTAATCTTTGACTACAATGTAAAAACAAAAATTAGATATATTAATTTTTATCTATGCCATAATTCGATTGAGTAATAAAACTAGATACCTGTACAATTTTCCACATATCCTTTTTATACTCGGTCGGCATGTCACGCCAAGTTGTATAGTTTATTGAAGCAATGGAATGTACTCTCACTATAGAGCCAAGGAATCTAGTGAAGATCATAATATCGATTCCTATTGGTTGATTTAATTCGTTCATTTCAACCACCATACATTTCCCTTTTTCTAAATCCTAAACATCTTGACAGCGGGTTGGTTCTTTACATTTTTTCTTGACAACTAGTGAAAATGAAAAATAAAAAATGAACAACATACTAATTACATAAAAATATATTATAAAAATGAAATGATCTATTTTTAAATATAAATATAAAACAAACCAAATCTGAGATATTATCTTGGAATAATTGGGCTTCTTCAGAGTCAACTTGTTTTTCCGATTCTTTATGGTTAGCTACAATGGTCATTCTTCGTTTATTTTGTCTCATACTTTTCGTTGGAAAATTTTGGTTGAAAATATCTGATGGGAATGAGATTTTGTTTGAGTTAGAAATTTTGAGAGGTATGAGAGAGAAGAGTTTTTGAAAGGAATGAGAAGTTTGGATATTTCTGGATGGAGGGAGGAAAGGTTTGAAGTATATATATTTAGTTTACCGCCAAATAAATTTTTCAAAACCTGCCATTTTTTCCCGCTTTTTTACACTTTAGTTTTTGAATTTTTTGTTATTATAGTTTGTTTACCTCTTTTTTTAGTTTTACTAATTAACTGAAGTTTTTACCTATTACTATATAACTCCATCAAGTAGTAGTAAATATTACAACTATAGTACTATTATATAACTAAGCACATGCTTGCACAGCACAACCATGGATGCCTATGCGGCTGAGTCACCCAGGCAAATGTGCCCGCAAATGCCTACACGGTGCAACCATGGGTCCATGTGGCTTAACCACCTAGGCACTGTAAATCAAATAGAAAACAATGAATATATTTACATAATTTTATATGATTATATTATTTAAAATAATAATATTTCATACTTAATTTATATTTTAAATTTTGTTATAATTAAAAAATGTGAGTTCCCAAGTGTGTTTGTGTTTAAAGTCCTCAATGCATGAGAGTTTCATACAGTCATGAAGTCCCAGTACATGATCATAGGTTTATAAGTTCATCCATTTTAGGGGGTTAGATACGATTGTATCTAACCTATCATGCTTTTTTTTGGGATTCCATTCTTTCTGAGGGTAGTCAAGATGTGACTAGTCCAAATTTCTTGAACCATGCCTATTCTTTGAACTATACCTAATCAGAATCCTTCTCTTGCAGAAGTATGACGACCCGACAGAGCACCCGTTTTACTTCACCAGAGGAATTAGATGAGCCGGAGGATCATTCCACGACTCGCGTGCCACCACCGGTACCTACTCAGCCAGCTGCTCAGGCTGAGATTCCCGTACCCACACTTGACGCCTTTCGATAGGTGTACAAGTGGTACGCTTCACATGGGGTTCAGATTTCGCCTCTACCACCTCCTACAATGGTGCCTACACCTGCCGTAGTGCCAATTCCTTCAGCACGGGTTCCACCGCCAGTAGCCGGTCCTTCTATCTTGTTAAAGCCGAGTGAGACCACATCGGTTACTCTTAAACGAGTACATGAGTTTACTCAGTTGGTTAAAGAGGCCTGTCAGTTGGGGTTTACTGATTTTACAGGGCTTGGTGATGCTGTGGCAACGAAGCATTGGATCAACCGCACCCGTAGGATTTTGACCTATATGGGGATTGGAGAGGAGCTCTTCTTGAAAGTGGCACAGTGATTATTAGAATGAAAGGCCCTCTTATAGTGGGAGGCCCTCACTGATGAGGTGACAGAGCCACCGCGGTGGGACGACTTCCTTTGGGAGTTTGACCGCAGATTCTTCCCACTTTACCAGCAAGACCGGATGAAGTCAGAGCTAGGACGGCTTACACAGGGGTCCAGATCTGTCTCAGAGTATGACGTAGACATGCGGAGACTTGCCGCATTTGTACCGGATCTGGCCATACCTAAGTATTTGCGCTTCAAATTCAAAGACGGTCTTAGCCTCAGCATAAAGAAGGATATGACTGTTACTTCACAAGTTACACTGGCCGAGGTGATAGACTCTGCTCACTGAACAGAGGCTTTGGTCCTTGTCGAGACTAGGTAGAGAGAGAACAGAGAGCTGAAGAGAAAGAAAGAGAAGTCTCATTCTGCGTAGAACTCCAAGAGGGACAGGGGATCCAGTTCGCACAGAGACGGATTTGAATCTGGATCTTCTAATCTGGGATGGGGACAGTACTCCCAAGGGTTCAGACAGTCCGCTCCAACTCATCCTGTATAGTATACTACTCAACAGCATCCTTATTGCCGCAGGTGCAATAGGTCCCATTCGATAGGAGCTTATATAGTGTCGGTCACTTGCTTCCACTATGGGAAGCCGGGACATATCAGGAGTTCATGCCCTGAGTTAGGACGCGGAGGACAAAGTTCACAGAGCCACACTAGTACTCCTTATATGGGTCAGCAGGGGTAGCTTACTCGGCCAGCATCTTCTACTCTCGGGGTGACCATCGGGAGTAACACAGTGTAGACCCAAGCATGACAGCAGCCTAGGGCTCAGGCCCGGGTTTAAGCCATGGCACAGGAGGATGCCCAGGCGAACCCCGACATCATCACGGGTACTCCTCCTTCTGATCCTGTAGAATAGGATCTCTATTCGTATTTCTACTTCTTTTGGGGATGTCAGCATTGTTTCATGATAGTTGTATAGGTATTTTATGTTTTGTACCCTTTTGTCAACATGATACTACTCTAACATCTTTATATACTAAAGTTGACATATATATATACATATCAAATTTGAAATTATTCTAAGTCTATGTGCATTTTGTTCAATAATAGGTACTCTACCTATCTTCGGAATAGATGCCCATATCCTTGTTGACACGGGGTATAATTATTCGTATGTGAGCGATCAATTCTCCCGACATTCTGACAGGCCGCTCTCACCTTTGGACGAGGAGATTTTGGTCATCACTCCTTTGGGTAAACAGATTGTGCATGGCATAGTGTATAGAGAATGTGAGATCAAAGTTGGGATACAGTGTTGAAGGCAGATCTAATCCCTCTCGCCATGACTGATTTTGTTGCCATCTTAGGGATGGATTGGCTACATAAGCATCGGGCTTTAGTTGACTGCTTTAAGAAGCAGGTGGAGTTTCGAAGACCCGATTTGCCAGTGTTGATTTTCGAGGGCGAAAGGCAGGTTTTATCCCCTATGTCATTTCAGTCTTGGAGGCTAAACGCATGATTTGCCGCTGGTGTGCGGCATATCTGGCTCACATCATAAACACCACAACTTAGGGACCGAGACTTTAGGATGTTCCAGTGGTACAGGAGTTTACTGATGTTTTCCCTGAGAAGCTACCCGGATTATCAGCGGTTCGGGAGTTTGACTTTGAGATCGATTTAGCTCTAGGGACTACTCCTATCTCTATGCTGTCATATAGGATGGAGCCGGCTGAGTTGAGAGAGCTCAAGGTACAGCTGCAGGAGTTACTGGATAAGGGGTTTATCTATCCTAGCACGTCACCTTAGGGTACTCCAGTACTATTTGTAAAGAAAAAGGATGGCTCACTGAGATTGTGTGTGGATTACAGACAGCTTAATCAGGTGACTATGAAGAACAAATATACACTGCCTCACATAAATGATTTGTTTGATCAATTACAAGGTGCCCGAGTTTTCTCGAAGATTGATCTTCGATTGGGATATCATCAGTTACGGATTATGACTCAAGATGTGCTAAAGACAGCTTTCCGCACTCGATACGGGCACTATAAATTCCTTGTCATGCGGTTTGGGTTGACTAATACCCCAGCTGCATTCATGGACTTGATGAACAGAGTTTTTCACGACTATCTAGACCAATTTGTCATAGTCTTCATAGACGATATACCGGTGTATTCGCGGAGTGACGAGGATCATATTCAGCATCTTCGCACCGTTTTACAAATCCTCTACGATGAGCAGCTGTATGTCAAATTCACAAAATGTGAATTTTGGCTAAGACAGGCTAGATTTTTTGGGCGTGTCATTTCTGCAGAGGGGATTTTTATCGATCCGCAGAAGGTCAATGCCATTATGAGATGGGAGCAGCCGCAGACAGTGACTGAGATCAGGAGTTTTCTTCGTCTGGCTGGGTATTAAAGCAGATTTGTTGAGGGGTTTTCCCAGATAGCTACACCATTGTCTAGATTGACGTGAAAGGGTGTCAAGTTTGTATGGGATAACCAGTGTTAGGAGAGTTTTTAGGAGCTCAAACAACGGCTGACTACAACTCCAATTTTGGCGCTTCCCACTAGCAGTCGGGAGTTCACAGTGTATAGTGATGCTAGCCGACAAGGGTTGGGTTGTATTTTGATGCAAAATGGTCCGGTGATCGCCTACGCTTCTAGACAAATGAAGAAACATGAGGTGAATTATCCGACACACGATCTGGAGCTTGCGGCCATAGTTTTCGCATTGAAGATATGGTGCCATTACTTGTACAGGATAACTTGTTGGGTATATACGGATCATAGAAGTCTGAAATATTTATTCACCTAGTGAGAACTTAACCTGAGACAGAGGAGATAGTTGGAACTTCTCAAAGATTATGATCTTGTCATTGATTATCATCCGGGCAAGGCCAATATGGTTATTGATGCCTTGAGCCAGAAATCAGCTTCATCATCTCAGGAGAACGATACGGCATACTTCACTTGTTTGATGGGACTCCGAGATTTGGGAGTCAGATTGGCTAGTGATGATCAGGGCACTCTGCTAGCCAGGTTTGAGGTCTGGGCGACTCTGTTGGACCGTATTAAGGAGCTTTAGGGCACTGATACCGAGCTCCAGTCTCGTACTGAGAGAGCCCGCATAGGTGATATAGATGATTTCAGAGTCCGTACTGATGGACTTCTGACTTATCGAGATAGAGTGGCTATACCCGCCGATGAGGTTCTCTACAAGTCCATATTAGAGGAGGCACACTCCTCGGCCTATGCCTTGCACCCGGGTTGTACAAAGATGTATTGAACTATTTGGGGCAGCTATTGGTGGTCAGGTATGAAGAGGGACATTGCGGAGTTTGTAGCTAGATGTTTAGTCTGTCAGCAGGTGGAGGCTGAGTATCAGAGGCTAGCGGGTTTACTACAGCCTCTTCCTATTCCCGTATGGAAGTGGGAACATGTGATTATAGACTTTGTTATGGGATTGCCGCGGATTTAGGCCAGATATGATGCCATTTGGGTGGTAGTCGATCGACTCACCAAGGTCGCCCATTTCATCCCGATGCGCAGCGACTCTCCATTGGAGACATTGGCACATCTGTATATTGACGAAACAGTCAGACTGCATGGAGTTCCCGTGTCCATAGTCTCAGATAGAGATCCGAGATTCACTTCTCGATTTTGGCCCAAGCTGTAGGAAGCTTTGGGCACGCGGTTCAGTTTTAGCACAGCATATCACCCAAAAATAGATGGTCAGTCGAAGAAGACCATTTAGACACTCGAGGATTTGCTTCGGACTTGTGTCATGGATTTTGGGGTAGTTGGGACAGGCATTTACTGCTGGTGGAGTTTGCATATAATAATAGCTATCAGGCCAGTATCGGTATGCCACCATTTGAGGCACTCTACGGCAGGAAGTGTCACACCCCGTCGTGCTCGGATGAAGTAAGCGAGAGACACCTTACCAATATTGAGTTAGTCGAGGAAACTAAGGAAAAGGTCTGGGTGATCTGCGAATGGTTGAACAGAGGGCCTATGCAGATCGGAGACACCGGCCTTTAGAGTTTGAGGTAGGTGATATGGGGTTTTTGAGGATTTCTCCCTTAAGGGGACTTATTCGACATCGGTAGTGGGGCAAATTGAGCCCCAGGTACATTGGCCCGTTCCGTGTCCTTAGTAAGGTTGAGAGCATAGCATATAGACTAGAGCTCCTAGACGAGTTATCTCGGATCCATGATGTCTTCCATGTATCAGTGTTGAGGAAGTACATCCCAGATCCTTCACATATTTTAGAGCCTCCACCTGTTGAGTTACGAGAGGACCTCGTTCTTCTAGTTCAGCCCATGGCTATTCTAGATCAGCAAGTTAGGAAGCTACAGAGCAAGAAAGTATTGTTGGTCAGAGTCTTGTGGAGGAGTGACCAAGTCGAGGAGGAAATCTAGGAGCTCGAGGAGACTATGAGGAGACAGCACCCCCATTTGTTTGTTGTTTAGTCCTCTTTTAGTTTCGAGAACGAAACTTATTTTTAAGGGATTAGAAAATGTAACACCGACACTGCGGTGTCTGTAATTTAATTATATAGAGAGAAATTTATTTATTTAAATTAATTTTTGATTTTGGGGGTATTTAAATTAAATTTTGGTATATTTTAATTTACCGAATCCGCGAATCGAATTAAACCCCATTTTTATAAAAAAAATTTAAATTTTAGTGAAATGTGGGTGTGAAAACATATATATATATATAAATATATATATAAAGAAGAGAGAAAGAAGATGCTGCGTTTTGGAGTAAAACGCAGCACCTCCCCCTTTTCCTAATTAGGGTTGGCAACCCTAAGTTTATTCTTTCTCTCTCTTTCTCTCTTCCTTTCTCTCTCTCCCGACTCTTCACCTTCCCACGGATGTTCTTCCTCTGCCACGATCGGTCACTCGCCCCGCCACCTCTCTCCACCGTGAGCAACCACCACCACCTTCTTCTTTTCTCTTTACCTCACTCATGGTCTCTCTCTCTCCGCTGCTCACTCTCTCTCTATCTTTCGCAATCTCCCTCCCTCTCAATCACACTCTGTCGCGAGCTTCTACCGTGATCCGCCACCATGACGAGCGCACCCAGCTGCTGCAGCTTCTTCCTCCCGCGAGTGCTCTATAGCGCGATCCTCCCAGAATGAGCGCAAGCACGCCACAGCGCACGCTTCCCCGCACGAGAGTGCCTGCTCAGGTGCGGACCTGGGCACAAGTACGCGCCTGTGCCCAAGCGTGCTCCAGCCCACTAGCACGCAACCTGTGAGCATGCGATTGCAGTCCAGCTCGCGTGCGCACGTGCCAGCCCTTGAGCCCCCAACCCGTGACAGCCCACGCAGCCCACGAGCCCACTGTAGCCGTGAAGCCTACTACGGCCCACAGCCCATGATAACCCATGACAGCCCGCGAATCTCTGTGTACGTAACTGTCTAAGGGTTTTGAATTTGTACTAAGTGTTTATGATCTAACTAATAAATCTTGTGGAGCATTATAGATTTTGGAGTCATCGAGGAGACATTCGGACGAAGGTCTGCGCTCCCAGAAAACACTAAGTGAAAAAATTTTCTTATCCATTTGATTTATTTGAATGAATGTTAGTGTTAGGTTGAGAAATGAGGAGAAATGGTTAGCGTGCAGGCACTGTGTGCCCTGGGTGTTGTGCAAGGGTGCTGCACACC
Source organism: Dillenia suffruticosa (assembly GCA_033439265.1). Lineage (NCBI taxonomy): Eukaryota > Viridiplantae > Streptophyta > Magnoliopsida > Dilleniales > Dilleniaceae > Dillenia > Dillenia suffruticosa. The sequence goes on along the minus strand of JAVTVX010000016.1, from coordinate 10,224,141 downwards.
CTGCACACAGGTGCTGCGCACTGCACGGAGGAGCACTGGACTGTGGCCCTGCTGGCCCTTGGGTGCGAGCGAGAGATTGGATTGGTGTAAGCCCTGTGTGAGATTGATTGAGTATCAACACTTGAGTCTTGTAGACATGTTGTATGCATGAACAAAATATGAGGAATTAGGGTAGGGTTCTAAAGGATTCGAACTACATGATTTGCATACGTGTATTAGAAGTGATAGCCTATTTCCTATAACTGCGTAGGTTTGAAACTTGTTGATTTTTTTATATATATATACATTCATAGGTATTGGGTGCCTTGATTTAGGAGAACACTTTTTTTCACTTCATGGTATTATTGGAGTGTGCATTACCCTCTCCCATACTGTGAGTGAGATTTATTTCAATGTCTTTGTTTAATATGTAAACCCTGTTTTACAATATTTTGATAAATGAGCATAATTTGTTGTGTACCTGAAATATTTTGACTGGTTTTGGAACTGACTTTTTGTGAACCGATGGAGTATCCAAAAAAATTGGGTTAAATTATGAATTTATGCATCCATGTGGTTGAAATGTATAATGTATCATTTTACGCTATATATTGCATTTGGTTTGTGAACCTGATTTCGGCATATTCTTGATACTAGATTGATTTTGGCCTTGAGAGCTTTGGTATGTATTGTTCCGTAGCTATGAAGGACACCGTAAGAGGCGCTTAGGTGGCGTCTGGATATACCTAGGCCTGGGGTATCCCACGAGTTGTCTTGATTTTATTAACGACACGGTATTAGCCAGGTTGAACCCGAAAAGGGGAGGATTTGGATACTCTCTCCAAGTCTAGCACCTGGATGAGATCCGTCGCCAACGCTGGGGTAGAGAGCACTTTAAATAAATTTACATATAATACCCCTGGTACACCTATTATAGGTCGAGGTAGACCTCTACCAGGACACTTTTGGCTAGCAGCTCTATGATTTTAATGACAGTGTTTTGGATGCATATTTGACTTGATAATGCATGCAAATGATATATTGTTGAAATGAAAAGCATGATGATTTGAAGTATAATTTGTATACTTATACTTTGATACTCCAGTTTCATAATTTTTATTAGACGATTGTATTGACCCACTCACTCACTGAGTATTCTTTCCCTGAGTACTCACCCCTCATTTCTCTTATTGTTTCAGAGATAGTATTTGGCAAAAAGCGTTGCTTTTAGGACGTTTAGTATTTTTGGGAGATCTGGTCTAGACTTGAGAAATCATTGCATATTTTCCTACAATTTCATGAGTTAAAAATTGTAATGATGTTGTATATGTATTTTGAGGTCCATAGATGACCATTGTATAATTCTGGGATGACTGTATAAATATAAATATTTAAAGTGTGGAACTCTCATGTCATTACAGAACACTTGTATTGAGGCAATTTCTATTTATTCTGTATGTTACTTGGGAATGGGTCATGTCCTAGAAGTGTATTTTAGGACTGCTCGGTTTCACCTCTAAATCACAGGAGGGGCGACTAGCGGCTGTTCATGCCTTTGACGGGGGCATGGCAGTAGAGGTCTGTGGTTAGGACTATAGAAATTCATTTTATTAGCCTTGCGTTGTCCTGGATTGTACGGTATAGATGTGTTGGTCTGATGCTGAGATTGGATTTATGTATTGTGAGGTCGGGTTGGCCCTATTGTACAGGTAGCAAGTAGATTGCTATATAGGAAACCTCTGATATACGGGAAGGTTCTGTCCGATTTTTTGTAAAAATACAACCAGCATTGAGGACAACAATCCTGATTTAGGGCGTGACACTCTCTTTCTTCCTTCCTCAACTCTTCATTTTCCTGCGGCCATCGCTCTCCTCCGCCGCTATCCCGAGCCTCTTTATCGTGACCCTCCACTACCCAACGGCCGTTGCCACTCTCCCTCTGTCTTCTCTCTCTACCTCACTCATGGTCCTCCCTCTCACTATCGCTCTCTCTCCGCGAGGGCGATCCTCCCCTATGCGAGCGCGCCATAACGCGATCTCTCTTTCGCAAGCACACTGTAGCGCGTGACCTCTCGCAAGCGCGCCATCTCGCGATTGCCCGCTGAAGCCATAGTACGCGACTGCAACAGTTCCCTCTCTGTGCAGTGCGTGCCAACTCTACAACAGTGCTCCAACCAGTGAGCGCGACTGCTCGCGAGCGAGCGGCCTTCTCCCGAAAGCAACACAGAGCGACAGAGCGCGTAACAGTGTACAACAGCTATCCCAGCCCACAGGCCCGCAAGCTTGCGGGCCCGCCAGCCCACTGTGGCCTGCGAAGCCCACTGCGGCCCGTAAGCCTGCTAGCCTGCTGACCCGCGAGCTTGCGAATCCATGAGCCCACTGTAACCCACGAGCCTACTGTAGTCCGTGAGCCCGTTTTGGCCCGTGAGCCCCCGAGCCCACAAACCTCTGCACACCTGACTTAGGGTTTTGATTCTGATCTAAGTGTTTTTGATCTAACTAATAAATCTTGTCTTGATAGGGAGCATTGTAGATTTTGAAGTGATCCAGGAGACATTCGGATGAAGGTCTGTGCTCCAAGAAAACCCTACGTGAAAAATTTCTTACTCATTCAATTTATTTGATTGAATATTAGGGTCAAGTTTAGAAATGAGGAAAAATGGTTGGCATGTAGGCGCTGCGTGCCCTGCACATGGGCAATGCGCGCCTTGCACATAAGCACTGCACGCCCTGCACATGGGTACTGCGCCCTGCACATGGGCGATGCGTGCCCTACACATGGGCAATGCGTGCCCTGCACATGGGTGCTACACACTGCACAGAGGAGTACTGGGCTGTGGCCCTGCTGGCCCTTGGGTGCAAGCGGGAGATTAGATTGGTCTGAGCCCTGTGCGGGATTGGTTGAGTACCAACACTTGAGTCTTATAGACATGTATGCATAAACAAAATATGAGGAATTAGGGTAGGGTTCTAAAGGATTCGTACTAACCGATTTGCTTACGTGTATTAGAAGTGATAGCTAATTTCTTATAACTGCATAGGTTTGAAACTTGCTGATTTATATATATATATATATATACATTCATAGGTGTTGGGTACTTTGATTTAAGGAAGAACTTTTCTTCGTTTCGGGGTATTATTAGGGAGTGCGCTTCCCTCCCCTATACTGTGAGTGGACTTTGACGTCTGTTATGAATTGAAAACCATGTTTTAATAAAAATGCTTTTCAATGACATGATTCTACAAATATATGATCATTAGAGTTTTGAATATTTTATGAAATATTTTTGCGACCATTGGAGTGTCCCAACTACTGATTTATTTGATATACATCCATGAGATTGATAACTAGATATTGTGCTACCTTTTTGATATATTGACATGTTTTAAATGCTCCAACTGTATTGGCACATGGTTATGAACGGATTTACATGTACTATTTGGGCTGTACGCCTGGCTGATGTTATGATATGATGCCTGGGGCTGTATACCCGGCCGACGTGATGATGTGATGCATGGGGCTACATGCCCCGCTGACTTCGTGATATTATGATATGCTTCCTATAGTATTCCGTAGCTACGAAGTACATTTGATAGAGGCACCTCTTGTACCCGGATACATTTTGGCCGGAGGTATCCGCCAAATTGTCATGTGTATAAGTGTCCCAGGTTGACCCTCATCGGGGAGGACATGAGTTTACCTCTGTCTAGCACTGGACGGGACACCATACACGGTCGACTATATATATATATTATTAATATTATTTATAGGCTAGTTTGAGTAGCTTGTGGCCAATATTGAGGTAGAGAGCCATTATTTGATATTTGTTTAGTGAAAACCCCTAATGTGGCTGTCTTTGGTCGAGGTAGACTATTGCCAGGGTTGTTTGTTCGGCCGGCTCTACATATGTGACTAGATACAAGGATGGATGCATATGTTATTTTTCGATGTGAGTCTTGAGTTATGTAAAATTATACGCTATTTTTGCACACTTGATATTGTATTACATGCCTTGATACTCCAAGTTCACCCTCGATATTGATAGCACGATGTCAATTCCCTCACTTGCTAAGTATTCTCCCATAGATACTCACCCCTCACTTTCTTTCCACAGGATTAGTCGTGGACTGAGGAAGAATTATTGTGATTGTATATTGGCGACGTGGACTTGTTAGCACCGAGCATGAGTATGGATGTTACCATATCTTCTGTTACGAATATTGGATATTTTAGTTTGATCAATGTATTTATCTATTTATTTGATGGAATGATGTATAGATTATGGATATTTATTCGTGAAACTCTCATAGTGACTCAGTTCACTTGCATTGAGACACTTATATGTATTTAAAATGTTAACTTAGGAATCTATTGTACATGTGTATAAAAATTTAGATTCGTACAGTATGGCAACTGCTCATGCCCTAGTTGGGCATGACAATAGAGGTCTATGGTTAGAACTGCTAGAAATTTCTATAACCTTGCGTTGTTCTGATTGTCAGCTGTGATTTGGTTAATTGTTGTGAGGCCGGGATGACCATTTTATTAAATTGATAGGATGGTTGTGAATATTACAGATTAAATTATACATGGAAGACCTCCGAAATATGGGGAGATTCTTCTCGATTTTTTGTAAAAATGTAGCCGGCATCCAGGGCAATGGGCGGCTGTTCATGACCCCGATTCGGGGCGTGACAGTTCGATTGGTATCAGAGCGGGGTTGGGCAAAGTGTAGTAATAAAAGTATTCCCAAGTACATTTAAAAATCCTCAATGTATTAGAGAGTTTCATACAGTCATTTAAAGTCCCCTACATGGTCATAGACCAATAACTTCATTCATTATAGGGGGTTAGTTACTACGTAACTAACCCTAATTTTTTAAATCATGCCAAACTCTAGAGTTATATCTAATAAAAATTCTCTCTTTGCAGAATTGTGCCGCCTAGACGCGGTAGACCAGCGGGACGCAGAGCTAGACTCGCACCACTTGAGACTCCTCAAGTGCCCGACCCTCTCAGGGAACCTGAGACCCTTGGAGTACCTGAGGCTGCTTCTTCTTCACGGGTGACCCTCTGAGGGAACCTGAGTCTTCTTCATGGGCACCACAATCCCTTGAGGCGTTTAGGCAGGTGTATGAGTGGTACACCTCCCATGGGGTTCAGATGCCACCCCCACCACTACCGACGGCAGTGCCGACTCCTACAGCCGTGCCACCTTCAGTTGTACTAGATCAGCCCCCAATTGTTGGTCCTTTTACTGTTTCAAGACCTAGTGACACTACCTCCTCCACCTTGAGGCGTATTCATAAACTCACCCGGTTGGTGAAGGAGGCGAGGCAATTAGGCTACACGGAGTTTGCGGGAATGGGTGATTCCATAGTAGCGAAGCATTGGATCAACCGTACCCGTAAAATTTTGGTTGATCTGGGTTTGAGCGAGTACTATTGGCTTCGGATAGCAGAGAGACTCTTGGATGGCGACGCCCATACTTGGTAGGAGGCAATTTGTGACGATGCTATCTAGCCGTTGCGATGGGAGGACTTCTTGCGAGAGTTCAATCGCAGGTACTTCTCTAAGTTCCAGCAGGACCGCAAGAGGGCAAAGTTTCTGCACTTGCGGTAAGGAACCAGGACAATGTCAGACTATGAGGTAGAGTTGAGGCCACTAGCCACTTTCGTTCCAGACTTCGTAACGCCAAAACTACTACAGTTCAAGTTTGAGGATGGTCTCAACTTGAACATCAGGAGGTATATGACAGTGACTCCTAGTCTCTCCTTTGCGGAGATCGTGGACTCAGCACTTAGGGCGGAGGAGATCGTCTGTGCTGAGGGCAGACAGTGGGAGTACAGAGAGCAAAAGAAGAAGAGATCTGGGACTTCTTTGAACCAGAGCTCGAAGAAGGGCAGGACTTTAGGATATCAGGGAGGCTCTTCTCAGTCGAGACAGGCACATACTGGACAGGAATCATGATCCCAGGAGTTTAGAGCACCAGCCCTAGTACAACTACTCAGACTCCAGCTTAGCGGCACCCCTTTTGCTACTGATGTGGTAGATACCACCCTTTTGGAGAGTGTAGGGTGCCTGTTACATGCTTCCGGTATGAAAAGCCAGGGCATATCAGAAGCATCTGTCCCGAGTTGAGATTGGGAGGTCTGATAGCTACAGGATACTCGAGTGTTTCCCGAGGAGGATAGCAGGGAGCGCCTGCGCACTCAAGTCACACTGCTCCGCGGACGGTGACTACTTAGAACACGGTGCGAGGACCATCCCGACAGCAATAGAAGACACAGACTCGTGTATACGCGATAATGCAAGAGGACGCTTAGGCGATTCCTAAGGTGATTATTGGTACTCCTCCCACCGATCCCCATGTTTAGAGATGTCCATGTACTTTCTTTTGAGAACCATCACTAGCTGAAGTCTTAGAGGCTTAACTAGGTTGGTTTGTACATACATTTTGATATATATATATATATGTGAGCATATATTTTATTCCACATTTATCAACTGATCTTTTTAATTTTCTCACATTAGGAGTTATAAAAATGTGGGGAATCGACGCTCGTGTCCTCATTGACACCAGGTCAAACTATTCGTATGTGAGAGCATCTTTTGCCCACGGGTTGGGTAAGCCTTTGTCGCCACTTGATAAGGAGATATTGGTCATCACTCATCTCAGTGAGCAGATACTTAGAGATTCTATCTGTAGAGGGAGCAAGGTCTTGATTGGAGATGTGGTACTTGAGGCAGAGCTGATTCCATTTGAGATGACAGATTTCGATGCCATCCTAGGGATGGATTGGCTAAGCATGCATAGAGCCTCAGAAGATTGTTTTACCAAAGAAGTGGAGTTTTGAAGACCCGAGGGGTCATTGTTGAGGTTCCCAGGTAAGAGGTGAGTGTTATCTCGCTGTGTTGTAACGGTGATGAAGGCCAGGAGATTGATATGCCGAGGGTGCACTGCATACCTGGCTCATGTTATTGACACCACAGTGGAAGGGCCGAGGCTTGAGGAGGTCCCAGTCATGTAGGAGTTCACAGATGTATTTCCCGAGCAGCTACCTGGACTACCCCCAGTTCAGGAGTTTGATTTCAAGATTGACCTAGCTCCAGGGACCACTCCCATATCTATTCCGCCATATAGAATGGCGCCAGCTGAGCTTAGAGAGCTCAAGGTCTAGTTGCGGGAGTTACTAGACAAGGGTCTTATCTGTCGGAGCACTTTGCCTTGGGTGTTCCGGTGTTATTCGTGAAGAAGAAGGATGGGAATCTACAATTGTGTGTGGACTATAGGCAACTAAACAAGGTTTCCATCAAGAATCGGTACCCTCTACCGCATATTGAGGATTTATTTGATGAGCTCCAGGGTGCGTGGGTTTTGTAAATTCTCCGCGAATGGCAGTTGTATGCCAAATTCACCAAGTGTGAATTTTGGCTTAGAAAGATTGGATTTCTAGGCCATATTGTTTCTGCGAAACGTATTTATGTTGACCACAGAAGATTAAGGCCATATTAAGGTGGGAGCAGCCACAAACAATGATCGGGGTATGGAGTTTCCTTGGTCTTGCGGGGTATTATCGACGGTTCGTGGAAGGATTCTCTCAGATCACTGCTCCGCTTTCCAGACTGATGCAAATGGACGTTAAGTTCTTTTGAGACGATCGTCTAAGACGAGTTTTCAGGAGCTCAAACAACGACTGACGACGGCACTAGTGTTAGCTCTCCCCACTAGTAGTAGGGAGTACATGGTATACAGCAATGCCAACAGACAATGATTGGGCTATGTACTAATGCAGGACGGTCGAGTGATTGCTTATACTTCGCGATAGTTGAAAAGCCATGAGCTAAATTATCCGACGCATGATTTGGAGTTAGCAGCCATAGCTATGCATTGAAAATATGGCGGCATTATCTTTATCGAGTGAACTGTAGAGTTTTCGCTGACCACCAAAGCCTAAAATATTTGTTCACTTAGAGGGAGCTGAACCTCAGATAGAGACGATGGTTAGAGTTGCTGAAGGATTATGATCTGATTATAGATTATCATCCAGGCAAGACGAATGTTGTGGCAGACACTTTGAGTCGGAAGTCGTCTTCAACTTTTTTTTCTCAGGCAGCAGAAAGAGCGTACGTTTCTTGCCTAGTGGGACTCCATGCTTTGGGAGTCTGTTTAGCTAGTGACAGTCAGGGTGCACTGCTAGCCAGATTTGAGGTGCGACCTACTCTGCTTGATGGCATCAGGGAGCTTCAGGATTTTGATAAATGGCTCCAGGGTATTCACAATAGGATCCGCAGAGGAGAGGGCGAAGACTTCAAAGTCCGTGATGATGGACTTGTGGTGTTTAGAAACAGAGTATGTGTCCCGGCTGATAGTGATTTTCAGTGTACTATCCTTGAGGAAGCAAATTCTTCTGCATATGATATGCATCCCGGGGGTACGAAAATGTACCAAACCATCAAAGGTAGCTATTGGTGGTTAGGCATGAAACGGGAGATAGCAGAGTATGTGGCACAATACTTGGTGTGCCAGTAGTTGAAGGCCGAGTATCAGCATCCAACGGGCACACTGCAACCTCTTCCCATTCTTGAGTGGAAATGGGAGCATATTAATATGGACTTCGTGATGGGGTTGCCATGGACTTTTACACGACATTATGCGATTTGGGTGATTGTCGATCAACTCACCAAATCTGTACATTTTATCCCTATTCACAGTAACTATTCCTTGGAGGCGTTGGCACGTCTCTATATTGATACCATAGTTTGGCTTCACGGGGTGTCTGTCTTGATTGTTTCAGATAAGGACCCCAGATTCACGTCTAGGTTTTGGCCCAGGTTGCAGGAGGCATTGGGCACTAAACTGAACTTTAGTACGGCATATCATCCTCAGACGGATGGCCAGTCAGAGAGGACGATTCAGACGCTCGAGGATATGCTTGGGGCATACATCATTGATTTTCATGGTAACTAGGATCTATACCTTCCATTGGTGGAGTTTGTATACAACAACAGCTACTAGGCAAGTATCGGGATGCCTCCATATGAGGCACTGTATGGCAGGAAGTGCCACACCCCGATATGCTGGGATGAGGTCGGAGAGTGACGTCTCATCAGTGTTGAGTTGATTGAGGAAATGAAAGATAAAGTTAAGGTCATCTATGAGCGGATGAGAGCTGCCCAGGACAGGCAGAAGGTATACGCCAATCGTAGATGGCAACCTCTTGAGATTGTCAAGGGAGATATGGTTTTCTTGAGGATATCTCCTTTAAAGGGAGTTATACAGTTCAGCCAGCATGGCAAGCTGAGCCCTAGATATATTGGATCCTTCCGTATCCTTGAGAGGGTTGGGATTGTGGCATACAGATTAGAGCTGCTAGATGAACTATCCCGTATTCATGACGTCTTTCATGTCTCAGAACTCCGGAAATATGTAGCTGACCCTTCTCATATACTTGCCCTCCACCTGTTGAGTTACGAGAGGACCTCAGTCTTCCAGTTCAGCCCGTGGCTATTCTAAATCAACAGGTCAGAAAGCTACGGACCATGGAAGTCTCATTGGTCAGAGTCTTGTGGAGGAGTGAATAGGTCGAAAAGGAGACCTAGGAGCTCGAGGAGGCTATAAGGTGATAACACTCCCATTTGTTTGTTGTTTAGTTCTCTTTTAGTTTCGAGAACGAAACATGTTTTTAGGGGGTTAGAAAATGTAACACCAACACTGCGGTTCTGTAATATTGTACCATTTTCGAAATATATATATATAAATAAGATATTCTTCAATTTATTTATATAGAGAGAAATTTTATATATTTAAATTGATTTTTGATTTTGGGGTATTTAAATTAAATTTTTGATATATTTTAATTTGTCGAATCCGCGAATCAAATTAAACCCCGTTTGTACAAAAAAAATGTAAATTTTAGTGAAGTGTAAGTGTGAAAAAATATATATATATAAATATATAAATACAAAACTAAAAAAAAAGAACACAAATTTAGGAATTAGGGTTTAAAACCCTAATTCCTCTCTCTCTCTCTCTCTCTCTTCCTCTCTCTCTCTCGTCGACTCATTATCTTCCCCTGGCCGCCGCTCTCCTCCGCCACTATCTAGTGCATCTCTGTCATAACCTACCACCACCCAACGACCGTCGCCACTCTCGCTCTGTCTTCTTTCTCTACCTCACTCACTGTCGCTCACTCTGCTGCTACTTGCCCTCCACCGCGATCCGCCACTCTACGCCACTCTCTCTCCGCGAGCGCGATCCTCGCCTGCGCTAGCGCGTGATTGCCCGCAGAAGCTACAGCACGCGACTGTAGCGGTTCCCTCTCCCTCCAGCGCTCGCCAGCTCCGCAACAGCGCACCAGCCCGCAAGCGCGACTGCTCGCGAGCACGCGACCGCTCGCGAGCACGCGACCTTCTCCAAATCACGCCACAGCGCGATAGTGTACTCAACAGCGCGTGACTGCTGCCCTAGCCTGCAAGCCCGCAGGCCAGCCAGCCCATTACGGCCCACAAAGCCCACTACGGCCCGCAAGCCCGCTAACCTGCTGACCCGCGAACTCGCTAATCCGCGAGCCCACTGTAGCCCACGAACCCATGACGGCTCGTGAGCCCGTGAGCCCACGAACCTCTGTGCAGGTAACTGACTTAAGATTTTCATCCTGATCTAAGTGTTTATGACCTAACTAATAAATCTTGTCTTGATAGAGAGCATTGTAAATTTTAGAGTGATCGAGGAGACATTCGAATGAAAGTCTTTGTTGGTGAAAATTTTCTTACCCATTCGATTTATTTGAATGAATATTAGGGCTAAGTTTAGAAATGAGGAGAAATGGTTGGCGTGCAGGCGCTGCGCGCCCTGGATGCTGCGCAAGGGTGCTGCGAGCCCTACACATGGGCGCTACGCGCCCTGTACATGGACCTTACACATGGGCAATGTGCGCCCTGTACATGGGCGCTGCACGCTGTACAGAGGAGCGTTGGGCTGTGGCCTTGCTTGCCCTTGGGTGCGAGCGAGAGATTGGATTGGTGTAAGTCCTGTACAGGATTGGTTGAGTACCAAAACTTGAGTCTTATAGACATGTTGTATGCATGAACAAAATATGAGGAATTAGGGTAGGGTTCTAAAGGATTCAAACTACCTAATTTGCATACGTGTATTAGAAGTGATAGCCGATTTCTTATAACTACGTTGGTTTGAAACTTGCTGATTTATACATATATATATATATATATATATATATGTATATATACATTCATAGGTGTTGAGTGCTTTAATTTAGGGGAGCACTTTTCTTCACTTCGGGGTATTCTTGGGGAGTGCGCTACCCTCTCCCATACTATGAGTGGGACTTTGATTTAAGCTATTAATTGAAAATCATGTTTTAAAAAAATGCTTTTCAATAACATGATTCTACAAATGTATGATTATTAGAGTTTTGAATATTTTATGAAATATTTTTGTGACCATTGGAGTGTCTCAACTACTGATTTATTTGATATGCATCCATGAGTTTGATAAATAGATATTGTGCTGCCTTTTTGACATAGTGACATGTTTTAAATGCTCCCACAATATTGGCACATTGTTGTGAATAGATTTACATATACTATTTGGGCTATACGCCCGGCCGACGTTATGATACAATGCATCGGGTTTTATGCCCGGCCGATGTGATGATGTGATGCATGGGGTTACATGCCCGACCGACTTGGTGATATTGTGATATGTTTCCTATAGCATTCCGTAGCTACGAACGACATTTGGTAGAGGCACCCCTTGTGCCCGGATACACTTCTGCCAGAAATATTCGCCAAATTGTCATGTATATGGGTGTCCCAGGTTGACGCTCATATGGAGAACGTGAGTTTACCTCTGTCTAGCACTGGGAGGGACACCATACACGGCCGACTATATATATATATATATATATATATTATTAATATTATTTACAAGCTAGTTGGAGTAGATTGTGGCCAACATTGGGATAGAGAGTCATTATTTGATATTTTCATAGTGAAAACCCCTAATGCGCCGATCCTTGGTCGAGGTACACTATTGTCGGGGTTATTTGTTCTATCGGCTCTACATATGTGACTAGATATATGGATGGATGTATATGTTATTTTCCGATGTGTGCCTTGAGTTATGTAAAATTTCACGCTGTTTTTGCACACTTGATATTGTATTACATGTTTTGATAGTCCAAATTCACCCTCGATATTGATAGCACGATATCAATCCCCTCACTTGCTGAGTATCCTCCCATAAATACTCACCCGTCACTTTCTTTCCCACAGAATTAGTCGTGGACTGAGAAAGAATTATTGTAATTGTATATTGGTGATGTGGACTTGATAGTACAAGGGTTGGATATGGATGTTACTATATCTTCCGTTACAAATATTGGAGATTTTAATTTGATCAATGTATTTATCTATTTATTTTATGGGATGACTGTATAAATTATGGATATTTATTCGTGAAACTCTCATAGTGACTCAGTTCACTTGCATTGAGACACTTGTATGTATTTAAAATGTTAACTTGGGAATCTATTGTACATGTGTATAAAAATTTAGGTCCGTTTGGTGTGGCGGCTGCTCATGCTCTAGATAAACATGACAGTAGAGGTCTGTGGCTAGGACTGCTAGAAAATTTTATAATCTTGCGTTGTCCTGGTTGTCTGCTATAGTTTAGTTAAGGGTTGTGAGACCGGGATGACCATTTATTTAAATTGACAGGATGATTGTGAATTATGCAGGGTAAATTGTACATAGGAGACCTCCAAAATATGGGGAGATTCTACTAGATTTTCTGTAAAAATGTAGTTGGCATCCAGGGCAACGGGCGACTGTTTATGATCCCGGTTCAAAGCGTGACACTGAATATATTTACATAATTTTATATGATTATATTATTTAAAATAATAATATTTCATACTTAATTTATATTTTAAATTTTGTTATAATTAAGAAATGTGAGTTTGCAACCCACGGTGGAGATCATGCATTACTTGGATGCATTGCAGATGATGAATATGAGTATGTGTTATTTAAATTAATCATATTAATTAGATATGTTAATCTATATTTTATATTTTACATTTTATAATTAAAAAATATAAGTAATATAATGTTATAATTTTAAAAATTGATTGAATTGATAATATAGTCCTTATGTTAATATAAATAATTATATTATATTTAATATTATTTTTTTATATTGGTATAATTATGGGGAAAAGTAAGGAATTCAAATCCAAAATCTAAAATCCAAATGCTTGTTTCCTCAATTCAATAACATTCCATTTTCATTTAGCAAACTCTACAATAATATTCATTTGTCAATTTAGGAATATTATTAAAATTATTTAAACTACTAATAATTTTATTTAAAATAATAATAATAAAAAACTAAGATAATTAAATGGAATATGAAGAAAATTAAGAGGCCTTCCCAACTCAAGTCAACCCCAATTCTTATACCATTAAAGCATTCTTATATATATACTAGGTACCATTAAATCTATTATAAAGAAGATACATTTAAACCAAATGTAACCCTACCTCACTAACATTATTTAAATTTAATAATTCTCTGATATTAGTAATACAACATGATTATTTAAATTAATAACAATATTTGAATCACTAATATTGTAATATTTACTAATATTAACATTGAAAATTAATTAAGTTGTATAGCATAGTTATATTATCAAGCCAACACCATTATAATTTATAATTATATTTTAACACCAAACAACATATTCGTGTTTATGGTTCAAGTCAAGTTAGCGCCAAATATTGAAAATCTATCAGCGCCTTTTTTTCTTCATTTACAAATTTATTGAGACGCGTTAATTTTTTTTACAGGTCTTTTAAATTTTTGACCGCATCATTTTTTTAATGAATAGTTATAGTTCAAAATTAAATAGTTATAGTCAATACCCTCTTGGAATAGTTATAGTAAATACCCTGTCCAATGTTTTATGTGTTATTTTCTCATTAGGTCAGTAATTTTTAAGAGTTATTATGTTGTTCATACAAACAAATAAAGCATTATTTTCCACTTTATACAAATTTTATACAGTTTTAAAAAAAAATTATAAAAATTTTATAGTATTATTGTCTTACTACTTATCACGAAATACAGTTGCACTTGTTATTTGATTTAAATCATTTGTTATCACTTCTTAACATACCATATACAAATTTTATAAAATTATTATGTTAGCAATCTGTTATCATTTATTATTTGTTATTTATTATATATCACTTTTTATCACTTATTATCATATCTACCAAATATTAAAAGTAGTTGTTACATGTTATTAAAAATCAATTGTTATTGTTACCATGCCATATTATATAAAGTTTGCCTACCATTTGTTAAAAATATACCATATTATACAAATTTTATACAATTATTACAATAACTTATTGCCATTTGCTAGTTGATATAATTTATTATCATAACTGGTTACCATTTGTTACTATTTGTTGTTAAAAAAACACTTGTTACCACTTGTTATCATATTATATTATACAAATTTTATATAATTATTGTCTTACCAGTGTTATAGAGCAATCGTTAAATGCACTTGTTACCATTTATTCCTTTTTATTAGTTATCACTTGTTACCGTATTGATAGAGAATAAAAGTTACCATGTGTTATTTATTATTATAGTATAATAAAAGTACATTTGCAGTTTACATTTGTTATTTGTTATAAATCACTTGTTATCACTTACCATTGTTACTATGTAGATAGAGAATAAAATCACTTGTTACCATTTGTCCCAAGAGAAAGTATTTGTTGTTACTACTTCTTACTACTTGTTACCATGTCACATCACTATACATGATACAAAAAAAAATGAAAGTACAGTGATTAAAAATATAAAAATACAGAAGATAAATGTGTAAAGTAAATTACATTTCATACGTATATGCATCTCATCCTACTTTATCAACATTATCACCACATTCATTCTATTGATATATTTCCTTCATCTTCATCTACATTAGTCCGAACCCACACCTGAGTTGAGGGGTTACTTTCTGAATTCATATGTTGATTCATCAATGCATCACCCATGTCAAATTCATCTCTAACTTTTACATGTTTTACAACAAGTCATCCTTTATGTTTTTCGTCAGCTACATAAAATACCTTCATTGCTTGGGATGCCAAGACATAAGGATCATCCAGCAAATCAATACCCGTATGATTGAGAGAGGAGAAATTGACAACTGTTAAACCAAATCTGTTCTTCTTACATCCCCATTGTAAGAGGAGTGTGCAATCTCTCCTGAATGGTCCGATACATCTTGGTACCACCCGAATGCAATGCCTAAGTGGAGGAGTGTATCTCCTCAAGTATGGCCCTACAGAGATCTGTATCAGCGGGAATACAAACCCGCTCCCTGAACACTAACAATCCGTCCTCTCGGATCCTGAAGTCTCCATCATCAGCTCTGCGGACTCTATCCACAATACCCTAAAACTCCTCATCTGTACTCTAGAGCTCTCTGATAAGGTCCAACAGTCGGCCTAACCTCAAATCTGGCTAGTAAGTCTCCCTGATCATCACTAGCCAAACTGACTCCCAAGGCTCGGAGTCCTACAAATCAAGAAAGGTATGTATCCTCTATCGACTGTAAGGATGATGCTGACTTCTGACTCAAGGCATTTGCCACAGTATCCGCCTTACCCAGATGGTAGTCAAAAATGCGGTCGTAACCTTAGAGGAGTTCTAACCATCTCCTCTGTCTTAAATTCAGCTCCTTTTGGGTAAACAGATACTTCAAACTTTTATGATTTGTAAATACTCTATAGTCACCCCATATAGATAATGTCGCCATATCTTCAACACGAACACTATGGCTGCCAACTCCAAATCATGTGTCGAGTAGTTAACCTTGTGTTTCTTCAGCTGCAGCGAGACATATACAATAACCCGACTATCCTGCATCAGAACACAACCTAATCCCTGTCGGCTAGCATCATTGTACACTGTATATTCTTGGCTGCTAGTGGGAAGGGCTAAAATAGGAGCAGAAGTCAAATGTTATTTGAGCCCCTGAAAGCTTGCCTCACAACAATCATCCCAAACAAACTTGACCCTCGTTTGGGTCAATCTAGATAATGGAGTAGTTATTCAGGAAAATTTCTCTATAAATTTGCGATAATACCCGGCTAAACCAAGAAAACTATGGATCTCGGTAACTGTTTGTGGCTGCTCCCACTTCATGATTTTCATCACTCCGTGAATACACCAAGATGTCATCAATAAATATGATGACAAATCGATCCAAGAATTCGTGAAAGACTCGGTTCATCAGATCCATAAAATCAACTGGGACATTAGTTAGCTCAAATGGCATGACTAAAAGCTCATAGTAGCCGTATCGGATGTAAAAAGCTGTCTTGGGCATATCCTCGGCCCGAATCCTCAACTGATGATAACACGAACGGTGATCAATCATAGAGAAAACCCTGGCTTCTTATAGCTGATCAAACAAATCATCAATACGTGGCAGGGGATATCTATTTTTGATGGTGGCTTTGTTTAAGTGCTCAGGCAAAAAAATACCTTGTCCAGAAGTTTCTGCAACTGAACCTTGAGCTCTCTCAGTTCAGCAGGCACCATTCTGTATGGGTGAATAGATATAAGAGCGATTCCCGGTACAAAATCAATCTCGAAATCGAACTCCGAACTAGTGGTAATCTGGGAAGCTCCTTGGGGAACACATCTGGAAACTCCTGCACCACGAGAACATCCTCAAGTCTTGGTCCCTCAATGGTGGTGTCAACGACATAAGCTAAATAAGCCATATACCCACGGCGTGCCATGTGTCTGACCTCTAAAACCGATATAACATAACGGGGCAATGTCCATCTCTCACTCCTGAACACCAACGGAAGCTACCCGGACCTCCTAAACTTAACCTCCTTCATGAAACAATCCACGGAAGCCCGGTGTGAACTTAGCAAATCCATCCTTAGGATGGCATCAAAATCCGTGGTATGGAGCGAAATCAGATCTACCTCTAATATCGCCTCCTCAATAATGACCTCGCAGCCTCTATAAATTGTATCTCGAATGATATGCTTGCCGAGAGGAGTGATAACCATAATCTCTTCATCAAGTGGCGAGAGAGGCCTATCAAAATGGCGAGTGAATGTATCGCTCACACATGAATAATTTGACCTGGTGTCTACACGGGCGTCGATACCAAATATTTGCATGGTACCAAAGAACAAGAAAAATTAAAGATATTTAAAATGAGAAGAAAAAGTAAACGTATTTATATATATATATATATCAAACTAGTTAAGCTTCTAAAGCTTTAACTAGTCAAACTGTACATCGATATTATGATATACAATATCTCATAAAGAAATTACAATAAAAGTCCTATACTGAGGGGTCTGCGGAAGGATTACCCATAATGACATCAGGGTTTGTCTGTGTGTCCTCCTACGTCATCGCAAACACACGAGACTAGGCCCTAGGCTAGGCCCTAGGCTACTGTCGCGATGGTCCTCTCACTGTATTACTCCCGACTACAATCCGAGGAGCTATTGTTGGCCTGTACCACAACCACCAGTATGACTCCATAAAGTCTGTCCTCTTCGACTCTAATCTGGACAGGTACTCCTAATGTGACCTTGCTTCCCACACTAGAAGCAAGTAACCGGTACTTTACATGCCACAAATACATGATGGTTGCCGCATCTACAGTAGAAAGGCTGTCTATGTATAGTAGACTGTGTAGAGATACTAGGGATTGGTGCCCCAATGCCCTGTGATTGGGGTCCCTATCCTGGTCCTACTAGTCTGAAGCTAGAAGACCCTCCGTGATAACCAGAACCTCTACCCCTCTTCAAAGACTATCCACCTTGTGATCCAGTCTTCTTCCTTTTTCTAATGACTCTCTTTCTGCCTAGTCTCAGCTTGGATGATCTCCTCTGCCCAATATGCTGAATCAATGACCTCTGAAAGTGTAAAAGCAGGAGTTAGTATCATATACTTCTTGATGCTCAAATAGAGGCCATCCTCAAACTTAAACCTTATCTGAGCTGGTGTAGCCATGTTGGGGACAAATGCTACTAATCTCTTGAGCTCAGCCTTGTACTCTAAAACTGACCTAGTCCCCTGACGTAAGTGTAGGAACTCTGTCCTTATGCGATCCTGTTGAAACGGGGTAAAGTACCTACGGTCGAACTCTCGTAGAAAGTCCTCCCACCACAGAGTCTGTGTAGCACCATCACAGATAGCCTCCCACCATGAGAGGGCATCCGCATCGAGGAGTCTCTCAACAACTCTCAACCTGAGCTCCTCTGTCAACCCCAGATCAGTAAGGATCCTGCGAGTCTTGTTAATCCAGTGCTTTGCTACTGTGGATCTCCAAATCCTGAAAAATCTGTGTATCTGAACTGTCGTGCCTCTTTCACCAACTGCGTAAGCTCATGGATACGCCTCAAAGTAACCGATGTATCATCAGTCAGGCTCGAAATGGATGGACTAGCCATCGGAGGATGAACCAATGCCGTAGATACAGGTACGGCCATAGGTGTGATCGCTGGAGTTTGTAGTGGAGGTGGTGGCATTTGCACCCCATATCTCCTGTACCACTCCTGCTACTGCCTCAAGGCGTCGAGTGGTGGTGGAGGAATCTCAGCTATAACAGCCGGTGAAGGTGCTCGGGGTGGCGCTGGTAAAGGTGCGTAAGCAGAGGAAGCATCCTCTAGTACTCGTAGAGTCTCGGGCGCCCTAGGTGCATCAAGCACTAAGGGACTCTCAGGTGGTGTGAATCTAGCACCGCGCCTACCATGTCTAGGTGGCATAATTCTACAAAAAGAGTATCTTTTTATTAGGTAGAAATCAACGATTAGAGTTAGTTATAGAGTAACTAACTCCCTAAAAAAATTAAGTTATGAATTAAGGTATTTGAATACGAAATAATGGGTTAGATGCGTCATGTATCTGTCCCCCTAAAATATATGAACTTATATGCCTATGGCCATGTATGAGAATTTAAATGACTGTATGAAACTCTCTAATGCATTGAGGGCTTTTAAACGTACTTGGGAAAATTTTCATTACTATCTTTTCTCTAACCTAGATGTTCTGATACCAATAAAACTATCATGCTCTGAACCGGGGTCATGAACAGTCGCTCGTTGCCCTGGATACCGGCTACATTCTATAGAAAATCGGGTATAACTTCCTCATATTTTGGAAGTCTCCTATGTACAAACCAACCTCTATATTGAATGATCAACATGCCACCTAAATGAACGGGTCAACCTGGCCTCACAACAAATCAACCACATTCGTATAATACCAATCAATCCATAGCAAACAAACCAGGACAATGCAAGGCTAT
This sequence comes from Dillenia suffruticosa, assembly GCA_033439265.1. Taxonomy (NCBI): domain Eukaryota; kingdom Viridiplantae; phylum Streptophyta; class Magnoliopsida; order Dilleniales; family Dilleniaceae; genus Dillenia; species Dillenia suffruticosa. The sequence goes on along the minus strand of JAVTVX010000016.1, from coordinate 10,204,761 downwards.
TATGAACACTAGCAGTCCTAGCCATAGACCTCTACTGTTATGCCTAACTAGAGCATAAGTAGCCGCCACACCGAACGAGCCTAAAATTTTATGCATGTGTACAACAAATTCCCAAGTTAAGAGGTTAAATGTTTTCAAGTGCCTCAATGTTGGTGTAATGAGCCAATATGAGAGTTTTACAAATAAATATCAATAATTTATACAGTTATCCCATAAAATATACATATCCATCTACGAACCTCAATATCAAGACTTCGCATGGTCGATATACAACACGGATTTCATATTTCAAATGAAATTTAGATCTCACCGTACTAAAAACGAAAATCCACAAATACACAACAAAAGACGTCTAGAGCCTGACGCGTTACTCTATCACAAAAACCCTATCTGAGAAAGGAAGGGAGAGGGATAAGTATCAAGGGAGATATCTAGTGAGTGAAAGGATCAATATCAAGCATAAATAGTGTATGTGTGAACCATTAGAGTATCAAACATGATTATTCATAAATAATAATTAATATTTCGTAATAAAACATGGTATGTTCAGTAAAATGAAATCATCTAATCTATCACAAAGTATCATATATATATATGCATCCATTCAAAATCAAGTATTTTTAGAGCAAACCGAATATGATCCTGACAAAAATCAACCATGACCAATGACAGGCGCATCGGGGGGTTTTATTATGTATAATTGTTCAAAAGTCGCTCTCTACCCCGATGTTGGCCATGAGCTTCACCAAGGCTAGCTCATACATAGATCGGTTCACGTATAAGACACCGCCTGATGCTAGATAGTGGCATCACACATGTCCTCCCCCTTACGGGTTCAACCGGCTACGCTTGTAACCATATACCGGACGTTTGTGGGTACCTCCGAGCAAAGTGTACCTAGACGCATACTTGGCACCATAACAAACGTCGCTCGTAGCTACGGTCGTCCTCTTGGGACTAAATCATATCATAACAGTTATCCCACGGCCATACAGGCCCAAATCCGTGATATAGAAACCCGAGTACTCAATAAATGTGCCATATTGGGTCATATGAAATTTAGCATGTGAAAATCATAAAACATGGCACCATTTCAATTGAATCAAATTTATGGATACATATTCATAGAAAACATGAGTTCATGACACTCCACACAAAACAAATTCGAAATCTAGTGGCACACGATGAGTCATTCATATCAAAAGCATGTTTTGTTGAAAACACGACAAAAATCAAGTTTCACTTTTCATGCATGAGATTAGAGTCTCACTTATAGTAATAGGGAGGGTATAGAACTCCCAAATGAACCACAATTGCGATGTAACAAGCTCTCTTTAATGGCTTGGGCAAAAGTCACCTAACAAGTTCATTCATAGTTCTCCACTTTGGTGCTACTTTGCACAGTCCTACGAAAATTTGCATCACATTTTATATATAAGTCCAAATCAGGCGAAAGTTTGATATGTTGTAGGTAACTTCATGACCTACAACTTTCATGTTATATACTTTGTCAAAATCACATCACAAAATCCCAAGAAATCCTTATTTTATTTCAGTTGCATTCTAAATTCAGATTCTGTCCCATTTTAGTGAAAAAGCCATAACTTTCACTATACCTCTCCAAACTTAATGGACTTTTAACAAGTTATACCCATGACAAAAGCCTACCACTTTCATGTTTTGGGTTTCTCTCAATTGTGCCTAGAAGGGGGGTTGAAATGGATCATGATCGAAACAGGCAGGTTTCAGTTGGAAAATAGAATTTCTGTCAACACCTCTTTAGTAAAATTTGCATAACGTCTTATTCCCTAGTGTGAATTGGCTAAAACTTTAACATGTTGTAAGTAAGAGGGATAGATACAACCTTTATTCTTTGAGCTTTCCCAAACTAGGACTGGAAGAAGGTCGTTTTTATACATTGTTCTTAGGGTTTGAAACAGGACAACCTTCTGTTGACTTTTTAGGAAAATTGTCATACCTTTTGACACAGGAATCAGATTAAGGTGATTCTTATCTCGTTAGAATGATAAGATCTAGATCTACAAATTACATAACTGGAGCATTTGCTAATTCAGACCATTAGACACCTTAAAAAAGAGGCTAAGGCACGGACAGAAACAGAGCTAAAGCAGGATTGAACAGAAATTTCTGTATAGAACAGAAATTTCTGTGTAGAACACTTAAATTTGAAAAATCATAATAAATCCAATTCTCATCAGAATGCAACGAATCATATCTCATTTTAAAGCACTATGAGTCTAGTTTCACCTTAAAGCAACCTAGCTCAGTTTGCCTTTGTGCAATAAATGTTATGACCAAAATATCATAGTATGGTCAGAATGTCCTATTTGCAGAAATTTCCAAAGTTTTCATTTAATTTCTTGGCCAAGCAAGGTTCAGATTTGTTCAGCACTCATTCCTCATGTTCTAATGGGTTCCACTTAGGCTCTAGGCTTTAGAATCGTGCTCAAAACATCACATTCAAGCATTCATACAAAGCCTTAAAAAAGAATTCAGCAAGTGCAGAATTTCTTACCTCCTTGAAGCTTTTAGTCTCTCTCTAGATCTACTTGGTTAGGCTTCTCCTTTCCTCCCAATTTTTGGATATGTTATACTAGGGTTTGTGAGGAATGAATTTATGTAAAAACATTGGTTTGTTGTTTAGAGAAATTAAATCTCCTTTTAAGACAAGCCCTCGGTCATGGAGGTAGAAGAAGAAGAAGATGGAGTTTCTTGGTTCTTCTTTGGGTGCCTCACGGTTTTGAGGATGAAGAAAAATTGTTTGGTTCTTGTTCTCTTACTACACTCTCTTTCTCAAGTCCCACAAGTCAAGTTTCAGTAATTGCTTCATTAATGCCTTGTCTCCCAACCACCTAATCCAATGGCTCAAGATTTTTTACCTTTTCTCCTTCCAACTTCCACCATTGATTTAATTGCAAGAAGCCAAACACCACTATGCTTGAATACTACCTTGTCTCCTACCTTTTTCTAAATTGCATATGAGGACCCTTTTTAAATTTGCATAAAAATTTCTATATCGATTTTCGCATAATGTGCGGCAGGGTCAATATTCGACCCAAAATCTGAGAAATTCAAATTTACCCATTTGGTTCAGTTTTTCACACTGAATCCAATAGAGTTGGTCTTGCATGTAGATGAAGTCATTTGACCTTCCAAATCGCCCTTAAACGCATTAGGATTTTTAGGGCGATTTTGTTTTCCACCTTGCGTTTGGCCAAAATTCCATGACCCTTGATTTTTAGGGTGAATTTTACTTGTGTAAATCTAACGGCATCAAATTTGCACTCGTGGCTTTCATTTTGGCACGATAGGGTAAATTTCCTTTCATTTCGGGTAAATTTTGGTAAATTTCCCGAAATTACATTTTAACTTGATAAAACATTAATTTAGTCTAATTTAGACTTCTTAGCGAAAGTTTAGCAGTTTTGCACAGTAGAATTAAATTTGACTCGGTGAGGACAAATTTTCATCTCCAACGATTAAAAGAAGCATGTGAAATTTAAGAGAGTTGCCTGAATTCGAGTTCCTTTAACTTTTTAATTTAATTTAGCATGTGAAATTTTATCGGGGTCAAGATTGCACGCGTAGATTTCAAAATGGCACAAAAGGGAAAATTTTTTTTTAGCTCCCGGCAATTTCGTCAAAAATTTTCAAAAGTAATTTAAATCAAAAAAAAAAATTAAGAGATTTTTCTCTATATGAAAATGAAAATATATCATATATGGGGTGTGAGGAGTACAATATATAATACACCGAGTGTCGATGTTACATGGCGGCCGACGAGATGTGGCAATTCAATGGTCTTCTAAAGAGAGCAAGAAGAAAGGAGGAAGAGAAGAAAAAGAAGAAAACAGGACTCGGTGGGTGTTTATTTCTTCAATCCATTGCAATTGAATATTTATAAAGATTACTCTACAAATATATGTATTGCCATGTAACTCATCCTATGGTTTTTGGTTTTTGCATAGCTTTTTTATTTTGAAAATGTGAGGGTTGGTGATTTAGGGGGGAGAGAACAAAACTACCCGTTCACTATTGGGGCACTAATCGGGCTAATAGAAGACTTGGATTTGAGCGTGTAAATGTAAGTTAAAGATAAGTTTATATATTGTGGAATCAATCATCAATGTTCTGTCTAAATAAATTACCTATTCTATTATTCATTCAACATATTTCATCAATTGTTGCTAGGGTATGTTGTCTCTGAAAAAAGAAACTACTATTGAACTAGAAGCTGGTGAAGAAAAAATTCAGGGACAAAATTTGAAGGTACACTTCCTTACAGGCACCCATTATCATGTGAATTCATAGTTATCATAATCCCAATTTTACTATGAAGGAGAGCCATTAAAGAAGAACTTAAAATGTTCTTCAAGGAGTCAATTCGAATTCACTCCAAGCTGCTGCAGATGCAATCTGATTTGTTGAATAGATTATGCTCAGATGAAGATAAAGATGATGACAATGAAATAGATGGCTCTGTAAATGTACATGTAGATGAAGAAGGGAAAGAAGAAGGGAAAGAGCCCAAGAAGCAAAAGAAGTAAGGGAAGGGAAAGGTAGTATTGGACACACAGGAGGAGAAATGGAAGGAGGATAGGTCTTTTGAAGATGAGGAGAGGTTAGATGAAGATGAGGATGAGGATGAAGATGCTGAATTATATGAAGTCCTAAATACCTTAAGTGAAATGAAGGAAATGGAAAACACTAACACAAACACAACTTCTCATTTTCCCTTAGCTGAGCTTAGGACTTTTTCGAAGGAAGAGAGAACTATTTGACTTTTCTATGGACGAAAAGCCATAAAAAGTAATGTAAGGTAAGTGTACCTTTCTCATTTGACATTTCTGATTTTTCTCATTTCTGATTTCTGATTTTTTATTGTCATACATCTTACTTATTTCAATTTTTATAACATTTCATAGAACAATTTTGTGTAATATTTCTGGAAGCTGCATGTGCTTGAGTGATGCTTATGAATACACACATCCCTCATGCTTCATTGGGTTCCTCCTAGACTCTAGGTTGTGAAAATATGTTAAAAATATCACATTAACGCATTCAAACAAGTCCTCAAAAATTCCAGCAAGTGCAGAATTTTTCTTACCTCAAGATTTGATATTTCAAGCCCAACCATGGTTCCTCTTCACAATTTCATTTTCTCCCCTTCCTCCTAGCATTCGGCCAACACAATTTCACCAAGTTAGGCTTCTCATTTTGGCTTCAATCTTAGATATGGTATGCTAGGTTTGAGAGGAATAAATCTACACCAAAATTACAAAGAAAAGTTTGAAGAAATCCTACCTTTCTTCATGGATGAAGCTCATGGCTCCTCTTGTTCTTCACCAAGCAAGACTCCTTATTTAGCTCCCATTTTTGGATATGTTGTAGTTGGGTTTGTAGGGAAGTGATTTATGTAACAATATTTGGGCAGTGTTGAAGAAAATTTTGGACTTACCCTACATGAAGCTCACGACCATGAGAAGAAGAAATGGAGAGAGGAAATAAGGAAGTGTTTACTTTTATTTTATTTGCTTCATTCAATCCTAGCCATCCAACCTTTTTCCAAGATCTATTAGACTCCATTGGATTATTTGGTCACCAATAAGGGTCATTCTCTCTCTCCACAAGAAGCACACGTTTTTAGCTTTCTCTCACTCTACAAACATCACTTTTTCTCACATTTCACTCAACTCCATTAATTGCATGTTTCCCCCAACTACCAAGATCCAATGGCTCCAAATTTTTAATCCAATTCTAAGTTAATCCTCACCATTGGTTTGTTGTCTAGGAAGCCCATACTCTAACACTCAATGAATAGTGTTTTGTCTCCCACTAACATAAATCCAATGGCCCAAATTAATTCACCCAACTTTCATTCAATCTCTACCCTTGAATTAAGTTCTCAAATCCAAACAAAATCTCTTCTCTCCCTCTCTCTCTCTCTCTCTCTCTTCCTCTCTCTCTCTATCTCTTTCGGCCAAGCACACAACTCACTCCTATTCTCTTGTTTGGATCATGGTTTAGAGGAATAATACATGCCAAGTACCCCCAAGTTTTTGAAATTGTAAATAAGTCGCTTGACTTATAAAACTTATATTTTAACCCCAAAAATATTCAAAATTCCAAGTTAGACCCAAAACCTCATATTAAGCCTAATTTAATTATCCCGCATCAAATCATGGTCGTTTAGTCTTTCCGAGATACATCTGACCCAACTAAAGTTTTGCCGATGATTTTCCAAAAAATTTACGATTCAACTCTACAACATGAGTTCTACCCAAATTTGAGATTCTTATATACTCTCGAGTCATTCTCATTATTATTGGATCATCAGTGGTCATTTTGGAAATTTTTTAATTTTCGGCGATTGGGCTGAATTTTTTTTTTCGGAAGTGGTTTTAGCAAAAAAAAATTTCTTAGTGAATTTTCTACATCGAAATATGAGTAATATCATATATAAATGAAAATGAGTACTATATTGAGTATACTGAAGTATCGGTGTTACACTTGTCTTCTTTCAACAAGTTCTGGTTTATTATAATTGGTCCCAAAAACTTGCTTATCAAACAATAGTATCCATACTTCATCCATACAAAATTCTTCAAATATCAAACAACAATACTCCAATTGACTAACAATCACAAATGTAAACTATAACTCTAAACATCCATTAACCACAAACATAATATATAACTCGAAATATCCATCAAGTACAAACAAAATGTATATTCAATTTCAACCATAAAAATAAAGAAGTCACAAACAATCATTTGTTAAAGTTAAACAAGCTTCTATACAATAGTTAAAATATATCCATATTAATATTCCATAATATATACAATAGCTACAAGACATATGACCCCTTGTATGGATGGAGAGCCACCACCATCACTAAATGTACCATCATCATCATCATCATCCTACTATAGAAACAATATATTTATAATAAAGCAACCATAAAATATCACATAATGTAAACCATATTATATTAGAAGAAACAATTTGATCTATTACCTCTTCTAAGATGCCATCAGATATCTCAAGATTTGGAAGTAATAACTTGACCAAATTAAAGAAACATTTAATTTTTCTTTTGTTCTCTTCAATTTATGCTCAACCATAGATGCCTCTGCACTTAAAGCTAGGGTGTTAGTAGCCGTTGGACTAAAAGAGGATGAACCATAATACTTAGTTGGTGTTGACCTAATACCCTTTCCTCCAACACTAATCATATGTTATTTTCTAGTAACTTGGATAAACACTCTGATGGGATCTGGCTTAACAGCCCACAATCATTCATGGCTATTCAACAAGGAAGGAAATCCATAATAAGTTTAAAGCTTACTTATTTTCGTAAGATTCCAATTCTTTTGATAAGGAAGGAGACCCTCGCCTGATAAAGAAATAAATCTCCATGACACTGGAAACTTTCCTTATTCTGATAAGATTTCAATACTGTTGTACTCTCAATAAAGAAGGAAACCTTTTTTAAATCATAAATCATCCTTAATCTCTTGTGATTCTAAATTAAATCACTGCCATTTCGGAAGACAATTTCTCTACAAGGTAAATAGGGTTTCCTATGTCTTTTGACACATAGAAGGCTATTTGTACAGAGTAAAGACAACCGGCACGTCTACATACCCACCATAGGGGGAGAGGCAACTCAATTCTCCACAAGAGAAGTATAGGTTCATAGTTAATTCCCTACCATTAAGGGTACAATTTCATATTCAATTCTATGTACGAATAGAGATATGACTTCATACACATACACACATATTACATCACGTGGCAATATATAGCAACATACAATTTGTCTTTATACACAGTTCTTATTGTACAATACTCTACACATAATATACAGAGGGCAACATAGGGCAAAAGTTACAAACTATCCTTAGTCTTTCTTTTATTTATCCTTTTGACTTGAGCGTCGAAGTCCTCCTGCCGGGCCACCCTTTATGGGGTTTTTGTAGGTTTTCCATCAGTGAAGATCAAGCGAACACCTCGGCACTGATTCCCTATTTAAGTCGAAGAGCAATTATCTATGGATGACTCTAGTAGATTGGCACCGTCCGTGGGAAATGATTGACTAATTAGGCGAAGAGATTCACGCTTTGTTTCGCTCTGCCTCCCATATTGCCTAGCATGGAGTGGATAAACGAATATCAAACCCCCTAGACCGGTCACACATGCATTCTGCAAGGCCAAAGCCCCCACTTTTAAAGAAGTCCTTACTGTCAAAAACTACTTTGTTAAAGTTCTATTATTCGTACTGGTTGTTTTGATATGGAATTTTGCCTTATACTTCTCATACCAATTATATTTCTATTTTGCCTATTCTGCCACTCCTTCACACCATTTTCATCACATCAAATGAACAACAACCAAAAAAACTTCCCTGCGACAAAGATACTCAATGTGGTCAAATTGCCATCACTTGCAATGCCATTTTGGGTCAACCTGGTCTGGACACCTTAGAAGCATTACCAAACACAAAAACATGAAGATCAAGTTTTAGGATGCCTTTCGGCATCAAAGTGCACAGCTGCAATCCGGATCCATCGAATGTTTCGATTTAATAATTCCTACTTGCAGCCTATTATTACTTTGACAGTATTTTAAAGCTTGGCCCTTATGCCCGATAGTCAGCATCTTCGGAAGGCAACATTCTCTTGGCACCGGAGTGATCAACTGTGATTTGGATACATCAAAAACCCTGGTTTAGTAATTCTTATCCATTGGTTGTTGCTATTTTGTCAATCTTCTAGTATTCTCACCTAGTTATCTCAATTTAAAATTTTTTATTACGATCATCATGATATTAATATCTCTATTTACTTAACACTTTCATTACATTTTGAATAGCAGTAAAACTTAGGCCCTTGCATTCATAAAACTCTACTCTATCACTCTCTCTTTTTCTTGTAGGCCTAATCTCTTAGCCTTACTCGGACCGTTCTCTCAACTCTACACCTCAAATGCATCATCAATACGTCATATAATTCCCGACCCAATAGATGCGGCCTACTCTCTCGGTTCTACTCCTTACTCATCGTCAATCCAAGATGTAACTCCCGACTGGTCCACACTCGACTCTACGCCTCAAATGCATTGTGAATACGGAATGTAACTCCCAATGAAGCAAACATGACCCACTCTCCCTGCTTTACGCTCACAAGGGTTCCATACCACTTTCTCGACTCTGTACTGCATATGGGTTTTGCACCCACTCTATTAGTTTTCTATATGATATGTGCTCCAACCCTTGGATCATTTTCTCTTGGTTTTCTATTTATCTATGGACCTCGACCCCCAGATGGGATTCAACTCCCTTTTTTCTTAATTTTTTGTTTATATCTGGGTTCTAATACTCGAATAGGATTCATTTCCCTTTCTCATAGTTTTCTGTTTATATATGGACCCTGGTCCCCGAATGGGATTCAACTCTCTTTCTCTCAGTTTTCTGTTTATATATAGGTCTTAGCACCCGACGACATCTAACTCCCTCTCTCTCAGAACTGCTCTATACCAGTTGTACCATTTTCTTTGGGATATATACTCTCAACTCTGACGTCTAACAATCTCTCACAACTATAACACCTTTTGAGACAACTCAATGCTTAGATTACCTTATCTCAACACAATCTATTTTGCTTATTCGTGAAATTTTCATATATTATGCAAGCATAGGATATAAGGAGACACAATGGCGACCAACAAACATGTTTTTATTCCATATAAATTGTATATATCGTGCAAATTATATACAACTCACATGGCAACATCGACCTCTTGTAGTCGCCATGAGTCTTGTCACATTAACAAAAAACAAACACTAGCTGAGTCTTTAAAACCCTATCTCTCTGTCTTTATCACTCAAGGCAACATCCGCTATCCACTTTTGTTTGACTCCCTCTTGGCCTCTGGACCTCTTGGTCTCCTGATCTCCCAATCTTCCAACTTCTTGGTCTTTTGACCTCTTGATCTCTCAATCATTTGACCTCCCAATCTCCCAACTTCTCAGCCTCTCGACCTCTCGGTCTCCAGATCACTCGACCTCCCCGGCATTTGACCTCCCGGTTTCCTGACTTGTTGGTCTCTCAACCTCTCGATCTCTCAAACTCTCGGTCTCCTGGTCATTTGACCTCCTGGTCTCCCTATTTCTTGGCCTCTCAATGTCTCGGTCTCTTGGTTACTTGACCTTCCAGTCGTTCGACCTCCCAGTTTACTGTCTTCTTGATCTCTCGTCCTCTCAATCTGTCGACGTCTCGATCTCTAGGTCATCGACCTCTCAGTCTCCCAACTTCTTGACCTCTCTATCTCCCGGTCATTTGATCTCTCGGTCTCTCGATCATTCAACATCCTGGTTACTCAACCTCTCAATCGCCTCACAAATATCATGAACCCTAAAATTAAAACTTATTCTTAAATAGTTCTCACAGTCTAAAAAAAAAACATATAGAATACGATTCACTTAATAAGAAAATACTTTTTAAAGAAACAAAAAGGCCTAATTCGCTCCTTGCGCATTTAATGCTCTACTTTCACGCCTCTTCCAATTCCCTTACATACTCTACTCCTAAATCCATTTTTCCCAAATAACATTAGGAGTGGGGGCAAATAATGATACCTGACTTAACAGCACACAATCATTCATGATTATCAGATAATGAAGAAAATTCCTAACAAGTTCAAACATTCCTTATTTTTGTAAAATTCTAATTCTCTTGATAAGGTAGGAGACCCTCGCCCAATAAGTAAAGAAATCTCCACAACATTAGAAACCTTCCTTAATCTCATGAGATTACAATTTTCTTGCACTCTCAATAGGAAAGAAACCTTTCTTCAATCTTAAACCATCCTTAATCATGAATGATTCCAAATAAAATCAGTAGCATTTCATAAAAGAATTTTTCCACAAGGTAAATAGGGTTTCTTACGCCTGTTGACACATAAAAGGCTATATAGACAAAGCAAAGGCAACCCATCAGGGCATGTCTACATACCCACCACAGGGGGGAGAGGCAACTCAATTCTCGATAAGGGAGGCAACTCAATTCTCCACAAGAGAGATACGACTTTATAGCCAATTCTATACCATCAGAGTTACGACTTCAATTCAATTCTATGTATGATCAGAGATATGACTTCATACACATACACACATATTACATCACATGATATTACATACACAACATATGATAGGTTCTTAGATAGAGTACTCATTGTATAATACTCTACATACTATACACACGGGGGCAACACAGGACAAAAGCCAGTAATTCTTTTATTACTTTTTTTTACTCGAGCATTGGATTCCTGCTATTGGGCCACACCCGGTAGGGTTTTTGCAGGTTTTCCATCCAAGAAGATCCGACGAATGACATAGATTCTCTATTCGAGTCAGAAGAGCAAATATCTATATAGTCAAAATCTGACTCTAACACACTCCATCGTCAAGGTCATTGATGGACTCTTGTGTTGAAGCTATTTGTTCCCCATCATTTCCTTACCTTGTTCCCATGTATACAATGTGCAAATGGAAAATTCAACGCAAACTTTTGTTATTAAATAATATCAAAAGTTCATGTAAACTACTATCATACTAGCAAACTCTAAAGTGACAAATGAACCATCCTTTTTCATAAGGGTAGCTTTGTATAGTTAAATTTGTTCGAAGTTATTTTTTGTTTTTAATTTCTGAAACTAAAGTATTAATAACTAAAAAATACTACATTACAACTATATAATTGTTTATCAATTCCTTTACTGGCCTCACAAATGACTTGGAGCAACGGGTGTGCGTATTTGTTTGTTGTAATCTACTTTTCTCTACAAAAGGCAACAAATTAAATGAATTGAATATAATGCTTTTATTTCTCTATTTTTAGTTTTTTTTCTATTCATGGGGGCTTCATTTGCTCCATTTCCATAATAAAACAGGACTTATTTTTGTATCAAATATAACCGAAATTAAAAAAAAAAGAATTAGAAAACAACTATTGTAATTATTGAACAATGAAAATATCTTTCCTTTCCTAAACTACCAAATCTAGTTGAAAGTTTATGTTTTATGACCATGCCAAGAGGTCTTGTGTTGAATTATTTGTAATATCTATTAAAAAAAAGAGAGAGAGGGAGAGACGCAGCGTTTTAAACCAAAACATCGCGTCTCCCCCACCCCCAATTTGATTAGGGCTTTCAGCCCTAATCTCTCTCACCCTCTCTCCCTCTCCCGACTCTCTCTCACTCTCCGCCTCCCTCCGTCGCGCCTCCCTCACTCTCCGGTGAGCTCCGCCGCACACAGCAGTCTTCCTCCTTCTCGCTTTCTCTCTCGAGCGCTCTCTGTCTCCGTCTCTCTCTCTCTCTCTCAAGCGCTCTCTCTCTTGAGCACTCTCTCTGTCTCTGTCGCTCTCTCTCTAATCTCCGCCACTCTCTCCGCCTCCGACCACCGTGCACAACTGCCTCTCTCTCTGTTTTCTCTCTTCTGTGCGTGAATAGAGCACTCTTCCTCTCTTCCGCGCGTGACAGCTCGCAGAGCTCTCACTCTCTCGCTCGTTCGTGCACTGCTCTCCCTACTAAGAGCCTTTTCGGTAGCCTTCATTGAAGCAACATCCACCTTAAACCTTCGAAACCCTAGGCCGACTACGGATCCATCTGTGTACAGGTAAGAACAGATTTCTGAATCCTAGTTCTAGAGTTCCAATTTTTTTTAGGTGATTGAACTAACTTACCATACTTTGTTTTGGTGAAGAGACACTGCAGATCACTAATAGGACTGAGGAGACATTCGAATGAGGCTGCGAATTCTGAAATCCTAGGTGAGAAAAATTCAAGTTGCTTCAAAAATTAAATGAGTTTAGTCTGAATTTAGAATGAGAGCTTTGTATATGTTCTGAAAATGTATGGAATTTGAAGAGAATCTATTTTCTTGAATTTGATATGTGATTTCGAGGGTTACGTCTAAATTCTACGTGAATTTAGGCTGATTAATACGACAAAAATGTGTTGGATGAAATTAGGAACTTGTTGGGTTGATTAGAATAGATTTCCTTGAAATTTGAATTGAAATTGTGGATTATTGATTAAGTTAAATCTGTTGGGAGTTGGAAAGAAATTAATTCAAATTTGATTGAAAAGTAGAGAGCGAATATCTCTCTAGAGGTGAGTGGATGGTCCATTGTATTATAAATAAACAAATGAGTTTAAATTCTTTTGTGAAATGGTTTGAATGATTTTTCACAAGTGTTATATGAAATTATTTGTGATTGTGGGATGTCTGGAATGAAAATTTGAATTACGAATGCATCCTAAGTAATTATCAATGAATCTGTGCCAATTGCATTTGATATTGGATTTGTAAATGTTTATAGCATGAATTTCGAAATTTGCTTGATGAAACATGACACATTGACTGTAACTTGAATGATTGTGAAATGATGGTGCACGAGAGTAATGGCTATAGTCATTCCCTCCACGGAGCGACCCGACGGGGTGACGTGGGTGGGGTTTTATTACGAGAGAAGTGTACGCGGCCTCTTCTCTGCTATGTCGAACTCTCCAAATTGCACCCCGGTGAGGTATAAGCCAACGCCAAGAAAGGAGGTAGTGTTTGGAAATACTGAAATGGAAAACCCCTTGGTGGGCTTCCGTCTGGGTTCGGCCAAACTCAGGACGAAAGTGATTTCGATGGGACCCTTATGATTTTCTAAAGGAATAATTGATATGAATGCATATTTTGTGAATTATCTGATTTATTGAGAATACTTTTACATATAAAGTGTTGTTTACAGAATATGCTTTGACTTTTCCACATTCACCCCTCATTTATCACACAATCATACCATTCCACTCCACTCACTGAGTATTCCCCAATACTCACCCCTCTTTTCACATTTTACAGAGGATATTTAGTGTGGAAACTACACGGGGATTGAAGTTTGCAAAGGATTTTTGATGTTTTGTGTAGGTATTATACTGATATATGGTTATTTTAGTTGATTTGGAATCAATGGTAGGGAAGACTCGTATAATTCTTTTGGTATGGATTAAATCAATACTTTTTTCATATATAGAAGCAAGTATTGATGGAATCCTTACATAGCTTGTGTTGGGTTCTGTACAGAACCGGTTCATTTCCTTTTAACTTTCATTTTTTATTAAACTTATTATTTGAATGGGATATTTGATTTGAAATGTTAGGATCCATTATTTTCTTTCGATTTTACGAAATTCTGTACATCTTATATCGTTTGGACTTTACTGATACTACCTCGTTTCTTCATGCGAGTGTTAATAAAATCCTGCGACGATGATTTGAGATTTCTTTAATTTTAAATGCTTTATTTATGATGAGAATTCTGGAATGGCTAGGATGGCCAATTTTGCATGCGTGCATGTACAGGAACCCCGTCCGAATGTGTGCCGATACATGCTTGTGTGTACTGGGATGGACCGGATGGATCTTTTTACATGTGCATTGTATTTGGAAGAAATATTGTACAGTTGGTTAGCCTTACGAAATCCCGGTATATGGGGAGGTTTTGCTCGTGTACCGAGACAATACAGCGGTTGTCACATGGTCGATCCGAGGATCGGGGCGTGACATTATGAATTGTATCTGGTTCTCTTAATTTAGACCAATTGCTCGATTGAAAAATATTTTCTTGATTTTACTTTGCGGATAAGTACAATCATCTTTAACAAAGAGAACATATCAATCGCTCGTGAAAAAAAAAAAGGTAAGGAACAACTTTATAATTTTGATCTCAATTTAACTCTGTGATCTCCTCTCTTGCTTGCCCACGTGATCCTTCATTCGAAGAGTTGTGCCAATGGGACTTGCCAGAAATGCGGCATCTATTTGCATGAATTATATTTGAACTGATCTCCATCTATGCTTTAATGGGAATATAAATTCTGTAACACCAAGGTGGACATAGCTTCATTTTCATTGTTGAAATATGCACACAGCTTTATTTTGTTATGGATTTATTTTATGAATTTCTAATTTGTTCACTTTTTTCTGGCATTTCATCTTTACAAGATAGTTTCATGTGTATCATGAGAGTTCAGATATATGCCAATGCAATATATAGAAAGAATTTTGTTATAATATTATTTGAACATCGATAAAAGTTTGATATGTTTCAAATGCAAAAGAATTTGTAGCGATTGCATCATGAAAAGTTTTCGAAAGACTATATGGATGAGAGTAAAATTTGTAGGGTATAAACTCAATTTTGAAATCTTATTTGCTAATAAAATTTATCAATATGTCAGCTCCAAAAGCTCTACTGAGTACAAGGGATTTTGGATAGAGTGTTGTCGATGAGATACTGGGCCATGTGCTTATATGCCTCCTGCGTGGGATGTACATTGTCAAAGAATATGTACTGAGCTGGATTAGAACACTTAAATCCAGTTGCAGTGCTATTGATCTTGGGTGGTATGTAGCAAGGCTTCAACAGTGTTGTTTCATTAAATCCTGCGAGTTAAAAGATAAACTTATGTCAATAAAGTACTAAAAAAATTTGTTGACATGTTGCGTTATTATTTGAACTCCTCCAGATACGGTACTCACCTAAGCTTGGTGCACGTCGGAGAAGAGACATGAATGCATTGTAATAATCTGCGTAGAGAATGACTACATTGGGATATTCTTTTCCGAGCAAGGAGAGAGCTTCCTGAAGATTTTTGTTATAATTCGATGCAAGGTCATTGTAAGGCTTCAAGCATTGAAAATCGTCTTCAGGCTCTTTGATGACATAGGTGGCATTACGATTGTAGAACGGAACACATCCGATAGGAAAGAGTCCTGAAACTATGATTCTGACAGCACCTTGGCTAATCACTTCCTGCATCAGAGAAGAAAAGAGAGGTGCGATGATTGATGATAAAAATAGAAAAGGTAAATCACTTGAGGTGAACATTGAAATAGTGAGTGATGTAAAACTTACCTTCACCGCACCTGTAATAGCTTGAACCACATGTGGAATATAGGTGGCCAATCCCTCTATATTTGTGCCACTATTAAATGGCCAATTAAAGTCATTGACTCCAATCTCTCCCACGAGGAAGAGAGCTTTGCTTAGCTTCGTTGCACATTCTGTCAAATACAAAAACTCATGTTTTGTAAACCATATATATATTATCACAAAAAGGTGATATCTATGTGTATGGAGTAGTAAATAATAACCAAACCATTGGGTGTAAGTGTTTTGCAAACTGAGTTGTTGAGGTGCTCTTGAAACCAGTTAAGCTGCACACTAAGGGGTCTGTTATTTGCAGAATTTTTCCAAGTAACATTTCTTTGTTCGAAGAAACTAAGGTCCAAAGCTGTGCTTCCAGCAACTGCAAAGTCGACCCCATGACTTGTATCGGCAGATTTATTTTGATAGGGAGATAGAAACGGGAGCCGAAAAGCCTGAGCTGCAAATTTTAAAACCTCTTTATTTACATATGTACATGAAACATAACAAGGAGATACTCCTCGATATGACACATTACATTGTTTTTGGGGTTACCATGAGTTGTACGTGGGGAGAAAGTTTTTATAAATTTCAGTGTTATGCGGAGAGACAAAGAGTACCCCTCAAATTAGAAGAAAGTATAACACTTAAGAACCCAAGTAGTCAGAGAGATAGATAATAATAGCTCACCAAAATAATCAACCATTAAAAGACCATCAGAGCAGCGGCCAACGGGACGATGGAAGTAAGTTTCACCAAATGGCTCTTTAGAACACTTTCCCTGGTGGTTTATAAAATCAATATTTCCGGTGTCAGAAATTGAATCTCCAAATTGGTATATTGCTTCAAAAGGGCAAAAAGAGCCTTGTCCTTGGCCTAGACAAGGGAGCATTAGAAGACATAGAGAAAGAATAATGAGATTAGAACTAACAAATCTACAAGTCCCGGCCATTCTCAAAATTTTTAATGTATTAAAGATTTTTTCAATTGCTAATACAGCCCTCAGAACACCTTTATATAAGTAATACAACACTGTTAAAATTACCAGAAATGTTGCTAGAATAGCATGCCCCTTATAACAAATGCAAGTTGTTGAAACAATTGCCATGACAGCAAGACACAACCACCTTGATGCCAAAACCCACCCTTCATTAACAAAACAAACTACCAAACAATAGAGATCACAATTCCGAAAGCCATAACAACACAATTATAGCAAAACAGGCCAAGAAAAATGGGCGGTGATTACACAAAGAAGGTGCAACACTCCCTACCCTAAAAATAAGTCGTTCAAGAACTGATAAAACTGAATATTCTAATAGCGTGACCTGTCCAAAAAAAAAAAGTAGACTTTTTGCTTTTATGAAATCGAGAATTAAAGTCAAGAGACATAAAATGACAAAAACTGAGCCAAGAGTTATAACAAAATTATTTCAGAAAATATTATGCATGCCTATTAATGGGTAAGCAAATGAAAGCAGTCAATGGTGGAAGGAGATCAACTATGACACAAACGAGTCCCAAAATTTGGTTTGTTTTCTTTGTATCTAAGTAAGGCTTCTTCTTCTTCTTCTTTTTTTCATTTTTTTTTGAGAAATCGAGAATTTATAGTAAAATAACTACCAAAAAGATGATGAAGCCAAGAATCATGTATATAACAAAGATTACAAAACTGCTCTAAGGTTTAATAACAATATCATTAAACATTGAATTAGGAAGCCCGCACCTCACCTTTCATATCGTTCTATTACCTTTTTTTATTATTAGCTTACCCAACATAAATATAACTTATTTCGTAAAGAATTACTAATTGTTTTATTATAAAACATGAATTATCACTGTACTTAACATTAATGGTGAAAAGTAAACGGGAAAAAAAGTCAAAAGAATTTATGTTAAGAGAATAAGATAAAGAACTAGGCCCCCTGGGCATAGAGAACAATTTTTCATAAGCTATTGTACAAATGTAGTTTATATGCATGAGTGCATAATATTGGTATTTTCATCTCGGTTTATGAGAAAGGGAGTTGTTTCAGTGTGATCAACTTACTGGCTATATGTATTCACCGATTTTAATTCAGAGTCAATTTCTATTTTAATAAAATAGTCAAGATTTTAGTATTAGGTTTATACACCTAACAACCATATCCAATCTCTTTGTTTCCTTATGCTACACGATTGAGTAATCTAATAGAAAGTGACTCATTTAGAACTCATGATTTAACTTTTTATCAAATTCACTTCTATAATTCTATCAAAACTTTTTATATTTTAAATGATTTAACAAATCAACATCCTTTAATATTATTTCTACCGTCTATAATTCTTTTTCTTATAAATTATAACTGGTGTAATGCCGAGAAAATATTAGTTATTTTAATAAGAAAACCAATATCAAACCAAAGGACTTGCGATTTGTTTTATAGCAAATTCCTTAATTATTACACGTGAAATTGAAATTGACTCCACATAGAAAGTGAAAGATTGGTTGATAAGCAATAATAATTCTTAATTATGTGCTTGGTTCAGTAGTAACCCAATGGGGCAAGTTTATTCTTTCTCATACTGCAGATTAAGGGCCTTAAAAATGTTGTGTACAGCTTAAAGAAATTGAAATTTGCACCGCACAAATTTAGAGTATGGCAAAGATTTATGCTACTAATTGGATTTAAAATTTTGAAAATCTATACTCTTGGCATCGGACGGGGTCAGAGCGCTCGGTGGTCCCTCGGACGAAGAAGACCCAGAGTTGAGTGCACTATGCATTAAATGGAAAAGTGAGCCTTTTTAAATTTTAAAGCACTGGGCCTAGCAGGAATGTGCAGGAAATCTTCCACGTGGGTTCATAAATTCTAAAAGTGGTCACATGTGTGGTGTCATGTCCACGCGTAAGCAACCGCAAGATATTCATTCAATTTTTTTCTGTTGCAATCTAATCCATACATTTAAAAAAAAAATCCAACGAACTTTAAAATATTGTATATTGATCCTTTGTATTAAAAAAATTATGCATAATTTATGTGAATTTTTAGTGCATCATTTTTTTTATTATGCACATAAAGACAATTACAAAATTGATAAAATACTTTTATTAATGTATGAAAAATTTTTAAATAAATTTTTATACATAAAGATAAGTATAAAATTAGCAAAATACACAAAGAATAATTATTGCATTTAAAATTAAATTTCATGCATTTGATATGGTACAAGCATATGGTAAAATCTTCTAATAGTCAATATAATTTCTAATTAGTTAGAGTATACCCGCAATAGTCATAATTATAATAAAAATTATACATTATGATATAATGATCACATTAGGAAGGAATATTTGGCCATAGTAGTTATTTTTGTGTAATAAATCTAATTATATAGGAAATTTTCTTACATGAAAATAATAAAATTGGTGATAGAACTACAAGATAGCTATTTTTATATTCTAATATGTCTAATATTAATTCCTTTTTTTTTGAAATACTATAAGTGCGGTTGATCAGTGTTTGTCTAGGAAGGTTATGTAAAAAAGGGGGGATAAGTCTAACATTGGTTGGTTTTTAAGCAATTGATATAATGCACCACCTACCTAGAAACTTACCTAGTACATTAGTAAGATCATCTAATAGGATCTTGTAGCAAATGATAAAATGATCAGATTAGCTATATGTTAATTTCCTGATTAGTCTACAGGAATTAGGGAATGAGCTAATCTTAGAAATCTTATCATGAGATTAAATATATCTAATTGAATTAGAAATTTAATCCACAATCAATTTCTATATATAGATTTATGCCTAATATGTTCGTATTGGTAAATATATTTAAAATTCTCATATAAAATTAGTAAATATATTTTATTTATTTTACAGTCATTCAAACCATATATCTCAATTATGATTTTCCCGAATTGAATGAATGGAACTATAACGAGTGGAAGGAAATTGTGCTTCTCCATTTGGGTTGCTTGTACATTGACTATGCTATACGGAAGGACAAGTCACCACAGGTGATCAATACCAACTTTATATACGAAAAGACTCTTTATGAAAATTTCGGTAATCGGACAAGCCACCTCCGATAATTGCCTAAATACCATATTCACAAAAAGTAAAATTTCGGTTGGTATCGATTTTATTATCCATCCTATCACACTAGATTCGTGAAATTTAGAAATAATAAATTTCTAGGAAATGACTTGATTAGTGGAAGTGATCATTTTCAAATGTTAGTTCCCGAATACGATCCATCTAATGTCTAATCTAGTTCAAATACCAAATTGGTTATCATACAAATGTCCCTTAAAAATTCATGGACATTAATCAAGATACGAATGACAATGAAGGAGTTCCATAAAGTGCTGATCTAGATAAAGTTGTGTTGTCTTCTCCTATAGAAAATGTTGAATCAACATTAAAAAAATCTAATTGAGTTAGAAGGTCAACTATACCCAGTAACTATATAATATACTTTTAGGATTTTGACTATAATGTTGGAGCCATAAATGACCCGACAACGTTTTCATAAGCCATGAGCTCTAAGAATTCAAGTTTATAACTATATGCCATGAAAGATGAGATGAACTTTATAAGGAGCAACGGATTTTAGAACCTTATAGAATTGTCTAATGGGGCTAAACCTATTGATCATAGTAGGTTTTCAAGACAAAGACTGACGCATTGGGCAACATAGAGAAATATAAGGTAGACTCGTTACTAAGCAGTTTACTCAAAAAATCAACTATTCGAAGACATTTTCTTCAATTTCTAAGAAAAATTCTCATAACATCATTCTAACACTTGTTGCATATTTGGACTTAGAGTTATAACAAATGGATATGAAAACGACATTCCACAATGGTAAACAAGAGGAAGTGGTTTATATGTGGATGACATATTTCTTGCTACCAATAATTAAGGAATGTTATACAAGGTGAAACAATTTTTATCTAAAAATTTTGAAATGAAAGATTTATATGATACATTTTATATCATTGGTGTAAAGATTTATCGTGATAGATGTCATAAAGTTTTAAGACTATCTCAAGAAATCTATATCAAGAAAGTTTTTAAGAGATACAAAATAAAGAATTATTCACCGAGTGTAACTCCAATTGTCAAAGGGGATAGATTCTGTACAGACCAATGAACTAAAACGGATCTGAAAAGGGAATAGATGGCTAGAATCTCATATACTTCTATGATTGGAAACCTTATGTATGCATATGTCTATACAATGCCTGATATAGTCCATGCAATGAGGATGTTACGGAGAGATCAAAATAACCTAAGTTCGAAATACTAAAAAGATGCAAAGAAGGTGTTGGCATATCTATAAGAAACCAAGGACATATGCTTGCATATAGAAAAACCAACAATTTGGAAGTGGTCAAATACTCAGTTTTTAAATTTGCCGATTGTGTTGACTTTTGAAAATCAATATCTAGTTATATCTTTATGACAACCGGCAGAGCTATGGCATGAAAAAGTATTAAGCAGGCGTTGATTGCAATCTCAATAATGGAACCTGAGTTCGTGGCATGTTTTGAGACTACATTATAAATGGTACGGTTAAGGAGTTTCATATCTGGGTTTAGGATTTTAGCATCTGTACCTTAGCTATTATATATATATTGTGACAACTCAGTTGTTATATATTTGGTTAAAAATAATAAAACTGATAGTCGAAATAAATACATGACTATAAAGTGTTTAGTCATTAGGGAACGTATATTGGAAAATAAAGTTGTTATTCAATACATTAACATTTACTATATGTTGGATGATCTCTTGACTAAAGGCATACCTCCAAATAAATTCAGAAATCATATCGTAAATATGGGGTTAATACCCTATATGAATGAAAATCTGATTTGAATTTTTCTCAATAAAATTATGGACATGTTTGATTTTGAGATAAATTCATAAGGTTAGATCAAAATAATATAGGGTTTATTTATAAAATAAATGTCATCATCAAATTAAGAAATAGAATATATTGTGGAACAAGAAAGCTAATACCCAATTCTAGGAGATTTATCACCATGACTCGTATGCTCAATTATCATAAAGATATAATTTGGGAATATTTTCAAGTTATTTGCCAATTTAAGTGGGAGAATATTAGAACTTTTAGATTTAATATTAAAATTCATGAGGGAATCCAATTAAATGGAAAAATCATAAGAGGAGTAAATGTGGATCAAAATGGAAGATTTTTGAATTGGAATGCATGTGGTCAGAATTTTGTGACCCTTGCAAACTTGACCATATTTCCATATTTTTTCATTTTGGATTGGTTTAAATTCATCCATATTATGTTTAGTATTAATTTTCAGTGACAATTAAGTGGTCCGAATGCTGTGTGATAGTTCAAGCTATAAAAACCCCTTCCTGGAGCAGAGGATTCCTAAATCCAAAATTCGTGACTCTATATCATCTATTGAGTGAATTTAAGGATTTCAAAGATTTTCTGTCGTCCAGAGAAATGGTGTTTTACAGTTGCCAGAGGTGAAGAACAAGAACACAACTGGAGGCAACCCAAATCCCCCTTTCTGGTTTTACTTTATTTTTGCTCAATTTTTATATTAGAAGTATGCATTAGGACTGTCATGCATTCTAACATAAAATCTAAAATTAAAAAAACAAGCAAAATTTTGAGATTAATGTGTATATATGTTTATTTTTTAGACCATTGAATAATGTGTACATAAATAGTCTTTGAATAATGTTTAGAAACGGATATAATTAACCAACGTGGGTTAACTCAACTGGATATGGGGTTGAATACCTTTAAGCATAATCGAGATTCGACTCCCGCTGGGAGTATTGAGCTCTCATGTGTATGAAGTGTTCGTCGTTGGGAAACCCGTCCTCCGAAAGAAGCCACTGCAGCGATCGGTCCGTATTAGTTGGGGCGAAATTCTGAATATCGAGCGGTGTCCAAAACATGGTACAAAAAAAAAACGGACATAATTATGTTTGTGAGATATATACATAAACTCTCTTTGATATTAAGAATGAAATTGAAAGTGTCATGAAATTTCATTTGTTGATGTCCAAGGACAAAGATATGAAAACTAATAAAACGCTTATTTGACTTTGACAAAAATTATACTATAGATTACAAGAAATTAAATCAATGATATATAATCTTTATAATGTCTTTATTTTTGGTTTTTTTATTCTAGGGGCTTATATGTTCCACAAATCCATAACAAAACTTATTTTTGTATCAAATATGACTGAAATTCCAAAAAAAAAAAATAGCTGACAACTTTTGGAAGTATCAAACAATGAAAATATATTTCCTTTCCTAAATTATCAAATCTGGTGGAAAGTTTAGGTTCTGTGACCATGCAAAGGTCTGTTGAACTTGAATCATGTCTGGCTCTCTTAATTTAGACCAATTGCTTCATTGAAAAATATTGTATTGATTTTACTTTGTAGATAAGTACGATCATCTTTATCAAAGAGAAAGTTCAATTATGTGTGAAAAAAATAAGTATGGAACAATTTTACTACTTTGATCTCAATTCAACTCTTTAATCTCCTCTCTGGCTTGTCGACTTGATCCTTCTGCTTCCCTCTCATTGGATTGGGACATTGGTATGACTTTATAAATTTATTTCTACTTATTTTTAATATTATGATCATTATAAAGTGATTATGTAATGATTATATTTGTAGACTATGTATTGCTACATCAGTTTCCTCAACACCAATACCTTCAACACCAACATGTCTAGATGTATTTTTCCATTATGGTTTTTGGTAAAAACTCTTATTTTACTCTTATTGTATATTTATTTATATATTTCATCTTTTTTGAACACCTTCCTATTCTTTACTATTCCATCAACACCTGCCTTCTTCTTCCATTATTCTAGAAAGAAACTACTCCAGCAAATGGGGTATAAGGAGTCACTTTGACCTTATTAATATGCATATATACATAATATAATGTATTCATGTGTTTTAGTAATTATCACTAGCTACTTGTGTTTTATTTTCTATATTTGTTACTTATTTCCTTTTTTATTTTCTTTGTACTTATTTTTTATTTTCTATATTCTCACATATTTCATATTTTTTCTTTGTTAATAGATGTTTGTGGTTTCTGCCTTCAAGACAAAACAAAAAACCAAAAGCAATGAAACCATGTGGGATATTTCTACGGTTGAGAGTTTGTTGTCATAGAAAGCACTTGGATTTAATTTTCGTTTTTGTAACTTAGTTAGTTATTTACATAAAATATTGGCATACATTTCTATTATTAATATACATTTCTAAATATACTATTCTATTGTTCTATTTTTATAACAGGTTTTTATTCATGTGATTTTCAAACAACATTGGTTTTCTTATACTTTTCATTTGGAGGAGCAAATTATGTACATTATAGATCAAGATCTTGCTTTAGACGCGATGAAGATTATGACCTGCAAACTTTCATGGTAATTTTACTTATTATATTTAAATATCAAAATTTTAAATTGATTCAACTATAAATTTGAATATTTTTATTCATTTCTCTTGCATTTCTCTTGCAGAAAGTTTGATTTGAGAGGATTTATAGAAATTCTTTCATTATCTCTCAGATTGTACTTCTTCAAGTTCCACAGCAGCCTAACACGTAAGATTAATGTAACACCGATACTGCGGTGTCCGTTCTATTATACTTCTGTTCAGAAATTTAATAAAAATATTTTTCAGTTATATATATAGAGAAAATTTTATTTATTTTGATTTTTTATTTTGGGGGCTTTAAATCGAAAATTTTGATATATATATATATATATATATATAAAGTATCTGTATTACCGATTTGAGGTATACCCTATTTTGTTAAAAATTGAAACCTTTAAAAAAAAACATAACACAGGAGGGTTTTTAGCCCTAATCTCTCTCTCTCTCTCTCTCTTCTTCTCTCTCTCTCCGCCTTTTCCCCTTCCCGCGACCCACTGCCCTCCCTTGCCCTAATCCACTGCTTTCCTCCACAGAGCACCACCATTACCATCCTCTTATTCTTCTCTCCCTCTCTACTTCTCTCTTTCCCTTTCGGCCAAAAGCCTCTCTCTCACTTTCCCTTTCTCCCTCTCATTGTCACTCTCTCCCTCTCTTCGGCTTCGCCACCTTCCGTCGCTCTCTCCACTACAGCTCCTCCCTCCCGCGCGATCGCGCCGTCGTGCAAGCGTCCCTGCATGAGCACAAGCGCGATCCTCTTCGCGTGAGCACGCTATAACACGTGACCTTCCACAAGTGCGCGAATGTGGTCCAGCTCGCAAGTGTGTACCTCAACCTGTGAGCGCGCCAGCCAACGAGCATGCCAACCCGCGAGCCCACCAGCCCACCAGCCCGCGATGGCCCGCGAGCCCCGATAGCCCACGAGCCCACGATCTGTTCTCTCCTTCGAGAGCTTTCCTGCGCACGGGCCCCTTGCTATAACCCCAGCTGAAGCCCAAATCGTAGTCATCAACCGACCCCCGAACCCTAGGTCGCGGCTTCTTCACTGCACGTAACAGCTGCGTTGGTTGTTGTTCTAGGGTTTGGTGCTTAGAAATTGAGTTAGTTGCTAACATAGTTTCAAATGTGAAAATCTTATAGGTTTTAGACCAATTCGACGGGCGAATGTAAGCTAGATCTGAGATCTGAGGAACCTTAGGTGAGAAAAATGTAATCACTTCAACATATGAATTGATTTTGTCGAATTTAGGTTGAATTTAGAATCAGAAGCTATGTTCATATATATTATGAAATATGTTTAATTCGAGAAAAATTAAGAAAAATGAGAAATATTATAAATTTGATCATTTGTGAGTCAAATGATTCGAAATTGATGAAACGGGAATCTGGAAAGGAGATTGTGTAAATTTAGGGTTGAATTAAATTGAAAAGAAAAATTGAAAATCCCTTATTGGGCTTTTGTTTGATATTAAATTGTGATGATTTGATTAGGGAAATCTTTTTGGATACTCGAGGAGTAAGATTGGATTTATTTTGAAAATAGGGAGTGACCACCATTCCTAGAAAAGTGAGTGGGATTCTAATCTTTTGCATGAAATAATGAAATTTGTTTCGACCGTGTTTTCCATAAAACGTGTTTTCGATATGCATGGAATCGACGTATGATATTATATTTCAAAACTTATTTTGTGACATTTGGAGTGTCGTAAATTTATATTTCTGATAACTCTGCATCTGTGGTTTGAAATGAATTCATATTATGTCATTATTTGAGAACCAGATATGTTTTCTATTCTACCGTCGCATTAACATAGATTTGAAATGATTTGATAATTGTATTGGCATACGGATTTAAAATGCTGTGATGATCTGTATGGGTCGGGTGCCCATTTGTGATGAGATGATCTGTAAGGGCCGGGTGCCCACTTATGATGAGATGAAGTTCTTTGATAAATTTCGTAGCTACGAAGGGCGTTTGTAGAGGCACCGGGTTGCCTGGATACGCTTCTGCAGGAGATATCCGCAAACATCATATGTCTAATGGTTATAGGCATGGCCGGTTGAACACACGTAACGGGGAGGACGTGTGTGATGCTATCGTCTAGCATTGGGCAGTGTCCTATACACAATTATGAGCTAGCCCCAGCGAACTCTTGGCCAACGTCGGGGTAGAGAATGACTTTTAAACTTTATGGATAATAAAACCCCCGATGCGTCTGTCCTTGGTCATGGTTGACCTCTGCCAAGATCATTTTTTGCTTGCTCTAATAATCTTGATTTTAAATGGATGCATATATGCTTGATATCATGTAATTGGTTAAATGATTTCAAATTGCTAAACATATCATGTTTTACTG
This sequence comes from Dillenia suffruticosa, assembly GCA_033439265.1. Lineage (NCBI taxonomy): Eukaryota > Viridiplantae > Streptophyta > Magnoliopsida > Dilleniales > Dilleniaceae > Dillenia > Dillenia suffruticosa. The sequence continues at coordinate 10,177,941 of JAVTVX010000016.1, read as the reverse complement.
TGAAATATAAATTATTATTACGAATAATGTTATTTGACACTCCAATGGTTCACCCACACTATTTATACTTGATATTAATCCCCTCACTCATAGGGTATCTTCCCACATACTCACCCTCTCCGTACCTTCCTTAGATAGGATTACTATGATAGAGCGATGTTATAGGCTCTAGAAGTTTTCGTAACATATTGGTAGATTCGGTATTCACGACGGTGAGATTTAATTCAAATAAAAATTTGAAGTCCGTATCTTATTTCGATCCTACGAAGTCATTATATTGAGGTTCGTAGTTGGCCGTGTACATTTATATAGGATGATTGTATAAATTATGGACATTATTTGGAAAACTCCCACATTTTACTTGCATTGAGACACTTGTAAGCATTTAAAAATTTTTACTTGGGAAATTGTTGTACATTGTATAAATTTTAGGCCCGCTCGATGTGGCGACTGCTTATACTCTAGTTGGGCATGATAGTAAAGGTCTGTGGCTAGAACTACTAGTAATTATCTTGCGTTGTCCTGGTTGTCTACTATGGTTTAGTTCATTATCTTGAGGCAGGGATGACCCTTTTATTTGATTAACAGGATGGTTGTGAATTTTACAGGTTTAATTGCATTCGGGAGACCTCCAAAATATGGGGAGATTCTGTCTGATTTTCTATAAAAATAAAGCCGGCATCCAGGATAACGGGCGGCTGCTCACGACCTAGTTCTGGGCGTGACAATTAAGATAAGTTTAATTACTCACACTACATATTTTTAAATTGTGATTTTAGACTTTATAATTTTGATTTTATACATTATCTTAAAATATTTTTTTTTAATTTTTATATATAAGAATGATTGCGGAATATATGTTATGAGATTTTTGGAAATATGGGAATCCGGCATGATTATAAGTTCACCGAGTCAAGAAGTATGTTGCCTGTGACTCTTTTCTTATTTTGTTATTTTTATATTATATTTATCTGCTTCTTTGCTTTTATGGTTTTATGATTCATAATGATTCATTGTAAGATCTTAATTTTTGAGAAAAAATATTTTGTCAAACTTCTAATGTCTCACCATAATTTTGTTCATGCTGAAATTATAGTGAAGATGGAGAAAGCAAGGAGAAAAAAAATTCAACGAGGGTCGGAAGAAGAAAGGAAAATGCACAACAAAGGAAAACAAAAATTGTGAAACCTTTGAAATTTCGAATTGTAATCATTTTCTTGAAAATTATAATCATATGAGGTTGTGTTGTACATAAATTTTCTCTGCTCAAATGTAATTTCAATACAAATAATTTTTCTTCTTCAACAATCCTACAATCAAATGATGAATCAAAGCAGCATGCCAGATCAAAGCAAGATGAATCAAAGCAGGATGAATGAAGGATGAACCAAAGCAAGTGTTCAATATCAATACAAATCATTTTTTGTTCTCCATGAAACCACCATGCAAGCATGCGACATCAAAGCAGGATGAATCAAACAATACACTCAACTATTCATCTTTACTACTCATCTTACTAAAATTACCATACTCATCTTACTAAATTTACCACAATCATAATCAAAGTTACTATACTTACCACCTATACCAAATTTACCACAGCATAGCAAATCACTCCCTTGCTTATCACCCTTACCACACCTTACCATACACTTACTACATGCACTGCTTACCACCAACTGCACTGCTTACCACCAACTTACCACACACTTACTACTCACCACCCTTGCCACCACCTTACCACACACTTACCACATGCACTAATTATCACCAATGCACTCCGTACCACCAACTTACCACACTTATGTGTACTATTTATCACCAACTTACCAACTTTATTTTACCACCAATATACCCCTTACTACATCCTTACCAACTTTATTTAACTACCGCCAATCACAAATTATCACTTTTCTATTATAATCTTTTATCCTATTACAACTTATTATACTCACTCCTACTACAACTTAACTTATTAGATTTTTAATATTTCACATATATATACACTTTTTTTTCTTTTTTTGAACCATTTCGATTTCTATGATTGAATTGAATAGGAATAGAATTGTATATGTGATGGTTAATTTAAAGGCAAGAGAGAAATGGTATAATATAATTCAATATTTATAACCATCGTATGTGCTCTTGCCTGCATGGTATAGCCGCACGGGACCCTGTGGTACAGCCGTGCAAGCGTACGCACGCATGCATTCTGGCGTGTACACATATGCATTCTTGTGTGCACATGCATGCATTCTTGCATGGGCGGCACAGCCGCGCAAGCCTGCACACTCATCTCACTCTCTTTTCTTTTTTTTTTTCTCTTTTTCTTTCGTTTCTGTCACTCTCCTTTTTTTTCCCATTTCTTATCTCACTACACCTTTCTTCTTTTTCCCTTATCTCACCCTTACTTTTCCTTTTTCCTTTTCTCTCTATTCTATCACTCTATTAATATAATATAATATTACTATGTTATACAACTTAATTATCACATTTCTTAATTATAAAATTTAAAATATAATTTATAACTTAATTATAAAATCTAAAATAAATTCAGTATGTAATTAATATTATTAATTTAAATAATGTAATGTATCATCGCACATTTCCACCACATTTCTTATTTATAAAAATTTTGAAATATAAATTAAGTAAGATGATATAATTAATATTATTATTTTAAATAATATAATCATATGAAATTTTTATGTAAATATAAAATTACGTAACAATATAGTAATAATAAGCTAAAATATATAGTATAATGTACTAATATAGTCGTAATATTTACTGGTAGTAGTGGTAGTTATATAGTAAAATATAGTAATATTTACTAATAGTAGTACTGGTATAGTAATAGTGGTATTTATATAATATATTTACTACATTGTAATATAATTGTAATATAGTAGTTATAATAGTAATAAGATAGGATTATACGTGGTTTGACCCATCTATCGTAATATAGTAGTAATATTTATTAGTAGTACTATACTTGTACCATTGGTATTTATATAGTATGTAGTAATATTTACTACTAGTAATATAGTAATATAGTAGTAATAAGAAAGATTATGCATGGTTGAGCCATCTATAATACAATATAGTAAATTTTTAATATTCTTATTTTTAATTAATATAATTAAAATTACTAATATTATTTTTTTAATAATGCAATGATATTAAATTACTAATTTATATAATGTAGTGTTATAATTTATTTCTAATTATAACATAATTTACATGATAATAATACATTAATTATTAATTATGAATATTATAGAATTTTATATAAATTCCTAAAACATTTACGATGTACAATTTTAATATTTCAATGAGAACTCCATAATAAAATCTCTAATATTCGTGCCAAAAATAATTTTTCTATCCACATCCAATTTAATCAAATTTCGTACCAAAAATATATTTTCAGGTCAAATCTAATTTAATCAATTTTTTCTTTTTTCATGCCAATTTTTCTATTTATTCCAATTTAATCAACTTTCTTCGTGCCAAAATGCTAAAAACAATTTCTCTACTCCATATTGCAAATATAACTTTTCTAACTAATGATATATTATGACAAAATTATTGTAACTGATGATACAAGCAATAATTTATACTAACACATGTGACTACCGATGATAGATAGAAGGTAGTATAACACCTGTGACATTCGATAATAAAAGATAGTAATATTTATTAATATAGTAACATTTACTATGTAACCTACAGTAACAATCTTAACAGAATCGAACCGTAACATTTACTAAACTAACGATAAAAAGCAGTAACTTTTGATAACACTCTTCTAACCATCGATATACATATCCTACACTTACAATACCTTACTATAGCTGTAAGCATTGAGCATTGCCTATATACATACCTTTCAAATCATCACTACAAAACCTATATTTAGCATTCACAAGTTATAGCCGTAAAAATAGAGGTATGTAAATACAGACGTGCTTATATCTGTAAGTATATAATATTGTTTATACAAACATTATGCTACCTTTAGTCATGATTGAAAATGAAGAAACTAAAAAGTAAAAGGAAAAATTATGATACATATTATACAAAGAGTTAATTAATTGTGTGAAATGAGATTCAAATAGCTCTTACTCGTGACACTATATTCTTCTCATTTAATTTTCAGAATTTGAAATGTTGACACTAGAAACTAAATTAAAGGGAAAAAAATAAGCAAATTTATTGTACTGTAAAAATTTTTAATTCCTAATGTAATCAATTCAACGAATCAGTAAGATGATGATTTTAAGCATTGTTCATCATACTATAGAAAAGAATACTCAAATATGTGTTTGTTAAAATTATAAATTGTAATAAATTATAGTATCAATGTAAATTAAATTTCTAATGTATTATGTGTATCACAACTACTAGTATTTCACAAAACAAATACAAATAAAAAACCAAAAATTTATCACAAAAAAATTATGTTCAAAAAAATAAGAGGACAAAGAAAAGTGAAAACCTAGATACCTGAGAAGGAAATTTGACTAGTATCAAATAAAGGTAAACCAAAAAAAGAAATAAATATATATTATTGTATTCAAACTACTCCATACCCAACTGGTAGAGTGGGGGACTGTAGTGTGTTTGCTGAAATCCTTAGGTCACTATTTCAAATCCGGCAAGTCAAAATTGTTATGAATTTAAATCTTGAAAAAAACCAATATGTGAGCCTGGGGAAGCTCTTAAATGTATTTCTTTCAATTTCTGAAGAAGACCGTGATTTTTAATTTATCAACAAAAATTATGTTAAAAAAATGAAGAGAACAGAGAAAAGTGAAATCCTAGACCCTATCTCCCAAAAATTTGACAAATTTCAAGTAAAGGTAAATAAAATAAAAGAACTATCTATATATTATTGCATTCAAACTACTCTATGTCTGACCTTAGCTCAATTGGTAGAGCGGAGGATTGTAGTGTGATTGCTAAAACCCTTAAGTCGCTGGTTCGAATCAAGTATTATCACCGATTTGTGGAAAGATTCTCCCGGGTAGCCGTTCCGTTATCTAAATTGACCCGGAAGGGGGTTACGTTTGTTTGGGATAACCGTTGTGAGACGAGCTTTCAAGAGCTCAAACAATGGTTGATATCTACTCCTACCTTCCCACTAGTAGTCGGGAGTATACAGTGTATAATAATGCTAACCGACAGGGATTGAGTTGTGTTCTGATACAGGATAGTAGGGTTATTGCGTATGTCTCATGACAGCTGAAAAAACACGAGGTTAATTACCCGACACATGATTTGGAGTTGGTAGCCATAGTCTTCGCATTGAAAATATGGCGGCATTATCTTTATGGGGTGACCTACAGGGTATTTACAGATCACAGGAGTTTGAAATATCTATTTACCCAAAAGGAGCTAAATTTGAGACAAAGGAGATGGTTAGAGCTTCTCAAAGATTATGTTCTCATTATTGACTATCATTCGGGTAAGGCGAATGTTGTAGCAAATGCTTTGAGTCGAAAGTCAGCATCATTCTTACAGTCGACAGAGAAAGCCTACCTTTCTTGTTTAGTAGGACTCTGAGCCTTGGGAGTCAGTTTGACTAATGATGATCAATGAGCACTACTAGCTCGATTTGAGGTGAGGCCAACTTTGCTTGATCGCATTAAAGAGCTTCATGGGTCAGATGAGGAGCTCTAGAGTATTCTTGAGAAGATCAACAGAGGCGAGAGTGGAGACTTCCAAGTCCGCAATGACGGACTAGTTGTATACAGAGAGCAGGTTTGCATTCCCGCCGACAGTTATTTTCGTAGGGCTATTCTTGAGGAGGCTCATTCCTCTGCTTATGCCTTGCATCCGGATGGCACGAAAATATATCGGACTATCCGAGATAGTTATTGGTGGCCCTGGATAAGAAGGGAGATCGTAGATTTTGTAGCTAGATGTTTAGTTTGCCAGCAGGTGAAAGCCGAACATCAGCGGCCGGCTGGTACATTGCAGCCCCTCCCCATTCCTGAGTGGAAGTGGGAACATATCACGATAGATTTTGTGATGGGACTGCCTCGGACTTCAGCACGGCATGATGCCATATGGGTGATTATAGATAGACTTACGAAGTCTACGCACGTCATTGCTATTCGTGCCGATTTCTCTTTGGAAGTGTTGGCACGTCTCTACATCGACACTATTGTTAGACTTCATGGAGTACCTGTGTCGATAGTGTTAGATAGAGATCGTAGATTTACATCTAAGTTTTGACCCATGTTACAGGAGGCAATAGGTACAAGTCTGAATTTTAGTACGGCCTATCATCCGCAAACAGATGGTTAGTCAGAGATGACCATTTAAACCCTTGAGGACATGCTGAGAGCATGTGTGATGGATTTCTGTGGTAGTTGCGATCGGCATCTTCCACTGGTCAAATTTGCATATAATAATAGCTATCAAGCCAATATAGAGATGCCCCCGTATGAGGCACTGTATGGCAGGAAGTGCTGCACCCCGAAATGTTGGGATGAGGTCGGAGAGTGACGTCTCAGTAGTGTCGAGTTAATTAAGGAAATGAAGGATAAAGTTAAGGTCATCCGTAAGCAGATGAAAGCCGCCCAGGACAGACAGAAGGCATATGTCGATCGTAGGCGTCGACCTCTTAAGTTTGCCACTGGAAATATGGTTTTCTTGAATATATCTCTTTGGAAGGGAGTTATACGGTTCAGGCAGTGGGACAAATTAAGTCTCAGATATATTGGGCCCTTCCGTATTCTTGAGAGGGTCGGGAATATAGCATACATATTGGAGCTGCCAGATGAACTATCTCGTATACACGACGTCTTCCATGTCTCAGTACTCAAGAAGTATTTGGCCGATCCTTCTCATGTACTTGAGCCTCTACTTATTGAGTTATGAGAGGACCTTAGTCTTCCAGTTCAGCCCGTGGCTATTCTAGATCGGTAGGTCAAAAAGGAGTGGAGAAAGGAAGTTTCATTGGTTAGAGTCTTGTGGAGGAGTAACCAGGTCAAGAAGGAGACCTGGGAGCCCGAGGAGGCTATTAGGAGACAGTACCCCCATTTGTTTACTATTTAGCTTTTTTTTAGTTTCGAGAATGAAACTTATTTTTAGGGGATTAGAAAATGTAACACCAACATTGCAGTGCGGTATCAGTAATAGTGTACTATTCTCAAAAAATATATATAAATAAATATTCTTCAGTCTATATATATGTGTGGAGATAAATTTTATTTATTTATAATGATTTTTGATTTTTAGGTATTTAAATTGAATTTTTGGTATATTTTAAATTTTGCCGTATCCGCGAATTTTAGTGTAAAATGAATATATATATATATAATAATAAGAGTTAAAAAAAACACAACAGAGGAGTGCTGCATTTTGAACCAAAACACAGTACCCCCCACCCAAATCAGATTAGGGCTTTAAGCCCTAATCTCTCTCTCTCTGCCTCTTCCCCTTCCCGTGACCTACCGCCCTCCCTCGCCCGAATCCGCCGCACTCCTCTGCAGCGCACCACCACCACCATCCTCTTCTTCTTCTTCTCTCCCTTTCTACTTCTCTCTTTCCCTTTCGGCTGAAAGCCTCTTTCTCACTGTCCCTTTCTCCCTCTCTTTGGCTTCGCCACCCTCCGCCGCTCTCTCCACCGCTACTCCTCCCTCCCACTAACATAACTTTCCTGCGAGCGCGCCGCAGCACGAGCTTCCGCACACGAGCACGCCGCAGCGCGAGCTTCCTTGCATGAGCGCGCCATAGCACGTGACCTTCCACAAGCGCGCGACTGCAGTTCAGCTCGTGAGTGCACACCTCAGCCCGTGAGCGCGCCGGCCAGCAAGCCCACCAGCCCACGAGCTGGCGATGGCTGGCCCGCAAGCCCGCGACAGCCCATGAACCCATGAGCCCGCGATCTGTTCTCTCCTTCGAGAGCTCTCCTGCACACAGGCCCCCTTGCTGTAACCCTAGCTGAAGCCTAAACCACAGCCATCAACCGACCCCCGAACCCTAGGTCATGGCTTTTTCACTGCAGGTAACGACTGCGTTGGTTGTAGTTCCAGGATTTGGTGCTTAGAATTTGAGTTAGTTGTTAACATAGTTTCAAATGTGGAAATATTACAAGTTTTAGACCAATTCGACGGGCGAACGAAAAATAGGTCTGAGATCTAAGGAACCCTAGGTAAGAGAAATGCAATCATGTAACACCGACACCGCAGTGTCCGTATTTTTGTATTTCGGTTTAGAAATTTAATGACAATATTTCTCACTTTATATATATAGAAAAAAAAAAGAAAAAGAAAAAAACACCACAGCGGAGTGTTGCGTTTTGAGCCAAAATGCAGCACCCCCTACATTTGGGAAATTAGGGATTAAAACCTTAATTCCCCCTTCTCTCTCTCTCTCTCTACCCCCCGACTCTTCACCTTCCACGGTGCCATCTCCTTCTCCGCCACATCCCTCTGTCGAGATCGATTGCTCCACCACTGCCACCCTTCCTCTTTCCCTCTCTAGATCACTCTCTGTCTCTCTCTCCCTTCGCGATCGCTCTCTCTCCGTTGTCCTCTGCCCTCCTCCGCGCGATCCACTTCCCTGCACAATCGCGCCACCCACAAGCTTTCGCTGGCACCGCCACCACAGCAATAACGATTCCCTCCCTCCAGCGCGTGCCGGTTTCACCACCGCTATAACCTCCTCCCTCCTACGAGCTCCCGCGAGCTCCCGCAAGCGCGCGTCTATAGCGCCTCCTCCCTCGCGCGAGCACGAGATCGCTCAAGCACGCTGTAGCATGAGCGCCTGCAAGCCACTGCACCCCTGTCGAAAGCACACGCCTCTACACGCTTGTGCGCTCCTACACGCCTCTACACGAGCCCCTGCGCGCCTCTGCACCCTCCTGCACGAGTGGCAGTGCGCCCCTACGTGCCCCTGTACGAGCGCCAACACGCCTCAACACAAACTACCCTATGCGAGCACACCCCCCAGTGCGACCATCTGTGTGAGCCAAGCGCGCGATCCACTGCTCGAGCGTGAGCGCTCCAGCGCGCGACCCACTGCTCGAGCGTGCGACCCACTGTGTAAGCACGCAATCCAGCTCGCGACTGCGAGCCCTAGTTTGTGAGCTCGCCAGCCCGCGCGCCCCAGCCGTTAGTGCACAGGTACAAGCCCACTGCGGCCTGCTGACCCGCGAGCCCACCAGCGGACCAACCCATCAGCCCGCCGGCCCGCCAGCCCATCAGCTTGCCGCCCACGAGCCCGCGACGGCCCGTGACAGTCCGTAAGCCTCTGCAAAGGTAAATGACTCAAAGTTTGATTTTCATACTAAGATTTCGAATTTCTTTAGTAATTAGACTGAAATTGCTCATAATTGTTTCAAATTTGGAAACATTCAGGTTTTAGACCAAACCAACGGGCGAACGAAAGCTAAATCGGAGATCTGAGAAACCCTAGGTGAGAGAAATGAAATCTCGTCAACTTTTGGATAAATTTTGTCAAATTAGGTAGTATTGGTTGGAAAGAAAATTGAAGATCCATTACTATGCCCTTATCTGATATCAAATTGTGATGATTAATTAGGAAAATCTCATTGGAGACTCGAGCGGTTAGATTTGAATTGGCTTTTAAAATAGGGAGTGATCACCCTCTCGTATACGGTGAGTGGGACTTATTTCAATGCTTTTGTTTAATGTGTAAACTCAGTTTTACAATATTTGATAAATGAACATGATTTGTAACGTGTTTGAAATGTTTTGACTGGTTTTGAAATTGATTTTTGTGAACCGACGGAGTGTCCAAAACAACTGTGTTGAAATGTTGAAATTATGAATCCATGTGGTTGAAATGTATAATGTGTCATTTTATGCTATATGTTGCATTTGGTTTGTAAACCTGATTTCGACACATTTTTGGTACGATATTGATTTTAGCCTTGAGGGCTTTGGATTGTATTGTTCCGTAGCTACGAAGGACACCGTGAGAGATGCTTTGGTGGCGTCTGAATATGCTTAGACCTGGGGTATCCCACGAGTTGTCGTGATATTGATTAACGACACGGTAATAGCCAGGTTGAAGCTGAAATGGGGAGGATTTGGATACTCTCTTCAATTCTAGCACCTGGATGAGGTTCGTCGCCAATGCCGGGATAGAGAGCACTTTAAATAAACTTGCATATAACACCCCCGGTGCGCCTGTCGTAGGTCCCGGTAGACCTCTGTCAGGATATTTTTCGGCTGGCAGCTCTATAAATTTTAGTGACAGTGCTTTGGATACATATTTGATTTGAAAATGCGTGCTAATGATATATTGTTGAAATGAAAAGTATGATGATTTGAAATATGATTCGTATACTTATGCTTTGACACTCCAGTTTCACACTTCATATTTGACGATTGCATTGACCCACTCACTCACTAAATATTCTTCCCCGAGTACTCACTCCTCATTTCTCTTGTTTCAGAGATAGTATTTGACAAGGAGTGTTGGTTTAGGACGCTCAGTATCATTGGGAGATCTGATTTGGAGTTGAGAAGTCATTATATATTTCTACTATAAATTTGTATTAGTAATGTATATGCATTCTGAGGTCTATAGACGACCATTGTGTAATTGTGGGATGACTGTATAAATATGGACATTTAAATTGTGGAACTCTCATGTCATTGCATAACATTATATTGAGGCATTTCTTATTCGTTGTATATATATTTGGGAATGTGTTATGTCTTAAAAGAGTACTCTAGGATCGCTCGGTGCCGCCTCTAAATCACAGGAGGGGTGACTGGCAGTTGTCCATACCTTTGATGGGGCATGGCAGTAGAGGTCTATGGCTAAGTTGCTGGAAAATTTTATAGCCTTGCGTTCTCTCGATGTTTGCTGTGAGATTGGTTGATTTTAGAGAGACTGGGATGGCCATTTAATTATATTACAAGATGATTGTGATTTATACAGGATAAATTGTACTTGGGAAACCTCCGAAATATGGGGAGATTCTGTCCGATTTTCTATAAAAATACAGCCGGCATTCAGGATAACGGGCGGCTGTTCACGATCCCGGTTTGGGGTGTGACAAATCACTTCAATATTTGAATTGATTTTGTCGAATTTATGTTAAATTTTGAATCGGAAGCTATATTCATATATATTCTAAAATATGTTTAATTCGAGAAAAATTAGGAAAAATGAGAAATATTAGAAATTTGATCTTTTGTGAGTCAAATAATTCGAAATTGATGAAACAGGAATCTAGAAAGGAGATTGTAAATTTAAGGTCTTTTTAAATTGAAAATAAAAATTGAAAATCTCTTATTAGGCTTTTGTTTGATATGAAATTGTGAAAATTTGATTAGGGAAATCTTCTTGGAGACCCGAGAAGTCAGATTAGATTTATTTTGAAAATAGGGTGTGACCACCCTCTCTAAAATAGTGAGTAGAACTCTAATCTTTTGCATGAAATAGTAAAACTTTTTTCTGCCATGTTTTCCAAAAAACATGTTTTCGATATGCATGGACTCGACGTATGATATTAAATTTCAAAACTTATTTTGTGATATTTGGAGTGTCGTAAATTTATATTTTCGATGACTATGCATCCATGGTTTGAAATGAAATGATATTGTGCCATTATTTGAGAACCAGATATGTTTTCTATTCTTTCGTCGCATTGATATGGATTTGAAATGATTTGATGATTGTATTGGTACACGGATTTAAAATGTTGTGATGATCTATATGGGCCGGGTGCCCATTTGTGATGAGATGATCTGTATGGGCCGGGTGCCCACTTGTGATGAGATGATATTTTTTGATAAATTCTGTAGCTATAAAGGGCGTTTGTAGAGGCACCAGATTGCCCGGATACACTTCTAAGGAGGTATCCACAAACGTCATATGTCTAATGGTTATAGGCATGGCCGGTTGAACCCATATAAGGGGGAGGACATGTGTGACACCACCTTCTAACACCGGGCGGGGTCCTATAAACGATGATGAACTAACCCCAGCGAACTCATGGCCAACGTCAGGATAGAGAGTGACTTTTGTACTTTATGCATAATAAAACCCCCAATGCGCCTGTTCTTGGTCATGGTTGACCTCTGCCAGGATCATTTTTGGCTTTCTCTAATAATACTTGATTTTGAATGGATGCATATATGTTTGATATCGTGTAATTGGTTAAATGATTTCAAATTGCTAAACATATCATATTTTACTATCAATAGTTCACGCACACTATTTATACTTGATATTAATCCCCTCACTCACTGGGTATCTTCCCTGATACTCACCCCTCTCCTTACCTTCCTCAGACAGGATTACTGTGATAGAATGACATTACAGGCTGTAGAGGTTTTCGTAGCATATTGGTGGATTCGGTATTCACGACAGTGAGATTTAATTCAAATAAAAATTTGAAGTCCTTATTTTATTTCAACCCTGCGAGATCATGATATTGAGGTCCATAGTTGGCAGTGTACATTTATATGAGATAACTGTATAAATTATCGACATTGTTTGGGAAACTCTCACATTTTATTTACATTAAGGCACCTGTAAGCATTTAAAATTTTTTACTTGGGAAATTGTTGTATATTGTATAAACTTTAGACCCGCTCGATGTGGCAGCTACTCATGCTCTAGTTGGGTATGACAATAGAAGTCTGTGGTTAGGACTGCTAGTAATTAAAAAGTCTTGCATTGTCCTGATTATCTGCTGTGGTTTGATTCATTGTCTTGAGGCCGGGATGACCCTTTTATTTGATTGACAGGATGGTTGTGAATTATACAGGTCAAATTGTACTTGGAAGAACTCCGAAATATGGGAGGTTCTATCTGATTTTCTGTAAAAATATAGTCGGCATCCAGAGTAACGGGTGGCTGCTCACAATCCCGGTTCGGGGCTGACACAATCAGTAAGATGAGGATTTTAAGCATTGTTTGTCATACTATAGAAAAGAATACTCAGATTTGTGTTTGTTAAAGTTATAGATAGTAATAAATTATAGCAACATTGTAAATTAAATTTATTATGTAATATGTGCATCACAACTACCGGTTGTTCTCAAAACAAATACAAACAAAACAACAATAATTTATCGCAAAAAAATAATATTTTAAAAAATAAGAGAACAAAGAAAAGTGAAAACCTAGACCCCATGTCTAGGAAATTTAACTAGTATCAAATAAAGTTAAACTAAATAAAAGAAATAAATATATAAATTATTGTATTCAAACTACTTCATGTTCGACCAAAGCTTTGTTGGTAGAGCGAAGAACTATAGTGTGATTGCTAAAATCCTTATGTTGCTCTGTCAAATCCACCAAGTCAAAATTGTTATGAATTTCAATCCTGAAAAAGACCAATATATTAGCCTGGGGAAGCTCTTAAATATTTTTCTTTCAATTTCTAAAGAAGACCATGATTTTCAATTTATCAACAAAAATTATATTCAAAAAATGAAGAGAACAAAGAAAAGTAAGATCATAGACCCCATCTCCTGAAAATTTGACAAATTTCAAATAAAGGTAAACAAAATAAGAGAACTATCTATATATTATTGTATTCAAACTACTCCGTGTCTAAACTTAGCTCAATCGGTAGAGCGGATGACTGTACTGTGATTGCTAAAATCCTTAGGTTGCTAGTTCGAATCGGGAAGATTGAAATCGTTTTGAATTTAAATCTAGGAAAAGTCTAATATATCAGCTTAGAGAAACTCTCAAATGCTTTTGTTCATCTATTTGAAGAAGACCATGATTTTTAATTTTAAAATAAAAAGGAATCCCACATGATATACCGTAAGATTTATAAAATTTGATCCCATGGTTCGAAGATTTGAAATAGAACAAGAATGGTGAAAATTTATATTTGAAATAGAACAAGAATGGTGAAAATTTGATCCATATGGTATACCTTACGTTCTGAAAAATTATATTTTGATCCCATGATTTGAAGATTTGAAATAGAATGAAAATGGAAAAAATTTGGATTGGAAAGGGGAAGGGAAAAAATTAAAATGACAACGAAGATGCTAAAATGGAAATGGAAAAATAACGCACGTGTTATATGAAGAGTTAATTATTGCAAAAAATGAGATTCAGATAGCCCTTGCTCATGACATTAAATGCTACTCGTTTAATTTTCAAAAATTGAAAAATTGAGTATAGAAACTAAATTAAAGAGAAAAATAATCAAATTTAATATGACATTAGGTTTCAAGTAGTCAATTTTTTCAATATTAGTTTAAATTTGCTATTATATATAGTGCATTGTAAAACTTTTAAATTTCTGATGCAATCAATTCAACCAACCATTATGATGAGGATAATATTGCTCATCATGCTATCAAGATACTCAGATAGGTGTTTGCTAAAGTTGTAACAAATTATAGTAACAAAGTACATGAAATTTCACACGTGTTATGTGTATCAGAACTATTAGATGTTTGCAAAACAAATACAAATAAAAACTAATAATTTATCAACAAAAATTATATTCAAAAAATGAAAAGAACAATGAAAAGTGAAAACCTAGGCCCCATCACCCGGAAATTTGACAAATTTCAAAAAATGTTAAACAAAATAAAAGAACTATATATATTATTGTATTCAAACTACTTCATGTCCGACCTTAGCTCAATTGCACGTGTGGAGAACTGTAGTTTGAATGATGAGATCCTTAGGTCGCTGATTTGAATCTGTCAAGTTGGAATTGTTATGAATTTAAATTCTTGAAAAGTCCAATATATGAGCTTGGGGAAACTCTCAATTGCTTTTTGTTGATTTAATTTTTCATTTTAAAATAAAAAGGAAGCCCAAATGATATATCATAAGATCTGAAAAATTATATTTGATTCCATTGCTTGAAGATTTGAAATAGAATGAGAATGGTAAAATTTTAGATCGGAAAGGAAATGAGAAAAAAGCAACTTAGAGATGAAGAAACTAAAAAGTAAGAGGAAAAAAACAACACCTGTTTTGCAAAGAGTTAATTAATTGTGCAAAAATGAGATTCAGATAGTCTTTGGTCATGATATTAAAATCCTGCTTGATTAATTTCAAATTTTCAAAGATTGAGTTTAGGAGCAAATTAAAGAGAAAAAATAATCAAATTTAATACGATAATAGGATTTTAGCGAACAATTTTTTCAAGATTTGTTTAAACAATTTAATATAATTTTTTCAAACAACGAAGAGAACAAAAGAAAGTGAAAACCTAGACCTCGTGTCCTGGAAATTTGACAAATATCAAATAATAGTAAACTAAATAAAGGAGTTATATGTATATAATTGTATTCAAATTACTCCATATCGGACATTAGCTCAGTTGATAGAGCGAAGGACAGTAGTCTGATTGTTTAAATCCTTAGGTCACTATTTTGAATCTGACACGTCAAAATTGTTATCAACTTAAATCCTGAAGAAAACCAATATATGAGCTTGGGAATCATTCAAATGTATTTCTTTCTTTTTTTGAAGAAGTCCATGGTTTTGAATTTTAAAATAAAAAGGAACCCCACATGATATACTGTAAGATCTGAAAAATTATATTTGATCCCATGGTTTGAAGATTTGAAATAGAACAAGAATGGTAAAATTTTAGATTGGAAAGGAGAAAAGAAAAAAGTAAAATGAAAATGAAGAAACTAAAAAGTAAAAGGAAAAATGACAATACGTGTAATATGAAGAGTTAATTAAATTGTGCGGAATGAGATTCAGATAGCCCTTGCTCATCACATTAAATTCTGCTCATTTAATTTTAAAAATTTGAAAGTTTGAGCTTAGAAAGTAAACCAAAAAGAAAAATAATCAAATTTAATACTATATTACATTCTAGCGGTCAATTTTTCAATATTTGTTTAAATTTACTATTATATATTGTGCTGTAAAACTTTTTAATTTTGATACAATCAATTCAACCAATCAGTATGATGAAGATTTTAAACATTGTTTATTATGCTATAGAAAAGAATACTCAAATATATGTTTGTTAAAATTGTAATAAATTATAGTATCAAAGTTTATCATATTATGGAAAAGAATACTTAGATATGTGTTTGTTAAATTATAATAAAATATAGTATCAAAGTTAATTAAGTTGCTTTTGTATGATGTGTATCACAACTACTAGATGTTCACCAAAAAATACAAATAAAAAACTAATAATTTATCAACAAAAATTATATTCAAAAAATGAAGAGAACAAAATAAAAGTGAAAACCTGGACCCATGTCCCGGAAATTTGACAAATATCAAATAAGAGTAAACTAAATAAATGAATTATATATATTATTGTATTCAAACTACTCCGTCTTCGACCTTAGCTCAGTTGGTAGAGTGTATTACTGTAGTGTGATTGATGAAATCCTTAGATTGCTGGTTTTAATCCAGCAAGCTGGAATTGTCCCAAATTTAAATGCTGGGAAGGACAAATATATGAGCTTGAAGAAACTCTCAAATCACTACAATAAAACAGCGTTTTAGTCACAAATTTAGCGACGGAAATTTTTAAAAAATTCGTCGCTAAAAACATTAGCGACGGATTTAGCGACGAAAAATTTTTCGTCGCTAATAACGCGTCGCAAAAATTTAGCGATGAAAATTAGAAATCCGTCGCTAAATTTAGCGACGAAAATCTAGAATCCGTCGTTAAATTTAGCAACAAATAAGTTTTCATGGTTAAAATTCGTCACAAAATTTAGCGACGAAAAATTATTCGTCGCTAAATTTAGCGACAGATAATTTTTGTCGCTAAAATCCGTCGCTAATTTAGCGGAATACAAACCCATCAAAAAATTATCCGTCATTGATTCCTGCCCATGAGCCTGCAAATCCACGTGCCCACCCACCCCAGCACCAACCCAACCTGACCGCCCGCCCGCCCGCCCTGCAACCTGCCCGCCCAAGCCAGCAACATCAACTCTTAATTGCTGGAAAATGCCGCACTTCTGCTTCCACCGTGGTTCGAACTCCGAACTCTTGCACGAACTCCTGCACACACGCAACCTGTAAACCACCGAGCCAACGATATTATTGTGATATAAAGTTTTTTTTTTATTATTTATTATTTTTTTTCACATTTTTCTAATAATAATAAAATAATATATAATAACAATTTAAAATAATAAATATAAAAACTTTTTTTATTTATACCACCAACCTAAAATAATATTTAATTAAAACTAATAAATATGATAATTTTTAATAAAATAAAAATTAATAAAATACTAATTTAAAATAAAATAATAAATTAATTAAAAAATATATTAATATTATATTTTGATTTCTTCTTTTTTCTTTTATTTTATTATTTTATTATTCTTTTTCATTTTTATTTTATTTTTTTAATCCATAATTTAAAAATGTATCTTAAAACTATAAAATTATAATTATCAATAAATTATAATATATTAATAATTTAAAAAATCTATATATTTAATCACAAAATATTTTTATTCAAATTTCAATAAATTTATTATATATAAGAAATGAAAATAAAAAGAAAAAAAAAACCAAAAGAAAAAAAAATAAGAATAGGAAACAAAATGGTGGAAGAAAGAAAATAAAAATATCACCACATAACACTTATACCAAGTGATGGTGGAGTGTTGATCTGCTCAAATCCGAAGTCGAAGGTCGAAGGTTCGAATCCCTCCAGCTGCATGTTTTTTTAGAATTAAAACAAAGGGAACCCAGGCGCGGGCGCCCGCGCCTGCCTGCCTGCCTGCCTACCTGCCTGCCTGGGCGCTCGCGCACCTGCCTAGGCGCCCAGGCAAGCAGGCGCCCGCGCCCGCGCAGGCATATTAATAATTAATTAAAAATTTTATATTATTGAATAAAATAATACAAATAAAATAAAATTAGCTATAGAATAATAAAAAATTTTAAATCAAACAAAAAAAGTAAAAAAAATAATAAATTAATTAAAATATATATATAATTTAAATAAAATAAAATATATGGTTTTTTTAAGAATTAAATAACATTATTCTTCTAAAAAATGAAATATAATATAATAAAATAAAATGTAAATTAAAATATTATAAAATAATAATATGATTTGTTAATACAAATTAATAAAATAATATTAAAATTAAATAAAATTATAATTAAAAGAATATAAAATTCAGCGACGGATTCCCAAATCCGTCGCTGAAATTATTAAAATAAAATAAAAATAAAATAAGTTCAGCGACGGATTTTAATCCGTCACTAAATTATCGGATATACGGATTGGGATTTTCATCTAGCGACGGAAAATAAATCCGTCGCTAAATTGATTTTTAACTTAAATATTACATAAAAGAAAAAGAAAAATAAAAAAATAAAATTCTATTTAAAAAAGATTAAATTTTGCGACGAATTTTAAATTTGTGGCAAAATTTTGTCATATTTAGCGACGAAATTTGTAACAAAAAATTTTTTGTCCCCAATTAGCGACGAATTTAGTGACGAATATTTTTTCGTCACTAATTAGCGACGAATTTAGTCACGAAAATTTTTTCGTCACTAATTAGCGACGAATTTTGCTACGAATGATGTGTCCGTCGCTAATTTAGCCATAACTTCCTTTTTGTTGCAAATTTTGTGGCAAATTAGCGACGAAAAAGTTTTTTGTCGCTAAATCCGTCGCAAAATAGCGACGAAATTTTTCCGTCGCGAAAATCCGTGGCTAAAGCCGTGTTTTTTTGTAGTGAATGTATTTCTTTCTTTTTATGAAGAAGACCATGATTTTTAATTTTAAAATAAAAAGGAACCCCACATATTATATCATAAGATCTAAAAAATTATATTTGATCCTATGGTTTGAAGATTTGAAATAGAACCAGAATGGTAAAAATTTAGATTTTAAAGAAGGGAAAAAAGTAAAATGACAATAAAGAAATGAAAAAGAAAAAGGAAAAGGAAAAATAGCAATAAGTGTTGCACGAAGAGTTAATTAATAATGTGATATGAGATTTGGATAGCCCTTTCTCATGATATTAAATCATACTCGTCTAATTTTTGAAATTTGAAAGATTGAGTTTAGAAACTAAATTAAAGAGAAACAAATCAAATTAATACGATATTAGATTTTTAGGAGGTCAAATCTTTCAATATTAGTTTGAATTTACTATTATATATATTGTACAGTGAATCATTTTAATTTATGATACAATCAATTCAACCAATCAGTATGATGCAGTTTTTAAACATTGTTTATCATTATATAGAAAAGAATATTCAAATATGTGTTTGTCAAAATTATAAAATGTAATGAATTATAGGATCAAAGTACATTAAATTTCAAATGTATTATGTATATCACAATTGCTAATTGTTCACAAAAAACATACAGATAAAAAAACTAATTATTAATGGCCATAAAATATATTTAAGAAAAAAAAAAGAAGAGAAAGAAGAAAGGAGGAAACATTGACCCCGTGTACCAAAAGTTTGACAAATATCCAATAAAGTGAAACTAAATAAAAGAATTATATTATTGTATTCAAACTACTCCGTATCTGACTTTAGCTCAGTTGGTACAGCAGAGGACTATAGTAAGATTATTGAAATCCTTAAATCGCTGGTTCAAATTTAGTAGGTCGGAATTATTATAAATTTAAATCTTAAAAGAGACCAATGTATGAGTTGGGGAACTCTCAAATGTATTTCTTTCCTTTTCTAAAGAAGACCTTAAATTTTAGTTTTAAAATCCCACATGCCAAATTGCAAAATCTGAAAATTTTTATTTGATCCCATGGTTAGAAAATTTGAAATAGAATGAGAATGATAAAAATTTAGATTAGCAAGGAGAAGGTAAAAAAATAAAACAAAAATCAAGAATTTAAAAAGTAAAAGAAAAAATAACGACACGTGTTATATGAAGAGTTAATTAATTGTGTGGAATAAGATTCAGAAAATCCTTGCTTATGACATTAAATTTTGATCGAGTAATTTTCAAATTTTGAAAGATTGAATTTAGAAACAAAAAGAAAGAGATAAATAATCAATTTTAATGCTATATCAAGCTTTTAGCAATCAATTTTTCAATATTAGTTTAAATTTACTATTTTATTGTATCGCAAAACTTTTTATTTTTTGATGCAATCAATTCAACCAATCAATATAATAAGGTCTTTAAACATTGTTTTTCATGCTATAGTAAAGAATATTCAGAATTTGTTTGTTGAAATTATAAAATGCAATATTTTAAAATAAAATTGTTTGTTGAATGTTTTATGCAAATTTTCTTTGGTCTTGTCCAATCCAAGCATCAGTTCCGAATCGATATTGGAAGCCATGGGATGTTCGAGCTGCTATTTATATATCAAGGCCTCATATACTAACCCTGGATGTCCAAATTGCGGACAAGGTGGGTCTCTTGTTAGCTTTGGTGGTCTCTTGACCTAAAAATATGTAAACATTTTAAGATTGCAAAAGGGTTTGCAATCTTTTATGGTGTCGTCTAGGTTCTTCTATTTTAGTGATCCTGCAGAAAAAAAATAATTCAAGTTATCAATAAAATTTGTCTTAATTGTCAATATTATGCCTAAATCCTAAGTTTCTAGATTTTGGAAAGGTTAGTCCTAAAAGGATTCAGTACGCTATTTCCAATGTTTTATAATTGATTTAATTTATATATCAAATAAGTTAAACAGCTTATGAGGCAAAGTATTTCAAACCAACCCAAAATAAAAAAATAAAAAAATAAATTGTTGTGTGATTATTTCTAACTCGTGACCAAGCAAGCACTCCAGTACACACCACAACAAAAAGTGATTGTTTTAATGTCAAATTTATACGAAAAGAATTGGTTAAGTGCATATGAAATGTAGTGTTTTTGGCCTAGTAAATGCCTAGGGACATTTCTAGTAAACTTGTCCCAGATGTTTTTATAAGCAAGTCTAACAAGTAAAGTCTCCAAAGATGCCTTAGAGGCCCAGAGTCAAATCACATCAATTGTACTTCGGAAGAACAACCACGACTTTATACCCACCATACTGAGATTGCATAAACAACAAACATGAAGCCAAAATATTAAGTATTTTTTTTTTATATAATTAATCGATATTTAAAATTATATTTTAATTAATTCAATTAAATATTGTTATGACCAAATTAGGGGGAGATCTTCCGACGTACTTTTTTTTTTTTTTTTTTAAATTTTGAATCTGAATTTGATTAAGGCGTCTAATATCTATACCCACTAAATTGATTGTCTATTGATATCAAAATATTAGGTATAACTTTACATAGTTTTGTTTAATAAGTGGGAAAAATAATTTTGATGCTAGGACTATTAGATTTTGTCACGAAGATTTATGGTTAGTCAACTAATCAAGTTAGAAGCCACATGGAGTTTCTTTTTTGCCCCTTTTTGTGAGACACAAATAAACAATGATGGAGATGTACAGAAGTATAAGATTTGGCTGTGTTTTCTAAATCATGCAGGTGTTACAAATACACGCACCCGCTCGTGTAATCCCAACTCTTGAGTATTTTTTCTTTTCCTAATCATTTTAACTAATTTTCGCATTAAATGCAACTTCAACGGTTTCATTAACTTAATTAATACAGAATTCGAGATATAAATATAAATTTTAGATTTCATTCTTTTCGACTGTAATATTTATCTCGGAGTTGTTTGGCATTTCACTTTTGCAAGCACTATAATCTCTTAAGACTGGATTCAAAATAATTTTATTCGAAAGTAAGCACCATACGCTCTATGTTTTAAAATTTAAAATAATTACTCCAATCAGATCCAATTCTCACCATAAACTCTTAAGACTAGATTCGCTTCTTTGACATTAAATAAACATTCAATAAAATTTACTGAAAACTATAATTAAAAATTTCTTAAATATTTTCTTGAAAAGTACAATTAAAGAATACAATCTTTCGACTATCTTCTTTTTCTTCAAGCAATAGCTTCAAACTTCACTAAAGAAAAAGAAACTCAATCACAAGAAACTCATCCCAGTCGAGAGATTATTCCTGCTCTTGAACTTCGCAAACCTCGAATCATGTCAACGACTACTCTACTCTCTCTAGAGGGCATAACCGTATCTTTTTTCTTACCTTTAAAAATACTTCATATTAAAACTTGGTCGTTGGAAGTTAACCAAAAGGGCTTTTGACAATCCAATGACAATCCAATAAACAAATAGCAAAGCAAAATTAAATAAACAGAGAGAAGCAAAACAAAATAAAGAAACACAAAATTTACATGGTTTAGTCAAATAGATTTTTGTCCACGGGTGAGGGGTAAAATTCAATGCCAAATATCAAGAGTACAAATGTCTTAATAAAGTGTTTTTAGGCTCAAAACACTTAAAAATACAAGAGAGATTAATAAAAAGGACTTGAAACTTAATGACCCAAAAGTCATAATAACAACTCGCTAATAAATTCTCTTGGTTTTGATACACTCAATCCCACAAAAAGGCTACTTATTTATACTTGCATATTTGAGTATTTGTTTAATTGATATCCGATGCAGGATAGGACCCTTTAAAATAATTAAAAGGAGAGTCGCATCTTCAAATATTCGATGTGTGACAAGCCATTTTACAAATCTTTTCCTTGACGTGTCCCGACAACAACAAATAGTAAACCTGCTCTATCTTCTCCACAAAAGACCCAATGGGCTAATCATGAGTAATGGACACTAACCAAGTTCAAACACTTCTTGAACTTATAGACCAAAGGAGCCTTTGTAAACATGTCAATAGGACTATCCATGGTATTGATTTTCCAAACAAGGACCTTTTCCATGAGATTCCAAATGAAATAAAACTTCACATTAATGTGGTTCGTCCTCTCATGATACATCTAATCTTTAATCAAATGCAGAGCACTTTGACTATCACAGTAAATAGTAACAACACCTTGACTATACTCACAATAAAAGCCATTCAACCACAAGCCTTCTTTTATTGTCTTGGTCACTACCATGTATCTACTTTTGTAGTAGATAATGCCACAATAAGTTGTAAAGTAGCTTTTCAACTAACTGCACAATTGCCAATACAAAATACATAGCCTAAAAGTTATCTTCTTCTATCAAGATCTCTGGGGTAGTCAGAATGTGTAAAACCAATCAAAGTATTACTTTTATTTCCAAACTCCAAACAAGAATTTGAAGTATCTTGAAAGTATCTAATAATCCATTTCATAGCCTGCCAATGTGCCTTTCCCGGACACAACACAACTGCTTATGAAATGTCCAAATGTGTACAAATCGCTGCGTGCATAATACTATCAACTACACTAGAATATGGAACGTGTGCCATATAATCTTTTTCTTCAAATGACTGTAGTGCTTGAATAGTAGATAGTCTAAAATAGCTAGCAAGAAGAGTACTCATAAACTTAACAACTTTCATACCAAATCTTTCCAAAACTTTCTCAAGATAATTATTCTGGGTCAAGAATAATTTTCTAGCTCTTTGGTGTCTCTTAATTTCCATGCTAAGAATCGTCTTAACTACTCTCAAATTTTTCATATCAAATTCGTTGTTTAACTACAATTTCAAAGTGAGTATGTTTGATAAATTCTTGGCAACAATAAGCATGTCATCAATAACAAGCAACAAATAAATGAAGAAGTCATCATTTTACTTTCAGGAGTACACAAGACTATCATACATACTCCTTGAATAACCATGACCGAACATAAAGAAATCAAACATCTTATAGCACTATCATGGGGACTCTTCAATCCATACAAAGATTTCTTCAACAAGAAGATATGGTCTTCCTTCCCTTAAATTTCATATTCCGAGAGTCGTTTCATATAAATTTTCTCTTTAAATTCACCATGTAAGAAAATTGTTCTAACATCAAGCTATTATAGCTCCAAATCATGCAGGGCAACTAAAGCAAACAAAAAATGAATAGAGCTATGCTTAACAACAGGCAAAAATACATCATTAAAATCAACACCTTGTACCTACCTATAACCCTTTGCAACCAACCGTGCTATGTACCTTACATCTTCAGCCATTAGAATGCCTTCCTTCTTCTTGAAGACCCATTTGTAGCCCATTTTTTTCTTACTGATCAAAGGTAGCTTCACAAGAATCCAAAATTCATTGCGGTGACGAGACTTAGTTTCCTTATTCATTGCAATTAACCAATTTGCAAAAATCATCACAAGAAATCACTTCTAAATAAATAGAATGCTCAACTACCCTATCAGTGTCTTCTACAACTAACAAAACATATGCAACTAAATTTGCATATCTTTGTGGTGGTTGAATATCCTTTTAGGTTTATCTCTATCACTAAAATATTGCTTCTCCTTTCAAATATCTCAATTAGTTGATTCTAGTTCATATATTGATACTAGCTATATTGAAGAGCCTGACTAAGGAGGACCAGAACTGTTAATCTCAAGCTTTACCTGCTTTTGTATGCTCCTATCTATACCATAAGAAGTTGATGACTCTTTCTTGGAAGATAACATAGATAATTCATCAAAAGAAACATTCCTACTAAATACATATTTTGTAAACTTGGGATTAGGACACTTTTTACCCCTGAAACATACTCAAGGAAAATGCACTTCTTAATGTAAGGCTTTAGTTTACCATCATTCACATGCATGTATGCTAGACACCCAAGAATTCTAAAATCCAAGTTATCTATAGCAGTACCTGAGCAGACCTCCTAGGTAGTTTTAAAATTAAGAGCCGTAGATGGAGCACGGTTGACAAATTAATTGCCTCGGCCCAAAATTCCTTTACCAAGCATGTGTTGGAGATCATATACTTGCTCTTTCCAAAAGCCTTTCATTCATTTGTTTGGTAATACCATTTTGCTGAGAGGTCATTTTAACAGTACAGTGGCGAATAATTCCTTCATTCTTGCGAAATTATTTCGCCTTCATAGAATTCCATGTCATTATCTATTCTAAACTGCTTGATCTATTTAACTGTTTGTTATTCAATCAAAACTTTCCATTGTTTGAAAGTTAGGTAAACATCATTCGTATACTTAAGAAAATAAACCCACACTTTTCTTGAATAGTCATTGATAAAGGTCAACATATACTTGGTACCGCCCATAGACTGAACATGGGCAAGTCCCCATAAATCTAAATGAATGTAGCCAATTTTTTGGTGAATTTTTAAAATAATATGATCTTTGTAGAAGATTGCATTATTTCACAGCATGACCATGGTTTGTTCTTTTTTAATATCTTTTTTTGCACAACAACAAATCTAGTGGAGTTTTATTCTGAAGAAACTAGACTTCCATATTTTTAAAATGACATATAATTCGGAGAGTTTCATTGAGCAATGAAATTTTGGTAAATTTTCAAAATAACACGTTTTTTGCAGAAAAACTGCCACGTTTTTGCTTGTTTCAATGCTGAACTTTACTTTGATTTTTGGTTACCTTTTAGGCTGAATTAGGCTAATCTGTAACACCGATACTGCGGTGTCTGTAATTTAATTATATAGAGAGAAATTTTATTTATTTAAATTGATTTTTGATTTTGGGGTATTTAAATTAAATTTTTGTTATATTTTAATTTGCTGAATCTGTGAATCGAAATAAACTCCGTTTTTACAAAAAATTTAAATTTTAGTGAAGTGTGGGTGTGAAGACATATATATATATATATATATATAAATACAAAAAAAAATACAAAAAAAAGAAGAGAGAGAGGAGATGCTGGGTTTTGGAGTGAAACGTAGCACCTCCCCCCTTTTACCAATTATGGTTGGAAACCCTAATTTTAATTTTCTCTCTCTCTCTCTTCCTCTTTCTCTCTCTCCCCGACTCTTCACCTTCCGCGGCTGCCTTCTTCCTCTGCCGCGATCGATCACTCGCCCCGCCACCTCTCTCCACCGCAAGCAACCGCACCACCACCACCATCTTCTTCTTCTTCTCTCCCTCTCTATCTTTCCCTCTCGAATTCTCTCTCTCACCGTTTCTCTCTCTCCGCTGGTCACTCTCTCTCTATCTCTCGCGATCTCCCTCCCTCTTGATTGCACTCCGCCACGAGCCTCCACACACGCCACTACCACGAGTGCACCATAGCCACTATGGCTCCTCCCTCCCACGAGTACGCCGCAGCGCGATCCTCTTTGCACGAGCGCGAGCGCACCGTAGCAAGTGCTTCCTCGCGCGAGCACGCCACAGCGCAAACGCGAGCGCACGATCGTGCCACAGCGTGAGGGCGCCTGCTCGGAAGCGCGTGCCTCCGCACGAGTGTGCGCCTACCCACTAGCGCGCGTAACCGGCGAGCGCGCGACTGTAGTCCAGCTCGTAAGCACACGTGCCAGCCCCCGAGTGCACGTGCCAGCGAGCAAGCCCACCAACCCGCGAGCCTACCAGCCCGCGACAGCCTATGAGCCCGCTTAGCCCGCGAACCCACTATGGCCGCAACAGCCCACTGCGGCCCGTAGCCCGCAATAGCCCGTGACAGCCCGCGAGTCTTTGTGTAGATAACTGACTTAGGGTTTTGATTTTGTTTTAAGTGTTTATGATCTAACTAATAAATTTTGTCTTGATAGGGAGTATTGTAGATTTTGGAGTAATCGAGAAGATATTTGGATGAAGGTTTGTGCTCTGAGAAAACCCTATGTGAAAAAAATTTCTTACCCATTCGATTTATTTGAATGAATGTTAGGATTAAGTTTAGAAATGAGGAGAAATAGTTGGCGTACAGGCACTGCGCGCCCCGGATGCTGCGCAAGGGCACTACGTGCCCTGCAAATGGGCGCTGCGCACTGCACAGAGGAGCGCTGGGCTATGGCCCTGCTGGCTCTTGGGTGCGAGCGAGAGATTGGATTGGTGTGAGCCCTATGCAAGATTGGTTGAGTACCAACACTTGAGTCTTGTAGACATGTTGTATGCATGAACAAACTATGAGGAATTAGGCTAGGGTTCTAAAGGATTCGAACTACCTGATTTACATACATATATTAGAAGTGATAGCCTATTTTCTATAACTGCGTAGATTTGAAATTTTATGATTTATATATATATATATATATACATTCATAGGTATTGGGTGCCTTTGTCACGTCCCGAACCGGGATCATGAACAGTCGCCCGTTGTCCCTGGATGCCGGTTGTATTTTTACAGAAAATCGGATAGAACCTTCTCATAAATCGGAGGTTTCCCATGTACAATTTCACCTGTATATGACATTCATCCTGTAAAAATAAACAATTGGCCATCCCGGCCTCTCCAAAATCAACAAATACCACAGCCAACATCCAGAACAACGCAAGACTATAAAGTTTCTAGCAGTCCTAGCAACAGACCTCTACTGTCATACCCAACTAGAGCATGAGCAGCCGCCACACCGAGCGGACTTAAATTCTACGCATATATAAAATAAATTCCCAAATTATTATTTTTTAAATATTCACAAATGCCTCAATGCAATGAAATAATTCAATACGAGGGTTTCACGAATAAATGTTCATAATTTATACAGTCAAATCTCCAATACATAATAATATCACCAATTATCGTAGCGGAAGAGATGGAAAATAACGATACCCAAGCCCAGTGATATCTCCTCGGTCCAACACTAGTCCTGTGGGAAAGAAAGCGAGAGGTGAGTATCTATGGGAGGATACTCAGTAAGTGAGGGGATTGACATCATACTATCAATATCCAGGGTGAACTTGGAGTGTCAAAGCATAAGATAAGAAAATATCCACAGTGTGCAAACCGATCATGTTATTTCAAAATCATATATCATACGCACACATCAGAAAACAAGATATATATCCAATATTTACATTAATGTCATGAAGAGCCGGCCAATGAAATATTCCCGGCAATGGTCTACCTCGACCAAGAACGGCGCATTGGAGGGTTTTTCCAAATGCAAGTATTAAATAATGGATCTCTACCCCAATGTTGGC
Source organism: Dillenia suffruticosa (assembly GCA_033439265.1). NCBI lineage: Eukaryota > Viridiplantae > Streptophyta > Magnoliopsida > Dilleniales > Dilleniaceae > Dillenia > Dillenia suffruticosa. The sequence goes on along the minus strand of JAVTVX010000016.1, from coordinate 10,150,083 downwards.
CACAGACTACCCCAACTTACCTGTAAATAATAATGATGTATATATAACTAGTCGGCTGTGTATGGTGCCCCCGCTTGGTGCTAGACGGAGCCGTACTCAACGTCCTCTCCGATGAAGGTCAACCTGGGACACCCATATACATGACGATCTGGCGAATACCTCCGGCCGAAACGTATCCGGGCACAAGGGGTACCTCTACCAGATGTCCTTCGTAGCTACGGATTACAATATCATATCGGCCGGGCACGTAGCCCCATGCATCCCATCACCATGTCGGCTGGGCATATAGCCCCATGCATCATATCATAACGTCGGCCGGGCATACAACCCAATATATAAGCAAATCCATTTAAAACCATGTGCCAATGCAGTGGAAGCATTAAAACATATCAATATGTCGAAAATATGGCACAATATTCAATTATCAACTCATGGATGCATATCAATAAAGTCAGAATTTAAGACACTCCAAAGGTCACAAAACATTTCATAAAATATTCGAAAATTCTAACAATCATACATTTGCAGAAGTATGTCATTTAAAAAGTATTTTTGAAATATGGTTTTTTTCAATCAATAGCGAATGTCAAAGTCTCACTCACAATTCTAGGGAGGGTGGTCACTCTCTATTTTCAAAACCAATCCAATCTGAATACTCGAGTCTCCAAAAAGATCAACCTAAATCAAATTATCACTACAAAATTATATCTCTATACTGACGGTAACTTTTATTATCGGTAACCTTTAACAACGGTTTCTTCTTACCTATACCGACGTTTTTTACAAAACCGTAGAAAAATATATACATATTTTAACTGTATAAATTATAATGTCGAGAAAAGTTTATAAACCATGAGTAAAGTTAACAGGACCGTCGGTAAAAATGATATTCAATTTCTGATGATTATCTTTTGTAGTTTGGTAAATATAATATTTTTAGAGACGATTTGAAAATAATCAGGTCTACTGGATCTACTTAACCATACTGTTTGTATAAATCTATAATTATGATAACTTGTATTCTACTATTTGCAAATGTTATATTTCTATATATATTTATATAATTTTTAGAAACAGTTTAAAATTTTAGAGTTAATATAGAAGGGAATAATTTATGATAACGTGTGTTATGTGTATTGTAATACGTTATAATCTGTGATGACGTTATAATCTGTGATGTTAATAACGTGTGATAAGTAATGGTAACAACTTAAGTAGTGGTAACCTATAACTTGTAGTAAGTAGTGGTAATAATTTGCGAGAAATTTGTAAAAATATAAAAAAATTAGAAAAAAATTAGAATTATTTTGAAATACATAATATACCATTTTCTAATAATACATACATAATATTAGTACTGTATATATTATTATAAATTATAAATTATTGGAGAATATATGTTAGTTAATATTATTTTAAATTCTCTTATATTAACAATTTAAAAAATTTAAATATTTTTGTATAGAAAAAAAAAGAAAAAAGAAAAGTAGAAAAAAGTGTGGAAGGTTGAGAGAAAAAAAGAAAAAATAAAAAAGAGAGATAACTTTTTTTTCGTTATTTTTTAGTATTTTGACAACGGACATTTTTATTAATATGAAAGTGAGAAAAGTTGAGACTAAAAAAAAAAAAAGAAAGAAAAGGGACACGTGGTAAGTTTATGATATATAGTTGTGGTAAATAGTAAATAGTAAGTTGTTAGTATATGAATGGTAAATAGTAGTAATTTAAGTTTTATTTTAATTTATATTTCAACTATTACATTTTATCATTTTATATTTTCATTAATTTAATTGTATTTGTATTTTTTTTCTTATTTTGTGTTTTTATAGAATTTATATAAACCATTTTATAAATAAGTTGTGATAATTTATAAAATTTATAGAATTTTTTTAATTTATGATAAATTGAAATAAAAAAGTTGGTAATTGTGAAAACAAGTTGTAAGTAATGATAAGTTGTGATAAGTTGTGATAAAAATATTGGTAATTGTGATAATAAGTGGTAAGTAATGATAAGTTGTGATAAGTTGTGATAAGAATATTGGTAATTGTGATAATAAGTGGTAAGTAATGATAATTTTGAATGAATGATATTATTATATTAGTGCGATAATATAAAATGATGGTTATTAATATTAATTTAAATTATAATATATTATTAATTTAATAAATTTATATATTTAATTATAAATATTTACCAAAATATAAAATATTAAATAATTTATCATAATCTGTGGAAGGTAGAGAATAAAAGAAAAAAAAAAGAAAAATGAGACACATGGCAAGTTGTGTCATTTCCGTTACTTCCATTTTTATTTAATTGTGTCTCTTTATTATTTGTTTTAATTTATTTTTTCTAATTTTTTGTTTTTCAAATGATATTTATTTGTGAAAAATTACGTCTGCGAAATTTATCTAAAATTTATTTGTCAATGATAATATAAAAAATCTATATCATCTTCAAATATAATATTCATCTAAACAATTATATATTATATTTAAATATCTGAAATTTGTAAACTGAAAAAAAAAAAAGAGAGAACAAAAGGTTGAATGAGAGTGAGATAAGGAAAAAAAAGGAGAGTGAAATAGAAAGAAATATCATCCGTATTTTTGAAAAAAAAAAAGAAAAAAATTGGAAGATGAAAAATGTGTAATGAAAAAGGGCAGGAAAATTGTGTAATAAAAAAATATCCGGAAAAAGAGATTTTAAAATTTTATTTTGAAAATTTGTTTGTTATTAATTTAATTTGAAAAAGTGGTATATCCAAGAAGGTAAAATGAAAATGTAAAAAAATTACAAAAAATTAAGATACATATTCACCATTTTCCAATAATATAATAATATCAATCTTATATTATTATATAATATATATATATATATTGCTATATATATTACTATAATTACAATGAATTTTAATATGATATATCGATATTAATTTATATTATAATATATAAAAAAATTAAAAAATTTAAATATTTCATTACAAATTTTACCAAAGATAAATTACAATGAATTTTAATATGATAATTATCAATATTAATTTATATTATAATATTTCATTATAAATTGTAATTGAATTTGAAATTCAATTTCTACCGATACAATAGATGTAAAATTTAGTGTTCTTCATTAATTATACCAATATAATTAATTACACCATTACATATAATTATATTATATTATCATATTTTCAAATTATATTCAATAAATTTTCAAAACAATAACACTATATTATATAAATTATTAATTTCATATCATTGCATTATTTAAATTAATAATATTAATAAGTTTATTATCATCGAATAGAATATATATTATTTTTTATTAATCAAATAGATATGATATTAATCAAATATAGTAAATAGTTAGTAAGTATTTGTTAATAAATAGTAAAAATTATAAGTGATTTTTTCAAAACACATATGAAAGACACATGTGAAAAATTAAGAAACGCGGTAATGAAAAAAGAGACGGGAGAAAAAATGCGGTAATGAAAAAAAAAAGGCGGGAGAAAAAGCGCGAAAGCGGAGTTTTAAAATTTTGTTTGTAAAAATTATATATTATAAATCATACGTAGGCGAAAGTTCCACAATCAAAATTTCTCTATCATTTCCTTGAAAGTTCTTCTCTCATATCCCATTTAAACATCTCACTCATACTTTGCAAAATTTTATCAAAAGTTAATCATGTTTGGTATTTGAAAGGTTTGACGAACGACGGATAAGTATTGTATGAAGAATCACAACAATTCCAAAAAAGAATAAGTTCAGTCGAACAAGCTCAATCATCCAAGATGTTATTCAGGTTTTAAAAATAAACATCTTATTTTTATTTTAATTTGAGATTTAATATTAAAATATCATTTTTAATTTTTTATTTTGGGCAGTTGTGAAAAAATATAAATATCAATGCTATCAAGATATTTTGCATTTAGAAAAAGGAAACGCTCTCTACTTACTTCTCAGGTAATATTTTCATTTACATTCATTATTTATTATTTATAATGATTTCATTATTTTACTATTGAGTTTTAATGAACAGATTGTCACGAGAGATTGTGGATAAAGACGTCTTCAAAAATTGTGATTGTGAATGAAGATATCTTCAGAAACTGTAACGAATATTTTTGGTTTGGACCATCTCAGAAGACATGTAATTGTGAGACATGTAATCTTTTTTCTATTTTTTTTGTCTTATATGTATCAATCATTTTAGTTTGTATCAATTACAATTCTTATAATATTTATATTATTTTTATAATTTCTTTATTTTTCAGTATTTTAATTTACCTATCATCTTAAAAAAAAAAACCGTCAATGTGATAATCATATGGTAATATTGGTAACGAGCAGTAATTTAGTGATAACAGAAATAATAAATTTTTTTAACATTTATAATAACTGAGAAAAAAAAAGAATAACATTTCGAACCTAATATAATGATAAAAGAGAGAGAGTAACTTTCTGACGCTTGTGTAACCGAGGTACAAAATAGTAACCATGACGATTAGTAACCATGTGGTAATCGACAGTAACATGATAATTGACAGTAATATGTAGTAATCTATAGTAATCTTGTAGTAATCTACAGTAACTTATACTAATATTTTCCAACTGATAAAAACAGAAATTTTTTCTCGTTTGTGGTAACCGATAGTACAAACAGTAATTTATACTAACGTGTAATCGACGATAAAAGATAGTAACATTTCCTAATATATGTGGTAACCGATGATAAATGATAGTAACATTTCTTAACAGTTGTGATAATTGACGATAAAAGATAGTAACATTTCCTAACACATGTGATAACCGACAATAAAACCTAATAATTTTTACTGATATTTTGAAACCGATGATAAAAAATAATATTTTTACTAATACTTTTCTAACCGTCATTATAAATCAATCACATGCTCCAACGGTCATCAAAACCGTCAAGATAGATCTATCCCGACTGGTGTATAGCCGACTGAAAGCGTATCCGTTGGAGAAAGTTTTGCTGATGGTTTTAGTATGTTTAGCAAACGGTTTTTGTCCGTCTGAAAAATGCATTTGTTTTGTAGTGTATCCACATTTAATATCAAATAAAATCCAAATTAGGGATTTTCAATTTTTCCCTTCCAAATATATACCACCTAATTTACAAAATTTCGTTATAGATTCTCGTTTCCTCAATTTCGAATCATCTAACTCACCAATGGTCAAGTTTTTAATATTTCTCATTTTTTTGTCTAATTTTCCTCGGATTTCACCTATTTCAATATATTATGTAATTTTCGATCTAAATTCGACCTAATTTCGATAGAATTAATTCAAATGTCGAAAAGGTTGCATTTCTCTCACCTAGGGTTTCTTGGATTTCCGGATTTAGCTTTCGTTCGCTCGTCAACCTGGTCTAAAACCTGTAATGTTTACCATTTGAAACACAAGTGAGAAATTTAAATCAAATTACCAATAATTTTTGAAACCCTAGTACGTACACGAAATCGAGAATTCATTTACCTACGCAGAGGGTCATGGGTGGTCGTGGGCTCGTGGGCCATGGGCTGGACTGGGCCGCGGGCCATACTGGGCCTACGGGCTTCGACGGGCTGTTGGGCCTGGTGGGCCCGTGGGCTTGTTGCTGATGGGCCTGCGGTCTGGTGCTTGCTCGTGCGCTGGTGCGAGCTCATGCGCAGGCTTGCACGCGCTCGTACGCCCTCGTGCGCTCGCGGCCTAGGTTCTGCTCTCGGCCTGGGCTCGCGCTGTGGGCTGGGTCCTGCTCGCGGCCTGGGCTCGCGCAGCAGGCTGGGTCCTGCTCGGGGCCTGGCTCGCCCTGTGGGCTGGGGGATCGCGTTGCGAGCTGGGGGATCACGCTGCGGGCTCGAGCTGTGGCGGAAGGCGGTGCTCGCGGAGGCTCGCGGAGGAGGAAGGCGAGGAGGAGAGAGTGCGATAGTGCGAGATTACGATGAGAGATCGAGATAAGATGAGCCGCGGGAGAAAGAAGAAGAAGCAGAAAAAGAAGAAGAAGAAGAAGAAGAAGAAGAAGGAGAAGGAGAAGGAGAAGGAGAAGGAGATGGCGAAGCCGGCGGAGCTTGCGGGGAAGAGCAGCGCCACGGTGGGGGAGGGAGACGAAGGGTCGGGAGAGAGAGTGTGAGGGAGGGAGAGGAGCGAATTAGGGCTTTAGCCCTAATTCGATTTAGGGGGCCAAAACGCTGTGTTTTGGCTCTCCCTCTTTTTTTTTTTTTTTTTTAGTTTGGTGTTACAGCCTTGATTTAGGAGAACACTTTTCTTCGCTTCATGGTATTATTGGGGAGTGCATTACCCTCCCCCATACATAAGTGAGATTTATTTCAATATCTTTATTTAATATGTAAACCCTATTTTATAACATTTTGATAAATTAGCATAATTTGTTGTGTACTTGAAATATTTTGACTGGTTTTGGAACTGATTTTTTGTGAACGATGGAGTATCCAAAAAAATTGGGTTGAATTATGAAATTATGCATCCATGTGGTTGAAATGTATAATGTGCCATTTTACGCTATATATTGCATTTGGTTTGTGAACCTGATTTAGGTACATTCTTTATACGAGATTGATTTTGACCTTGAAAGCTTTGGTATGTATTGTTCTATAGCTACAAAGAACACCGTGAGAGGCGCTTAGGTGGCGTCCGGATATGTCTAGGCCTGGGGTATCCCACAAGTTGTATTGATTTTATTAACGATACGGTATTAGCCAGATTGAACCCGAAAAATGGGAGAATTTGGATACTCTTTCCAAGTCTAGCACCTGGATGAGGTCCGTCACAAACGCTGGGGTAGAGAGCACTTTAAATAAATTTGCATATAATACCCCCAGTGCGCTTATTATAGATCGAGATAGACCTCTGTCAGGACACTTTCAGCTAGCAGCTCTATGATTTTAATGACAGTGTTTTGGATATATATTTGACTTGATAATGCGTGCAAATGATATATTGTTGAAATGAAAAATATGATGATTTGAAGTATAATTTGTATACTTATACTTTGACACTCCAGTTTCACAATTCTTATTAGACGATTACATTGACTCACTCACTCACTGAGTATTTTTTCTTTGAATACTTACCCCTCATTTCCCTTCTTGTTTCAGAGATAGTATTTGGCAAGGAGCGTTGCTTCTAGGACGCTTAGTATTATTGGGAGATCTGGTCTAGACTTGAAAAATCATTGTATATTTTCGCTACAATTTCGTGAGTTAAAAATTGTAATGATGTTGTATATATATTTTGAGCTCTATAGATGACCATTGTATAATTCTGGGATGACTGTACAAATATGGATATTTAAATTGTGGAACTCTCATGTCATTGCATAACACTTATATTTTGGCAATTTCTATTTATTGTGTATGTTACTTGAGAATGTATCATGTCCTAGAAGTATATTTTAGAACCGCTCAGTGCCACCTCTAAATCACAGGAAGGGCGACTGGCGACTGTTCATGCCTTTGACGGGGGCATAGCAGTAGAGGTCATTGGTTAGGACTTTGAAAATTCGTTTTGTTAGTCTTGCGTTGTCCTGGATTGTGCGGTATGGATGTGTTGGTATGATGTTGAGATTGGATTTATGTATTGTGAGGCCGGGTTGGCCCTATTGTACAAGTAGCATGTTGATTGCTATATGGGAAACCTCCGATATGCGGGGAGGTTCTGTCTAATTTTCTGTAAAAATATAGCTGCATTCAAGAAAACGGGCGGTTGCTCACGATCTCGGTTCGGGGTGTGACATAACCTCTGAATACAAACATTGTAGCCTTATGTCTTATCTTTAAATAGCCATTAGAATCATCTTAATCCAATATGTGTATAAAAAGTTATGTTAATTTTCTGTAACTATGCAAGTTGTATTGTGAAGTTTAGGTTGTAACAATGTTTGATGAGATTTGATGTGACTTTCTCTGTGTAATTAGAAATGAAACTACCTATGAACATAAAAGTTGTAACCCTAGGTCTTAATTTTATGTGATAACTAAATAGCTCATTGGATTGCTATGAGTTGGTTGACTATACGGACTGCATATTTGTGTTGTTTGGTTTTGAAGCCTGTGTAATCCTTATGATAAATTGGGATCTTTGTCGTCATTATCTCATGTGAATATAAAGTAATATAAAGAGAAAATGATAACATGATGATTTCTCTAAAAACTTTGTAAAGCCTATAAACAAAACTTGAGAAACTATTGATATTTGTCAAATTTCTAGGATATGGGGTCTAGGTTTTCATTTTTTTTTATTTTCTTCATTTTTTGAATGTAATTTTTTGTTGATAAATTACTAGTTTTTTATTTGTATTTGTTTTTTGAGCAACTAGTAGTTGTGATACTAATAATGCATGTGAAATTTAAGTTACATGGATACTATAATTTATTACAGTTTCAATGAACACATATCTGACTATTCTTTGTTATAGTGTGATAAACAATGTTTAAAATTCTTATCATACTAATTGGTTGAATTGATTGTATTAGAAATTAAAAAGTGTTACAGTACAATTAATGTAATAGTAAATTTAAAATTATACATAAAAAATTGACCGCTAGAAACCAAATATAATATTAAATTTGATTAGTTTTCTTTTTAATTTAGTTTCTAAACTCAATCTTTCAAATTTTGAAAATTAAATGAGCACAATTTAAGGTCATGAGCAAGGGTTATCTGAATCTCAATTTGCACAATTAATTAACTCTTCAAATAACATTTATAGTTATTGTTCCTTTCACGTTTTAGTTCCTTCACTTTTGTACTACAAAAAATCACGATTTTAACGATAAAATTTAGCACTGAAAAAATTCATCGTTATTTTACTACAAATTTAGACACGAAAATAGATTTCATTGCTATTTTGCAAATTTAGTGATGAATTACAATTTGTGACTAAATTTTGCCACGAATCAATTCTTTATCGCTAAATTTGGTGACATAAATCGTGTTCATCGCTAATTTTAGCAACAAAAATCATGTTCGTCACTAAAAATAGTGACAATTAGCAACAAACAGTACGTCATTGCAAATTTTTGCGACGAACTCACTGTTCATCTCTAATTTTAGTGATGAACAGTGAATCCATTGCTAATTTTAGTAATGAACTTATTGTGAACCCATTGTTTGTCACTAATGTTAACAATGAAGAGCCTGTTCATTGCTAAATTTAGCGATGAACTCCCTGTTTGTTTCTAAGAGACATTCGTCACTAAAATCGTCACTAATTTGCTGCACAAATTTATTTTTGCCTAAATTCATCCCTAATTTGCAATGATGTTGGGAATTCATGACTAATTTTACTGCTAAATATCTTATACACTCTTTTATGAAACATTTTCAATCGTATTTCTCTTTTTTACTCTTACTGAATAACAAAATCAGGTTGAATGCATAGTAAATGCTATAACTTTCACCAAATTGACTATTTTCAATAATAAATATCTCAACCAGTTTCTAACAAAGTATTACCATGTACAATAATGGGGTTTTAATTCTGTAAACGTACATTTATCTTTCGGCTAAGTACAAGACTAAATTAGCGTTGAACAATATTTTTGAAGATTTGACAAATAAATTGGTATTTATTCTAAATATTATCAATTATAACTTTCGGAGAAGCAACAAATTTATTTAAATAATATAATCATTATCAATGAACCACACGACAAATATTTTTTTCTCTCTAATTTTGATGTAAATTTTTGAGAATTTCTTTTTCCTTATTAATTTTATCACAAACTATTAATTCGTTACTAAATTCATTATAGGAAGTGGATGAAATTGGATTTCATCACAAAATTCATCACCAATTAGTGATGAATAATCAATTTTGTCACTAATTTTAGAGATAAACTGCTAGTTAATCGCTAATTTTTAGTTCGTCGCTAATTTTAATAATGAATAGCCCTGGTGGTTGCAATTTCAATGGAACCCATTGTGCCTGCTTCACTATTCATTCTCTCTCTCTCTCTCTCTCTTCTCTCTCTCTCTCTCTCTATTTCTATGGAACCCAATGCATTGAGTGCATCTTCAATTCCATCAGAATCATCCAAAACCCTAGTCCAGGAACCAATGACTAAAGATAGAGACTTCCTAGAACACCTCGGAGCCTACCTTGCAAAGCGAGATTGGGACGACGAATGTCTCAAGATTTCCAAAGACCTAAACCTTACACCTTAAACTCAAATCCTTGAAATCTAGTGTTGGTGTTTCCCGCAAAGCCTTTAGACTAGGCGAATTCATTCAAGACCTAAATGCTTTTCGAAACTCATGTTTTAAAGCAAAACCTCATACTCTCTCTCCTCGTTTATGGGGGTAAAGGTTTGTATTACATTTTCAAATAGTTTGTTTGGTTGGCTAAGGTTGATTTGATTGATCCTAAACATTTGGCGAAATTGCAATTAATTAGTGTTTCCATGGAGTTTGTTGGGTACCTAAGCAGTATTTCGTTGAAAATTAGGGATTTAAGGAGGATGTACGAGGATGAGAAATGCTTGAAATTGAGTATCGAAATTGCAGTTTTGAGAGGGGTTAAATACAGTAAAGAGGTGAGTAGGTGAAGGAAATTGAGGGAGAAGATGTTTCTGAAGAAGATGTCAATTGTGCAAGAAGTGGCCAATAGGATGATGACTGTGGCTGATATTTGGGATAAGAAGGGTAAAGTTTTGGGACCCCTTTTTGTGTCATCTACAGGGCTTCTGTCTGCTCTATTTAGTACTCACAAGAATTGGATTTCTTACTGATTTTGAGCAAGGTATGAATCTAAAAAGTTTAGGATTTTATGTTTTATAAGATCACTTTTATGGTTCTTCAATAATTGGCATAAATGGGAGATGGGGAACTAGGATGCTGTCTCTAGTGATGGGATTTGAAACCCTTTAAATTTCCATTTGTTCTTATCTTTTCTTGGAAAAGTGCTATTTGTATCCTATGCATATTCCATTTGTAATGTTTTTTTTCCAAAATATATATATATATATATGCAAATAAATTTGAGTTGAGAACTAAAGCCTATCGTCATGTTTTCTCTAGCTTGTTGAAAACCATAATGAAGAATGAATTACACTCTTTTCAACAAACTATCCTGCATTTCCATAGTTTCTTTAATCCAAATTAGGTCGATTTTTCCAAATAATGATGTTATCATGTTTCACTACTCGTTACATGCCTAGAATATTATCACAAGGGAAGATTCTTGTTGTGGGGTACAAAGCTATTCAGTCCTTGTCTTTGTGGTGGAATTAAGATTAGGTGCTTTTCCAGGCTAAACTTGAATCTACCAGAGTAGGTAGGTTGGCATAATTTGATTGCAGTTGCCATAAACCATTTAATTACTTATATTTATTGCTTATAGAAGTCTCAAGATGCAAATTGGCTCAAGGTAGATTATTAGGGTGGGATTTTTCCCATGGCATATTTTCCCCTCTCAACGGCATTGAGAATGAAGTAAAGATGGTTTAGTTTTACTTGTGAGAAAAACTAAGGATCTAGTTTTACTCATCTAAGAATGTAATAACCAATGCAACAACATTAGCACAGATGTGTGCCACTTTCTTAATTTTAGGACAATCTATTTTGGAAGTTTTAATTTTGAAAGACTAATGTTTTAGATCTGTTTCTTGGGGGATTTAATTTGAATAAAAAAAGATTCATAATACATGAAAGATAGCTTTCATCTTGATTGGCATACAGTAATTGGACTGGAATCACTCCTCACTTCGAGTTGGCAATTTTCACAATTAAATCAGTAGTTTTCGCAGGGCTGGCAGGACTCATCCTTTTATCATATTGATATTGTGAATAGTATGCATTGGGATCCTAATACTGCAAGTACCTATTATAGATTAAAAAAAAAAACTGCTATGAAAATCCTAGTGTTGGAGGATTAGAGGTTGTTTGGGATTGCTTAAAAATGTTTGCTTATAAGCACTTAGTGCTTATAAGCAGCTTTTTTGCTTATAAGTCCACTTTATCTTTTTCAAAAAATAAGTTATTATTTATTTGGATAAACGTTATTTAAAAATAGTTAACTATTTGATAAAATAAATATTTATAAATTATATAAAATAAAGAAAAGACTATAGTGGGCATAAAATGTGGTATAGTTGTAATTTTCGTTAAATACAAAAGGGTAAAAATGTACTTTTATTGGTCAAAGTAGTTTATTTTTGTTGCGGTTATCCATTGCTTGTTGGTGACTGATTTTTATTGGTTTGTTCAGCAATTGTAGAAGAAACCAGGCATTGAACTGCTTATGGGTGAATCATAGGTAATATGTGAAGGCTTTCTATATGACCAAAATATATGCATTGATCCATATTTGAGATAAATGCTATTCAGTTTTGAACAAAACAATATGTATGATCTTTTGCTTGTGATTTTCATATCCATCAGCTCAAATATGAGATCCAGAATAGAAAACAAATTATCTCTGGCATAGGTATGAGTTACATCTCTGACTAGGAAGCTCCACCACTCCCAATAATTATCTTCGTACTTCCTGTCAACATTAGTTTCCACATCGGATTTATTATTTTCACCATTTGAAGTTATGTCGGGCTTCTTCTTTATTGAAGGTCGAGTTGAGAATGATGCTGGTGGAAAAAGGATATCAGGGGGGACAAAACATCATTTCCTTGGCACAGTAGTATAAGAAAGTTTATACCTCACCATTGGTGATGGTTCGAGCTCCCACAATCCCCTCTTCTTCTTCTTCTTCTTCTTTTTTTAAATATATAAATGGGACAAGGGCTTTGATTGATTGGTTGACCAATATGGTAGAGAATATACTCACTTTTCCTGATTCCAAAAGCAACTTCGACCTTATAGATTGATCTTGAAGAAGCAAAGGCAAAGGAAATTGGAAAATTGGAAAGGACACTACATGAAATGGAGGGACAACTCTTTGAAGCCCGTGCTGCCATTATTCATGAGAAAGAGTTAGCAAAGCTAGCCATTGAACAAGCCACTCCGGTTCTCAAAAGGGTGCTAGTTGTGGACAACACAAAACTGGAAATACAACACTCTACAATGAGGAACTATAGGTAAAATTTGACATTAGAACTGCATTTACATTCTTACAGCCTATAACATCAGTAATCTACACCAATAACTGGTCATGTAATACAGAAATATTCGGTGTAAGAAAATTTTTATTGAATTTTCAATGTTCTTTGTAAAAATACCTAAAAAAAGGTTGTAATTGATTTTAATTTTTCAATGAAGGTTTTATAAAGTTTTGTTGAGAGAAACATAGATTTTGGTGATGAATTGGGACAATTAAAACATATTTGGAGTCAATTAAATGATGACAAGTCAACTTGCCCCATAATAAGTCGGCTTAGAGCTCAAAAATTAAATTTTGGTTAAGTGTAGAACTTATCAAGTGGACCTAAGCAAGTGTCAAGTTGACTTGAGGAACTTAGATCTCAGAATTCTTACCACTACACATAGGCAAGTCGACTTGCCCAATGACAAGTTAATTTGTGCTTCCAAACTATGTGTTTACAAGTCTACTTGTGAGCAACATGAGTCAACTCACCAGGTTTAAGTCTTAGAGAAATAGGTCTATAAATTAAGTAAATCTACTTACTAAGAAGTGAATCGACTTGTGGATTACACAAGAAGGAATCTGGGTCGACTTGAGTCATATTCGAGTCGACTTGAGGCCCTAATAAACAAGGATCAAGCCTACTTGTCAGACAACAAGTTGACTTGGCCTCTAAAGACCTTAGGCACGTAAGTCAACTTGTGTTGTTCGCAAGTCAACTTATGAGTATGAAAGGTTGCGAAATGACAAAAAGAGACAATCAAACTTGAACAAACCTTAAAAATAAATAGGGGCAATATTGGGATTTCATCTCATACAATTAAAAAGGTTTAAACAAGTCTCCATTTTCATTCTTCTTTCTCGAACTCACTCCCTTCTTTCTCACTCAACTCTCTCTCTTAACTCTTATTTCTCTCTCACCCATCTCACTCTCAATCTCTCTCCTAAAATAGACCCCATTCTTTCCAAACCCACTCCTTAAATCTCCCAAAACTTCAAGCAAACTCATGAATGAAGGTAGTTTTGGGAGGAACCTAAGGTTTGCTCAAAAAGGGAGAAAATCTAGGGTTTTTGAAACTTGACTTTCCAGACTCAATCCAACTACATAATTGAAGTAATTTCTTGCTTCTAAACTTGGATTTAGCTTCCTCAGTAATGGATTTAAATCTGTTATTAAGATTTGAGGGATTTGTTCAAGAACATGAACCTAGAGTTTGTAAATGAGGAAAAATTGAAAAAATTTGTGAACGAGAATTGTATATAGGTGCAAATAGTATGTAGATGATGGAATTAGAATATACATTCTTGGACTGGGAAAATTAGGGTTTGTGCTAAGTTGGGAAAAACTCATAAAGCTTAATCATTGGCATGATTTAATATTTAATTCATATTTATTGTTTTAAAATAAATCAATTAGAACCGAAAAAGGGATTATCTTGAAGTTGGTTGTGAATTGAGAGTGTTCACCCTCCCAAGATGTGAGTGGATAGCTATATTGAGTAGGTATGATAAATGAGATTAAAATTTTTATTTGTGAAATAAATTTTGAAATGGTTTCACAGTACTTTGTGATTGTGGTGTGTCCAAAATTGAATTGTTAACAAATCATGACTCTTTTATAGATCATTTAACTGTTTGCACTATATTATAATGGAACATTGATTGTGGATTGTGAATTTTCTTTCCATTGTATATGAGCACAAATTTTGAATAATGATATGGATATTCTTGTAACATAGTGTTGGGAAAAAAATTATAACCTAAGTCTTCCATGGACTAGGCTATCGGGGCGATGTAGTCAAGACTAGATTAAAACTATAGCTTGGAGGTAAGCAGGATGGAAAGCCCCTCAAGCCAGCCGTGATGATGTAGTAGCACCCTACAAAAACTCTCATCCAACACTAAGGATGGGGAAATGTATATATGAAAAATTGCAAAAATTTCTTTGGCGGATTGTACCAACAACCATTGATAGAATAGTGGTTTGGCAAACCCCAAGAATAATTGAAAGAAAGTTCAAATTATTTATTGATTTGGATATATGAGTCATGGAAGATTTGATCTGAAATTGTTTTATGCAAATAGTTTTACTTAAGGCATTGGAATATCTTTGACATATGAGTTTCGCACCACCACCCTCACCCCTCGTTATGTTCAACATACAATTGTACTTCACTTAGTGAGTATAATTATATTTATCCCACTCTTTCTAATTTTTCAGAGAAAACTTAAATTAGAGACTTTGACTTCGACTAGTGTCAACTTGAAGAAATTTCTTTTGGTGATCTTCAATAGGTACTAGACATGAAAATATTGTTTTTGGGAACTATGTTATATGAACCATGGAAGGAAATTTTTGTACACTTCCTTATGTTTGGATTCGATACATGTTTGATTTTCCTTCGACAAGTATTGTAAAATCCCTACTTTTTTGATGTGAAACCTTATTTAATTTGTTTAAAATTTTCTTTTCCAAGACATATTGCTTTTATTGGGATATTTGGAATATGAGGTGACTATTGAATATATTTTGAATATGTAAATTTATTTAAATGCTTGGAAATTGATAGGAAACTTTTTGCTCATGATAGAAAGATACTTTGGGAAAGAAGTTGCAAGATACTTTGTAGTTTTGGCTTTTGTTGATAAATGTTTATTCATGTTGATGGATTTTTTTGTTTAAGATTTCCGTCTAGATGATTAAATTTCGTTTTAAGGCTGGATGTATGGATGAGGAGTGTGGATATAGTTTTAGGCTGGATTATTTCGTGTGAATCTTGTTTAAGGCTAGATTATTTCGTGTGAATCTTGCTTAAGGCATGGTTTGTATGACTGATTAAATTCAGCAATCCAATTTTTTATCTTGAATCATAAAAAAATCTATCACTAAATTCATGGTAAACAATCTGTCGCTAAATTCGTGGCAAACAATCCATTACTAAATTCGTGGTTAAAAATCCGTTGTTAAATCGTGACAAAAAGTCAATCATTAAATTCGTGGCTAAAAATCCGTCACTAAATTTATCGCTAAGTTTGTCACTAAATTCGTCGTTAATTCATGACGAACTTTGCCACATAAAATTTTGTTACTAAATTTTGCAATGCCATATTAGCCATGGATTTTTTTCATCGCAAATCTTTTTTGCGACGAATTTGCTTCATTTTTTTCGTCACTAATTCCATGGTTAAAAAATGATTTTTTTTGTGGTGGCATTTTACTTTTTTCCATTCTGCTTTCCAATCTAAATTTTTACCATTCTCGTTCGATTTCAAATCTTTGAGCCATGGGATCAAATGTAATTTTTTCGATCTTATGGTATATCATGTGAGGTTCCTTTTTATTTTAAAATTAAAAATCATTGTCTTCTTAAAAAAATAAAGAAATATATTTGAGAGTTTCCCCAAACTCATATATTAGGCTTTTTCTTAGCTCAAATTCATAACACTTTTGAGATGCCAGATTTGAAACAGTGACCTATGGACTTCAGCAATTATAATACGGTTCTTGGTTCTACGAATTGAGCTTAGGTCGGACATGAAGTATTTTGAATACAATAATATATAATTCTTTTATTTAGTTTAACTTTATTAGATATTTGCCAAATTTTTGGGTCAAGGGGTCTAGGTTTCCACTTTTCTTTGTTCTCTTCTTTTTTTGAAAATAATTTTTGGTGATAAATTATTGGTTTTTTATTTGCATTTGTTTTGTGAACAGCTAGCAGTTGTGATGCACATTATACAAGAGAAATTTACTTTGACGCTATAATTTGTTACATTTTATAATTTTAACAAACACATATCTGAGTATTCTTTTCTATAGTGTGATAAACAATGTTTAAAATCCTCATCATACTGATTGGTTGAATTGATTGCATTAGAAATTAAAAAGTTTTATAGTACAATATATATAATTTATAAATTTAAAATTATAATAAAAGGAATGACCACCGATTATTTTTCTCTTTAAGTTCACTTCTAAACTCAATCTTTCAAATTTTGAAAATCAAACGAGCAGAATTTAATATCATGAGCAAGGGCTATTTGAATCTCTTTCCGCTCAATTAATTAACTCTTCATATAAGACATATCGTTATTTTTCCTTTTACCTTTTTTGTTTCTTCATTTTCATTTTACTTTTTTCCCTTGTCCTTTCCAATCTAAATTTTTGCCTTTCTCATTCTATTTTAAATCTTTGAGCCATGGGATCAAATTTGATTTTTTAGATCTTCCATTATATGATGTGGGGTTCATTTTTATTTTAAAATAAAAAATTATGTTATTCGTGAAAAGAAAGAAATACATTTGAGAGTTTCCTCAAACTCATATACTGGTCTTTTTTAGGATTTAAATTCGTAACAATTCTGATTTGCTGGATTCAAACCAATCACACCACAGTCCTTCACTCTACCAACTGAGCAAAAGTTGGATGCGGAGTAGTTTGAAAATGATAATATATATATATATATATATATATTTCTTTTGTTTAGTAGACCTTTATTTGATATTTGTCAAATTTCTGGGACATCGGCTCTAGGTTTTCACTTTCCTTTGTTCTCTTTTTTTTTTAATATAATTTTTGGTGATAAATTATTGGTTTTCTATTTGTATTTGTTTTGTGAAAAGCTAGAAGTTGTGATACACACAATACGTGTGAAATTACTATAATTTATTACATTATATAATTTTAGCAAACACATCCCATGGCTTCCAATATATTTTCTGAAACAGATGCGTAGATTGGATGAGACCAAAGATGATCTATGCAAAACATTCACATGTAGTTTATCCCTGGTTGTATAAGCGCTAGCTAACCCTACAAGGACAAAAGAAAGTTTGAAACATTGAAAAGGACTTGGAATTCTAAATTAATTTTAAGGTGAAAAAAATAAGGTTATGCCTTCTTGTTAGAGGAATTTTGTGACATGCTTGGAGGCTTGTTAAGATCAAGAAAAGGAATTATCTCGGCCGGAGTGGGTTTCTTCATGATGAATTTCTTGGTTTTAAGTTTCTTTTTCATTACCCAAGTTTGAAGCAAATGTAGAGAAGAAGTAGAAGACAAAGAAGAAAATGAAAAGGCTATATAATTTTTCAGATCTTTTGGCCTAAGCTTTAGACAAGTCCTTAACACATTGTCATTGGAGTTTTGTTCTATCCTATGGCTTCTAACCTTCCAAGAAATGGAATAACCTTTTTTCCCCGACATGTCTCATTTGTCAAGCATAATAGCCGAGTATTGCATCCCATAGTCATGGACTATCCCATCCGTTTTAGACCCCACAGTTTCAAGCGCGCATGATAATTCATATTTTCATTTAGAATTTGAATTTTCAACTTATTCTTCAAATCCTCCCTTGTATCAATGGCTCCATTTCTACATATTTGGTGCGCCACCACAGCTTAGCATCACCTATCAAGTACATTGACATTGTAGTCACTTTTGTCTCCTCCGAGTCTATTCTTATGACATTAAAGTATTGTTCAACACTAGATAAAACATTCCCCAGTTCTTTTGTATCCCACTCAACCTTATATGATTGCGACTCTAGAACTTTCACATTTGGTTCTATGTTTGACGTGTTTAGACCATTCATGCCCACCACACACAGCAAGACATTCACTTTGGTGCTCAACTCTAAAATTTGCTCATAGAGAGTATATCACTACAAGAAACAATTCACCGCTATTTTGCGATATATTTTAGCGACAAAAAAATGATTCATCGCTAATTAGCTATGAAATTAACGACGAAAAAATTTTCATTGCTGAATTAGCGACAAACAATCTATTCATTGCCAATTCCATCGCTAATTGGCGATGAAACTATTTCCATTGCCAATTTAGTAGCTAATTAGTGACGAAAAAAATTTTCATGGCTAAAATTAGCCACGAAATAAATATTCATCGATAAATTAGCAATGGAAAAATTTTGGTGGAAAATTTCGTCACTAAATTTAGAGAAAAAAAAATTTCCATGGCAAAGTTCGACGCCAATTAGCTACAAAAAATTTCCATCGCAAAAACCGTCGCTAATTAGCCACAAAAAATCATATTTGTCAACATATTTAGCAATGAAGTCCAAATTTCGTGGCTAAATTCATCACTAATTAGCCACAATAAAAATCCGTCGCTAAATTCATTAGTAATTTACAACGGGAATAAATATTTGTAGCTAAATCTGTCACTAATTTCAAAATTTGAGGCTAATGTCGAGTTTAAATACTTTGTACAATCTATTATGAAACCTTTTTAATCATGTATGCCTTTCATATTTTTCATCTGCTCCACGTGTTCATCACTTAGTAGTCAAGAAATTTATTCGTTCCTAGATTCTTCAGTAATTTGTACCGGTGGTTAGGAATTCATGGCTATTCTTAGACCTAAATTCCTTCTATATTGTATTATAAAAGATTTTCATCTGCATCTCTATTTTTGAAGTTTTTAGAACAAAAGAACTAAGTTGATTATATAGTGAATATTACAATTAAAATCAAAATTACAATTTTAGATAATAAATAATTCAATGAATATGTTAAGAACAATTTTACATTTGCAGCTGCCGTCAATTTTACCCTTCAAGTTATTTGTCTTATACACTCGTTCACTTCTCTCATAAATAATTAGCAAGGAATACAATAGATCATATATTTACATCCGGTAATCAATCTCCTCCGACAAGTAGATCAAACATTATTTGTTGAGAGACGGTAGTAGTGAAAGAGATGACTACTGAGAGGTAGTAGTTGATTTACAGACTACTATAAGGTTTTTGTTTTTTTTAAAAAGGAAAAGAATAATAAAATAGAAGAAACAAATAACAAAATAAAATAAAAAATCACAAAAAAGGAAAAAAATTAGCAATGGATTCTGGAATCCGTCACTAACTTAACGACGGAAAACCTCTTCCGTCGCTAACTTAGCAACGAATATCCTCATCCGCGATCGAATTAGGTTTCTGTCGCTAACTTAGAGACGAAATTAGGTTTCCGTCACTAATATGTAGCCAACGACAATAGGATCCGTCGCTTATATGTAGTGACGGATATGAGTCTTTGTCACCATCTTGGCGACAAATTTGTTATTCCGTTGCTAACTTAGCGACGGAAGACAATATTCGTCGCTAAGTGAAATGAAAAAGGTTAGCAACGGATTCATTTATCTATCGGTAAATTAGCAACGATTCCCCTATCCATCGCTTAGTACTCTAGGTCTGGGGTTTAAATAAATAATAAAAAAATGAACATTTTTTATAATAAGATAGTAAAGAAAATGGAGGGGGAAAAAAGGTTAGCGACGGATTCGGGCATCCGTTACTAACTTAGCGACTAACTTAATGACTGATTTAAAATCAGTCGCTACGTTAGCGATGAAAATTTTGTTTCGTCGCTAAGTTAGTGACGGATTAATGATTCCGTCGCTATCCTTGGTCCTATCTGTTTAACACTTAAGTCACTTTTTCCACTTTTGTCTCCTATCTCTCCACGCCTCGATCCCCCACAGTCACTCTCTCCCTCTATCTCTCGAATCTTTATCTTCCTTCCAATCAACATCCACGATTTGAGTTTTTATAAAGCACAAGGGCATGTGCGAAGCTAGATTTTAGGCCTCTAACAGTTGGATTTCAGACTTAGGGCAGACGGATTTCGTTTCTTCTTTGCTAGGGTTCAGCCCGTACACCCCTGAAATCGGCTTGAATCTTGGTAGGTTTTCAAAATCTCTTTGAAGCCTAACGCATTTCGAAACATTATTTATCTTTTACAAGTATCACAGTGGATCAATTTAGTTGGAAACACCGGAAGTGTAGTGCTATCCTAGGTGAGTTCGTACTGTTCTTCCATAGGACTTTGTCTTGATTTGTTCATACTCCTTTACAATTATATCATGATCTGTTGTTGCCGGATTTGAATGAGTTAGCTTCTGTCTTAACTTGTGATGCTCAGTGCTATAGGTGTTTACTATGATGGTTCAATTCTATATAGAAATATGTTATAAGATCAATTTTTTCTCTTTGATGGAAGTCTTGCACGAATCTAGTTTCTTTTTTATTATGCCTAATCTAATAATGCCTTTTTCCTCCCTCGCGACCCTTCCTTCTATCTCCTCCTTCTCCAGATCTCTTGATGTCCAAACCCTAAGCCTTAATCCCCACCATGGTTCCTTTCTCTGTCTTCGAAACCCTAGGCTTTTCTTTATCAACTGCCTCTTCTTCAACATGCAAGTTATACATATAATATTGTGTAAGATTGATAAAAAATAAAGAAAATTTAAAATAACAAATGAATTTTGTGGATAAATTTAATGAATTTTTTTTAAGTATAAAGTTTACCCACAACAAAGGCAGACCCAAAGGGGTTTAGGGACATCATTATACTGTTTTTTTACTTTCATTTAGGGGCAGACCCACAACAAGGGCAGACCCAAGGACTGGTTCTCTGACAAACTACAATGCCTATGCCAAGCCTTATACTGTTTTGTTACCTCATCTAGGGGCAAAATTTTCTACTACAAGGAAGTGCCCCCATTCCTCCACCCTCATTTCCTTACCATCTCAAATTGATACATGATTTTCACATTCTACAATATGCAGCATTTTTTTAACAACATGACACACTTGCAATGCTAAAGTAGGTGTGGTAGCATAAAGCACTTTTGCGGCTAGAAATATCAGTTCCATTTCTTGCTGGTTTTATGTCTTAACTCTCAATGCATTTGATAGGAATCTGACCCTTTAGTTTCTTTGTCTAGAATTTTGAAGGCATCATCCTCACCCTCTCTTTTTTTGTCATTACACCCTTTTAGATAAATTGCATAAGCTCCAACTTTTTACAAAGAATATTCTCTGATGTTTGTCCATCTTTTGATTGTGTTTTTGAATCTCTCTCTCTATAGTATTTCAACTGTTTTAATTTGCTTTTTGCACTTCACCAAACATGCCATTCATTTTTCATGTATTGTCCATATCAAACATGCTTTGCAAAATTATTATGTCCTCTGAAGTACCACCCTAATTCATTAAGTTGATGTCAATATATATTTCTTATTCTAGCATTATGTATCATCCGTGAGTAAGTAATCTTTGTTCTTGTTCCAAAGGATGATATTCATATGGTACACACAAATAATAATTGTTCAAGCCAATCATAGTATTGACCAAGTTATATAGTCTATGTTAAAAAATATTTGTTTTTAATTTTTATTTTCGTTTTCTAAGTTGACCTACATATATATATTTTTATTTTTGTTTTCAAATGAAACCCAAACTATACCACAAAAATGCATTTTCCGCTTGCACTAATGTGTAATTTGCATTTTTAAGTGTGGCCCCTCAGGTAGGATGACTTGGTTATTAGTTTCATACCTGGCATGCCTATGTGTCATTTTCATTACTCTTTCTGAGTGCATTCTAACATCATTGTTTATCACATGTAATGCAGATAGTTTACTGCAATATTGGCAATCCACACTCTTTTGGTCAATAGCCAATTACTTTCTTCAGAGAGGTTGACATTGTGACTTAATCTGTGTTTAAATTTATTATTTATCCTTGAAACAATTAGAAACATGGTAAGCTTTATACTCAACATTTATCTTTTACTGCTTGCTGGAATACTTTGCTTGCTGGAGTATGGTTTTTATTTACTGCTTACTATATGCAAAACCTTTGACTGCTCGCTGGTTCTTGCTTATTATTTACTGCCTGCTGGAAAAACGTTTTACTGGTTCCTGGAATATGGTTTTTTTTTACTACTTGCTATATGCAAAACCTTTGACTGCTTGCTGGTTCCTGCTCATTATTTACTGTCTGCCGGAAAAATTTTTTACTGCTTGCTGGAGTATGGTTTTTATTTACTGCTTGCTATATGTAAAACCTTTGACTGCTTGCTGGTTCTTGCTTATTATTTACTACCTGCTGGAAAAACCTTTTACTGGTTGCTGGAATATGGTTTTTATTTACTGTTTGCTGTATGCAAACCTTTGACTGCTTGCTGGTTCCTGCTCATTATTTACTGCCTACTGGAAAAACCTTTTACTGCTTGCTTGAATACCTTGTTTGCTGGACTATGGTCATTATTTACTGCTTGCTGGAATACTTTGCATTCTTTTGGTAGATCATTCAGGTCAGTTAGTTGGAACACTGAAGGTATTTTGTTTGCTACAAAAGTGTTGAATATGGTAAGCTTATTGAGGCACTTTCTTATGTATTCATAAAACATGCAATTGTTGTTTCCATCATTTGTCTAACTTTTCCATTTGTCAGTATAAACGTGGAGGATACGCCCGAACTTCACAAGCACGATCTAGCCCTTCTCCTTCCCCTTCGCCGTTTCCATCCCCCTCCACTTCTGAATATCCTCCCATCTTCTTCCGTTGCACCGTCGGTGCAACAATCAAATGTTGCGGGGGACTTAGGCATAGAAGATACACTAAATTTCATATCCGCATTTGGAGATTTGTAAGTATTTAATTTAAACATTTTTTAAATGATTCTTTTATATATATATATATATATATATATATATGAATGTTGTAATTATCTATATTTATTTACCATTGCTGTAACACCGACATTGCGGTGTCTGTAATTTAATTATATAGAGAGATTTATTTATTTAAATCGGTGTTTGATTTTGGGGTTTTTTTTTTATTTTATTTTTGGCATATTCTTAAGTTGCCGGGTTCGCGATCGAAATAAACCCCATTTGCATGAAATTCATGTTCTAGCGAAAAATGAATATGAAATATATGTATATGTAAAAAAAAAAAAAAAAAAAAGGAGACGCAGTGTTTTGAGGCAAAACACTGCGTCCCCAAATCTGATTTGAGGATTAGGGTTGGAAACCCTAATCCCTCTCTCTCTCTCTCTCTCGCTTTCTCTCTCTCCTCGACTCTTCATTTCTCTCCCCCACCGCAGCACCGCGAGCTCCTTCGCCGTGAGCTCTGCCGCCAACAGCACACCGCCCTCATCATCATCATCTTCTTCTTTTTCTTCTTCTTCTTCTTCCTCTTCTTTTCCTCTCGGTTTCTCTCTCACAGTTTCTCTCCATCTTACTATCGCTCTGTCACTTCAGCTTCGCCACTCCGTCGCGGTCTCTCTCCCTTCCGCCACCCATCGCCGCAAGCGCACCACCCACCGCCGCTACCCCTTCCTCCCGCGAGCACCGCCTTTCCGCGCGAGCACTCTGTAGAGCGATCTCCCCCGGCCCGAGCCGAGCATGCCCCTGCGCGATCCACCCAGCACGAGCACGATCGTGCCCCTGCGTGATTCTCCCCGCACGAACACAGCCCGCCTCAGTCCGCGAGCACGAACCAGTCCACAAGCACGACCCAGTCCACGAGCGAGCATGCCTCAGTCCGCGAGCGAGCGTGCCTCAGTCCGCGAGCGCGAGCCAGGCCGCAAGTGCGCTTGCGCACGAGCGTGCACCAGCCCGTTAGCGATTAAGCCCGCAAGCCACTGCCGGCTCGCAGGCCCATCAACCGCAAGACTACCAGCCCGTAAGCCCATCAGCTCGCAGGCCTGCCAGCCCGCTAGCCCACTGGCCCGTAGACCTGCAGGCCACTGGCCCGTTAACCAATGAACCCATGAGCCCGCTGTAGTCCGCAACGGCCCACCAGGGCTCGTGAGCTCGTGAAGGCCCGTGAGCCCGTGACGGCCCGTGAGCCCGTGACGGCCCGTGAGTCCGTGACGGCCCGCAAACCTCTGTGCAGGTAACTCACTTAGGGTTTTGCTTCCGATCTAAGTGTTTGAACCTAACTAATAAACTCTGTCTTGATAGGTAGCATTTCAGATCTTGGAGTGATCAAGGAGACATACGGACAAAGGTCTGCGTTCTAAGAAAAACCCTAGGCGAGGGATTTCGGGCCCTTTTGATTTGGTTATTAAATTTAGGGTAAATTTAGAATAAAAAATCTTGTTTATGTTAGAATGTAAACTAGATTCGCAATGAATGCATTTTCGGACATTATATGCGGTTTATTAGGTTAGTATAGGAATTTATATGAAATGGGACTGATCAAGATTATAGAATCAAATTAAGTTGATTTGAATAGTTTCCCTTGGAGTTTAAATTGACCTATGCATGAAAATAGTCGGAAATTGGGATTTGAGTGCAAGAGTTGATGCAGCCTTTCTCATTGTAAATTGTTCTGCTTATAGACAATTTAAATACGATCTCTGTATTATGAAAATAGACTCATATACCTTGAAAATAATATATGGCTTGAAACATTTGGATGGAAATCGAAAAGTGTATGATTTTTTCAAAGATTTTTCATCCTATAGGAAAATTATTTTTTTTAATGCTTATTTCTGACCTTGAGTAGTTTTAGGGTTGAATTTAACTTGATTTAAAAGTACGTTAATTGTTTATACATGAAATGCAATTGATGTCATTAGAGTGTATTCTTAAATTGAAGAATTATGTTTTGTACAAATTTAGGGAAAATGGATAAACCCTCTAATACTTGAAAATTTGATGTTAAATTATGATGATCTGATTAGGTTGATCTTTTTGGAGACTTGAGGAGTCAGATTCAATTTGTTTTGAAAATAGGGAGTGACTACCCTCCCTAAAAAGGTGAGTGAGACTTTGACATCTATTATTGATTGACAAATCATGTTTTACCGATTTTCAAACGACATGATTTCTATACGTGTGAAAACTAAATTTTTCAATTTTGATAGACATATTTTTGTGGCCATTGGAGTGTCCCAACTGTTGATTTTATTGATTTGCATCCATGAGTTTAATAACCGGATACTGTGTCATTTTTTTTGATATATTGACATGTTTTAATGCTTATACTGTATTGGCACGAAATTTTAAATGGATTTACATGTACTATTTGGGCTATATGCCCGACCGACGTTATGTTACGATGCATGAAGCTATTTACCCGGCCAACATGATGATGTGATGCATGGGGTTACGTGCCCGGCCGACTTGGTGATTTGGTGATATGGTGATATGGTGATATGCTTCCTATAGTATTCCGTAGCTACAAAGGCGTTTGTAGAGGCACGGGTTGCCTGGATACGCTTTTGCAGGAGGTATCCGCAAACGTCATTTATTCTAAAGGCTATAGGCGCGACTGGTTGAACCCAAGTAGGGGGAGGACGTGTGTGACGCCACCGTCTAGCACCGGGTAGGGTCCTATACACGATGAGTTGGCCCCAGCGAACTCATGGCCAACGTCGGGATAGAGAGCGTTTTAAAGTCCTTGCATGATAAAACCCCCGATGCGTCTGTCCTTGGTCACGGTTGACCTTTGCCAGGACCATTTTTGGCTCGCTCTGATAGTACTTGATTTTAAATGGATGCATATATATTCGTTATCGTGTGATTGATTAAATGATTTCAAATTGCTAAACATATCATGTTTTGTCGCGAAATGTAAATTTTGGTTTCAAATGATATTATTTGACACTCCAATTGTTCACCCATGCTATTTTTGCTTGATATTATCCCCCTCACTCACTGAGTATCTTCCCATGATACTCATCCCTCTCTTTTCCTTCCTCAGACAGGTTTATTGTGATAGAGCGACGTTACAGGCTCTAGAGCGGATTTGGTATTCCCGACGGTGAGATTTACTTTAAATAGAAATATGAACTCTTAATTTAGTTCAACCCTGCGAGGTCTTGACATTAAGGTCTGTAGTTGGCCGTGTACTTATTTTGGGATGACTGTATAATTTAACTCTCATATTTCCTATGTATTGAGGCGATTGTTCTTATTTGAATGTTACTTAGGAGAATTATTGTATCTTACATAAAATTTAGATCCGCTCTGTATGGCGGCTGTTCATGCTCTAGTTGGGCATGACAGTAGAGGTCTGTGGCTAGAACTGCTAGAAACTTGTAACCTTGCGTTGTTTTGGATGCTGGCGGTGGTGTTTGTTGATTTTGGAGAGGCCGGGATGGCCATTTATTTAGATTATAGATTCATTTTGATTATACAGGTTTAATTATATACGGGAAACGTCCGATTTATGGGGAGGTTCTGTCCGATTTTCTGTAAAAATAGAGCCGGCATCCTAGGACAACGGGTGGCTGTTCACGATCCTGGTTTGGGGCGTGGCATTATTGATATTTTTTTCGATGCATAAACTTTTATTCGATGAATGTTAGTTGGATTGCAAAATTTTAAGATTTATCGGATGAATGTTGTTAGATGAATATTGATGATTTTTTTGTTCGATTGGATATTAATGGAATATTTGGTTGGATTCGAAGCGATATTGGATTGGATGTATACCGATGGATTTTTTTCTTGGATTGGATCTATGAATGTTGGTTGCACAAGGTATTTTTCTTTCTCAACAGGGAAAAACATTAAAACGATCCGAAATTTTTTTTTCCACTATTTCCAGATCCGTCGCTAAATTCGTGACAATTTTTATGGTAAAAATTTCTAAATTCGTCACTAAATTTGTCGTTAAATATAGAGTTTAACGACAAACAAGAACTATCCATCGCTAACCATAGACTAATTTTAGCGACGGATAAAGCTCATCCGTCGCTAAAGTTAGCGACGGAAATAAATCATCTGTCGCTAAAGTTAGCGACAGAAATAGATCATCCGTCGCTAAAGTTTGCGACGGAAAACAATATTCGTCGCCAATTTTAGTGACGTAGAGCAAAATCCGTCACTAAGTTTTGCGACAGAGAGTAATATCCGTCGTTAAGATTAGTGATGGATAAATAAATCTGTCACTAAATTTAGCGAAAGATATTTCTGTCCATCGCTAAGTTTAGCCATGGATGGTTCTGTCCATCGCTAAGCTTAGCCACAGATGGTTCTGTCTATCGCTAAGATTAGCGACGAACGTGTTCTTTCGTGACTAAGTTAGCCATGAAATTTGGCGATGAATTTTTTTTCCTCATTACATTAGCGATGAATTTTGCTTTTTTGTTGCTAAATTTTTGCGATGCCGTATTAGCCATGAAAAATTTTCATCGCTAAATCTCTCGCTGAAAAATTTAGTGATGAATTTTCTTATGATTTTCGTTATTAAATCCGTCACCAATAGCGTGTTTTTTTGTAGTGTATGTTGTTGCCCAAAAATCTTTAATTAGGCAGTCAACTCTTCCACCTTGGACAATAAAATTGTTTTCAAGACTATCTACTCGATTGTAGAGCTCATTCACACTTTTTGCTACTTTGAGGAATCTCGTAACCTGCTCCTCAAACTCCTCCGACCACTCTCAATTAAAAGAGTCCATCATCGTTACACCACAAGTAATCCCACTGAGTCTGGGTAGCTTCTTAAGTCTACACTCTGATACCAATTGTCACACGCTAACTTTTCTCTTAAGATAGACATGGGTAACACTTACTTGGACAATGTCATCCAAGAACGTAAGCCAACCAACAATTCAGAAGCGATTACATAGTGTAGCACGTTTGTATGTATTGATTTTAACATTTGCCTATTATATCATAAGTGAAGCAAATGTGTAAAAGCGATTGCATGAGAGACATTTGATTGTAAGCTAAGATTCAGCTCCTTAGACGTCGGATGGATTCTCTTATGCTATAGAGACTTTTAAGAACATATAGATCTAGTAAGAGGAAACATTAAAATGTCTTAGGAGCCGTATAAGACTTTTTTGTGTTAAACATTTTTTCTTGCTTTCAAACTTTACTCTATTACAAGAAGCGATGACACACGTTATGCTTTTTTCATAAATTTTTACAAACTCTCCTCAACTCTATAAATATTACCTAAAGTAAAATATATGTGAAAAATGGAAAACATCTGAACACTTTATTTTTATATTTTTAATATTTCCTCTTATTTGTTTTTCTATTTTTAACTAATTTATTAAATTTTTTAGCCATAAAAACTGATTTCAATTTTTCTTATTTAAGGCAGATCCAATGATTTTTTTAATTGATATATTATCAATTGATTAATTGCCAAAAGAATAGGACTATTTTGTACTAATAGTACCCAATTGACAAAAGTTTTTATTCATAAATAGATGTTTTATTTATTTATTTAGTTATTAGTTTAATTAATTTAGGTGAAATTTGACATTTTATTTCCAACTTCAAATGTTTGTCATAGTTAATTTTAGCATATCTATTTGTTGTAAGTATAAAATTCTTTAAATTCATTGATATAATGAGATTAATAGTATTTAGTTTATACTAATACATGTACTTATTCACATAATTTTTTTTTTTTCAAATTCACTTCATAGGAACTAGAATTATTGATACAAGTTAATACATGTGCTATCTTTTCTTTTGTTTTGGTTGTACACATTAATTTAGCCTATGTTATGGTGCCTTATGACTTAGTATTGTTGATACTAGTTGGTGCTTGTGCTCCTATGGGTAGGACTAGCGATTGGGTCGGGCGTCCCGGGGTCGGGCCGTCCCGAGCTCGGCCCATTCTGATGGGCTGAGTTTAGCTCATTTTAGGGTCATCTAGTTTTGTTTTTCTTTGCTCTAGAATATGTGCAAAATCAAGATAACTAAACACTTTCAAGTGAGAAATATTTGCTCCACACTTGTTGTGGATTGATATTCTTTAATCTCTTTGTTGGATTTTTATTGAGCAAAAATATTTCATAATCCACTACTTCAACCCATTCTTCCCTTCAAGCATGCTATAAACCATGTTAAGAATTGTTTTCTTCTTTTTTTTCCTCCAACTATTTTGTTGTGGATAGTATAGAGCCGTCAAGGATCGCCAGATGCCATGTTGTACACAATAGCCTTCAAAAGTTTTGGATGTGTACTCGCCTCCTCAGTCAAATTGAAACTCCTTGATATGATAGCTGCTTTAATTCTTAACCACTGTTTTGAAATTTTTGAAGGTGTCAAAAGTTTCAAAACTTCTCCTTTAGGAATTACACCCAAGATTTTATGTTACAGTAATCAATAAATGTTAGAAAATAGCAATTGTCTCCTAAAGATGTTGGTGAGAGTGGCCTACCTATATCGGTTTGGACTAAATCAAGTGGCTTGTTTGCATGAAATGTTACCTTCTTGGGAAGCTCTCACTTGATTGCTTGCTAAGAACACATCCCTTACAAATTTAGTGAGGACAATTGATGTAAGACAACCCTTTCACCATCTTTTTCTTGTTGAAACTAGGTTAAGACCACCAAAATGAAGGTGCTCAAACCTTAAGTGCCATAGCCAGTGATACAAGATGCTACAACAAATTAGAAGATCAAACTCAAGTATTGCAAGATTAAAAAACAAGTTGCAAATATTTTCACAAAATCACTACCATGAGCAAAATTCAAACTATTTCACGATATCCTCGGTGTATCAACAAAAGTACACTAAGGAGGAGTGTTAAAAATTAATGTACTCTCTGGAAAGTCTAAAGTAATATATCTTTGCCCAAATAAGTATAGAATTATCAAGACAAAAATAGTAAAATGTTCAAGAGTTTTACTTGGCTCGAATAATCTAGAAGCATGAGGGGGGAAAATCAACTTAGTAAAAGGTATACTAAAAGTTTCACCTATGTTGGTGAAACATGCGGATGCAAAACAAGATCTAGAACTTTCTTGGCAGGAGTTTGGCTATAAATAGCCAAGCGAGCCGTTGCAAAGAGAACATATGGAAAGTGAAATAGTATCCAAACATCCGAAAGCTAGTGCTCTTTATATATACCAAACTTCCATTTCATCATTTTGGTTGTAATTCCAAACTAATTTCAAGTTTACTTTTCACAAATTATCTATACAAACTAAAAGCAAAATTTTACCAACCTATACCCAACAACAACTAATAAATTGATTATCATTAGCTTATAATGTGTTATAAATACACAATCAATAGGAGTAGTTTTTGCTAATTTTTAAGGAAGTTTACATTCAAGAAACTATTGGAAAATGGGGCGGGTCCGCCCATGAGCGCAGACCCATTCCAAACATATTCAAATAATTTTTTTGAATTTCAAATGGGGAGAGAGTGGTTATTGGAACAACTCCCTACTAAACTCCCTCTCTTTTCAAAATGCCAACCACCCCGTTTTTGTATGTGAATTTGAAATGAGAGGGGAAGGCACAAATCTGTTTTTTGAGTATGACAAAAGTGAGAAGTCATTTTTTGTGTGTGAGTAAAAGAAAGAAAATGATTCTCACATTTTAAATAAAGAGAGGACTTGAAGAATATCGATCGTTGATTTCACCAGGGCATTGGAATTGTGAACAATAGAGGGTGATCCAACTTTGTGTCATCCTCTTGATCTAAAATGTCTAACCATTAGAAAGAGGTAAGTGATTCTACCCATTTATAATCCAGGAATTTTTTACATGAAAATTATATTTGTCGGTTTGTTTAAAACCTTCATTAGTATCAGAGTAATTTAGAGTGTTTCCTGCCTTATTACTAGGTATTAATAATGTAGAAAGCCATAAATAATATTTTATGTTCATTAATGGCAACTTGAAATTGGCTCAATAGTATGCTCTCAATTTTATACCGTAGTATACCCATAATATGATGATTAAATCACTACAAAAAAACACGGTTTTAGCCACGAATTTTCGCGACGGAAAAAATTCGTCGTTATTTTGCGACGAATTTAGCGACAAAAACTTTTTCGTCGCTAATTTGCCACAAAATTTGCAACGAAAAAGAAGTCGTGGCTAAATTAGTGACGGACACATCATTCGTAGCTAAATTCGTCGCTAATTAGTGACGAAAAAATTTTCATGGCTAAATTCGTCCCTAATTAGTGACGAAAAAATTTTTGTGACTAAATTCGTCGCTAATTGGCGACAAAAAATTTTTTCGTTACAAATTTCATCGCTAAATAAGTTTTTTATATATAATTAAATAAAATATAATATTAATATAATATTTAAATTAAAAAATTAATTTAACAACCACGGTTTAGCGACGGATTTCTAAATCCGTGGCTGATTCAGCAACGGATTCGAAATCCGTCGCTAAATAGGTTTTTTATATATAATTAAATAAAATATAATATTAATATAATATTTAAATTAAAAAATTAATTTAACAACCGAATTTAATTTAGTGACGGATTTCCAAATCCGTGTCTGATTTAGCGACAGATTCCAAATCCGTCGCTGAATTTTATCTTCTTTTAATTATAATTTTATTTTATTTTTATTTTTTTTATTATTTTATATTAACAAATCATATTATTATTTTATAATATTTTAATTTACATTTTATTTTATTATATTATATTTCTTAATTCTTAAAAAAAACCATATATTTTATTTTATTTAAATTATATATATTTTTTAATTAATTAATTTATTTTTTCTTTTTTAAGGTAATTTTATTTTATTTATATTATTTTATTTAATAATATAAATTTTTTTATTAAATATTAATCTCGCGGGCGCCGGCCCGTGCACGCACGGGCGCCTGCCTGCTGGGGCATGCCACAAAAAATATAAATATATTTGAAGTTGGAGGGATTCGAACCTTCGACTTGGATCTCGAAAACATGCTACACTACCACTGCACCACAGGTGTTGTTGTGTGACTTACTTCCTCCGCTTTGTTTTCTATTCTCACTTTTGTTTTCCTTATCTCTATTTTTGGGTTTTTTTTTCTTTTTACTCTCATTTCTTATATATAATAATTTTATTATAATATATAATAATTTTATTATAACGAATAAAAATATTTTATAATTAAATATATAGATTTTTTAAAATATTAATATATTATAATTTATTGATAATTATAATTTTATAGTTTTGAGATATTGTAATCCATTTTTAAATTATAAATTATGGATTAAAAA
This sequence comes from Dillenia suffruticosa, assembly GCA_033439265.1. Taxonomy (NCBI): domain Eukaryota; kingdom Viridiplantae; phylum Streptophyta; class Magnoliopsida; order Dilleniales; family Dilleniaceae; genus Dillenia; species Dillenia suffruticosa. Next base: position 10,117,263 of record JAVTVX010000016.1, on the reverse strand, counting down.
AATAAAATAAAAATGAAAAAAATAATAAGATAATAAGATAAAAGAAAAAAGAAGAAATCAAAATATAATATAAACATATTTTTTAATTAATTTATTATTTTATTTTAAATTAGTATTTTATTATTTTTTATTTTATTAAAAATTATCATATTTATTATTTTTAATTAATATTATTTTAGGTGGGTGGTATAAATAAAAAAAGTTATTATATTTATTATTTTAAATTATTATTATATATTATTTTATTATTATTAGAAAAATGTGAAATAAAGATAATAAATAATAAAAAAGAAATTTATATCATAATAATATCTTTGACTCGGTGGTTTAGAGGTTGCATGCAGGAGTTCGGAAGAGTGCGGAGTTTGGAGTTCGAAACACGCTGGAGGCAAAAGGTATTTTCCAACAATTAAGAGTGGTTGCGCGGGGTGCGGGGTGCTGGCTCAGGTGGTACGTGCTCGGGCGGGTGGGCTCGGGGTGCTGGCTCAGGTGGCACGTGCTCGGGAGGGCGGGCAGGCTCGGGGTACTGGCTTAGGTGGCACGTGCTCGGGCGGGTGGGCTCGGGTGGGAATTTCAGCGACGGATTTGAATCCGTCGCTGAATTTAGCGACGGATTTTTGCGACGGATTTTTTTTTATTACAGATTTTTTTTCCCCTAAATTAGTGACGGATTTTAGCGACAAAAATTATTTGTCGCTAAATTTAGCGACGAATTTTAAATTTTCGTTGCTAAATTTAGCAACGGATTTTTTTTATGTCGCTAATTTAGCGATGGATAATTTTTCGTCGCTAAAGTTAGTGACGAATTTTAGCAAAGAAAAATTATTTGTCGCTAAATTTAGCGACGGATTTCAATTTTCGTTGCTAAATTTAGCGACGGATTTCTAATTTTCGTCGCTAAATTTTTACGACGCGTTATTAGCAACGAAAAATTTTTCCTCGCTAAATCCGTTGCTAATGTTTTTAGCGACGAATTTTTTAAAAATTTTCGTCGCTAAATTTGTGGCTAAAAGGCTGTTTTTTTGTAGTGAATCTACAAAATTTTGTATGCATCCGATGAGTACATTATGAAATATAACAAATCCTAGCTGAAACTTAATGCACTCGTATTTTTAGAAAATACTGTGTTTCATGATATGAAATTTATATGTTTAGATTCCTCCCAAAAATGCTTTTCAACTATATAAAGATCACAAAAAATGGTTAAAAATTGAGAGAGATATGACCATTTAAAATTTGGGTCGAAAACAAAAAATTTAATAAAGATGATGAACAGTATTCATGGTCATTCCCACTCTCGGCAGTGGCATGTGAAGTCCACCCCCTAGACTAATGTCATCCGATTGAAAATTCGAGTCCACCATTAAATTTAGAGATATCAAAAATAGGGTGTAACCAAATTTTGGTGGTCAAAAATTCCCAGGGAAGGCGTCGCGTGGAATAAACGCGCCACCCAAGAAGAATAAGCATGTGTCCATTTTCGACAGCCCATCTCAGCAGCACGTGGAGGCAAGTGCAGCCTCTGTTTCTGCTAGAATTTTCATCAAAATGATTTCTATTCTCTCCAGAATTTTCTATAATTTTTAATTTATTTTTCGGATTCCAAAAAATAATTTTGATAGATTTTTAAACCTAAAAATTGTTTAAAATTATAGAAAAATTATTTTCACTACTAAAAAAATTCTAAAAATTTTTATATGAGTCAAGAAAATTATTTCTTAATTTTGGCTACTTGAGTGGAAATTTGTTTTTCATACCCATTATTTATTTGTATCTTTACTCATTATTTAAGTTTGAAAATTAGTTTTTCTAACATGTAATTGTTTGAAATTTGAGCAAATATTTTTAAAATAAATATTTTAATATTTATAATAATATTATGATTGGTTGCGTGTCTAACCTAATATTTTTCCTATTTTCAGAGAAAATGGTGATAATCGGTCGTATTTTTTATTGTTTTCAAGGCCTCTGAGGAGGGAAAGAGATTTGAGAAGTTCAAATAGTTTGATGAAGTTGGGTCTAATATTGACTTACAAAATGGATCCATCTCATACTTTGTCGGATCATCTTGAAATCATGGAAGAAAAACAATTGAAATTTATTCAATTAGGTCATATTTTTATGGAGGATGACGCATAGATATTGAGAAATTCTCTATCTCCTTATTAGATTAGCGTGGTTGATAAGTTGCTTGTCAAGAACGGATATATGATTCTTCAAAATATGAGACCATTATTAATAGAAAAGTGAGAAGTCAAGAATATAGAGAGGCAAATGAAAAAAAGGCTATCCAAAAATATAAATAATTTCTCACGAGCAGTAAGGAGATTTACTCCTAGAGATAAGCTATCTAAGAGAATTATAAATATGATATCACGAATGGATTTTTCGTGAACAAAATAATATATTTACATTTTTTTTGCATGTTATGACTATTAGCTATATTTGTTGAATCGCATCATCATGTAGACAAAAGAAAACTAGAGTCTCTTGAATGAAAATTTTGGATTTGTAGAATTTGAATAATTTTCATCCAAAATTGAAACAATATTTAAATAGTTTGTGTATTTAAATCAAAATTTTGGATTGATAGAATCTGAGTAATTTTCATCCAGAATTGTAATATTATTTAAATATTTTATGTTTTTAAGTGGGAGGTTTTTCGGTAAAAAGAATTTGAGTAATTCTCAGTTAAAATATATTGGATTTTATAGTTTTAAATTAAATTTATGATGGTGATGTATTAGGACCATAGATGATGATTGAGAGCCTACTGAATTTTAGATTCTATATCTAATGTTGACATATCATAAATATTAATTTTGAAATATAAATTTATGTGAATGATATGAGTATTAATATTAGGGTCCACCCTCTTAGAAAGCCAAACCATAGCATCAAAGTCCATTATTACAGGTTTGAATAGAGTTGACAAATTGAATAGCGATGATAATGAGATTTGATGCCATAAAATGTGAAATGTACTGAAAGAACAAGATACCTTGGAATATATCAAGCATGTCACGTAGGATCGTAGTGTAGGCATTGCTGCTCTGCAAAGGAGAGAACAAGATGCTTACCAGACGTGAAAAATTATAGTTTTTACTATTCGTACAACCTTAGTTAACTCTGTGATTGATGGCATGATTCCCAAGTATGAGCAATATGCGACTGCTCATAAAATCTGGGTGTACCTCAGGGTAAAACATGGAGATACCAATGACTTATTTTAGACAAATGACTATAAGTTTGATAATAAGTAAAAGCAAAGTAGCCACAGTATCAAATAGTTGTTAAGGGTCATGTCTAACATGATTAGGAGTGGTAGTCAGTTGGCTATGTTCTCTTTGATAAACAGAAAGTTCAAATCTTGATCCGATCTTTTCCTGCCAAGTGGGAGCACCTGAAAGTCAGTTTGATTCACAATTATAGTATGAAAACTGTCTCAGATGATGCTCTCCACTTGAGCTTGGGGATGAGCGATTTAATACTGCAACACAACCAATGCTTTGTTGTAAAGTCTAGTTTCAAGAGAGTTTCAGACTCTAAATATGAGAAAGACAAGAATGAAAGCAAGAAAGGAAAGGAGACTGAAAATGGATCACAAAAGAACAATTCAGAATATAAGAACAGACTGAGAGATATTTGTGAAATTTTGTCAAGTGTCTTTTGATAGAAGATGGTTTTATATAGAGAACAATACAAGATGGAGGTGAGAGGAGTTGATACTTGTAAATTGAAATTACAAAATGATTGAATTCTCATTCTGTATGATATTCTCTACGTGACAGAAATTTGACGAAATTTAATATCTGTTTTTATTCTTTCGAAACTTGACCATGTTTTTTAAACTTTCAAAGAGACAGGGTGAATTTACATTTGAATGACATGTATTGGTTCTAGACAACTTGTAAATGGTTTCATCGTGTTGCAATACGATGGATGAATCTTTAACTAAGTTAAATATTGTTATGCTTGTACAATGATGAGAAACAACTTGGAAAAGTCATTTGGTATGAATTTCTATTACTATTAGTCCATTTGGATATTTGTAATCCAATGTATATGAAGGCAAGACATGAAGTTTTGCATTTTATTACGTTTATAGATGATTTCACATGTTTTGAAAATATCTATTTGATTTTTCATAGGTCTGAAGCACATGAGTGCTTTAGACGATATATGAGTGAGGTAGAGAATCAAATGGATAAAACGATAAAAGGGTTTTTAGAACAGATAAAATATGTGAGTATCGATTAGATCATTTAAAAGTCTAAGTAATGAAATAGGCACAATCTGATATTTGACAATTCCTTATATACCTCAATAGAGTGGTATTATAGTAAGAAAGAGTTGGATATTGTTAGATATAACGAAATCTGTGATAATGTAGACTAACTTGTAGATTTCTTTTTAGGGAGATGTTATGTTAACTGCAGACTATATTTTGAATAAAATGTCTTCAAAAATAGTACCATTGACATTATATGAATTTTGGACCGGTAAAAAACCGAGTTTAAGTAATCTCAGACCTTGGGGATCAGTCATCTTTATTTAAGATTTCCAATAAGTTTGAAAAAATAAGTTTCCATGAAAGTAAGAATATCTTTATAAGATATTCTAACTAGTCTAAAAGTTAAGTATTCATTGATTAATGAGAAAATAGTACTGCAGTCAAGATTAAATCACAAAATATCGTATTTTTAGAGAATAAATTTCCTGACAGATGTGATGTGAAAAATATAGAGTTTTTATTTGAATTGGTTAATTCAAGGATGGCTCTATATATAATGGATCATTAGAATAATGTTGATCTTAGTGAGAGTGATTCAAATTCTACTGATCCAACTAAGTTACAAACCCAAAAAAATATTAGGAAAACCATGTCTAAGTGTTAGTTTGAGATTGAAGGATACGTATTTATTATTTTTTCAAAAGATGAAAAAAAGCCTAAGAACATAGATGACGTTCTATCTAGTCCTGTCAAGGATGAATGGAAAAGTCAATGAAAGAAGATTTAGAGTTAATAAGATCCTACAATACTTTAAGAATTAGTTGAATTTCTACTAGAGCACTAAATTATTGAGAACAATTATGTTCTCAAAACCAAGCGTAGGATAGATGGTACTACTGAGAGATATAACACTTAATTGGTAGTAAAAGATTGCACATGGTAAAAAAATGTTAATTATGAAGAAACCTTTTCTTGACAGTGAGATTCACCTCCTTTCATCCATTGTTGGCAATGGATTTAGAATTACGTCATATGGATGTGCAGACTGCCCTTCTCAGTAGAGAACTTGAGGAGAAAGTCTATATAGTACAACCAGAGGGTTTAGTCATTAAAGGCTAGGAAGACGGAGTATGTAAATTGAATAGATCAATTTATGGTTTTAAGCAGCTTTTGTGACAACGGTATTTGAGATTTCTCATAGATGTGATCTCTTACGATTTCATCATGATGGATGAAGCCCACTATGTCCATGTTGAAAAGTTTGATGATAAGTTGGTAATTCCATTCTTATATGTCGAGGACATAATGTTAGTCGCGAATAATAAGGAGTATGTCTTTCAAATATTGAAATGGTTATCTTCTAATTTTTGAGATGAAGGATATAGGTTGAGGTAGATTAGGAATTAAAACCCATAGAAATCGTTCTAAGAGATTATTGGAATTGTCTCAAGAATCTCATATTATAAAGGCTCTAAAATGATACAAAATTAAAAATTGCAAACCCATAAAAACTCCTGTGGCTAAAGGTGATGGTTCAACCAATGCAAAATGCCTTAAAACTCCTAATAAATAGATAAAATGTCTAGAGTACAGTACACTAGAATAGTTGGGAGCTTGAAATACGCTATGATATGTACTCATCCAAACATTTGTTATACTATGAATTTGATCAACAAGTATCTGTCCAATTTGGGGAAGAATGATTGGATTGATGTGAATAGAATATTGAGATATCTGAACTGAACTGTAAATTATTTCCTTCATTATTAAGGAAAGGATTTAGTATTGAATGATACACAGATAATTATTGAGGAGATGATTTAGATGGAAGAAAAACTACCTCTAGTTATATTTGATTGCTTAATGATAGCGCTATCCCATGGAGTAGTAAGAAACAAACTTGTATATCTCTTTCCATGATGGAAGTAGACTTTGTTTTCTGTACTTCCACAGCTCAGGAAAAAATTTGGTTGTATAAATTTTTATAATATTTGGAAGTAGAAAACAATTTAGTGGGAGTTTGACAATCTTTTTTGATAATCAATCAGCTATGACTTATGTTATAGACTCCAAATATGATGACAAAAAAATATAAACACAAAAATTAATCTTGTCCAAGACATGATTGAAAAAAGAGAAACACACTAAAATATATACCTATATATTTGACGGTGGTTGGTCATTTTACAATGTGAATACCCAAAGACATATTTGTGAGACATGTTAAAATTCTTGGATTAAATAGGCTATGACAGTATTTGTGACTGTGATTATAATTGCTATTATATACAGAGTATATATTAACTAATACTCATATTTATTGACATTTGAATTTTATTTTTATATTCAAAATTCTTTTGTCTGTGTTTGAAGTTTTGTCGGACAAATTTTGAAATTCGCTCTCTTATATGAACAATTACCTCTAATATCTGTGTAATATGTAGAGATGAGACAATATTAATTTGTAGTGGATTAATACATATATGTCATCTTAATTAAGTACTAAGATGAGATTACCGATTGTATATACATATCTAGTTCTACAATCCATTGAGGTTGTCTAGTAGTCAGGAGTAAGTTTTCCTTGATATTGTATTTTTTTTTAGGACTTGTTAAAAAGAAAAATTAGATCTAGTGTTGTGAATATTTGGATTAAAATCTGGACGCTGTATTAATTTTAGAAAAAAAGACATACACTTCCAGATGGGAAGAAAGAGTATCGTAGGACGTGTTTCATACCACGTGTGCTTATGTGACTATATGAGTAATAAGATGATACATTTCTCTTCATCTCATTGTGCGAGACTTGAAAGTTTATATTTAATCTCAATTTATACGCTTAAAACTTTTGTCTATTTTTTGAAATTTTATTTTGGTATTACTATTTTATCATGACATTAAGAAATCATAGTTGATTCGATTTAGCGGTGCATATCTAGAAAAAAAACTAAGATAAAATTGAAAATTAATAGTATGAAAGGAAGATTATCTTTAACTGACACATTGTTTGTATTTAGAGACTAGTTAATTATGTCTATGACTTAGTGTTTATAGATGTAATTGTGAATACATGATTGGAGTTGAGTCATGTATACTTTTACATTATTTTTTTAAGGATGAGAGATACGTTGATTACGTTTAGTAAAAGAGATTTGGGGTATAGCAAGACACGATATCCTCATTACCATATCGAAAGTGAACTGCTATATATTATTAATTGGTATATAACTCTAGAGATTTTGGTATTCTCACAGGTCACATAATCTACTTGCCAGTATAAAGTTGGTGATATTCAATTGTAATGATCACACTATGTGCGAGTTTATTCCTCATGTGCAAGTGAAAAATATTGAAAAATTGCGTGGGTCTGCTCATAGACCCATCCCAAACACATTCAAATACTTTTTTTGAATTTCAAATGGGGAGAGGGTGGTTATTGAAACTCTCTCTCTCTCTCCCTAATAAACTCCCTCTCCTTTCAAAATACCAACCACCCCATTTTTGTTTGTGAATTTGAAAGGAGAGGGGAAGGCACAACTCTCTTTTTTTTTAGTATGACAAAAGTGAGAAGCCATTTTTTGTGTGTGAGTGAAAAAAAAAAGTTCTTCTCACATTGTAAATAAAAAGTGGGATTAAAGAATATTGATCGTTGATTTCATCAAGGCATTTTGATTGTTAATAATAGAGCGCGATCCAATTTTGTGATATTCTTTCAATCTAAAATACCCAATCATCAGAAAGAGATAAGTAATTTTAATCCGTTTAACATTCGGAAATTTTTTGTATGAAAATTATATTTGTTTGTTTGTTTAAAACCTTCTAACTATTTCATATTTATACTTGGGGTTTAATTTTCAGTGATTTCTGAGATCTCAAGAAAGAAATCTAATGTTTAATACTAAATATGACATCAATACATCAACAAATCAAGAAGGGTTGGACCTATCATGTTAAAACATTCTTTGCTCTGCCTTTTTTTTTTGCTGCATTATTTTGGATATCAAACTCTTATTATAGATTTTAGTTGAACCTCTAACTTTCATATTATGGGATGAAAATATCAACGTCAATCTATAAAATTAAATTTGAAGTAGGAGTACAAATGTCAAAATGAATAAAATATTAAAAAAAAATTGGGCAAAACAAGATAGGTATCGCCTCTTACCTATAACAAATAGTAGCACCAATCCTCCACCCTCTTATAATAGATTCGGGTTCGAGTGTCACTGTTAACAAAAAAAAAAGAAGTTATCAGACATGTTGGATTTTCATTGTTAAAAAAATGACACAAATTTAGCTCGTGTGCACTTTGGGGATAAGTGGGTTAGGCCTAATCATGGCAGCTAAAAGGTGTTGTCATCCCACCGGAGAATCCCCCCCCTTTTTTTTAACCTCATATTCAGTAATTCCGTTAAAATAAACAAATTTCTTATTAAACTCTTTATATAAGCAATTCTTATTCCATTAAAATAAGCAAATGGCATTAAACTAAGTTTGTTATATTTGTGTAAGGAGGAAAGTTGGGCTTTGCGGAGTACAATATAAAATGTATATGTAAAACTTCAAGTATCTAAAAAAAGTAATTATCATCTCATAATATAATAAAAAATTTGGATTTAAAATTAATATCTGAATTTGAAAAATTAAACAAATTAATTAATTGCTTTAATGTGATGTTGTGTTTGTTTTTTTCTTTTTTAAAGAAATTATGTACCTCTATTAAGTGAATTTCAAAAAACTGAAATATTATGTAAATAAATATATACATTCGGATAAGCAACTCATGGAAATGTAGCTAAGACATATATGCTAAAATAAGAAAAGTCTAATGATTCAAAATTCTGAAAATGAATACAAATTTCATTTGGATCCATTAGACCAAAAAGAAAAAAAAATGACGATGACCGATATAGTCTTCTAAACTAAACAAGTATATTCATTTACTTCTTCCTTAATTTCTTTTACATGTTATTTTTATCTCATGGCACTTCTTTTTTTCTTAGATTAGCTTAAATCGTCAATCAGGTATTTCAAAATAATAATCGATCTCTCATCAACAAAAAAAAAGAGAGAAAAAAATTTTTTTGTGACTAGGGAAAATTAGCGCACTACAAAAAAATTCACCTTTACCGATGGTTTTTTTACTCATTCTTGATTTTTCTAACCATCGCTAAATAGTTGAATGATGAAAGAATAAATATCAGGATAGACATTAGGGAAAAAATCATTAGACATATTACTGAAGTTTGTCGATAAAAATCAAGGAAGCATCCAAACGTTTCAAAATGTTGGCAAACTGCACCTTTGCCATCGTCTTATGCAGTTCAAACGTCGGCAGTATGTGCAATTTTCTCAACATTTGTGTAGAAACGACAAAAAAAAGGCTACGGAATTCCCTACGTTTACCAACAGAAAACGTTGGTAAATGCTAAAACATTTCCAACATATATAGTTCTAAATGTCAACAATTTTAGTGATATTTTCTGGTATTAAACGACAGGAAGAGCTAGTATAATGGTAAAAGATTTGGGTTTTCAACAAATGGTACCAAAAACCTATTCTATAACCTATTTATTAAATATTAATTAACCACAATATACATGCTGTAACTATAATTCATATTTTATTCATACTTCATTCAAATATAATATAACTCCAAATATTCAACGACCACAAAGCGCATATAATATAATTTCAAAAATCCATCAAGTATGAATATAATATAAACTTAATTTAAGCACAAAAATAAAAAAAATAAAATCACGAACAACTATTTGATTAAATTAAACAAATTTGTATATAGTAATTAAAATGTATAATACCAATATCTCACAAACTATCTTACACACAATATTCCATCATGAAAATTAACTAAAAAACATATGGAGAGATGTCATCACCACATACTGTTGGTGCATTATCAATAATATCTCCTTTTTCTAATTTCTATAAAACTGTTTAAAGAATTTACACAAATTCATAAAATATAATAATAGAAAATCTTCCAACTTATAGAAGATCCTCTAATTTACTTAAAAATTTTATTGCTTACATAAAGCAAAAACATCAAGAAAATTCCATTGGGAAAAGTGTTATTTTTTGAAGTGACGTTTAAATAAAATCCATAATCCTTTAATTTATAGAATAGGAGCATCCAAATTAAGGTGTCTAGTTCAATTAAAATAAAATACCATTAAAAATAATAAAGATTTTTATGCAAGGGAAAGACAAAATCATGCAAAAACTTAAGAAGAGTACTAACTTGGACATTCGACCAATCAGTTAATTGTACTCTTTTTTTTCTTTTTGGTACAATGAGATCAATCAAGCGGGTTCAAACCGGGGAAGGGAGAATGGAAGTTGGAAGATTCTACCTGTCATGCCCCAAACTGGGATCGTGAACAGCCATCCGTTACCCCTGGATGCCGGCTGTATTTTTACAGCAAATCGACTCCCCATATATCGGAGGTTTTTCATGTACAATTAAATATGTATATGCAAAATCAACCTGTAATTTAAACAAATGGTCATCCCGGTCTCTCCAAAAACAACAAATTCCATCTCCAAACATCCAAGACAACGCAAGACTTTATATTTTCCAGCAATCCTAGCCACAGACCTCTACTGTCATGCCCAATTAGAGCATGAATAGCCGCCACACCAAGCGGATCTAACTTTTATCTTATATACAATAATTTTCCCAAGTAACATTTAAATATGTACAATCGCCTCAATACAAATGAAATATGAGAGTTAAATTATACGGTTATCAAAAAATAAGTACACGACCAACTACGGACTCTAATGTCAAGATCTCGCAGGGTCGATACTAAATTAAGATTTCATATTTCTATTTAAACTAAATCTCACCGTCGGGAACACCAAATCCGCTCTAGAGCTTGTACCGTCGCTCTATCATAATAAACCTGTCTGAGGAGGGAAAAGAAAGGGGTGAATATCATGGGAAGATACTCAGTGAGTGAGGGGGATAATATCAAGTATAAATAGTGTGGGTGAACCATTGGAGTGTCGAATAATATCATTTGAAACAAAAATTTATATTTCGTAGCAAAACATGATGCGTTTAGCAATTTGAAATCATTTAGTCAATCACACGATAACAACCATGTATGTATTCATTTAAAATCAAGTAATATCAGAGCGAATCAAAAATGATCCTGACAAAAGTCAATCGTGACCAAGGACAGGTGTATCGGGAGTTTTATTATGCATAGACTTTAAAATGCCCTCTACCCCGACGTTGGCCATGAGTTCGCTGGGGCTAACTCATCATCATGTATAGGACCCCGCCCGATGCTAGACGGTGGCGTCACACACGTCCTCCCCCTACGTGGGCTCAACCGGCCGCGCCTATAGCCCTTAGAATAAATGACGTTTGCGGATACCTCCTGCAGAAGCGTATCCGGGCAACCCATGCCTCTATAAACGCCCTTCGTAGCTACGGAATCATCATAGTATCACAAAGGGCACAACGTCCCACAAATAACATCACATTATCGCATAACTAGTGGGCATCCAACCCACATAGTTCATAAAAAACATTTTAAATTTGCGTGCAAATACGTCTCATCAATTCATTTCAAAACAGCATATCAATGCAATGGTATAAAATGAAATTTATACATTTTCAAGTAATTGCACAATTATTGTTTCATTTCAAACCATAGATGCATAGTCATTGTAAATATAATTCAAAACACTCAAATAATGACAAAATAGATTTTTAAATTTAATATCATACGTCAAACGAATACATATCAAAGCATGTTTTATCGAAAACACTACAGAAAACACGTTTTACTATTTTATGCAAGAGATTAGAGTCCCACTCACTTATCTAGAGAGCGTGGTCACTCTCTATTTTTCAACGACTCTCCAAAAGACAAACCGAATCAAATCATCAAATTTTATATCAAATAAAACCCTAATAAGGGATTTTATCAACAAAATTTATTCAAACTTCGAAATGGGTGCATTTCTCTCACCTAGGGTTTCTCAGGTTTCAGACCTAGCTGTCGTTTGCCCGTCGAGTTGGTTTAAAACCTGTAATATTTCCAAATTTCAAATATATTAGAAACAACTAATTTTCTAACACCAAACCCTAGAACTTCAACCAAATCATAGTCGTTACCTGTAGTGAAGATGCAGGTGAGCTCTCGAAGGGGAAAGCTGGTTGCAGGCTCGTGGGCTCTCAGCTTGGCTTGCTAGCCTCAGCGGGCTTTGCGGGTTGCAGTGGGCTCCCGGGTCAGCAGTGGGTGCATGGGCTGAAATAGGCCGCGGGTTGTAGTGGGCTGCGGCTGGACTGGGCCTTGGGCCGCTGGTGGGCTGGCCCGCTCACGGGCTAGGGCTCAGGCTCATGAGCTGGAGCACGCTCTCGCGAGCTGAGGCATGCGCTTGCGACAAGATCGCGCGCTGTGAGGCGTGCACGCTCGCACAGACGGGTCGCGTGCTGTGCGCACTGTGCTCGCATTGGGTTACGCGCAGGGCTCGCGTTGGGTCACGCTCAGGGCTCACGGGAGATCGCACGCTGGCTCACGCTGGGCTCGCACGCTGGCTCGAGGAAGCAGTGCTCGCGGAAGGAAGGGTCTGCGCAGTAGCATGCTCGCAGGAGGGCGGCGCCCGTGGCAGGGAGGTCGCGCAAGGGAGCGCTCGGGTTCGGGCAGGAGAGATCGCGCTGCGGCTAGGTGCGGTGGAGGAAGGGAGAGGCCGCGGCGAAGGAGAAGAGAAAGAGAGAAAGAGAGAAAGAGGGAGAGAGGGAGAGAGAGAGAGAGAGAGAAAGAAAAAGAGAGATTAGGGCTTTTTAGCCCTAATCCCGATAATTTTTTTGTTTTGGTGTTACATTACCGCTTGAGCTGTCTCTGAGGACTTAATTGAAGTACTCTATCAATTCATCAAAAAACGTTAGACTTCTTCTTAGGTTTGGAAGAGTGTCATCACTCTAATATTTCTATCGGATTTTACCCTTTTTCTTGGACTTTCAGCCTTTCGACTTTTGGCCAAAAGAGTACCCAAGGGCTAATGTGTTCTTGGGCTTCATAATTGCTTTTGATACTTGAAGTTTCTTCATCAATTTTGGGAGAGTCATTTCTAAATTCTTTGTAATACAGTTTAACTCAACTTGAACTAACTAAAAGATTCTGTCATTCTCCAGAGCCATACAATTTGGCTTTTGGGGATCATTCTCAGCACCTAAGATCTCGATTTCAATGAACTTAGCCTCCATCTTGAGCATATGCTCTCTGATGCCCCCTCAACCCTTTATCAGCAAATATCTGTTTAAGAGATTTATTAATGTCAAAAGTGGTCTCCCTTTTTTCATACTTGCTCTGAAGCACATTGGACACAGAGACCAGTATGTAATAGTTAGTCATCTAATCTACCTTTGTCTATTGCATTTCAGTCTCTTTCTCCTCAGTGGTGGACTTAGCATTGATGAGAGAATGAGGCTTATACAAGGTATACTTGTATTCATCAGCGGCGAGTACTATGTCAAAATTCCTTTTTCAGTCAAGCATTTAGAATAGCAAGCAATGGATTGAAAGAACCTTGTGCATCTCTAGATAATGCAAAACATACATACAATCAACTAATCAAGAAAAATAAATATGTGATGGAGCATGTATATATAAATGTGCAATAGAAATAAACAATAAATATAACTATCACATCTATTAGTTTTGTATATTATTACCTTGAGGTCTTACCCTTACTATGTCACTAATCATCAACCTCTTGATCCAACTCTTCTAAGACCTGAGAAGAACTATTACAACCCAGGATGAATCAAAATCAAACCACTTGACAAACAAAACTACTATCACATGTCCTGACTCTGCTAGAGTGTTTCGTGATTTGGCCAACTAGGTAACCTCCACCTTTTGTGATGGAATACGCCTACTAAATTTTGATGACTCTTACTCTCATTCTTGGAAGATAGCTGCTCCATCAATAGTCCAAGTGGATGCCTCTATACTATCTCTCTCTCCTACTGAAAAACACAAAATTGGCAATCTCAAAATGTGTTGGCCCAAAATTATCTTCTAAAGGAAATTCATTTGGTTCAAAAGATAATTAGTCAAATGTTGATCTCCACCATCGGACGTTTACCGCTCAAATACAACAACGTCAATCAAAGGTTGTTGTCATCATTGCTTAGCTACAAGTGGACATTCAAACCAAACACAATGAACTATCTGTTTAATCAGGACATTTGGCTTTAACTCCAACTATGCACAAAAGAAACGTGACATAAAAAATCTCTAAATCAAGCTACAGTACTTACAAACAAAACCTAGAATATGTCTACCATGTTAGCACCCAACCTTCCTTTTCCGTGCCCTTTACCATCCCCAACCAATTCACCGATCTATATCGTCTTGGTTAACCAGATATGCCCCAATTCTTCTCATAGAGACCAAAAATACCACCTACGCCTATATCCCTCAAACCTCTTTCACCCAATCATCTCCAATAGATCCTCCTTTGGTTATACCAAAGACTCCCCAATTATCCTCGACACTACCTGCCAGTAAGCCACATAAATATTATCCTTTATCCTCTCATAATCCATAGTTAATGTTCAATCCGTACCAACGCACATCCTTACTCCACAAAAACCACATATATCGAAACTCTTTCGGCCAAACCTTCAACTTTATGACTTATTAAACACAAAATGCCACCTTACAACCTTTAACACCCTTTCCTACAACTTCCCCTCTGAAATCTCCCATCCTTTCGAACAACCCCTTCATGGTTAATCCAAATCCTGAAGAAATTGATGACCCATAACAAACTAAGCCACAAGACCCTAACCCTTTACATGTCCTTTTCCTTTTTAACTGAAGCCTCCACTTATCTAGGCTTTTCCATAAACGACCCTTATGTGGATAAATGACATGACAACTTCCTTGAAATCCTCAATTTCGGAGAAATTGAATTTCTAAAAGGCCAACCAATTCAAGCAATAATTGTTTCAATTCTTGTTAAACCTTGTGAGCAACTCAAATAATGATGGATTAACCTTGACGCTTATCGCCAACAAACTATTATATCTTTTCTTGACGTCAATGAGATCATGTATATACTTTATGAAGAGTTCATTGGAGATTCACATGCTAAAGATGCAATTTTTAGAGCCAATTACCTTAAAATGCAATGCACTTCCTTCAAGCCAAAAAATTTTGAAAAACATTATAAAAGGATGAGCCAGCTATTCTACGCCATTGGTGGAATAAATAATCTTAATCTCAAACAAGTCTACCTTAACTCTTTCCTTTTTTCACCTCTTGGTAAGGAGTGTTCCAATTGGTTGACAAGTAATAAGTTTTTTTCAGGCTATTCATTCGGAAATCAATACCAACTCTATTTCTAAATTCTTTAACAGTTATGTAATGTTAAAAAATTCATTGAAATAGGTTCTCGGAACACTTGATCTTGCTTGCTCAAAATACAATCCTATGTACACTAATTCCTTGAGTGATCTTGCATAACAAAGAAGAAGATCCATAAAGGATTTGGTGCTCGTAAAAGCATATACTTTCCCTTCAAGACGAACTCCAGATCTTGGCACAAATGGTTCAAATATCTTCATTTTAAGAGATAAAAAGGAACCAATAGAACCTCAAGTTACTTTATTTGTGATAAATATTACCATTGTGCCAAAAATTGCCCTTTCAAATCAAAAGAGAAGAAGCTCTTTACTCAAATAAATTCTCTTGGACTAGCAGTCTTTAATGATGAAAACCTTGAGTCACTTTTCTCAATTGATGATGAATATTGTCTTGATGCACTTCTCGCCATCCAGATAGATTTAGATGCAAACTTTAGCAGTCTCTCAGACTAACTTTTCAGAATAAGGAGAACCTGAGTCAAACAATAATAACATAATCAGGCGCCCTCTTTTCCAATCACTAAGAAAAAATCAATCCCAATAGCCCGATCTAAGTAAAGGGGAGAAGCAGTTTCGGCTTGCCATAGGCTACACAAGCTTGGGGATAAGCCTCTGCTATCTTGAGGTTTCACCTGATTCTTTTATATGAGTTATCATAGTAGAAATTGCCTGATAGGCATGCTTTCTGATTATGAGTCTCTTTGCATTATGCCATAAGTCCAACTTTCCCTAACTCAAGCTTTCATACTACTCCAAAAAGGCAATCTCCTAGGAATTGCATTCTATGACACAAGCTCTATAACCTCAATCCTCTACCCAAGCATGCTTCTAAAACATTACTAACAGCCTTGCTCAAAAATTTTTAGGGTTACAAATGGTAAATATTTTACCATTAATCTCAGGAACAAAACACTTGCTGTCGGACTCCTACCTAATCTCACAATTATCCACAACTTTATGCCTCCAAGCTCCCACAAAAATCTCTACTTGTTGGATTTGATATCCTCAAAACCTACTCAACCAATTGGACCCCAAATGGACCGGACTTCAAGATTCTTCAAGAAATCTTACCCCATCGATGCCAACATCTACACCATTCCAAATTGCTACAAATCCCTTTGTTCAGTTAAACGCAAACAAACAATCATGTGTCGATTCTCATGAAGATTTCAAAATGAAATGTTCCCACCACCTTTGGACGAGGCCAGAATTTTTCATTTCTCTGTATCTTAAACCATTGCTTGACTCCACTCCTGCTAGGGCTACCCACCCTGGCATGAAACCTAATAATTATAAGCCTGCTCTTGAGGAGCTAGGTAACAAAAACTCTATAAGCTTGTCAACCATTCTACATCAATAAGTGCTTTGAGCAGGTTAAAGGAAAGCTCTGCCTAGTGATCAACAAACAACTTCTTAATCAGTTCCTCATAGATGATAAAATCCCTTTGCCAAGAAAAGAATCACTCTTCTAATACCCATATTATGCCACCATGTTTAGCAACTTGGATCTCAAAGCAAAATTCTAGCAACTTGGTGTTTCCCCAAAAGATAGCCCCCATACAGCCTTTTGTATTCCTGACCATCATTTCCAATAGATGATAATGCCTTTTAGATTAAAAATCGCTTCATCAACATTCCAAATGGCAATATTGAAGATCTGTGGTCCCTTAATCTCACACATCCTTATCTATATCGATGATCTTCTTTTATTTTCATAAATGCCAGAACAACATGCAAACTCCTCCAAAAGTTCCATGATCTTACACTTCCATATGGTATTATGCTTTTGGAAAAGAAAATGGTCATTATAAAAAAGGAGTTTGACTTTCTTGGTATGAAGATGAAGATGAAAGCCTTCAGCTCTAGCCATTCATAGCCATTCTTCTCCAAGAAGGACTTAGATCAAGTAGTTTCTTGGGATAGTCAATTACATGGCCCCCTCTACTGACAAGATAAGCAAATACACAAATCCTCTTTATGTATAACTCAAGAAATCTATAGTCACTTGCTCTACAAAATGTACTCAAACATACAAAACCTCAAAGCATTAGTTGCTAAACTGTAGCCTCTAAAAATCCCTGGTTCTGGTCTCAAATTCTCAAAACTGATATGAGTAATCATTATTGGAGTGCCATCTTAATATAAGAAACATTTGACAAAGTCAGGTATGCTTGTGGATACAAGAACAAAATTTTCACACCTACTGAGCTTAATTATCACTCCACCATCAAGGAAATCTTGCAATTAAAAGAGGGGTACAAAAATTTAGTTTCACTTTTTATCATATGAGTTTCATGTTGAAATAGATCTGTCCTCTTTTCTAATAGCACTAAAATTCAAACAAAAGGATTTTCCATAACCACAGCTACTCTGCTTTGCTCAATGGTTCTTATAATGCAAGTTTACTACGTGACATTTCAAAAGTTCATAAAACACTGTTGTAGATCTCTTAAGCCACTTACCTCCTAAATTGATTCCCCCCAAAAGCCTCATTCTATGTTTTACTGCTATTAAACCATTTTTCCTAAATTTCAATATTAATCTTCGCTCTCAAATCCATGATCGATCTCTTCAAAATAGACAAACACTCTTACTAATAAGTTTCCTTGTAACTTACCTATCTAAATATGACATGATTAATGGCCCGATTCTCAATCTTCCATTTCAGCTATGCGGCTTACAATAATTGGAATCCAAGACAGATTTATCTAGTATTTCCCCAAAAAAAAGAAATATTCTCATCCACAAGGTGGCTCAACTTAGGAAAATTGACATTCTAGTCAATACAAAAATTCTTTTAGGTTACTTTCCCGACAACACTTTTCCAAAACAAGAAAGTGAATCCCTCTCCCTCAGATTTTTAATCTTCTTAGAAAATTCAGGAACCAAGCGGTATTACTATCTCAACTTCAAGTTTAGTATGGACCTTCTCCAAAGACAATACTGATTCTCAATACAAAATTGCAACACGGTATTCCAGTCCAAGATAGTTCCCTTTTGAGCTACTACACATGCTACGTCATTTTTTTAGGACCTTGCACATGTGCACTATCAACCGCATACCTCAAAAGTGTGTTCTACGTTAGTTACTTGATCAAAGAACAGATACATAGGCTAATAATGAACTTTATCCACCTTATTTTCCAAACAAAGTTGAAGACGCTTTGTCTTGTTTCCAACTCTCTTTCACTCTGCTTTGCACTGATTCGGATCACCCTCACAATAGGCTCATGATAAGCCCAATGGTTCGCAATCCATAGATTTGTGTAAGAATATTAGGAATATATATTTTATTATGTAATTTATTAACATATGACCAAAGTGTCAAGAATAATTTGTGTAAATTGCCATAAATAATTGTCCTATAAAGAATCTCTTTATAGAAATACGTACTTTGTCAGCTGGTTTCCCCAACTTTTGTTAGTATGTTATTTAGTAACTATTTTATCTATGACATCTTGTAAATTACTTTTTCTAGCTATAAATAGGATACAAGTGAAAGGTTAGGAGAGCCACTTCTTCCCTTCAAATTTCTACCTTTAACCTCTCTCTCACTCTATCCTCTCTTCAAGCTCTTTCTATAAACCAACATCTCTCTCATAACCCAACTTCTCTCTACACACTCTACTGCTACCTCACCACTACACCCTGATAACTACCTACTTTCTCATGTACTCTCCACTATCACCTACTATGTTCATACCATCAGCCACTTTCACGTATTATCTCACCATTATCGTTTACCCATTGCTATCCACTATTACCCACTATCTCACTACTATCTCCTATCCACTATTACCTACTATCTCAATACTACCTACCCATTATCACTATACTCTCAACTACCTTCCCACTTTCACCCACTATCTTACCACTACCTACCTACTATCACTATCACTATCACATTGCTTACACTGTTATTAAACTTAATACTATCCACCCACTAACCTAAACCAATCCATAAACATGTTTATCCCCTCAATAACCACCCTTAAGCCCCCTTAGAATTGTTCCAGTATGAATGGTATCAAAGCCAAAAACTTGTTTGATCTTAGAGATAAACGATTGCAACACATCCATTTATCATCTCATCTCAAGTCTAGAATACTTCGTAATCCTAAGAAAAATACTAAGGTCGAGAGGATGTGGTAAAACGTCAAGGATTAGGCCATAAGTCGTATATAGACAAGTTCAATATTTTCATATTTAGTATTTTCATATAATTTTGTCGTTACTTAGATCTTCTTCCTTCGTATCCTCTGCCACAGAAAAATGTTCAAATGTTGACTCTTCTTATCAATACAAGTACTATCCAGATAATATTCCCTACAAGAAAAATATCTTCTAAACCCTTACGAACATACGAAAACCCCCCAAAAAATTAGGTTTCAAAAGATCACCAAAATCTTTTCTAGATCACCAAAAGTAGCCAAATAACTAGTTTTTGCCGCTTCACAAACCAAGTTATACATCCCAACCACTGAAAAGGAAAATTTTCACTCCCTTGATTTTCCTTTACCACATCTACAAGTCTAGAAGAGAGGTTATACATACCTTCACCTCGAAAAGAGAATGTTATACCTACCATCACTATAGGGATGTAACACTTGCCTTAAGTTTCTCATAAAATTTCAAAAATTTGAAAATATGGTAGAGAACACGTAATATATATCGACCAGCACTTAGAAAATTTCTAGAAGGATGGAGAATACATAAGGACACATGTCAACACCACTTTGTAGACATGTCAACACATAACTCAAGATACTAGACTAAACATACTACCAAGATGTCGACACGAAATATCAGATGTCGACACATTCTTTAGAAATCAAAAGGAACACTAAGCATGCTACCAGATATCAACACGAGAAATCTAGATGTTGACATGTTCCTTAGAAAAAAGGGTCTGACACATTACCTAGATCATTCAACACTGCCTGATGTTGACACAATTATATCATAATGTTGAGACACGCCTTAGAACAAACATAGAACATAAAATACTGAATGTCGACATATTACTTTTTGATGTCAACACACACTTTAGAATCATGCCATTAGATATCGACATAGAAAATTTAAGATGTCAGTACGAGCAATAGAAATTTGTCAACCTAGCATGTCGAATAGCAGATCGAACTTACTCAGCATATGAGTGTTTATCTTTGTTAACCACGTCGATGTAAATAAGTAACAATGTCGACACTAGAACTTCAATGGTCATCTCTGTATAAAAGATGATGAGTTGGTTAAAAATTTAATACGGGTTACCATTCAAAATTAATATTGACTTCTTAAGGATTTAATTTAAGTCCAAAATATTATTATCTTACTAATCACCAATACAAAGCACAATTAATCATTTGCCTATGAAGTCTAACCTCTTTTATGCAACAAAAGCAAATGATTTGATTGGTTAGTAAATCTGTGGGAAGCGAAAGCAAATGAAAAGAATAAAGCAATGGGCAAATGTATTTAATGAGGCAGATGAAGAGCATTTATGAGCAACATTCAAAATCGACCTACCAATTCAACGGTTCTTTTCATGTTTTATATATAAATGTTGAAGTTAAGAAAAAATAAACTAGCAACTGTGTGATTGAATACATATACAACAAACACATTGAATACTCTGTTCTAAAAAAACCGCATACTATGTTCTCAAATTCTTCTACCATTTATATATGTAATCCTTTGTAAACCTTAATATTCTTACATCTAAGGATTGTAGCAACATTCTCCTTTAGCATTTTGTATCTCCTATATTGAAAGTCTCATAGGCCCTTGAAGAATTCATGGTTTAGAGTTTAGAGAGAGAATTTGGGAAGTTAGTGTTTAGGAAAAACACTATAATAGGTCTAACTTGAACCTCAAATCAATTTTGTACTATTTCGAAAAACAGTAAAAAATCTATGAGGGTGTATAGGAGTGGATATACATCAAGTTGGTGGAATTATTATAAAATTTTTGTGTCTCATGTCTTTTATTTTTGTTTCTTACATTACCTTTTGTTTTCGTCTTTCACAAATTATAAAAATCTATAAAAGCACTTAAAAATAGCCATACAAGCTATTCAGACCATCTAAGTTGTTTCACAATTCTCATGAATATTTCAAGGCAAAATATTCCTGATCCCTTGGGTGAGGCTAGAATTTTGAATTTCCCTACCTTTCAAACCTTTGCTTGACTCTACTCCTACTAGAACTAGCCACCCTAGCATAAAACCTTAAACTTGCTATTGAGAAACTACAAAGCTTACAAAGCCAAGAGCTTATCATACAAACAAACTCACCATGGGAACATCAATTATCCTATGTCAATAAGCTCTCCAAGAAAGTTAAAGGAAAACTCTACATGGTAATCAACTACCAATCTCTTAATAAGTTCCTAGTAGATGATAAATTCCCTCTACCAAGAAAAAAATTACACTTTTCTATACCTCTATCATGCCATAATTTTTAATAAGTTTGATCTCAAAATAGGATTTTGGCAATTTAGTGTTTCCCTAAAGATAGGCCCAACACAACCTTTTGTATTTGTGGCCATCATTTCCAATGGATGGTGATGCCTTTTGGATTAAAAATTGCACCATCAAAGTTCCAAAAAGTAGTGTTGAAGATCTATGGTCTCGTAATCCCACACTTTTTTATCTATATCGATGATCTTATTTTATTTTTAGAAATGCCAGAACGGCATGCTAAACTCCTCCAAAAGTTTTATGATCTTACAATTTAACCTGGTATCATGCTTTCTAAAAACAAAATGGTCATTGCAGAGAAGTAGATAGACTTTCTTGATATGAAAATCTAAGATAGGCACATACAACCATCATTCTCTAAGATTTTCTAGATCGACTCATGACAAGGACTTAAATCTCATAGTTTCTTGGGATAATTACATGGCCCTCTTTTTTGAAATGGTAAGCAAATATACAAATACTCTTTCTGTATAATTCAAGAAACCTATAGTCTCTTGATTTACAAAATACACTTAAGTGGTATAAAAACTCAAACCATTAGCTACTAAATTACTACTTCTTAAAAGCTTAGTTCAGGACTCAAAATTCTCAAAATTCTCAAAACTAATATGAGAGATCATTATTGGAGTGTTATCTCAATTGAAGAAACCCTTGACAAAGTCAGACATGTTTGTGGATACAAGAGCAGATCTTTCATACCTTTTGAGCTCAAATATCATTCCACTGTCAAGGAAATCTTTGCAGTTAAGCGAAGGATATAGAAATTTCAGTTTTATATTTTATTATATGATTTTCATGTTAAAGTGGATATGTCCACTCTCTTGGCAGCACTAAATTCAAACAAAAGGATTTTTCATAGCCACAGCTGCTGTAACACCAAGCCTTTAAAAAAAAAAAAAAAAAAAAAAAAAAAAATTTTGGAGACGCAGCGTTTTGGGACAAAACGCTGCGTCCCCAATTGGGGATTAGGGTTAAAACCCTAACCCCCTTCCCTCTCTCTCTCTCTCTCTCTCCCCCGACCTTTCATCTTCCCGCGGCTTCCTCCTTCGGCTGCTGGCCCGCGCCTTCCACCGCCGCCATCCTTCTTCTCCTTCTCCTTCTTCTCCTTCTTCTTCTTCTTCCCTCTCGGTTTCTCTCTCTACCTCACTCTGTCTTCTCTCCCTCTCGCAATCTCCCACGATCGCTCTCTCTCCGCCTCGCCGCACACCGCCACGAGCCTCCGCGAACATCTTCTTCCACTGTAGCGCGCGACAGCAGCGCGATCCCCCAGCCCGCGAGCTCGAGCGAGGCCGCGAGCTCGAGCGAGCCCGCGAGCGCAAGCCAGGCAGCGCGCGAGTTAGCGCCCTAGCACGCGAGCGCAGGAGCGCGGGAGCGCGAGCGCAGGAGCGCGAGCGCACGGGAGCTAGCGCGAGCCAGCGCACGAGCGCGTGCGAGCCGGCGCACGAGCGCGCACCAGCACATCGCACCAGCCCGCCGGCCCATCAGCAGCAAGCCCACGGGCCCACCAGGCCCGACAGCCCGTCCAAGCCCGCAGGCCCAGTACGGCCCACGGCCCAGTTCGGCCCCTGGCCCGCGAGCCCACGACGACCCGTGACCCTCTGTGTAGGTAAATGAATTCTCGATTCCTTGTACATACTAGGGTTTCGAAAATTATTGGTAATTTGACTCAAATTTCTCACTTGTGTTTCAAATGGTAAACATTACAGGTTTTAGACCAGGTTGACGGACGAACGAAAGCTAGATCCGGACACCCGAGAAACCCTAGGTGAGAGAAATGCAACCTTTTCAACGTTTGAATTAATTTTATCGAAATTAGGTCGAATTTAGATCGAGAGTTAAATAAAATATTGAAATGTGTGAAATTCGAGGAAAATTAGACAAAAAAAAATGAGAAATATTAGAAACTCGACCATTGGTGAGTCAGATGAGTCGAAATTGAGGAAACAAGAATTTATAACTAAGTTTTGTAAATTAAGTGATATATATTTGGAAGGGAAAAATTGAAAACCCCTGATTTGACTTTTAAATTGATATTAAATGTTGATAATCTGATTTAGGTTGATCTTTTGGAGACTCGAGCGGTCAAATCCGATTTGGCTTGTCAGTAGGGAGTGACTTCCCTCCCGTAGAACTGTGAGTGGGACTTTGACATTCGCTATTGATTGAAAATCATATTTCAAAAATACTTTTAAATGACATGTTTCTGCAAATGTATGATTGTTAGACCTTTCCAATATTTGATGAAATGTTTTGTGACTTTTGGAGTGTCTTAACTGCTGACTTTATTGATATGCATCCATGAGTTTTGATAAACGTATATTGTGCCACATTTTCGACATATTGATATGTTTTAATGCTTTCACTGCATTGGCACATGGTTTTAAATGGATTTACTTACACATTTGGGCTGTATGCCCGGCCGACTTTATGATATTATGTTTTGGGCTGTATGCCCGGCCGACGTTATGATATTATGCATGGGGCTATATGCCCGGCCGACTGGTGATGGGATGCATGGGGCTACGTGCCCGGCCGATTTGATATTGTGATCCGTAGCTACGAAGGACATCTGGTAGAGGCACCCCTTGTGTCCGGATACGCTTCGGCCGGAGGTATCCGCCAGATTGTCGTGTCTATGGGTGTCCCAGGTTGACCCTCATCGGAGAGGACGTTGAGTACGGCTCCGTCTAGCACCAGGCGGGGGCACCATACACGGCCGACTAGTTATATGTACACTATATATTTTTTACAGGCTAGTTGGGGTAGTCTGTGGCCAACATTGGGGCAGAGAACCATTGTTTAATACTTGCATTTGAAAAACCCCCAATGCGCCGTCCTTGGTCGAGGTAGACCATTGCCGGGAATATTTCATTGGCCGGTTTTTCATGACATTGATGTAAAATTTTGGGATGCATATCTTGCTTTCTGATATGTGCGTATTATATATGATTTTGAAATAATATGATCGGTTTGTACACTGTGGATATTTTCTTATCTTATGCTTTGACACTCCAAATTCACCTCGATATTGATAGCATCATGTCAATCCCCTCACTTACTGAGTATCCTCCCATAGATACTCATCCCTCACTTTCTTTCCCACAGGATTAGTGTTGGATCGAGGAGATACCACTGGGCTTGGGTATGGATATTTTCCATCTCTTCCGCTACGATGATTGGTGATATTATTATTATATATTGGAGATTTTAGATTGACCAATGTATTTATATAAATTTTCTGGGATGACTGTATAAATGATGGATATTTATTTTTGAAACTTTCGTATTGATTATTTCATTGCATTGAGGCATTTGTAAATATTTAAAAATAACTTGGGAATTTATTTTATATATGCGTAGAATTTAAGTCCGCTCGGTGTGGCGGCTGCTCATGCTCTAGTTGGGCATGACAGTAGAGGTCTGTTGCTAGGACTGTTAGAAACTTTATAGCCTTGCGTTGTTCTGGATGTTGGCTGTGGATATTGTTGATTTTGGAGAGGCCGGGATGGCCAATTGTTTATTTGTACTGGATGAATGTCATATACAGGTGAAATTGTACATGGGAAACCTCCGATTTATGGGGAGGTTCTGCCCGATTTTCTGTAAAAATCCAGCTGGCATCCAGGGACAACGGGCGGCTGTTCACGATCCCGGTTCGGGCCGTGACAGTTCGGTTGGTATCAGAGCTCTTGGTTTAGAGCTATGTTTTATAAAATGATTTGAAAACATTCCCAAGTAACTTGATTTCAAAAGTCCTCAATGCATTGGAAGTTTCACGTAGTCATTTAAAATCCCATACATGGTTTTCGACATACGAGTTATTCATTTTAGGGGGTTAGATATGATTAGTATCTAACCTAATTGATTAAATTCTAAGGTCCAAAACTTCATTCATTTTAGGGGGTTAGTTACGAATAACTAGCCCTAATTTTTAAATCATGTCAAACTCTAGAAGTATATCTAATGAAAGTTCTCTCCTTGCAGAATTATGCCGCCTAGACGCGGTAGACCAGTAGGACGTGGAGCTAGACCCGCGACCCCTCACGTGCCTGACCCTCCGAGGGAGCCTGAGACCCTTGGAGTGCCTGAGGCTGCTTTCTCTACACGGGCGCCCCCTGTAGCGCCTACTCGGCCAGCTGCTCCTGCCGAGGTTCCACCACTGTCCCTTGAGGCGTTTAGGCAGGTGTACGAGTGGTACACCTCACACGGAATTCAGATGCCACCCCCACCACCACCACCGACGGCCGTGCCGACTCCTACGGCCGTACCACCTTCTGTTGTACCAGATCAGCCACCAGTTGCTGATCCTTCTACTGTGTCGGGACCTAGCGACACTATCTCCTCCACCTTGAGGCGTATTCACGAGCTCACCCAGCTGGTGAAGGAGGCGAGGCAGTTAGGCTCCACAGAGTTCGCAGGGACGGGTGATCCCACAGCAGCGAAACACTGGATCAACCGCACCCGTAGAATTTTGACTCATCTAGGGTTGAGCGAGGAGTACCGGCTTCGGATAGCAGAGAGACTTTTAGATGGTGACGCCCTCACTTGGTGGGAGGCGATTTGTGACGATGCTACCGAGCCGCTGCGATGGGAGGACTTCCTACGGGAGTTCGATCGCAGGTACTTCTCTGAGTTTCAGCAGGACCGCAAGAGGGCAGAGTTTCTGCACTTGCGGCAGAGAGCCAGGACAGTGACAGAGTATGAGATGGAGTTGAGGCGACTAGCTGCTTTTGTTCCAGACTTAGCGACGTCGACGCAGCTACGATTCAAGTTTGAGGACGGCCTCAACTTGAACATCAGGAGGTACATGACAGTGACCCCTAGTTTCTCCCTTGCGGAGATTGTGGACTCAGCATTTAGGGCGGAGGAGATCGTCCGTGCTGAGGGCAGACAGCGGGAGAACAGGGAGCAAAAGAAGAGATCTGGGGCTTCTTCGAGTCAGAGCTCGAAGAAGGGCAGGAGTTTAGGATATCACGAAGACTCTTTTCAGCCAAGACAAGCACATCCCGGACAGGGATCACGATCCCAGGGATTTAGGGCACAGGCCTCTAGCGCCACTACTCAGATTTCAGATCAGCGGTACCCTTTTTGCCGCCGATGTAATGGATACCACCCTTTGGGAGAGTGTAGGATACCTATTACGTGCTTCCGGTGTGGGAAGCAAGGGCACATCAGGAGCTCCTGTCTTGAGTTGGGATTTGGAAGTCACATAGCTAGTGGACACTCGAGTGTTCCCCGAGGAGGACAGCAGGGAGCACCTGCGCACTCGAGTCACACTGCTCCACTGACGGTAGCCGGGAGCAACACGGCGCCAGGACCATCACGACAGCAGCAGAGGACACAGGCCCGTGTATATGCGATGACGCAGGAGGATGCTGAGGCGAGTCCTGATGAGATTTTTGGTGTTCCTCCCACTGATCCCCATGTTTAGAGATGTCCATGTACTTTTTTTAGAACCATCACTAGTTAAAGCCGTAGATGCTTAACTATGTTGGTTGTACATACATTTTGATATCTATATCTATATATATTTTCTTTTATATTCATCGACTGATCTTTTATTTCCTCACATTAGGAGTTATGGAAATATGGAAAGTCGACACTCGTGTTCTATTTGACACCGGGTCGGACCATTCGTATGTGAGAAGCGCCTTTCTGCCCACGGGTTGGGTAAGCCGTGTCGCGAGGTTGCACGGCATACCTAACTCATGTTATCGACACCACTGTTGAGGACCCGAGGCTTGAGAAGGTCCCAGTGGTGTAGGTTTTCCTAAATATATTCCCGAGGAGCTATCCGGACTACCCCAAGTTCGGGAGTGTGGTTTCGAGATTTACCTAGCTCCAGGGATCACTCCTATATTTATTCTGCCATACAAAATGGCACCAGTGGAGTTTAGAGAGCTCTAGGTCTAGTTGCGGGAATTACTGGACAACGGTTTTATCCATTTGAGCACTTCGCCTTAGGGTGCTCCGGTGATTATTCGTGAAGTAGAAAGACGGGATTCTAAGATTGTGTGTGAACTATAAACAGCTAAACAAGGTTTTCGTCAAGAATCGGAACACTTTGTCGCATATTGATGATTTATTTGAGCAGTTCCAGGGTACGCGTGTTTTTCTCAAAGATTGATCTTCGATTTGGATATCATTAGTTGTGGATCAAGGCTGAGGATGTGCCTAAGACCACATTCCGCAATCAATATGGATATTACGAGTTCGTGGTCATGCCATTTGGGCTGACCAACACACCAACAGCCACAGACAGTGACAGAGGTGCGAAGTTTCCTTGGCCTTGCGGGGTGTTATCGGCGATTCATAGAAGGATTTTTCAGATCGTCGCTATACTTACCAGATTAATACGAAGGGCGTCAAGTTCTTGTGGGACGATCGTTGTGAGACGAGCTTTTAAGAGCTCAAACAACGTCTGACGAGGGACGGCCAGACAGAGAGGATCTTAGTGTTTTAGCTCAGCACGTAGCTGTTCTAGATTGATAAATCAGAAAGCTACGGAGCAAAGAACTTTCATTGGTCAGAGTTTTGGAGAGGAGTAACCAGGTCCAGGAAGAGACCTGAGAGTCCGAAGAGACTATTAAGAGACTTAAGAAACAATACCCCCATTTAATCAGCGTATTACTTTCTTTTAGTTTCGAGGACGAAACTTGTTTTTAGGGGGTTAGAAAATGTAACACCAAGCCTTTAAAAAAAAAAAAAAAAAAAAAAAAAACAAATTTTGGAGACGCAGCGTTTTGGGACAAAACGCTGCGTCCCCAATTGGGGATTAGGGTTAAAACCCTAACCCCCTTCCCTCTCTCTCTCTCTCTCTCTCTCTCCCCCGACCTTTCATCTTCCCGCGGCTTCCTCCTTCGGCTGCTGGCCCACGCCTTCCACCGCCGACGCCGCCGCCATCCTTCTTCTCCTTTTCCTTCTTCTCCTTCTTCTTCTTCTTCTTCTTCTTCTTCCCTCTCGGTTTCTCTCTCTACCTCACTCTGTCTTCTCTCCCTCTCGCGATCTCCCACGATCGCTCTCTCTCCGCCTCGCCGCACACCGCCACGAGCCTCCGCGAACATCTTCTTCCACTGTAGCGCGCGACAGCAGCGCGATCCCCCAGCCCGCGAGCTCGAGCGAGGCCGCGAGCTCGAGCGAGCCCGCGAGCGCAAGCCAGGCAGCGCGCGAGTTAGCGCCCTAGCACGCGAGCGCAGGAGCGCGGGAGCGCGAGCGCAGGAGCGCGAGCGCACGGGAGCTAGCGCGAGCCAGCGCACGAGCGCGTGCTAGCCGGCGCACGAGCGCGCACCAGCACATCGCACCAGCCCGCCGGCCCATCAGCAGCAAGCCCACGGGCCCACCAGGCCCGACAGCCCGTCCAAGCCCGCAGGCCCAGTACGGCCCACGGCCCAGTTCGGCCCCTGGCCCGCGAGCCCACGACGACCCGTGACCCTCTGTGTAGGTAAATGAATTCTCGATTCCTTGTACATACTAGGGTTTCGAAAATTATTGGTAATTTGACTCAAATTTCTCACTTGTGTTTCAAATGGTAAACATTACAGGTTTTAGACCAGGTTGACGGACGAACGAAAGCTAGATCCGGACACCCGAGAAACCCTAGGTGAGAGAAATGCAACCTTTTCAACGTTTGAATTAATTTTATCGAAATTAGGTCGAATTTAGATCGAGAGTTAAATAAAATATTGAAATGTGTGAAATTCGAGGAAAATTAGACAAAAAAAAATGAGAAATATTAGAAACTCGACCATTGGTGAGTCAGATGAGTCGAAATTGAGGAAACGAGAATTTATAACTAAGTTTTGTAAATTAAGTGATATATATTTGGAAGGGAAAAATTGAAAACCTCTGATTTGACTTTTAAATTGATATTAAATGTTGATAATCTGATTTAGGTTGATCTTTTGGAGACTCGAGCGGTCAAATCCGATTTGGCTTGTCAGTAGGGAGTGACTTCCCTCCCGTAGAACTGTGAGTGGGACTTTGACATTCGCTATTGATTGAAAATCATATTTTAAAAATACTTTTAAATGACATGTTTCTGCAAATGTATGATTGTTAGACCTTTCCAATATTTGATGAAATGTTTTGTGACTTTTGGAGTGTCTTAACTGCTGACTTTATTGATATGCATCCATGAGTTTTGATAAACGTATATTGTGCCACATTTTCGACATATTGATATGTTTTAATGCTTTCACTGCATTGGCACATGGTTTTAAATGGATTTACTTAAACATTTGGGCTGTATGCCCGGCCGACTTTATGATATTATGTTTTGGGCTGTATGCCCGGCCGACGTTATGATATTATGCATGGGGCTATATGCCCGGCCGACTGGTGATGGGATGCATGGGGCTACGTGCCCGGCCGATTTGATATTGTGATCCGTAGCTACGAAGGACATCTGGTAGAGGCACCCCTTGTGTCCGGATACGCTTCGGCCGGAGATATCCGCCAGATTGTCGTGTGTATGGGTGTCCCAGGTTGACCCTCATCGGAGAGGACGTTGAGTACGGCTCCGTCTAGCACCAGGCGGGGGCACCATACACGGCCGACTAGTTATATGTACACTATATATTTTTTACAGGCTAGTTGGGGTAGTCTGTGGCCAACATTGGGGCAGAGAACCATTCTTTAATACTTGCATTTGGAAAAACCCCCAATGCGCCGTCCTTGGTCGAGGTAGACCATTGCCGGGAATATTTCATTGGCCGGTTCTTCATGACATTGATGTAAAATTTTGGGATGCATATCTTGATTTCTGATGTGTGCGTATTATATATGATTTTGAAATAACATGATTGGTTTGTACACTGTGGATATTTTCTTATCTTATGCTTTGACACTCCAAATTCACCTCGATATTGATAGCATGATGTCAATCCCCTCACTTACTGAGTATCCTCTCATAGATACTCATCCCTCACTTTCTTTCCCACAGGATTAGTGTTGGATCGAGGAGATACCACTGGGCTTGGGTATGGATATTTTCCATCTCTTCCGCTACGATGATTGGTGATATTATTATTATATATTGGAGATTTTAGATTGACCAATGTATTTATATAAATTTTCTGGGATGACTGTATAAATGATGGATATTTATTTTTGAAACTTTCGTGTTGATTATTTCATTGCATTGAGGCATTTGTAAATATTTAAAAATAACTTGGGAATTTATTTTATATATGCATAGAATTTAAGTCCGCTCGGTGTGGCGGCTGCTCATGCTCTAGTTGGGCATGACAGTAGAGGTCTGTTGCTAGGACTGTTAGAAACTTTATAGCCTTGCGTTGTTCTGGATGTTGGCTGTGGATATTGTTGATTTTGGAGAGGCCGGGATGGCCAATTGTTTATTTGTACTGGATGAATGTCATATACAGGTGAAATTGTACATGGGAAACCTCCGATTTATGGGGAGATTCTGCCCGATTTTCTGTAAAAATCCAGCTGGCATCCAAGGACAACGGGCGGCTGTTCACGATCCCGGTTCGGGCCGTGACAGCTGCTCTGTCTTACTCAATGGTCCTGACAATACCATTTTACTATGAGACATGTCAACAGTTCTAAAAGTACTATTATAGATCTCTTGAGCCACCTGCCTCTTAAAAAGATTCTCATCAACAACCTCATCCCATGCGTTATTGCTATTCAACCATTTTTCAAATTTGGATAATAATCTTTGCTTCCAGATCGAATTGCGAAAAGTTATTCTTTGATGGCAATCCCTAGTTATAGAAAAGTATTTTTTTCAAAATATAAATATGTAATACAAGTTTTTAACTATGAACATAGTTGAAATTAATATTTGAGATTATTTTGAAATTTTTTTAGGAAATATAATTTACAAAATTATTTAGAAACTATGTTTCAAGTATAAGGTTTTATATTAGTATTCTTAGAAAAATGCTTATAATCATCTATAAACTATTTTTAAAATGATTGAAAATTACTTTAAATATTTTGAAAATTTCTATGAAATTCAAAAAATGATTTGGATTTGTTTCTAATATAGAACTTTTACTAATATTTTTAGAATCATTTGAGAAAAATTATGTTGAGTTAAACTATGAAGTGATTTGAAAAACATTTACAAATACCTTTTTATTTTGATAAAAATTTATTTGATATACTACAGAAAATGATTTGCGAACTCTTCAGCATCAAAAAGTAAAGTACCTTAGAAATTTATTGGAAAATGATTTGAAAATCCTTCGATACTATTTTCAAAATACAAAGAAATGATTTTCGATCATAGCAATATATTGTCTCATTAAAAAATCAATTGTGATATCTAACAAGTAAAAATGTAAAAATTAAATTTTAAATGTCTAATATTTGTTTATTGCCTTCCACTTGAAGTCATCTATTATAATGCTAATAATTTGTTATTTAACTCGTCTTTTAGGATGACCTTTCTGACTTATCTTTTGAGAAAACTTTTGATTAAGTTTCTAGTTTGGAGTTAATTTAACAACGAGCACTTCAAAAATATAGGTTATAAGATAATAAGTCTTGAACAAATCAAGTGTTTTCTATCTTTTATTAGGATTTGATATTCGACTAATATTGTTGTCCGGAATAAATCAAATGTTTGAAATTAAGTTACATTTTGAAGTACGCAAAATTATATATTTTGGAAAAATTATTTGTGAACACCTTAATTTTGAATGGTGTGAGGACCCAAGATTTCAAGAGAAGAGATAGTCTTGCATTAGCATTTGTATTGCATAAACATCAGCATTTCATGGCATGTCTAATGCCTTATAACATGATAGTAGCGTATAAGCATATCTAGCATGCAATATCAATGCTGTCATATGCATATAGGTAGAATTGGACCTTATATTCGAGCTCATGATCTATAAATGTATTAGAGAGACCACCTAGTATTGTCAAGTATTATCCAAAATTTTATTGAGCAAAAAAGATTAGTTTGAGGGGTTAGCGTCTATGCATATCCATGGACTCCACAAGCGAGGGAGTTAAGAGCTGAAATTTTGTGACAAGATAGCTCAAAGGGAGTATGAAAAGCTAACCAAAAATGGAGATGGCTTGGTGCTTGCGTAAGTGCAACTAGTTTGTATTTATAACTCATGAGTGTTTTCCTATGAGAATATGAGGACCTTAGAGGAGGAGTTTTGTCCTTGCAGCTGTGGAGAATAGGCGTGGCAAGTGTGTATGTTTGCATACGCAAGTAGCTGTTGCACACATAACTATGCACATTGCATTCAACCTCATTTTTACCCTAGTGTATGGATGACCTTAAGGACCCTTTTTCAAGCCATACTAGACCTAGAATATTGATGACCTTATATGTCTAATTTCATGACCTGTTGGACTAAGTTAAGCATTAGTTATCTACGAATTTCTTGTCCTTGTTGTATTAGTTTTATTATGATTTGTGAGCTATATATGAAATACTAATATGCAGGTATGAATGAAAAAAAAATGATTACAACTTGAGACTGTTAGAAAACGACTTAATTTCCACACTCTTGAATTTGTTAATGATATGGTTGATAATAAAAACTCTTTAAAAGTTAATTAACACACTACAAAACAAATACCTTATCGAGATGGATGAAAACTGTCTACTAAACATAATTAAACCGTCGATGCAACCTTCTCCAATGGGTGGACCTTTAGTTGGCTATACACCAGTTTAGATAAATCTATCATTACAATTTTGGTCATTGTTGGACTTTGTCTCGAATCTATATAGATGATTAGAAAAGTATTGATAAAAATTACTACTTTTTATCATCGGTATCAAAAATATTGATAAAATTAATATCTTTTATTGTCGGTTATGACATGTGTTAAAAAATGTTACTACCTTTATCATCAGTTATCATAACTGTTAATAGTTGTTATTACTATTTATCATCGGTAACTGTATATGTTAGGAAATATTATTATCTGTTTTATCATCGGTTATCATAATTATTAATAAATGCTACTACCTTTATCGTCAATCATAGAACCGTTAAGAATTGTTATTGCTATTTATCGTCATTAACCATATATATTAGAAAATGTTTCTACCTTTTATCGTCAGATACACTGACATTATGAGCAACGCTTTTATCATAGGTTACACAAGTGTTAGGAAATGTAATTAGCTTTTATCGTCATTACCACATCGGTTAGAAAAAGCATTTAGAAAAGTTATAGTCATTTATTATCAGTTATCATATGTGTTAGTATAAGTTAGTGTCTTGTATTGTTGATTACCACAAGTGTTAGAAAATATTACTCTTTTTTATCGCAGGCTAGAAAAGGGTTAGGAAATATTATTAACTTTTATCGTCGGTTACTACATATATTAGCATAAGTTACTATCTTGTATTATCAGTTACCATAAGTGTTAGAAAATGTTACTACTTTTATTGTCCGTTAAAAAAAGGTTAGGAAATAACTTTTATCATCAGTTACGACAAATATTAGTGTAAGTTACTATTTATATCATCTATTACTATAAGTGTCAGGCTACTACATATATTAGTATAAGTTACTATCTTTATCATCGGTTACTATAAGTGTCAGGAAATGTTACTATTTTATCGTTGGTAATACAAGTATTAGAAACGTTATTCTTTGTCTTGATTTGATTTGAAAAGGGTCAGAGAAAATTATTGTCTTTTATGCATCATTATGATAACCACAAATGTTAGGAAATGTACTGTATTTTATCATCTTCACTTACTACAAGTGATTAGAAAGATTATTACCCTTTTATCGTTGGTTATCAAAATATTGGAAATGTTAGGAAATATTAGAGAATATAAAATAAAGAAATTTCGAAAATAATATAAACATAATTCTTGTATTAATGAGAATGATTGATATATTGATAGGATAACCCAAAAAAAAGATTACATATCTCACAACTGCATATCTTCTGATTCTGTGATGCTCATGCCAAAAATGCTTTACTTCGATTACCAAAAATGCTACCATCATAATTTGAAAACACAGCCTAGCATCAACCTTCATATGAATCTATTCATAAAAATAAGTAGTTAAATGAATATAATATAATGGTACATTGTAAAAAATGATTGTAAATGAAAATATTACTTTTTGGGATGGAGTCAGGTGGTGATGATGTGATGGTTGACTTCTATGTGTACTCCCAACATCTAGTATTGGAGAAAACTAACAATACAAATAATTTTGATTATTATTCAAAAATAAAAGTGAAATTAGTAAGATTACAATGAAAACCAGTGAAATGACATTCGTATCTAAACACCGGCAATAAGCCTTGCTTCACCAACCATGTTCATCAATTGGTTTTGTTGTCCATTCCAACATGCATAACAACATGCATAAGAATGTTATTTACCAAATTAGTAAGATTATGATTTTGTTTCATTAATTATTCCATCAATAGTCATATTTTCATTTTTAGATCTGATTGAATGCACATATTATGATGGAGTTGTAACTTTCCTTACACATCTGATTCTTCCCCTCAAATCATACTCTTTATCTTTAGATACGATATCACTTTTACAAGATAAATTCGAACTTTCTACTTACCATTCTTCACTCTCAATAGACTCCATTCCATTCTTCATCATCTTCTGTGAGAAGTAAATGAATCAAACGTTAATATCCATAAACATATCAATTAGAATTGCATAAAAATAGTCATCCATACACGACTTCTGATATTTTCATATAAACTAAACAGTCATCTGATCGGATTCTACTTGTAATATAAAGTTCATCTTTACAAAGTTTTATCCCAAATTGTATCGTCTGTAATGAAAAAATGGTTCCACTTTGAAGTATTTGAAGTATTATATAGTAAAATTAATTATAAGTAATATGATTTTTGTATCATATGGGATTTTTTTGGAGCTTGTCAAGTTGCATCAATCAATGAGAGATAAATTAAATATTTTAGGATTACCACTTTTGGAACGAGAGCTTCCACAAAATAAATAATTGAAAGGTAATAATACAATTATTTTTCATGTCCTCAAGTAGGGTATTACTAGAGGGGCAACATGAACAAATGTGCATAGGCAAAAAACAAAGCAATGAATATGTATTTGTTGATTTTTCTTAACAAATGCTGTATTTATTTTAAAATAAAACCCTAATTATTTAGTAGAATTAATTGGAATCAAAATATTAGATTATATTTTGGAAACCAAAATTAACCACTCCCTAATTTAACAAACCTTATTTTAACTGCTCCCTAATTTGGAACCTATTTTTTGATAACAACTTTGCCAACATTTTCTATAGTTTTAATAACTAAATTCTGTATAGATTGCCTCTAGAAATTACAATTAATCTCACCTTGAATTCTCTAAATAAAGAGAGAATTATTTGAAAACTCAATAATCACAATAGTAACTTAGGACTATTGTTGTATCGAATTCGACTACCCATCAATTCTTTTACATACACTTTTTTTGGTACAATTGCGGCAAGAACACTAGCTTCTAATGAAGTCAAGCCTCGAATATCAAGAGATAATGCTGGATACACCTCCTGAGGGGGAGGCAACAGTTCATGGATCCCATGAGGAAGCAAGTGACCTAGATGGCTTTGTATGTCCGTACAAGTATTTCCTTCCCTTGTGACAAATTGGACGGAATGAACCCTCGTGAGCTACATTAACTAGTTACATTCTTGAAGGATGTTATACATTCGGTGATGACGATTAGGTTCCCCAGTGAGAGCCAACACTAGAACTGCCAAATCCAGCTTAAAGACCATCAAGGAGAGTTTAGCACGAAGGATAACTAAAAGACTCTCTCTAACTCTCCATAATTCTATCATGAAAGGATCAGTGATGCCCAACTTACAAGTGAAGTCTCAAACCCATAATCTATAGTCATCCCGAATATGACACCCACCTTGTCAATCCAGAAATAAGGCTCATTGATCCATCTATATTCAATTTGAGGACACTTGCTGGAAGGGTAATTTATATAATCCACTTGCCTACCTGCGGAGAAGGGGAACACTCACTCAAGAATGCCCTCCATCCATCATGAGCATAACGGTTGGCCATAGTCACTACATGATCTATGGAGAAGGATCCTCCCTAAAAAACCACCCGGTATCTCTCCTTCCAATTCGACAAGAGGGAACAATTTTGTGCTAACCAAACCTTCACCTACCTCCTGGAGAACACAAGGTTGGCCAAATATGAAGCTCTAGTAATCCTGAACCTTACTTGCCGAGTAACCACACAATTTCTAAAGAGATGGAATAAGGCTTCAGGCAATTCTTTGCAAAGAGGGTATGAAGGATTCGCCATTATTCTCTATCAGAAAAAAGTCATTCGTCATTAAATTGTTATGAAGCAAAAGCCAAACCATAAAAACCCACTCTTGACACCTCAACTGCATAACCACCTCCAATTCCCAGATGGACTCATAGAAATGTCCCTCATACAAAGAGCAAGGTAAGTCAATCTTACTAAGAATATCTTGGATGGGTCCCCAATCTAATAGATATGATCATGTATTTGGGTCCCGAGGAATAGGAATCACCTTAATCTCTTTGATGATGGCAGCCAGGAGAAGTGCCTAAAGATCGGATAAATCCTAAACCCTACCCGGGGTGATAAACCGGTAATCATTCATATCGGCCAACTTCAGGGGAATATCTCTATGGATCCTATAAGCTAAAGAGGCCAAACCCACCCAAGTGTCCTCCTAGAAGTGAATGGTCTCCCACTTCCCACTCTACAAGTGATGTTGCTCATAAAGAAACTTGTGATTAATTATGTCCAACTGGCTACAAACCTAATCAGATAATCAAGAAGATTGTAACACATAAGTGGACATAGCAGAGGTGACAAACTTGATAAAAGTAAGGCGACCTATTATACTCAATGACTTAGCATTCCACTCCGCATTCTTATTTCAGATTCTCTTAACCAAATACTGATAGTCAAATAGACCAACTCTGTCATGATTGAGAGGAATCCTAGGTAATCTCCCAAATATTTCGTGAGTAGGACGCAACATTGGTATGCTAGACTCCTCTTCAAGGCTAAAGGGCCACATGAGAAAACAAATGGATTGGATTTCCTAGTGTTAAGAGACAACCCACTTCGATCCATGAAAATCCTAAGACAATCAAGGATCATTCCCAATAACCTTGGGTTAGTGTCTATGAATATCATGAGGTCATCTATAAAGAAAAGGTATGAGATGGCAGGCCCTTGTCTTGAGATTTGAATCGAGGTCCAACTACCATATTCAACTCTATTCTAAATCATATGAAATAATTTTTCCATAATTATAATGAACAAATATGGAGACAGCGGATCACTCTGTCTTAATCTCTTCCCTAACCCGAAATTAGGAAGGGCCTTACCATTCCATAGGAGAGTAGATTGGGAATGAGTCACTACAAGTATAATCAAACAAACTAGCTGGGTAGGGAAATGGAAGTCACGAAAATTTATCCAAGAAAGGTCTAACTGATACTATTATACGTCTTATGAAAATCAATTTTCATCACCATTTTCCAATGCTTACCCTTGAAAGTGCAGATGGAGTACAATATTTCCTACATGATAATAATGTTATCGGAAGTACCATGATTTGGTAGGAAGTTGCTCAAATAAAAACCAATCACTTTCTGAAGAATAGGCCTAAGACGGAAAATCAAAACCTTTAAAAATAATTATCAAATTCCTTAATTATAAAATTTAAAATATAAATTAGACATTAATGTATCTAATTTATATTATTAATTTAA
This sequence comes from Dillenia suffruticosa, assembly GCA_033439265.1. Lineage (NCBI taxonomy): Eukaryota > Viridiplantae > Streptophyta > Magnoliopsida > Dilleniales > Dilleniaceae > Dillenia > Dillenia suffruticosa. The sequence goes on along the minus strand of JAVTVX010000016.1, from coordinate 10,078,392 downwards.
ATAACTCATACTCATACATCATATGCAATCCATCCAAATCACATTATCCACGAAATTTAAATTATAAATTAAGTATCAAATGTTATTATTTTAAATAATATGGTCATATAAAACTATGTAAATAATGTAGTAATAATAATATATGACTTTTTGTAATATATGATTTTTTCAAAATTATATATTCATAAATAAATATAATAAATATATTATGACACTATATTATTATTTTAATACAATTATTATTTTAAATTACACTGTTTGGTTGAGCCGCAGGTTGTGCCGCGATGGCATTTGTGCACGGCAACTCAGCCAGCGGTTCTGCTGTCCAGGCATTTCTGCGCGCTTTTGCCTAGGTGGCTCTGTCGGCGATTCTGCCACGCAGGCATTCGCCTAGTATTATTTTACCCGGTTGAGCCATAGGTTGTGCTGTGATGGTATTTGCGCACCGGCGGCTCAGCCAACGGCTATGCCGTCCAGGCATTTCCGTACGCTTTTGCCGGGGTGCCTCTGCCGGCAGTTGTGCCGCGCAGGCATTCGCCCAAGATCTAGTAATATAGTAGTAATATTTACTACTACTTTATGGGGTCATAGTAATATGATAGTAATATTTACTATTATTTTACGGAGTCATATAGGTAAAAATCAAAACTTCTCTTTTAATTGCTCAAACTAAAAACGAGAGGTAAACAACAAAAAATTCAAAAACTAAAATGTGGAAAACGGGGCAAAATGGCCAGTATATTTCATGCTAAACAAATTATATATATTACAAACCAAAATTTATTTGGCGCTAAACAAAATATATATACCACAAACCATTCTTCCCTCCACAAACATCGAAACTTCTCATTTCCTTCAAAAACTCTTCTCCCTCACATCTTTCAAAATTTCTAACTCAAACAAAATCTCATTCCGTCAAATATTTTCAACCAAAATTTTTCAGCAAGAAAATGGGATGAAATAAACGAAAAATGACCATTGTAGCTGAAGACAAAAAATCAGAACCATCCAAAGAACAAGTTGGCTCTGAAGAAGCCCAATTATTCAAAGATGATATCCCAAGTTTGGTTTTATTTATGTTTATATGACATTTCATTTTTATAATATATTTCTATGTAATTACTATATTATCTATTTATATTTTCATTTGCACTAGTTCGTAAGAGAAAATATAGGGGTCCAACCCGCTATCAAGATGTCTGAGATTTAGAAAAAGGGAAATGTATGCGGGTTGAAATAAACAATTTGAATCAACCAATAGGAATCGAAGATACGATTTTCACCAGATTCCTTGGCTCTATAGTCAAAGTACATTCCATTGCTCCAATAAATTATACAAGTTGGCGTGACATGCCGACCGAGTATAAAGAGGATATGTGAAAAATTGTAGAGGTATCTACGTCAACTACTCAATCGAATCATGCCATACATAAAAATTAAGATATCTAATTTTTTTTTCTTATATTGTAGTCAAAGATTACCTTCAACCCACTCTAGATGATACCAAGAAATGAGTTTTTGCAAATTTATCCGACAAATGGAAGAGTTTTAAAATTCTCTCAAATCAAAATGGTTCGATGATTTACTCGGAATATGTAACACCGACACTGCGGTGTCTATAATTTAATTATGTAGAAAGAAATTTACTTATTTAAATTGATTTTTGATTTTGGGGTATTTAAATTAAATTTTTGGTATATTTTAAGTTGTCGAATCTGTAAATCGAAGTAAATCTCGTTTTTACAAAAAATTTAAATTTTAGTAAAGTGTGAGTGTGAAGACATATATATATAAAAAAAAAAAAGAGAAGAGAGAGAGGAGATGCTATGTTTTGGTGTGAAATGCAGCACCTCCCAATTAGGGTTGGAAACCCTAACTTTATCTCCCTCTCTCTCTCTCTCTCTTTCTCTTTCTCTCTCTCCCCGACCCTTCACCTCCCACGGCCACCTTCTTCCTCCGCAGCGATCGTTACTCACCCCGCCACCTCTCTCCATCGCGAGCAACCACCACCACCTTCTTCTTCCCTCCCTACTTCACTCACGACCTCTCTCTCACTGTTTCTCTCTCTCTCCGCTGCTCACTCTCTCTCTATCTCTCGCGATCTCCCTCCCTCTCGATCGCCCTCCATCGCGAATCCGTCACCCTCCACCGTAATCTGCCACCACCATGAGTGCGCCCAGCCACTGTAGCTCCTCCCTCCCGCGAGCGATCCGCTACAGCTCCCCCTGCACAGCGCGAACGCGATCGGTGACCGCGCTAGCGTACGACCGCATAAGCACTTCCTCGCGCAAGCGCGCTTGCTCAGGAGTGCACCTGCGCATAAGCGCGCGCCTGTGCCCGAGCGCGCTCCTGCGCCCGAGCACGCTCCAGCCACTAGCGTGCAACCCGTGAGCGCACAACTGCAGTCCAGCTCACGAGCGCACGTGCCAGCTCGCGAGCCCACCAGCCCGCGATAGCCCGTGACAGCCCACGAGTCTCTGCAGAGCATTACAGATTTTGGAGTGATTGAGGAGACATTCGGATGAAGGCCTGCACTCCGAGAAAACCCTAGGTGAGAAAATTTTCTTACCCATTTGATTTATTTAAATCAATGTTAGGGTTAAGTTGATAAATGAGGAGAAATGGTTGGCTTGCAGACGCTGCGCACCCTGGGTGCTGCGCTCCCTGTACACAAACCCTGCACATGGGCACTGCATGCCCCGTACGTGGGCACTGCAAGTTGCATAGAGAAGCGTTGGGCTGTAGCCCTGTTGGCCCTTGGGTGTGAGCGAGAGATTGGATTGGTATGAGCCCTGTGGGAGATTGGTCGAGTACCAACACTTGAGTCTGTAGACATGTTGTATGCATGAACAAAATATGAGAAATTAGGGTAGGGTTCTAAAGGATTCGAACTACCTGATTTGCATACGTGTATTAGAAGTGATAGCCTATTTCCTATAACTGCGTAGGTTTGAAACTCGTTGACTTTTTTATATATATATGTATTCATAGGTATTGGGTGCCTTGAGTTAGGGGAACACTTTTTTTGGATTCGTGGTATTATTGGGGAGTGCGCTACCCTCCCCATACGGTGAGTGGGATTTATTCAATACCTTTGTTTAATATGTAAACTCTGTTTTATAACATTTTGATAAATGAGTATGATTTGTCGTGTGGTTGAAATGTTTTGATTGGTTTTGGAACTGTCTTTTTGTGAACCGTTGGAGTGTCCAAAAAATTGGGTTGAACTATGAAAATTATGCATCCATGTGGTTGAAATGTATAATGTGCCATTTTACGCTATATATTACATTTGGTTTGTGAACCTAATTACGGCACATTCTTTATATGATATTGATTTTGGCCTTAAGGGCTCGGTATGTATTGTTCTGTAGCTACGAAGGACACCGTGAGAGGTACTTGGGTGGCGTCCGAATATGCCTAGGCCTGGGGTATCCCACGAGTTGTCGTGATTTTATTAACGACACGGTATTAGCCAGGTTGAACCCGAAAAGGGGGAGGATTTGGACACTCTCTCCAAGTCTGGCATCTGGACGAGATTCGTCGCCAATGCCAGGGTAGAGAGTACTTTAAATAAATTTGCATATAACACCCCCGGTGCGCCTGTCATAGATCGAGGTAGACCTCTGCCAGGATACTTTCGGCTGACAGCTCTATAATTTTATTGACAGTGCTTTGCATGCATATTTGACTTGATAATGTGTGCAAATGATATATTGTTGAAATGAAAAGTATGATGATTTGAAGTATGATTTGTACATTTACACTTTGACACTCTAGTTTCACAATTCTTATTAGACGATTGCATTGACCCACTCACTCACTGAGTATTCTTTCCTTGCGTACTCATCCCTCATTTTTTTTCTTGTTTCAGAGATAGTATTTGGCAAAGAGCGTTGCTTTTAGTAAGCTTAGTATCATTGGGAGATCTGGTCTGGACTTGAGGAGTCATTGGATAATTTCGCTATAATTTCATAAGTTAAAAATTATATTGATGATGTATATGTATTTTGAGATCTATAGATGATCATTGTATAATTCTGGGATAACTGCACAAATATGGATATTTAAATTGTGGAACTCTCATGTCATTGCATAACACTTGTATTGAGACAAATTTCTATTCATTGTGTATGTTACTTGTGAATGTGTCATGTCGTAGACGTGTATTTTAGGACCGCTCAGTGCCACCTCTAAATCACAAGAGGGGCGACTGGCGGTTGTTCATGTCTTTGACGGGGGCATGGCAGTAGAGGTCTATGGTTAAGACTATGGAAATTCGTTTTGTTAGCCTTGCGTTGTCCTGGATTGTACGGTATGGATGTGTTGGTCTGATGTTGAGATTGGATTTATGTATTATGAGGCCGGGTTGACCATATTGTACAGGTAGCAGGTTGATTGCTATATGGGAAATCTTTGATATACAGGGTGATTTTGTCTAATTTTCTGTAAAAATACAGCCGACATTCAGGACAACGGGCGGTTGCTCATGATCCCGGTTCGGCTCATGATCCCGGTTCGGGTCGTGACAGAATAGATCAAAATATAAAGAGAATGGAGGATGAGAGAGTTGATTCGAATCAGTACAAGGACCTTGTTGTTTTTGGTTGAGTGATAAAGGGAAGGTAGAAGTTTACTACTTTTACTTTTTTCTTTAGAAATTTTAATTGTAGTCTGATACTTTTTTCTATTTACGAAATGAGTAGAAGAAATTTAGAATGTCGTGCAAAGTTAAGAAATCCGCATTACTTAGGATCTAAATCCTTTGCCAAACTCATACATAAGAAGATATATGTCACACCCCGAATCGGAATCGTGAATAGCCGTCCATTGCCCTGAATACCGACTGTATTTTTATAGAAAATCGGGCAGAATCTCTCCATAAATCGGAGGTCTCCCATATACAAATAAATCTGTTTAATTTAAAATTGTCATGTAAATAAAATAAAATGGTCATCCCCCCTCACAGCAACCCACCAACCACAGCAGACATCCAGAACAGCGCCAGGCTAAGTAAATTACTAACAATTCTATGCACAGACCTCTACTGTCATGCCCCCAACTAGAGCATGAGCAGCCGCCACACTGAGCGGGCCTAAATTTTATACAATTTATAACTAATTTTCCCAAATTAACTTTCAAACACTACAATTTGCCTTAATGCAAATGAAATATGAGAGTTTCGTAAATAAATGTACATAAATTTTACAGTAAATCCCATAATAAATATACGGTCAACTATGGACCTCAAGGTTAAGACCTCATAGGGTCGAAAATAAAGTGTGGAGCTTATATCTTAACTTAATTTAAATCTCACAGTCGAAAAACACTCAAATCCGCCAATGAGCTACCAAATCCTCTAGAGCCCGAAGCGATGTTCGCTAAAATGAACTCATTTAATCATTCGCACAATAATATACATATATGTATCAATTTAAAATCAAATAGATCATAGAACAAGCTGAAAATATCCTAACAAAGGTCAAACATGACTAAGGATAAGCATATCGGGGGTTTCATTATGTATAAAGTTCAAAAGTCGCTCTCTGCCCCAACGTTGCCATGAGTTCGTCGGGGCTAACTCATCATCATGTATAGGACCCTGCCCAGTGCTAGACGGTGGCGTTACACACGTCCTCCCCCTTACATGGGTTCAATCGGCCACATCTATAGCCATTAGACATATGACATTTGCGGATACCTCCTGCAAAAGTGTATCCGGGCGACCCGTGCCTCTACAATCGTTCTTTGTAGCTAGGGAATCGATCAAATAATGTCATATCATCATATCATCTCAAGCTAGTAGGCATCCAACCCACATAGCCAAATCATCTAATCATATCCTCAAAACAATTCAAATCCGTGTGCCAATATATTTCATCAAAATCGTTTAAATTTAATAAACCAATACAATGGTAGAATAGAAAACATTCCATTTCTCAAATCATAGCACAATTTTATTTCATTTTAAACATGAATACATAATCGTAGAAAACATAAGTACAACACTCCAATAATTACAAAACAGGTTTGAATTTCAATTCCATACGTCGAGACAATGCATATCAAAAGCATGTTTTATTAAAAACATGATAAAATCAGGTTTCACTATTTCATACTAGAGATTAGGGTCTCACTCACATTTTAGGGAGGGTAGTCACTCCCTATTTCCAAAATCAAACCAAATCGACTCCTCGAATCTCTAAGAAAGTCAACCTAATCAAATTATCACAATTATTATCAAATTTCCAATTATTCTTAGAGTTTATCATCTTCTCTAAGTTTGTATAAATCTTAATTCCTCAATTTATAAATATACATCAATGTCATCAATTTCATTCCATTTATAAGTAAATAACCAAATCAAAATCAAGCTAAATTCAAACTTAAAACCGTTCAAAATCGAAAACAAGTCTAAAATACATAACTTTCCTACAAGTTAGAAAAATCTTTGAAATATCATATACTTTTCAATTCTCCTCCGATTTCTTCAAACCATATGTCATTTTAAAGGTATTGAAACTTAAATTTGATAAATTTATTTCAAATGTTGAAGAGATCGCATTTCTCTTATCTAGGATTTTTTTGGAGTGTACACTTTCATCCGAATGTCTCCTTAATCACTCCAAAATCTGTAATGCTCTATATCAAGACAAGATTTATTAGTTAGGTCATAAACACCTAGATTTGGATCAAAACCCTAAGTCAGTTACCTGCGCAGAGATTCGTGGGCTCTCCGATCAGCAGGCTAGTGGGCTTACGGGCCGTAATGGGCTCACGGGTCAGTAGGTTAGCAGGCTTACAGGCTGCAGTGGGCTTTGCGGGCCTCAGTGGGCTCGCGGTCTGCATGGGCTCGTGGGCTGGTGGGTTCCCGGGCTCGCACGCTCGCGAGTTGCGCGGGTTGGAGCGCGCTCGTGCGCAGAAGCGCTCGCGAGCAGGACTGCAGTCACGCTCTCGAGCGTAGAAGCACTCGCGAGCAGGACTGCAGTAGCGCGCTCGCGCGAGGAAGGCCACGCTGTACTGCACTCGTGCGGGGTAGATCGCGTTGCGGTATACTCGCAGGGACATGGAGCAGCAGAGAGAGAGAGCGACCTAGATTTTTACTACCCCTTTACAACTGAGAGGATAAATGTAGTAACTCTTACTACCCTATTTACAACTGAGAGAATAAATGTAGTAACTGTTACTACTCCTTTACAACCGATGAGATAAATGTAGTAACTCTTACTACCCCTTTACAATCGACGATATAACGTTAATTTTTACCGATACTTTTCTAACCGTCTGGATATTGAACATACTCCAACGGTTATCACAAGTGTCAGGATAGGTCTATCCCGATCCCTTCTTAGCCAATGAACTTTCATCCATTGGAGAAAACTTTATCGATGGATTTATCACATTTTCCTCATGGTTTTCGTCCATCTCCATAAGCCATTTCCGTTATAGTGAGTAGAAAATGAGTTTTCAAAATAATTACATAATGTGCCTCTATTTGAGTCCACTAATACCCCAATTCCAAATAAAAATTATTACCCGAAAAAGTCAAACAAAACAAATTTCTTCAAATCACCCTAAACATTCACAAGTCTCGACTAAAGTTTCTTTATAAAAATGAAAGTAGAAGGGGTGAGTATATAATATATCCAGTGAGTGATATACAAATTATACAAGAATAAGATTTGTATGGTGGATATATCAATCGAATATATATATTTCAAATATCATGTCGTTCACAATTTTATCAAATAAATAAATAAATCATATATTATTTTTAATATCATCAAAATTCTTAATTGTCATAATTCATTCTTATATGCATCCAACAATTTTATATTTTCAAACACGGGACAAACCAAAATTACTATTCTCAACAAAGGTCTACCACAACTTAGAGTGGAACCGTAAGAGTTTTAATAATTTTTACATTTTAAAAATGCCCTCATCCTTGACGTTGGATATGGTGTTTTGTTAGTGGTGCAATCAACTATCCTACAATTTTATTTATCATATCTAGCCATAAATGCGCCGCACATGCTTGGCTACATCCCATGGTCTACCAGTCCTACTACATTACCCCATCAGGTCACTCTGTAGTAGAAAATGACTAGTCATTTAATAGGGGTTCATGCTCTTATTCCAAACCAATTATATGCACCATTTCACAAAATCATAATCCAAATAATGTGCCATCATTTTTAATAATTTTTCAATAGTAATCATCAAAACAATTGATTCAACATCAACCAATTCAGATGACACATTTGTTCATTTAAAGTATATAGGATACATAAAAATTCAAAATTCAATATTTGAGATATTTCATACATACTAAAACATATAAATCCAAGTTTAAATTCAATAAAAGCATTTTTTCTTATTTAAATATAATTATGAAATCACTCACATTTTCAAAGGGTGAATACTCTCAATCCACAATCCAATTCAAGATAAATCCTCTTAACCCTTTAATTGTTTCAACCTAAACCGATAAATACGAATTTATCAACAAATCACAAACTAATATTAGGAAAAATCAATATTTTCATATAACCCAAATTCTAATTTTCCAAATTTTATCAATTTATTATCTAATTTCATCAAACTATATCACCAATCTAGGGAAATAATTCTCTTTTCAAGATTTTTTCAAATTTTAACGTTATATATACTCTAAATTTAAAACCCTAAACACTACAAAAAAATACGTTATCAATGACGTAAAATTACCTACGGAAAAAATCCGTCGGTAATAGCAATGGATTTTTGACGGATTAACATCAGATTAAATTAGTGACCGATTAGCGATAAAACTAGCAACGGAAATATTTCCGTCACTAATATGGTAAACAGTAAAAAAAAAAATCGTACAGCTATCAGCGATGAATTATCGATGAAAATTTTAGAGACGGATTACCAACAGAAATTTACCGACGGAAATTTTAGCGACGAATTACCGACGGATTTTTATTTTTTAATTTTTACTTTTTAATTTTTTAATTTTATTTATTTATTTATTTAAAAATTGTTTTTATTTTTCTTGTTATTTTATTTTGTAGAAGAATAATATAATTTTTTTAAAAAAATTATTATTTTATTTTAAGCTAATTATTTATTAATTTATTATTTTATAATAAATTATAATTTTATATTATTTCATTATTATTAAAAAATTGTGATCTAAAGATAACAAATAAAAAAAAAATATATATATATATATATATATATAAGCAGACGTGTAGATGTGCTCTGATGGTTGTGATGTTGTTGAACTTTTTCCCAAGCACAGGTTCGGGGGCGTAGGGCGGGGGCAAGTAGGTCAGCATGGAGTTACGTGCATTCTTCTTATGACTCAAAAATCAGCGACAGATTTCAATCCGTCGTTGTATTTTTTTTTATCGCTAATCATTAATGACGGATTTTTTCGGTCGTTATATTTAGCAGAGTGACTTTCAGCGATAGATTTTTTTTCGTTGGATGTCAGCGACGGATTTTTCTGTCGCTGAAAACATATTTTCTAGTAGTGAAACTTTATTAATCTAATCTCAACATAAAGTTTATATATTAGAAAAATATATTTAAATTTAAGATAAAGAAAGAAAAGTTACCTTATTTGGACCATCAATTTTGTCTTTTAGTCACATTATCTTCAAATCCTAATTTTTTTCTCTATATAAAAACCCCAAATTTCAACATAAATCAAAATTTTATGTAAAAATTAATGAAAATCTAAGTTTAGAAAAAAGTATTATCTCTATTGAACCACCAATTTCATCAATTGTTGAATCACTTCAAAACACTAGGTTTCTCTCTCTCTAGAAAATCTATTTTTTTCACTAATCTAACCTCCAATGATTTTGTTGGGAGTTTTAAAAGATTCAATATAAGGGTTTTTGCTTGAAATTAGTTGCATTTGAAGAGAGTAAGGAGAGAAGGGAAAGGGAGAGAGTGCCTAGAGAGAAGGAATGAGAGAAAGAAAAAGAAAATGGAGTGTGGGGGGGGGGGGGGGGGAGGGGGCTTTCGGGTGAAGAAGGGGGGGAAAGAGTGAATGGGAGTGGTGGGTGGTGATGGGATCCACCATTTGTTTGTTTGTTTTTTTTTTTGTTTCATTTTTTTTTTTTAATTTGGTGTTACATTTGTTCCTGGGAGGTGATTGTTGTGTTGTGATTGGCTTAGGGTTTGTAGGTGGTTGTGTTGATCTTCCGTTCTCTCTCTCTCTCTCTCCTTGTTAATAAGTCTCTGTTTTCTCTCTATACATCTTCTTGACTTGACATAAATGTCTTTATGGAGTAGTTATTGAGTCAAAACCCTAGTATGTGATTAGAGTAGAAGTAACTAAAGATTGAGTTGTGGCACTCTTTGTGTAGCATATAGATCCTTAAAGATCACTAGAAGCCGCGAGAGCATATAGTCGAGCATTAGACCTATAGACCAAGTCTTATTTAGTTTGATCATCATGTTTCAAGCATTGTTGGTTTTGTTATAATGCACCCTCGGGTTCTAGATAACATTTGATTCATTGATTTTTATTTGAATCTATTATCTTATGATCATGTCATGCATGTATGATAGTTTCCCTGATTTATGGTTGGTCCATTACGATTGGTATTAGAGCTTAACTTATAGATTCTGCCAAGAATAGGACTAATGTTTCCTAATATAGGACTAAACCAGTTAGTTGTGTTGGGAAGTGCAACTCACAGGTGCTTAGCGTTCGTATCAGCGACAACATTGAAGAGTGGTGTAGCAAGGTTTGTGATGCATTTTGGACAAAAAGTGTGCATTGCTGACAGGTGGAGAAAATGGCCATTCCTCTGCGGGCATTGCTAACTTGTTTGACACCGTCAGTAACGCACTCTGTTAGCATCAATGTTTTAGGAGGGGATTCAAGGGAAGGGGAGGGACTATAAACTCTATATGTATTTATAATTTTTTTCTTTCTTTTTTGAGAAATTACATGTAAAATTTCTAAATTTTTTTATCCAAAATTTCAATTAAATTCTTAAGCTTTATTTTGTTTCAATCGAATTCTTAAACTTTCAGATACCTAACAATCATATTCTTAGAGAGCACCATTAATGACTTGGACATTTATGTGCTGACGTGGCATGTTTCGTTGCTCCATGTTAGAAATGGTCCCCTTGTAAAATTCCCTATTTGCAATGAATTGAATGAATTTTTTATTTTGTCTCTATTCAAATTGTGTGAGGACATGACGTTTGATGTTGCTGCTAGTGGGGCTCGTGGACATGGCTCCACAATTGCAAAGGTAATCGGATCATATAGTAATTTTTGTTAGGAAACTTTTAAAAAAATCTAAACTCCTCTTATTCAAAACCCCTCAAATCTAAAAGAACAAGTTTCCAAAACATTTTAAGGGGATTGAAAGTTATCTAGAGCCCTCTAATTCCTTCCTACTCATTAAAAGATAGATTATATGTCAAAGTCTATAAATTTTATGTTGGGTGTCATGTGACATGTTAGTGTACCAACCTCCAACTTAAGTAACGTGGAAATAGAAGGACTTTGAATACGTCAAAGCCAATTGTCTTGCTTGACTCTTCATTTACCATCATACGTTTTATTGAACAATTGTTTATCTGTTTGGTTTAAATTTCGGTTGCTTGCATGAATTAATCAATTTATCAGCATCAATGAACATATGTGAAATAGTCGGGCGTTAAATCTCTTTATTAAAATTTCGAGTTTAAATTTGAGAATGGAAAAATAGATATCAGAAGAGTTCAATCTTTTAATCAATTTCCTATCATTTTTCCTAGAATAGCCTTGTACACAAGTTGTGGTGTCGCAAATATTTTTTACAAATATCCCTAGATTCTATTTATTTTTTAATATTATCTCAAATATGATATTCATTTTTAATTTTAGACACCTCATTAAGCCCGGTATTTGATTTGATTAAAACCAATCCCTTTCAACTAATGAGCAAGAAAAAAACTCTTATGAGTTAAGTAACAATTGATTTTGGAGTGTTTGTTAAGTAACTCTATCCGATATATAGTTTCTACCCACAATAAAATAAAATTTGCGTCGCATTAATTTTGATAATATTACCAATGTCTCATCATGATAATATAAAAGGTAGAAAAAAAATAAATCATATAAGATGGGATTTTTAAACAATTTTTTTAATTTATGTACCGTTGAAAGTACAAAACTTTTCTTAATAAGTTAAATACAATGGTATTGAATGCTCTATAAATATTTCTTTCTTGGCTTGCATGCGGGTCATTCCACAATACAAACGGATATACCCATTGTATCCAATCCAAGGCCATTGGGTACTTTGCATTGCTTTCCATCCTTTGCAAAGCAATTAATTGAAAATGATTTATGCCTATTTACAATGACCAGTTCTAGGACTGACCATTTGCACCTTAACTAATGTTGAGTTACAAGGACTTTGAATACGTCAATGTCAATTGGCTTCATCCACTTCACACCTATTGCACAATTCACCTTGACTCAAATATATTCAAATTTGAGTCATGTCGTCTAACAATACTAGAAAATTAGAGAAACCCAAAAGATATGAGAGAACTGCAATGCAAACAAAGCAATGTGTGGTTGTAAGAAGAATGCTGTTATATGATATGGAAAGACAAAAGTTTTAACTTTTACAAAGGCAAAAGACAGAGTTGACAAAAGAAAAGGAACAAAAGCTATAATTAGCATCTTCCATATTGAAATTCTAACTCCATATCTTCTCCATGCATTCCCAATAGAACTACAAGAGGTAAATTATCAAGAAAAATAAAGACAGATAGTACAAATGAAAAACAAGAGAAAAGGGTTCAAAATCTTGAAACAGCGAACCGAACACGATCACCATCACCTGCCTCTTCATACCAATCCTAGGAAGAAGAGGCAGGTGATGGGCAACCATGGTGGCTTTGTTTCAAGATTCCGAGACCCTTTTCTCTTGGCTCTCGTTTGTTACCTCTCAATTCATTATTTCTCCATAATTTGCCTCTTAAGCTTTAGGAAATGCAGGTTCTCTTGTTGCCTTTCTTCACCATTGACATAGTGGATTGACAAAGGTAATTTTCCCTAACCATCTCCTCTTATGTTCTGAGAAGATTGAGGTCCTTTGTTTTATATAACCACCACACACGTAGTTCACACGCATCCTACTCCTAGTAGGTGTGTATGGGTCTGAAGAATCCCATACCAGGAAATGCTTCTTTGAAACTTCCTCTGTACGTATTGTCTTTTGCAGTTAGTTTATTTTTGTTTTCCAACAAATTTCTGTGAATCTTAAATGTGAAAGTGGGTGGTCTCACGACAATGTGTTAGCGATAACGACCCATGAATTAATAAAGACTTGTGCATGGACTTGGAAAAACCCTATTTGCCAAGAGAAATGTTTGGTCAAAATTCTATCATATTGTTAAACTTTTCTACTGATTCTTGTAAAAAACTTTAATATTAATAAAAAAAATTATATATCAAATCCTAATCCTTTTGCCAATTTTCTTTTTTATTTTTATATCTTTTAATTGTTTATTAACTCTAAATAATCAAATTTAATTATAATTTTAGTCATATAATCAAATTATTAATAAATTATATAATCCAAATAAAATAAATTACGTGAAATCTTACGTGGCAAGACTTCTAAAATTCTATGATTGTAACGCTTATATAAATTTTAAATAAAATAAAATAAAATATTTATAGAGAATTGATCAAAAGCGCAACGCCAGGGACAGCTACAGGACATCGGATTTATAAGCACCACTGTTCTGTTTGTCTTCTTACCCTTTTAGAGGGTCCCGTGCTACCCACGTGCCTCTTTTGCCCTCTCTACAGTACAAAGCCCAATTATTGGCAATGACACGTTTATTCGTATTGTTGAATTCTAACCCAATGGCAGTAAGGGATATCCGCTTCGAAGGAAAACATAATTGCATTAATTAATTAAAGACAGAAATAATACAAAACAAAACTTATACCATTGCCTGTGATTACAGCCAAATGTCCTTTTTACACAAATTTTTTAATTCATTTGAAGTGAAATGAATTATTTTTTATTTGATATTGAGTGGAGGATAAACCGATACAAAATAGGATTTTCAAGCATATACTTAACTGCACACTATGGACCCTTTTATGTGATCTTTAATTTTCATCCATCAAGAAAACATTAGTGATAAAATAAATTGTGAATTCATCATTATAATTCATTACTCCTTATGCTGGGATTCCAATCCAAACTTATGTAGTTATAATTACAATCACTACAAGAAAACAGAGTATCAGTGACAGAAATTACTGACAGAAAAAAATCCATCGTAAATAGTTACGAATTAACGTCGGATGAAATATCGAAACATTAGTGACGGATTAGTAATGAAAATTAGTTACGAAAATTTTTCGTCGTTAATCCGTCACTGTAGTGATATACAGTATAAAAAAAAATTGTAAACCTATCAACGACGAATTACCGACGGAATTTTTAGCAACGGATATTTTCCATTACTAATCTGTTGGTGTAGTAGTGAAGGGTAAATATATATATATATATATAGCTATTAGCAACGGATTAGAGATGGATTACCGATGAAAATTTTAGTGGCGGATTTTTTTTAATTTTTTCTTCTCTTTTATTATTTTATAATTCTTTTTCTTTTATTCTATTATTTTATTATTCAATTTAATGTGTAAATCAAAAAAATAATTTGCTATTCTATCTTGATTAATCAAAAAAAATATTCTATTTTTTTATTTAATACAAATTTAATTAATATCGAATTTGAACAGTTAGAAAAATTCAAAAAAAAAAATATCCCAAGATAAAGGAAAAAAAAGGGATAAGAGTGAAATAAAAAAAAAAATTGTGAGAGTAAGATAATTTTTTTATTAAAAAAAAGTGAGAGTGAGATTAATATTAGAAAAAAGAATATGAGAGTTAGATAATAAATAAAACAAATATGTCACAAAACGAATTGTAGCATGGTGGTTGGACATCTCATCATCCACCCTAGAGGAGCGGGTTTGATTTTGGATGGAGACATTTTTCGTTAAAAAAATGCAAGGCGCGTGGGTGTGTGCGGGCGTGCGTGATGGTGTGTGCACGTGTGATGGCGTGGGTGGGCACGTGTGAGGATCCGTGTACGCATAAGGGCCCGAATTCGAGTTCCCTTAACTTTTTAAGTTAATTTAGCATATGTAATTTCATCGGGGTTGAAATTGTACGTGTAGATTTTAAAATGGTACGGAGGAAATTTTTTTTTTTTTAGCTCCCGGCAATTTTGTAAAAAATTTTTAATAGTATTATAAATCGAAAAAATTTCTGAGAAACTTTTTTCTATATGAAAATGAAAATATATCATATATGAACAATGAGAAATACAATATACAATACACCGAGATCGATATTACATAATGTTAATTGGAATTCTATCACTTAAACCCCTATAAATTCTTACATTGATAACAGCTCTCTCATACATATCTTTGATGAGATCAATGTATTTTAGGGAGATCCCTTTTTTTTATCAATATCCATCATAGTATGTCTTAGCAAATGAATGCTTTTAGCAGTGGATTGTCCAAATATGAACCAAAATTGATTTTGAAATATATTTATTTTTCGATTATAATCTATGCTTCATCACCCTTTCCCATACCTTTGTAATAGACTAACATTGTAATACCGACCCTCGGTATATCCTATGGTATATTCCGGTTCATATATATATATATATGATATTTTCACGACTACATTCATAAATTTTCAATAAGAAATTTTTCGATAAAGCGACTCTAGAAATTTACCGATAAAATACCAATTTGGGTCAGTTTGACTCAAAGAGACTCAATAACCTTAATTTCACATTAAATAAATTTAATTAAGCCTAAAATGAGATTTTGGATCTAGTGTGTAATTATGAAAATTTTTAGGGGTCAAATTAGATTTTTTATAAGTTAAAGGACTTTTAGTAATTAACAAAAACTTAAAAGGAAATGTGACAAGTGTATTCTTTTAAAACAACACATTAAACAAGTGTGAGAGTGAGAAGGACAAGTGATGACCCAAATTGAGAGGAGAAATGTAAGGTGAGCCAATGAAAATGCATGCACATGAAAACCAATCAAAACACATGCAAATTGGCAAAATGATCATATGGCTTAGAATAAATTTGAGACTTGATCCTAGGGTGGTAAGTTAATAACATAAGCATAAAGGAAGATGACCATAGAATGCTTGTTCATTCTTCCCAAACCGTGAATACAAGGTGAGAAGAGAGGAAGACCAAGAAAGTTGAGGTAAGAAATTTTATTCCGTCCCATTTTAATTTTTATTTCTGTCCATGACTTTACCTTTGTTTTGATGCATCTTACAGTCTAAATTAGCAAATGCTCTAGTTAAGTAAATTTTAGATCTAGGTCTTGTCTTTCCAACGAGATAAGAACCACCTTAATCTGATACACGTGCCAAACGTTATGACACTTTTCCTTAAACGCGATAGAAAGGTGTTCTATTTCAGAACATAAAAACAGTATGCAAAAACGACCCTTTTCCAGTCCTATTTTAGAGAAACTCAAAACATAAACATTGTAGGTATCACCCTTGCCTACAACATGTAAACATTTCAGCCAATCCGCACAAGGGAATCAAGAGTTATACCCTTTTTCCTAAAGATGTTATGACAAAAACCTTGTTTCCAATTGAAACCTGACAGTTTTGATCATGAATTATTTCAACCCCTTTCTCGGCATAATTGAGTAAAACCCAAAACAAGAAAGTTTAGATATATCTCTTAAGTATAACATGTTTAAACTTCATTACGTTTGGATGAGTAGGGTGAACGTTATGGTTTCTGCACAAAAATAGAACAGAATCTAAATATAGAACGCGACAAAAAAAAATGAGTATTTTTGGAAATTCTGTGATGCGATTTTGAGAAAGTGTATAACATGAAAGTTATAGGGCCCGACATTTCCTACAATATATCAAATTTTGCTTAATTTGGAGCTGTTTGCAAAGAGCTAAGTCATTTCTACCATGCAGGGACATAGGCTTTGTGCGCACGGGCGCCAAGCAATGGGCCAACAAGGGCGCAACATGAACACGATGTCCGTGCAGTGATTTTGACTGAACCAAACTTTGAAAATTTTGATATTTTTGTACAAATACACTTAGCGATTTATTTAAAATGTCCTAGAATTTGGCCCTAGACTAAAAAATTGTTAAGTGTAATTTATTACATATATTTTTCTATAATAACATATGTGTGCATATATGATCATTGTAGTGACGTGATTGGTGATCGATTCGAGAGAATTCCATTTGCTGTTATAGTGGTATTGAGGGGAGTGATCTACCCTCTCCCATACTATGAGTGAGATTTTGACATCTACTATTGATTGACAAATCATGTTTTATCGATTTTCAAATGACATGATTTCTATACATATGAAAGCTAAATTTTTGGATTTTGATAAGTATATATATACATGTTTTTGTGACTATTGGAGTCTCCCAACTATTGATTTTATTGATATGTATCCATGAGTTTGATAACTAGATATTATGCCACCTTTTTGACATATTGACATGTTTTAAATGCTCCCATTCTTTTGGCACATGGTTTTGAATAGATTTACATGTATTATTTGGGCTGTATGCCCGGCCGATGTTATGATATGATGCATGGGGCTGTATGCCCGGCCGACGTGATGATGTGATGCATGGGACTACGTGGCTGACCGACTTGATGATATGGTGATATGCTTCCTATAGCATTTCGTAGTTACAAAAGACAATTGGTATAGATACCCCTTGTGCCCGGATATATTTCGGCCGGAGGTATCTGTCAAATTGTCATGTGTATGATTGTTTTAGGTTGTCCCTCATTGGGAAGGACGTGAGTTTAACTCTATTTAGCACTGGGTAGGGTATCATACACGGCTGACTATTTATAGATATATATATATATATTATTATTATTATTTATAGGCTAGTTGGAATAGCCTGTGGCCAACAATGGGGTAGAGAGCCATTATTTGATATTTGCATTGTGAAAACCCCTAATGTACCCGTCCTTGTTCGAGATAGATTATTGTCAGGGTTGTTTGTTTGGCCAGCTCTACATATGTGACTTGATACATGGATAGATGCATATGTTATCTTTCGATGTGTGCCTTGAGCTATGTTAAAACTATTCGCTGTTTTTCGCACACTTGATATTGTATTACATGTCTTGACATTCCAAGTTCACATTTGATATTGATAGCACGATATCAATCCCCTCACTTGTTGAGTATCCTCCCATAAATACTCATTCCTCGCTTTCCCTTTCATAGGTATAGTCTTGGATCAAGAGAATGGTAGAGATTTGATTTCGTTGGACTTATATTGGAGATTGGGTTGGGGTATGGTTATCCATTTCTTTTGCTATATTCAATTTGAGGTTATCATATTATTTTGGAGTATTTAGTTTGACCATTGTACTTATTTGCTTGGGGATGACTGCATATTACTATTGGCGCATGTAAATGGTAACTCTCATCTTGGATTTACATATTTATGCATTTGAGGCACATTGAGATATTTTACTTTTATTACTTGGAAACTCATGTGATTTTGTAAACTTATTTGGACATATGTGTTTTTAGTCTTACGATGCCTCGATGTCTTGGAGGGTTGTGCCCTTGCATTGAGATGTTACGGTGATTGCTCACGTGCTTGGCCTGGCGGTAGGTCGGGGCATGACAACTCAGTTGATATCAGAGCTCTTGGTTTAGAGCTATGCTTTATGAAATGATTTTGAAAATATTCCCAAGTAACTTGATTTTGAAAGTCCTCAATGCATGTGAGAGTTACGATATAGTCATGAAGTCCCAGTACATGGTCATAGGCAGATGAGTTCATCCACTTTAGGGGGTTAGATACGGGTCGTATCTAACCTAGTACATCTTTTCCATTGGTTCCTAAACCAGATGTTTCCTATATTTTAGGGGGTCAGTTAACCCTAAAACTTACCCTTTTATCTAATGGATTTTATTTCCTCGCAGAAGTATGACGACTATAGGAGGAACACGTTTTACACCTACGAACCTATTGGAGCACTAGAGGATGCGACTTCTTCACACGCACCTCCTCGAGTACCTACTCCACCGGCTACTACAACCGCAGCTCCACTACCACCACCATTGGATGCCTATAGACAGGTGTTTGAATCGTACACTACACATGGTACTCAGATGCCACCACCACTGATGGCCGCGCCAACCCCTACGACCGTACCAGCTCCATTTGTACCCGGACCTCCACCAATAGTTGGTCCATCCACTGTTTCAGGACCTAGTGACATTACCTCCTCCACCTTGAGGCATATTCACGAGTTCACCCAGTTGGTGAAGGAGGCGAGACAGTTAGAATGCACAGAGTTTGCGGGAGCTGGTGATCACACAACAACGAAGCACTGAATCAACTGCACCTACAGAATTTTAACTAATCTGGGGTTGAGCGAGGACTATCGGCTTCAGGTAGCAGTGAGACTCTTGGATGGTGACGCCCTTACTTGGTGGGAGGTGATTTGTGACGATGCTACCGAGCCCCTACGATGGGAGGATTTCCTGTAGGAATTTGATCACATGTATTTTTCTGAGTACCAGCAAGACCGCAAGAGGGTGGAATTTTTGCACTTGCGGTAGGGTACGAGGTCGGTCACGGAGTACGAGGTTGAGTTACAGAGGCTAGCTATTTTTGTTCCAGACCTGACGATGCCAAAGCAGCTACGGTTCAAATTTGAGGTCGACCTCAACTTGAACATCAGGAGGTACATAACAGTGACTCCTAGTCTCTCCTTTGCAGAGATGGTGGACTTAGCACACTGGGCAGAGGAGATTGTCCGTGCCGAGGGCAAGCAGCAGGAGAGCAGAGAGTAGAGGAAGAAGAGGCATGGGT
The DNA here is from genome assembly GCA_033439265.1 of Dillenia suffruticosa. Lineage (NCBI taxonomy): Eukaryota > Viridiplantae > Streptophyta > Magnoliopsida > Dilleniales > Dilleniaceae > Dillenia > Dillenia suffruticosa. The sequence continues at coordinate 10,058,453 of JAVTVX010000016.1, read as the reverse complement.
TTTCTATGGACCAAGGCTCGAAGAAAGGTAGGACTTCAGGATATCAGGGAGACCCTTCTCAGCTGAGACAGGCATATTCTCGGTAGGGATCACAATCTCAGGGGTTCAGAGCACCAGCCCCTAGTGCCACTACTCAGACTTCAGCTTAGCGGCACCCCTTTTGCCAATGATGTAGTAGACACCACCCTTTTAGAGAGTGTAAGGTACCTGTTACATGCTTCCGGTGTGGGAAGCCAAGGCACATCAGGAGCGCCTGCCTTGAGTTGGGATTTGGAGATCAGACAACTTCAGGACACTCGAGTGTTCCCCGAGGAGGACAGTAGGGAGCGCCTGTGCACTCGAGTCACACCGCTCTACGGACAGCAGCCGGGAGTAACACGGTGCCAGGACCATTCTGACAGCAGCAGAGGACACAGTCTCGTATATACACGATGACACTGGAGGACGCTCAAGTGAATCCTGACGTAATTATTGGTACTCTTCCTACTGATCCCCATGTTCAGAGATTTTCCTTGTACTGTCTTTTGAGAACCATCACTAGTTGAAGCCTTAGAGGCTTAACTATGTTGGTTTGTACATACATTTTGATATGTATATATACGTGGGCATGTATTTTATTCCATTTTTATCAACTGATCTTTTTATTTTCTCACATTAGGAGTTTTGAAAATATGGGAAGTTGACGCTCAGGTCCTTATTGACACCGGATCGAACTATTCTTATGTGAGAGCGTCTTTTGCCCACTGGTTGGGTAGGTCTTTGTCGTCACTTGATGAGAAGATATTGGTCATCACTCCTTTCGGTGAGCAAATACTTAGAGATTCTATCTACAAAGGGAGCGAAGTCATGGTCAGAGATGTAGTACTTGAGGCAGACTTGATTCCACTCGAGATGACGGACTTTGATGCTATCTTGGGAATAGATTGGCTGAGCATGCATAGAGTTTCAGTGGATTGCTTTACTAAAAAAGTGGAGTTTCGGAGACCTGAGGGGCTATTATTTAGGTTCCCAAGCGAAAGGCGAGCGTTACCTCGCTGTGCTGTATTGATGATGAAGGCTAGGCGATTGATACACCAAGGGTGCATGGCATACCTGGCTCATATTATTGACACCACTGTGGAGGGGCCGAGATTTGAGGAGCTCCCAGTGGTATAGGAGTTCCCAAATATATTTCCCGAGAAGTTACCCGAACTTCTACCATTTCGAGAGTTTGATTTCAAGATTGATCTAGCTCTAGGGACTACTCCCATATCTATTCTGCCATACAGAATGGCGCCAGCTAAGCTTAGAAAGCTCAAGGTCTAGTTGCAAGAGTTGCTGGATAAGGGTTTTATCCGTCCGAGCACTTCACCTTGGGGTGCGCCGGTGTTGTTCGTGAAGAAGAAGGACGGAACCTTACAGTTGTGCGTAAATTACCGGCAGCTAAACAAGATTACCGTCAAGAATCGATATACACTGCTATATATTGATGACCTATTTGATTAGCTTCAAGGAGAGAAGGTTTTCTCAAAGATCGACCTTCGATCTAGTTATCATCAGTTGCGAATCAGGGCTGAGGATGTGCCCAAGACCGCATTCCGCTCCCGTTATGGACACTACGAGTTCTTGCTTATGCCGTTTGGGCTAACCAACACACTAGTTGCCTTTATGGATCTGATGAACCGGGTCTTCCACGACTTTCTGGATCGGTTCGTCATTCTATTTATTAACGATGTCCTTGTATACTCGCGGATCAATGAGGAGCATGCGCAGCACCTTAGGGTAGCCTTGCAAATTCTTCGCAAGTGACAGTTGTATGCCAAATTTACTAAGTATGAATTTTGGCTGAGGTAGATTGGTTTTCGTGGCCATATTGTTTCTACGGAGGGTATTTATATTAATCCGCAGAAAGTTGAGGCCATACTAAGGTTGGAGCAACCACAAACAGTGACCAAGGTTCGGAGTTTCCTTGGTCTAGTAGGATATTACCAGCGGTTCATAGAAGGATTCTCACGGATCGCTGCTCCACTTTCCAGATTGACGCGGAAGGACATCAAGTTCATATGGGACGATTACTGTGAGGTGAACTTTCAAGAACTTAAATGACGACTGACATTAGCACCAATTTTAGCTCTCCCCACTAGCAGCTGAGAGTACGTTGTGTACAACGATGCCAGCAGGCTGGGATTGGGGTTGCGTTTTGATGCAGGATGGTCGGGTGATTGTTATACTTCTCGACAGTTGAAGAAGCATGAGTTGAACTACCCTACTCATGATTTGGAGTTGGCAGCCATAGTTTTCGCATTAAAGATATGGTGTCATTATCTATATAGAGTAACCTGCAGGGTCTTCACTGATCACAAGAGCTTAAAATACTTATTCTCTCAAAGGGAGTTGAGCCTCAAGTAGAGGCCATGGTTAGAGTTACTGAAGGACTATGATTTGATTATTGATTATCACCCGGGCAAGGCGAACGTTGTGGCAGATGCCTTGATCCGGAAGTCGTCTTCAGTCATTCTTCTCAGACAGTAGAGAGTACGTATATCTCTTACTTGGTGGGACTCTGTGCTTTAGGAGTCAATTTGGCTAGCGACAGTCAAGGAGCACTGCTAGCTAGGTTCGAGGTGCGGCTAATGTTACTCGATCGTATTAGGGAGCTTCAGGGATCTGATGAGGAACTCTAAGGTATTCACGACAAGATCTGCAGTGGAGAGGGCAGAGACTTCTGAGTCCGTGATGATGGACTCATGGTATTTTGAGACAGAGTGTGCATCCCAGCCGAGGCTGATCTTCGGCGAGCCATCCTTGAGGAGGCTCATTCTTTAGTATATGCTATGTATCTCGAGGGTACAAAGATGTACCGAACCATCAGAGGTAGCTATTGGTGGTCGGGTATGAAGCGGGAGATAGTAGAGTTTGTAACTCGATGCTTGGTATGTCAACAGGTGAAGGCCGAGCATCAAAGACCAGCAGGTAAGTTACAGTCTCTTCCCATTCCTCAGTGGAAATGGGAGTATATTACTATGGACTTCGTTATGGGATTACCGCGGACTTCTGTACAGAATGATGCGATTTGAGTGATTGTTGATCGATTCACCAAATCTGCACATTTTATCCCCATCCACGGTGATCATTCATTGGAGACGTTGGCACGCCTCTACATTGACACCATTGTCCGATTGCACAGGGTACCCATGTCGATTGTTTCAGACCGAGACCCTAGATTCACGTCTAGGCTTTGGCCCCGGTTACAGGAGGCATTGGACACTAGAATGAACTTCAGCACAACTTATCATCCTCAGACTGATAGACAATCGGAGAGGACTATACAGACGCTCGAGGATATGTTGAGAGCTGCATGATAGATTTTCATGGTAGCTCGGATCGACATTTGCCATTAGTGGAGTTTGCTTATAACAACAGCTACCAGGCGAGCATTGGGATGCTGCCGTTTGAGGCTTTGTATGGGAGGAGATGCAGGACTTCTCTGTGTTGGGATGAGGTAGGTGAGAGGCGACTCAGCAACATTGAGCTGGTTGAGGAGACGAAGGAGAAGGTGAGGATCATCCGTGAGAAGATGAAGGCTGCCCAGGATCAACAGAAGATGTATGCGGATCGGAGACGGAGACCTCTTGAGTTCAAGGTTGGAGACATGGTATTTTTACGGATCTCGCCCTGGAAAGGGGTGATTCGGTTTAGGCAGTGAGGCAAGTTGAGCCCCAGCTATATTGGGTCATTCTGTATCCTTGAGAGGATCGGGAGTGTGGTGTATAGATTAGAGCTGCCCAAGGAGTTATCACGCATACATGATGTCTTCCATGTCTCAGTACTTAGGAAGTATATGTCAGATCTTTCACATGTACTAGAGCCCCCACAAGTTGAGCTGCGGGAGGATTTGAGCATACCTGTTCAATCTGTGGCCATCCTTGACCGCCAGATTAGGAGACTACGGAGCAAAGAAGTCCCGTTAGTTAGTGTTTTATGGCGGAACGACCAGGTCGAGGAGGAGACCTAGGAGCCGAATGAGACTATGAGGGGACAATACCCTCAATTGTTTACTGTGTAGTTTTCCTTTCCTTGTATGGTTTTCTTTTAGTTTTAGGAACAAAACTTGTTTTTAGAGGGTTAGGAAAATGTAACACCGACTCTCGGTATATCCTATAGTGTATTCCAGTTTATATATATATATATATATATATATGATATTTCCATGACTACATTCATAAATTTTCAATAAGAAATTTTTTTATAAAACTACCCCAAAAATTTCCCAATAAAATACCAATTTGGGTCAGTTTGACTCAAAGAGACTCAAAAACCTTAATTTCACATTAAATAAATTTAATTAGGTTTAAAATGAGATTTTGGGTCTAGTGTGTAATTATGAAAATTTTTGGGGGTCAAATTATATTTTTTTAAGTTAAAGGACTTGTTAGCAATTAACAAAAACTTAAAAGGAAATGTGACAAGTGTATTTTTTTAAAATAATGCATTAAACAAGTGTGAGAGTGAGGAGGACAAGTGTTGACCCAAATTGAGAGGAGAAAGGTAAGGTGGCTCAATGAGAACACATGCACATGAAAACCAATCAAAACACATGTAAATTAGCAAAAAGATCCTATAGTTTAGAATAAATTTGAGACTTGATCCTAGGGTGGTAAGTTAATAATACAAGCATAAAGGAAGATGACCATAGAATGCTTGTTCATTCTTCCCAAACTATGAGTACAAGGTGAGAAGAGAGGAAGACCAAGAAAGTTGAGGTAATAAATTTTATTTTGTCCCATTTTAATTTTTATTTCTGTCCGTGACTTTACCTTTATTTTGATGCATCTTACAGTCTAAATTAGCGAATCTCAAGTTATGTAAATTTTAAATCTAGGTCTTGTTTTTCCAACGAGATAAGAACCACCTTAATCTGATACTTGTGCCAAACGTTATGACACTTCTCCTGAAACGTGATAGAAAGTTGTTCTGTTTCGGAACATAAAAACAGTATGCAACAACGACCCTTTTCCAGTCCTATTTTAGAGAAACTCAAAACATAAAAGTTGTAGGTATCACTCTTGCCTATAACATGTAAACATTTCAGCCAATCCGCACAAGGGAATTAAAAGTTCTACCCTTTTTCCTAAAGACGTTTTGACAGAAACCTTGTTTCCAATTGAAACCTGATAGTTTTGATCATGCATTATTTCAACCCCTTTCTTGGCATAATTGAGTACAATTCAAAATATGAAAGTTGTAGATTTATGTCTTAGGTATAACATGTTTAAATTTCATTACGTTTGGATGAGTAGGGTGAACGTTATGGTTTCTGCACAAAAATAGGACAGAATCTGAATATAGAACGCGACAGAAACAAAATGAGTATTTTCGGAAATTCTGTGATCAGATTTTGAGAAAATGTATGACATGAAAGTTATAGGGCCCGACATTTCCTACAACATAGCAAAATGTTGCTAAATTTGGAGCTGTGTGCAAAGACCTAAGTTATTTATACCATGCTGGGACATAGGCTTTGTGCGCATGGGCGCCGGGCAATGGGCCGACATGGGCGCGGCATGAGCACGATGTCAGTGCAGTGATTTTGACAGCACCAAACTTTGAAAATTTTGATATTTTTGTACAATACACTTAGCGATTTATTTAAAATGCCCTCGAACTTACCCCTAGACTAAGAACTTGTTAAGTGCAATTTATTACTTATATTTTCCTATAATGACATATGTGTGCATATATGACCATTGTAGTGACGTGATTGGTGACTGATTCGAGAGAGTTCCATTTGCTGTTATAGTGGTATTGAGGGGAGTGATCTACCCTCCCCCATACTCTGAATGGGACTTTGATATATACTATTGATTGACAAATCATATTTTACTGATTTTCAAATGACATGATTTCTATACGTGTGAAAACTAAATTTTTAGATTTTGATAAGTATATATATACATGCTTTTGTGACCATTAGAGTGTCCCAACTACTGATTTTATTGATATGCATCCATGAGTTTGATAACTAGATATTGTGCGACATTTTTGACATATTGACATGTTTTAAATGCTCTCATTGTTTTGGCACATGGTTTTGAACGGATTTACAAGTACTATTTGGGTTGTACGCCCGACCGACGTTATGATACAATGCATAGAGTTGTATGCCTGGCCGACGTGATGATGTGATGCATGGGGTTACGTGACCTGCCGACTTAATGATATGGTGATATGCTTCCTTTAGCATTTTGTAGCTACGAAAGACATTTGGTAGAGATACCCTTTTTGTCCGAATATGTTTCGACCAGAGGTATCCACCAAATTGTCATGTGTATGGCTATCCCAGGTTGACCTTCATCAGGGAGGACGTGAGTTTACCGCTATTTAGCACTTGGTGGGGCATCATACACGGTCGACTATTTATAGATATATATATATATATATATATATTGTTATTATTATTTACAAGCTAGTTGGAGTAGCCTGTGGCCAACATTGGGGTAGAGAGCCATTATTTGATATTTGCATTGTGAAAACCTTCAATGCACCCGTCCTTGGTCGATGTAGACTATTGCCAGTTGTTCGGCCGACTCTACATGTGTGACTTGATACATGGATGGATGCATATGTTATCTTTCGATGTATACTTTGAGCTATGATAAAACTGCACGCTATTTTTCGCACACTTGATATTGTATTACATGCTTTGACACTCCAAATTCACACTTGATATTGATAGCACGATGTCAATCCCCTCACTTGCTTAGTATCCTCCCATAGATACTCATCCCTCACTTTTCCTTTCACAGGTATAGTCTTGGATCCAGGGAATGGTAGAGATTTGATTTCATTGGACTTATATTTTTAGATTGGGTTAGGGTATGGTTACCAGTTTCTTCCGCTATATTCAATTTGAGGTTATCATATTATTTTGGAGTATTTAGTTTGACCATTGTACTTATTTGCTTGGAGATGACTGCATATTACTATTGGCGCATGTAAATGGTAACTCTCATCTTGGGTTTACATATTTATGCATTTGAGGCACATTGAGATATTTTATTTTTATTACTTAGGAACTCATGTGATTTTGTAAACTGATTTGGACATGCGTTTTTAGCCTTACGATGCCTCAATGTCTCGGAGGGTTGTGCCCGTGCATTGAGGTTTCGTGGCGGTTGCTCACGTGCTCGGCCTGGGGGTGGGTTGGGGCATGACAAACATGTTTAATTACTTTATAATTGGAACAATCTTATATATCAACGTTATTCATATATAGTGGTACAACTGTACTCTCCCTCCATGCTTGGGATATTTTCTTAATTTAGCAAATTTTGTTAACATTTCTATCCCTGTTTAACCCAAACACTTCCACACTTAAATAAAGATGCCATCGGATCCTATGACTTTATTATTCTTCATTTTGTTTAAGGCATCCCTTAATTTATGTTGACGAATCTAGCGTTTGAAATCCCTATTGATCTCCTTTAATCGTGTCATGATATTAACAATATCTCTTGTACCCTCAATACCCTCCCAACACTTTTTATTCTCTTTACTTACAAGAATACTATTGGCCTCACTCTTATACATCTACTACCATGTATATCTTTTCCCTTTCTATCCTTCGTTTGACAATTCTATCAATCTCTTTTTCTCTATCCTTAGTTTCTAGTTTCTTATATAATTCATTTTGTTGGTCCTTGTGTAACCAAGAAGGGGGTTTAATTGGTTAGCTTCAAATTCTTGATTTTACTCTACTTAAAATCTAAACTAAACCTATAGCCAAACTATATGAATTATGCAAATGTAAGTATAGAAATTAAAGAATAGGGATAGAGAGATCGCGTCCAATTTATAGTGGTACAGCCTTGTGCCTACGTCCATTCTTCCAACTCAGCAAGCCGGGGTCCAACAACTGCTAGTTTCCACTATCAATGAGATTCACAAACTTGACTCTTGTTGACAATCTGTGCCTACAATCTTAAGGATGACTTAGTCCAATAAGTACTCTAGTTTAACTCTCACTCAACTATTGTATCTAACCAACAAAGTGTTCCTCATACTCTCCCCAAGCTTCCTGAAGCTTTACAATACAAATATAACAAAATAAACTCAGAGACTTGCAGCAGACACAACTCATGTTGTTTAAGTAGCCAACTTCCAGATCTAATATCTCACTCTGAAGGCATCAAAATGGCTCTGTAAAAAATGCTAAATATTCTCTATATATTGTACTTTAAAACCCAAGAAGTATGCTTACAAAACTGGTCACCATCGTGAAGATATAAGACTGTAAAGTTGGCTTCCCAGCAAACTTTTATTACTGTAAAAATCTGGTTAAGTTGCCAATTTTGTGCTTGATTTTTTCCATCATATCTTCTAACTTTACTGTTGTACTTTTTCAAATTTAAAATCCAACAATTACCCAAAAATGTGAAACTTTCAAATTTGATATCCTTTGGTTGATCATGAAATTGCATTTGAGAGAATCGCTCCTAAAAATGAGCCAAATCTTCTAGAAATCTTATTTCAAACTTTGAATTTGAACTTTAGAATGAGTAAAAACTTGAATTTAATCTTCCAAGCAGTTTGATCCTCATTAACTCATTTACACATGCTCTAGTATTAAATACCGCTCTCAATTTGCACTTAATTTGCTAAGCTATGCCTTGAAATCATAGTAGTTCTAATCTGCTATTAATTAACATATGAACTTTTTTTTATCTTTCCCTTAATATGTGCATAATATTTCACCATTTTTTTTCTCTATCTCCCCCTTTTTGTTTAATCAAAAATAAGAAAATTTAAATTTAGATTCAGAAATTTCAAATATTCATAAAAAATAAAACATAGAGACAATCAAAGGAATGCAGAATATAAAACCACTGTTCTCTGCTTATATTCATGCTTCTATAGAACTTTCAGATTATATATATATATATTTTTTAAGAGAAAGCAAATCCAGCTTCATTCTTAATAAACTCAAATCTTTCTCTACATAAAGGTTTTGTAAAAATATTTGTCAATTGATTTTTAATGACAACATATTCTAAAAAAATATTTCCATTTAAAACATAATCTATTATAAATTGGTGTCTAACTTCTTTGTATTTAGACCTAAAATGATTTATGAGATTTTTTGTAAGACATATAGTATTTGTATTATCATATTTTATCAAAATGTTTTTATAATCAAACCCATAATCCTTTAGTTAGTATTTGAGCCTTAAGATTTTAGGACAACAATTTCCTATTGACACATATTCCTTTATGCTTTTTGGTTCTAATTGTGAACAAAAATGCAAATTGATTCTCTATATTTGTATAACTTGACTTCGTTCTTATGCCTTCATCTACATCACTAATAATATTATCTTGTGAGTGATTAGCTAAAAGTTTTCAGCTTTTAATGACCTCTTCCCTAGGCTCATTTTCAATTTCTACACCCTTACTTTTATTATTTTCAAGAGGGAGTTCTTGTATTTTTATATTCACATTATCTACTTCATTTGCCCTTGATTTTTGCCTCATGTTCCTGCATAATAAAGTAGAGCATCATCTATTCTTAGAAACCAAAACAAATTTTGGTCATTTAGAAAACAAGCTTGTACCTATATTGCATTTATCTTGATATTCACTAAGCTTGTTCAATCTTAAAAAACAAAATTTTGTAATATGACCATATTTATAACAATAATATCATAAAAAATTATTTTTCATTTTCTGAAAATTATCCATATATCCATATTTTACGTTTCAAAAATCAGATTTTTGATTTCTAGAAAAATTTCTGAAATTTTTGTAAAAATATAAATGTTCATGATTTCTTAATCCCTAGAAACTCAATTTCTATGACTACTAATTCTATGCCTGAAATCTGCGGTTTGTGTGTTTCTTATATCTTTGTTTTTATGCTTCTTGTTTTCAATACTAACAAAAATAGTTTTATTAGATTGTAAACCACTTCCAACATATCAAACTGAACGAAATGACTTCATCTACGTGCGAGATCAACTCTATTGGATTCAGTGCAAAAAACTGAACGAAATGGGTAAATTTGAATTTCTCAGATTTCGGGTCGAATATTGACCAGCTGTGCATGACGCGAAAATCGAGGTAAGAATTTTCATGCAAATCTAAGAAGGACCTTTTATGCAATTTAAAAAAAAGGGGTTGGAGACAATTAATGACCAAGGGAAGTGTGTAATGTGTTACGCCCCGAACCGGGATCGTGAACAACCGCCAGTTATCCTGAATGCCGGCTGTATTTTTACAGAAAATCGGACAGAAACTCCCCATATTTCTGAGATTTCCCAAATATAATTTATCCTGTATAAATCACAACCATCCTGTAATATAATCAAATGGCCATCCCGATCTCTCCAAAATCAAACAATCTCACAGCCAACATCCAGATAACGCAAGATTATAAAAATTTCCAACAATCTAGCCATAGACCGCTACTGCCATGCCCCCATCAAAGGCATGGACAGCCACCAGAGGCATGGACAGTCGTCAGTCGCCCCTCCTGTGATTTAGAGGTGGTACCGAGCGATCCTAGAGTATATTTCTAGGACATAACACATTCCCAAATACATATACAACGAATAAAAAATGTCTCAATGCAATGTTATGCAATGACATAAGAGTTCCACAATTTAAATGTCCATATTTATATAATCATCCCAAAATTTCACAATGGTCATCTATAGACCTCAGAATGCATATACATTACCAATACAAATTTATAGTAGAAATATATAATGACTTCTTAACTCCAAATTAGATCTCCCAATAATACCGAGCGTCCTAAAGCAACGCTCCTTGTCAAATACTATCTCTGAAACAAGAAGGCAAATGAGGGGTGAGTACTCGGGGAAGAATACTCAGTGAGTGAGTGGGTCAATGCAATCGTCAAATATGAAGCATGAAACTAGAATATTAAAGCATAAGTATACGAATCATATTTCAAATTAACATTCTTTTCATTTCAACAATATATCATTAGCATGCATTTTCAAGTCAAATATGCATCCAAAGCACTGTCACTAAAAATCATAGAGCTACCAGCCGAAAATGTCTTGGTTGAGGTCTATCGCGACCTATGACAGGCGCACCGGGGGTGTTATATGCAAGTTTATTTAAAGTGCTCTCTACCTCAGCATTGGCGACGAACCTCGTCCAGGTGCTAGACTTGGAGATAGTATCCAAATCCTCCCCCTTTCAAGTTCAACTTGACTATTACCGTGTCATTAATAAAAATCACGACAACTCGTGGGATACCCCAAGCCTAGACATATCCAGATGCCACCAAAGCGTCTCTCACGGTGTCCTTCGTAGCTACGGAACAATACATATCAAAACCCTCAAGACCAAATCCAAAATCGTATCAAAATGTGCCGAAATCAGGTTCACAAACCAAATGTAACATATAGTATAAAATGACACATTATACATTTCAACCACATGAATGCATAATTTCAATATTTCAACACAATTTTTGGGTACTCAATCAGTTCACAAAAATCAATTTCCAAACCAGTTAAAACATTTCAAGCACGCTACAAATCATGCTCATTTCTCACATATTTTAAAACAGAGTTTACTCATTAAACAAAAATATTGAAATAAATCTCACTCACAGTTTTGGGGAGAATAACGCACTCCTCAATAAAACCACAATACATAGAACAAGGCTCCCCTCAATCGAATCACCAAGAAAGCCAACCTAATCAAATCATCACGATTTTCATCAAAATTTCGACTATTGTTAGGGTTTATCATTTTCCTTAAATTCGTACAAACCCTAAATCCTTCAAGCACATTTAACCACATGTTCTAAGGATTTAAATATCGATTTTAAGTCACAACAACATATATATATAACTTCCGATTCTAAATTCAACCTAAATTCGACCAAATTAAATTTAAGTATGGAAATAATTTCATTTCCCTCACCTAGGTTTACTCGAATCTCAAACCTAGATTTCGTTCGCCCGTCAGATTAATTTGAAACCTGTAACATTTTCAAATTTGAAATCACGTTAGCGACTAAATCAATTTCTAACACAAAACCACATCTAACACAGCCATTACCTGTATGAAGGATTTCTGCGAGGATGGCAGATGGCTCTCAATGGAGAAAGCCGATCACGGGCTAGCGGGCCGGTGGTGGGAGGGCTGGCGGGTTGGCGGGCTGACCCACTGGATGGCTCGCTGGTTAGCAGGCCACAGTGGGCTCGCGGGCTGTGCGCTCGCGGCTGGGGCGCACGGGCTGGCTCGCTCACGGGCTAGGGCTCACGCTCGCGAGCTAGATCTCGCGTTCGCACAATGGGTTGTGTGTTGAAGCTCTCGCTCTCATGCTGGGGCACGCTCGAGTAGTGGATCGCGCACTTGGCTTGCACGGAGGGTCGTGCTGGGGGGCACGCTTGCACAGGGTAGCTCGTGCTGAGGCGTGCTAGCGCTCGTACAGGGGCGCGCCGGGGTGCGCTGGCGTTAGTGTAGGAGCGTGCAGAGGCGCGCAGGGGATCATGCAGAGGTGTGTAGGGGCTCGTGTAGAGGCGCGCAGGGCTCGTGCAGAGGCGTGCAGGGGCGCGCCAGCTCTCACGCAGTGCTCGTTCTCACTCGGGAGAGCACACAGTGCTCTGTGCTGTCGCTCGTTGGTGCACTCACGGTCCTACAGAGATCACGCATTGTAGGCTAGAGTGCTCAGTCATGTACAGGCGGGCTCCCGAGCAGGCGCACACTCACGCTGAGGAGCGCTGGTAGCAGATCGCGCTCGGCGGAGGAGCTGCAGTCGTAGGAGGGCGTTGCAACGGTGGCGATCACGGGAGGAAGGTGAGGCGGCGGCGATCACGGGAGGAAGGCGAGGCAGGGGGCGGCGGCGGCTGCTGCGGGAGAGGAAGAGACGGAAAGAGAGAGGGAGAGAGGAAGAGGGAGAGAGAGAGAGAGAGGAAGAGAGAGAGAGAGAGAGAAAGGGAGAATTAGGGCTTTAAGCCCTAATTCTTTTTCTTTTTTCTTTTTCTTTTTCCTTTTCTTTTTCTTTTTTTTGCTTTTTTTTTGCTTTTTCTTCTCTCTTCTCTTTTCTTCTCTTTTCTTCTCTTTTCTTTTCTTTATTACTATTATTATTATTATTATATATATATATATATTCATTTTTTACTCAAATTTTCATAAATAAGACAATTTTAAATATACCAAAAATTTCATTTAAATACCCCAAACTCAAAAATCAATATAAATAAATAAAATTTCTCATACAAAAATACGATATCACAGTATCGGCGTTACATTTTCTAACCCCCTAAAACTAAGTTTCGTTCTCGAAACTAAAAGAGAACTAAACAATAAATAAATTGGGGTACTGTCTCCTCATAGCCTCCTCGGGCTCCCAGGTCTCCTCCTCGACCTGATCACTCCTCCATAAAACTCTGACCAGTGTGACTTCCTTGCTTCGCAGCTTCCTGACCGGTCGATCTAGAATAGCCACGGGCAGAACTGGAAGACTAAGGTCCTCTCGTTACTCAATAGGTGGAGGCTCAAGTACATGAGAAGGATCGGCCAAGTACTTTATGAGTACTTAGACATGAAAAACGTCGTGAATACGGGAAAGTTCATCCGGTAGCTCTAACCTGTATGCCACACTCCCGACCCTCTCAAGGATACGGAAGGGCCCAATATATCTGGGGCTCAGCTTGTCCCGCTACCTGAACCGTATGACTCCTTTCCAAGGAGATATTCTCAAGAAAACCATATCTCCCGTAGTAAACTCAGGAGGTCACCGCCTACGATTAGCATATGTCTTCTGTCTGTCTTGGGTAGCTTTCATCCGCTCACGAATGACCTTAACTTTGTCCTTTCTTTGCTCAATCAACTCAACGTTGCTGAGACGTCGCTCTCCGACCTTATCGCAACATATTGGGGTACGGCATTTCCTGCCATACAATGCCTCATACGGAGGCATCCCTATACTGGCCTGATAACTATTATTATATACGAACTCGAGTAGTGGAAGGTGCCGATTCCAACTACCATGAAAATCAATGACACATACCCGAAGCATATCCTCGAGCGTCTGAACGTCCTCTCAGACTGGCTGTCCGTCTGAGGATGATACGCCATACTGAAGTTCAATCTAGTACCCAATCCTCCTGTAACTTGGGCCAAAACCTAGATGTGAACCTGGGGTCCCTATCTGAAACAATCGATACGGGCACCCCGTGAAGCCGAACTATGGTATCAATGTAGAGACGTGCCAATGCCTCTAAGGAATAGTCACCGTGGATAGGGATAAAATGTGCAGATTTGGTGAGTCGATCGATAATCACCTAAATCGTATCATGCCGTGTAGAAGTCCACAGCAACCCCATCATGAAATCCATAGTAATATGCTCCCATTTCTACTCAGGAATGGGAAGAGGCTGCAGTAAACCCGCTGGCCTCTGATGCTCAGCCTTCACCTGCTGACAGACTAAACCTCTAGCTACGAACTCCACAATGTCCTTCTTCATACCTAGCCACCAATAGCTGTCCCGAATAGTTTGATACATTTTTGTACTACCCGGGTGCAAGACATAGGCCGAAAAATGTGCCTCCTCTAATATGGACCTACAGAGATCCTCATCGACGGGTATAGCAACTCTATCTCGATAAGTTAGAAGTCCATTATCACAGACTCTGAAATCATCTATATCACCTCTGTGGGCTCTCTTAGTGAGAGCCTGGAGCTCGGTATCAGTGCCCTGAAGCTCCCTAATATGGTCTAACAACGTCGGCCTGACCTCAAACCTGGCTAATAAAGTGCCCTGATCATCATTAGCCAATCTGACTCCCAAATCCCGGAGTCCCATCAAACAAGTGAGATATGCTATATTGTTCTCTTGAGACAATGAAGCTGATTTTCGGCTCAAGGGATCACCAACTACAATGGCCTTGCCTGGATGATAATCAATGACAAAATCATAATCTTTGAGGAGTTCCAAGCCTCTGTCTTAAGTTAAGTTCTCGCTGGGTGAATAAATACTTCAGACTTTTACGATCAGTATACACCTGACAAGTCACCCTGTACAAGTAATGACGTCATATCTTCAATGCAAAGACTATACCCACAAGTTCCAGATCGTGTGTCGGATAATTTACCTCATGTTTCTTCAACTGTCTAGAGGCGTAGGTGATCACCCGACCATTTTGTATTAAAACACAACCCAACCCCTGTCGGCTGGCATCACTGTACACTGTGTACTCCCGACTGCTGGTGATAAGTGCCAAAATTGGAGCTGTAGTCAACCGTTGTTTGAGCTCCTGAAAACTCACCTCACAACGATTATCCCATACAAACTTGACACCTTTTCGCATCAATCTGCACAATGGAGCAGCTATCCGGGAAAACCCCTCGACAAATTTACGGTAATACCCGGCCAGACCAAGAAAACTCTTATCTCAGTAATTGTGTACGGCTGCTCCCATCTTGTAATGGCATCGACCTTCTGCAGATTAACAAAAATCCCATCCGCAGAGGTGACATGCCTAAAAAATCCAACTCGTCTTAGCCAAAATTCATATTTTGTGAATTTAGCATACAACTGCTTATCGCGGAGGATCTGTAAAACGGTGCGAAGATACTGAACATGATTCTCGTCACTCCACGAATACACCGGTATATTGTCTATGAAAACTATTACAAACTGATCCAGATAGTCTTGAAAGACTCTGTTCATCAAGTCCATGAATGTGGCGGGGGCATTAGTTAGTCCAAACGGCATGACTAGAAATTCATAGTGCCCGTATCGAGTGCGGAAAGTTGTTTTTGCCACATCTTGGCTTCTAATCCACAACTGATGATATCCCGATCGAAGATCAATCGTTGACAAAACTCAAGCACCTTGTAATTGATCAAACGAATCATCTATGCGAGGCAGCGGATATCTGTTCTTCACAGTCACCCGATTAAGTTGCGTGTAATCCACACACAATCTCAGTGAGCCGTCCTTCTTCTTTACAAACAGCACTGGAGAGCCCCAATGGGACATGATAGGACGGATAAACCCCTTATCCAGCAACTCCTGCAGCTGTACCTTAAGCTCTTTTAGCTCAGCCGGCACCATCCTGTATGGCGGCATAGAGATAGGATTAGTCCCCAGAGCTAAATCGATTTCAAAGTCAAACTCCCGAACCGGTGGTAATCCGGGTGGCTTCTCAGGAAAAATATCAAGAAAGTTCTGTACCACTGGGACATCCTCCAGTCTCAATCCTTGAGCAGTGGTGTCAATGATATGAGCTAGGTAAGCCGTACATTTGTGGCGAATCATGCGTCTGGCCTCCAAAACTGAAATGACACAGAGGGGTAAAACCTACCTCTCGTCCTCAAATCAACACTGGCTGACCGAGTTTTCGAAACTCCACCTACTTTTTAAAGCAGTCAACTGAAGCCCGACGCATATGTAGCCAATCCATCCCCAAGATGGCATCAAAATCAGTCATGGCGAGAGGGATTAGATATACCTTTAGCACTGTATCCCTAACTTTGATCTCACATTCTCTATACACTGTGCCGCGCACAATCTGCTCATCCAGAGGAGAGATGACCAATAGCTGCTCATCCAAAGGTGAGAGCAGCCTGTCAGAATATCGAAAAAATTGATCGCTTACATATGAATAGTTAGACCCCGTGTCAATAAGGATACGAGTATCTATTCCGAAGATTGGTAGAGTACCTATCATTGAACAAAATGAACAGATTTAGAATAATTTCAAACTGATATGTATATATATATGTCAAAATAGTTGAGCCTCTAAGGCTTCTACAACTTCATTGTACAAAGAT
Source organism: Dillenia suffruticosa (assembly GCA_033439265.1). Lineage (NCBI taxonomy): Eukaryota > Viridiplantae > Streptophyta > Magnoliopsida > Dilleniales > Dilleniaceae > Dillenia > Dillenia suffruticosa. The sequence continues at coordinate 10,041,652 of JAVTVX010000016.1, read as the reverse complement.
GTTAGAGTAATATCATGTCGATAAAATGTACACAACATAAAATACCTATACCACTGATACAATGCTAACATCCCCAAAAGAAGTGGAAATACGAATAGAGATCCTATTCTATAGGATCAGAAGGAGGAGTACCCATGATGATGTTGAGGTTCGCTTGGGCATCCTCCTACGTCATGGCATAAACCTGGGCCTGAGCCCTAGGTTGCTGTCGTGCTTGGGTCTGCATTGTGTTACTCCTAGTGGTCACCCTGGGAGTAGAAGTTGCTGGCCGAGCAGGCTGCCCCTGCTGTCCCAAACGAGGAGTACTAGTGCGGCTCTGTGAACTCTATCCTCTGAGTCCTAACTCAGGGCAAGAACTCCTAATATGTTCCGGCTTTCCACAGTGGAAGCAAGTGACAGTCATTAAACAAGCTCCTATTGGATGGGACCTATTGCACCTGCGGCAATAAGGATGCTGCTGAGTAGTATATTGTGCAGGGTGAGTTGGAGCAGGCTGTCTAAACCCCTGGGAGTACTGTCCCCATCCCAACTCAGGAAATCCAGATCCTAATCTGCCTTCGTGCGAACTGGATCCCCTGCCCCTCTTGGAGTTCTGCGCAAAATAAGAATTTTCTTTCTTTCTTTTATGCTTTCTGCTTTCTCTGCGCCTAGCCTTTGCGTGGACCAAAACCTCCGCGCAGTGAGCAGAGTCTATCACCTCGGCCAGTGTAAACTGCGGGGTAACAGTCATATAATTCTTTATGCTGAGGCTAAGACCGTCCTCAAATTTGAAGCACAAATACTGAGGTGTAGCCAGATCTGGTATGAATGCGGTAAGTCTCTGCATATATGCCTCATACTCCGAGATAGAGCTGGACCCCTATGTAAGCCGTCCCAACTCTGACCTCATCCGGTCCTACTGGTAGAGTGGGAAGAATCTGTGGTCAAACTCCCGAAGGAAGTCGTCCCACCGTAGTGGCTCTGTCGCCTCATCAGTGAGGGCTTCTCACCTTAAGAGGGCCTCTCCTTCTAATAATCGTTGTGCCACTTTCAGGCATAGCTCCTCTCAAATCCCTAGATCGGTCAAAATCCTGCGGGTGCGGTTAATCCAATGCTTCGCTGCCGTAGCATCACCAAGCCCCGAGAAATCAGTACACCCCAGCTGACGGGCCTCCTTAACCAACTTAGTCAACTCATGTACCCATCTAAGAGCAGCCGATGTGGTCTCACTCGGCTCAGACAAAATAGAAGGACCGGCCATCGGTGGTGGAATCGGTGCCGAAGGAATTGGCGCTGCTGCAGGTGCAAGCGCCGCTGTAGGAGGTGGTGGGGGCGGAATCTTGACCCCATGCGAAACGTACCACTCGTACACCTACCAAAATGCATCGAGTGTGGGTACGGGAGTCTTAGCCTGAGCAGCTGGCTGAGTAGGTGCCAGTGGTGGCACGCAAGTCGAGGAATGATCCTCCGGCTCGTCTAATTCCTCTGGTGGGGCAAGACGGGTGCTCCGTCGGGTCATCATACTTCTGCAAGAGAAGGATCCTTATTAGGTATCGTTCAAAAAAATAGGCATGGTTCAAGAATGTTGGACTAGTCACAGCATAACTACCTCACAAAAGAATGGAATCCCAAAAAAAACTAGCATGTTAGGTTAGACACAACCGTATCTAACCCCTTAAAATGGATGAACTTATATACCTATGACCATGTACTGGGACTTCATGACTGTATGAAACTCTCATGCATTGAGGACTTTAAACATAAACATACGCGGGAATGTTTTCAAGACACTCTTCCTACAAAGCTTTCAACCTAGTGCTCTGATACCAATCCAACTGTCACGCCCCAAACCGGGATCGTGAACAGCCACCCGTTATCCTAAATACTGACTGTATTTTTATAGAAAATCGGGTAAAAGCTCCCCATATTTCGGAGGTTTCCCAAGTACAATTTATCCTGTATAAATCACAATCATCCTGTCATATAATCAAATGGCCATCCCGGCCTCTCCAAAATCAAACAATCTCACAGCCAACATCCAGATAACGTAAGGCTATAAAAATTTCCAACAATCTAGCCACAGACCTCTACTGCCATGCCCCCGTCAAAGGCATGGACAGCTGCCAATCGCCCCTCCTGTGATTTAGAGGTAGCACCAAGCGATCCTAGAGTACATTTCTAAGACATAACACATTCCCAAATACATACGTAACGAATAAAAAATGTCTCAATGCAATGTTATGCAATGACATGAGAGTTCCATAATTTAAATTTTCATATTTATACAGTTATCCCAGAATTTCACAATAGTCATCTATAGACCTCAGAATGCATATACATTACTAATACAAATTTGCAGTAGAAATATATAATGACTTCTCAACTCCAAATCATATCTCCCAATAATACCGAGCGTCGTAAAACAACGCTCCTTGTCAAATACTATATCTGAAACAAGAAGGGAAATGAGGAGTGAGTACTCGGGGAAGAAGACTCAGTGAGTGAGTGGGTCAATGCAATCGTCAAATATGAAGTGTGAAACTGGAGTGTCAAAGCATAAGTATACGAATCATATTTCAAATCAACATGCCTTTCATTTCGACAATATATCATTAGCATGCATTTTCAAATCAAATATGCATCCAAAGCACTGTCATTAAAAATCATAGAGCTACCAGCCGAAAATGTCCTGGTAGAGGTTTATCGCGACCTATGACAAGCGCACCGGGGGTGTTATATGCAAGTTCATCAAAATTATGACTATTGTCAGGATTTATCATTTTCTTTAAATTCATAGAAACCCTAAATTCTTCAAGCACATTTAACCACATGTTCTAAGGATTTAAATATCGATTTTAAGTCACAACAATATATATATATAACTTCCGATTCTAAATTCAACCTAAATTCAACCAAATTAAATTTAAGTATGGAAATAATTTCATTTCCCTCACCTAGGTTTACTCGAATCTCAAACCTAGCTTTCGTTCGCCCGTCAGATTAATTTGAAACCTGTAACGTTTTAAATTTTGAAATCACGTTAGCGATTAAATCAATTTCTAACACAAAACCACATCTAACATAGCCATTACCTGCAGTGAAGGATTTCTGTGAGGATGGTAGATGGCTCTCAAAGGAGAAAGCCAGTCGCGGGCCGACGGGCTGGCGGGCTGACGGGTTGGCCCGCTGGACGGCTCGTGGGTCAGTAGGGCACAGTGGGCTCGAAGGCTGTGCGCTCGTGGCTGGGGCGCGCAGGGTGGCACGTTCAAGGGCTAGGGCTCGCGCTCGCGAGCTGGATCGCACACTCGCGTAGTAGGTCACGCGTTGGAGCGCTCGTGCTTGTGCTGGGGTGCGCTCGAGCAGTGGATCGCGCGCTTGTCTCGTATGGAGGGTCGCGCTGGGGGCGCGCTCGCACAGGGTAGCTCCTGCTGAGGCATGCTGGCATTCGTGCAGGAGTGTGTAGAGGCGTGCAGGGGCTCGTGCAGAGGCGTGCAGGGCTCCTACAGAGGCGCACAGTGGCGCGTTAGTGCTCACGCTAGGGAGAGCGTGCAGTACGCTGCGCTGTCGCATGCTCTGGTACTGTCGGCGGAAGAGCTGCAGTAGCGGGAGGGCGTTGCAACGGCGGCGATCGCGGGAGGAAGGAGAGGCGGCGGGCGGCGGGCGGCAGCTGCGGGAGAGGAAGAGACGGAGTGAGAGAGAGAAAGAGGAAGAGAGAGAGAGAGAGAGAGAAAAGGGAGAATTAGGGCTTTAAGCCCTACTTCTTTTTCTTTTTTTTTCCTTTTCTTTTTTTTTTTTGCTTTTGCTTCTCTCTTTTCTTCTCTTTTCTTTTCTTTTCTTTTCTTTATTATTATTATTTATATATATATATATATATATTCATTTTTTACTCAAATTTTTACAGATACGACAATAATTTTAAATATACCAAAAATTTCATTTAAATACCCCAAACTCAAAAATCAATATAAATAAATAAAATTTCTCGTACAAAAATACGACATTACAGAGTCGGCATTACACAGTGAGATGGAAGACTAGGATTTGTTTGAAAAGTCAAGAAATCAATGTGAGCCATTTGATTGGGTTGTTGGGAGATAAACATTTAATGAAGCTTGACTTGTGGAGACATGTAATTAATGAAGTTTGAGTGTAGTGAGAGAAAAAGCACCACACAACTCCCCTTTATTTTCCAAAATCGTGAAGCACCCCCAAGAAAACTCTATCATCTTCTCCTTCTTCTACCTCTATGACCGAGAGCTTGTCTTGAAGGAGGATTTGATTTCTCCAAACAACAAACAAATATTTTTACATAAATTCATTCCACATAGACCCAACTATAACATATCCAAAAATCGGGAAGAAAGGAGAAGCCTAACCAAGTGGATTTAGAGAGAGACTAAAAGCTTGAAAGAGGTAAGAAATTCTGACCATGCTGTGATTTCTTGGTCATAACATTTTCTGTACAAAGGAAAACTAAGATAGATTAATTTCAGGTGAAACGATACTCATAGAGCTTTAAAATGAGATATGATTCGTTTCATTCTGAAGAGAATTGGATTTATTATGATTTTTCAAATTTAAGTGTTCTGCATAGAAAAGTTTTGTTCTGTTCTGCTTTAGCCCTGTTTCTATCTGTGACTTAGTCTCTATTTTGAGGTAACTTATGGTCTGAATTAGCAAATAATCCACATGTAATATGTAGATCTAGGTCTTATATTTCCAATGAGATAAGAATCACCTTAATCCAATTCCTGTGTCAAACGTTTTGGCAATTTTACTGAAACTCGACAGAAGGTTGTCCTGTTTCGAACCCTAAAAACAATGTATAATAACGACCCTCTTTCAGTCCTAGTTTGGGCAAGCTCAAAGAATAAAAGTTGTAGATACTCCTCTTAGCTACAACATGGTTAAACTTCAGCAAATGCATATGAGGGAATCAAACATTATGCCCATTTTACTAAAGGGGTCTCGACAGAAATTATGTTTTCTAACTGAAACCTGCATGTTCTGATCATGATCCATTTCAATCCCCTTCTAAGCACAATTGAGAGAAACTCAGAACATGAAAGTGATAGGCCAATGTCTTGGGTATAACGTGTTAAAATGTCATTACATTTAGATAGGTATAGTGAAAGTTATAGTTTTTGCACTAAAATGGGACAGAATCTGAATTTAAAATGCAATTGAATCAAAATGAGAATTTCTAGGAACTTTGTGATGTGATCTTGAGAACGTGTATAACATAAAAGTTGTAAGTTGTGAAGTTACCTATAACATATCAAAAATTTCGCCTGATTTGGCTTATATATAAAACGTTATACAAATTTTCGTAGGAATGCACAAAGTGGCACCAAGTGGAGAACTATGAGTAACTTGTTGGGTGACTTTTGTCCAATCCGTTAAAGGGAGCTCGATATATCATAATTGTGGTTCATTCGGGAGTGCTATACCCTCCCTATTATTGTGAGTGAGACTCAAATCTCATGTATGAAAAGTGAAACTTGATTTTTGTTGTGTTTTTAACAAAACATGCTTTTGATATGTATAACTTGTCATGTACTACTAGATTTCCAATTTGTTTTGTGACTATTGGAGTGTCGTTAATTCATGTTTTCTATGAATACGCATCCATAAATTTGATTCAACTGAATTGGTACCATGTTTTATGATTTTCACATGTTTAAATTTCATATGACCCAATATGGCACATTTATTGAGCACTATGATTTCTATGTCACTAGTTGGGGCCGTGCGGGCGTGGGATGACTATTATGATATGATTGAGTCCTGAGAGGATGACCGTAGCTACGGAGGACATTTGTTATGGCACCAAGTATGCGCCTGGTTACACTTCACGCGAAGGTACCCGCAAACGTCCGGTATATGGGTATAGGTACGACCGGTTGAACCCGCAAGGGAGAGAATATGTGTGACGCCACTGTCTAGTATTGGGCGAGGTCCTATACTTGATCCAATTTGTGTATGAGCTAGTCTTGGTGAAGCTCATGGCCAACGTCGGGGTAGAAAGTGACTTTTGAACATTTATACATAATAAACCCCCGAAGCGCCTGTCATTGGTCATGGTTGACCTTTGCCAGGATCATATTCGGTTTGCTCTAAAAATACTTGATTTTGAATGGATGCATATATGTAGGGTACCGTGTGATGGACCAGATGATTTCATTTTTCTGATCATCCCATGTTTTACTTCTAAATGTGAATTATTGTTTACGAATAATCATGTTTGATACTCCAATAGTTCACACACACTATTTACGCTTGATATTGATACCCTCACTCACTAGGTATCTCCCCTGATACTCACCCCTCTCCTTTCCTTTCTTAGACAGGGTTATTGTGATAGAGGACACGTCGGGCTCTAGATATCATTGTTGCGTAATTGTGGAATTACGTATTCAATACGGTGATATCTAAATTTTATTTGAAATATGAGATCCGTGTTGTATATCGACCTTACGAGGTCTTGATATTGAGGTCCGTTGATGAACATGTACATTTTATGGGATGATTGTATAAATTATTGACATTTATTTGTGAAACTCTCATATTGGCTTATTTCACCTGCATTGAGGTATTTGAAAGCATTTAACATCTTAACTTGGGAATTTGTTGTACTCATGCATAAAATTTTAGGTCCGTCCGGTGTGACGGCTACTCATGCTAGTTGGGTATGACAGTAGAGGTCTGTGGCTAAAACTGCTAATATTCATGATAGCCTTACGTTGTCCTAGTTGTTATGCCATGGATTGATTAGTATTATACGAATGTGGTTGATTTATTGTGAGGCCAGGTTAGCCTGTTTATTCATGTAGTAGGATGATCATTCAATATACAAGTTGATTTGTATATGGGAGATCTCCAAAATATGGGGAGATTCTGTCTGATTTTCTAAAAAACCGAGCCAGCATCTAGGGCAACGGGCGTCTACTCATGATCCCGATTCGGGGCGTGACAGTTCTATTGGTATCAGAGTATCTAGGTTAGAAAAAAGATAGTAATAAAAATTTGTCCCAAGTACATTTAAAAAGCCCTCAATGCATTAAAGAGTTTCATACAGTCATTTAAAATCTCATACGAGGCCATAGGTATATAAGTTCATCTATTTTAGGGGGTTAGATACATGATGCATCTAACCCATTATTTCGCATTCAAATACCTTGATTCATAACTTAATTTTTTTGGGGGTTAGTTACTCAGTAACTAACCCTAATCTTTGATTTCTACATAATAAAAATATACTTACTTTGCAGAATTATATCACCTAGACGTGGTAGGCACGGTGCTGGATTCGCACCACTCGAGAATCCCCCAGTGCCTAATGCACCTAGGTCACCCGAGACTCCACGAGTACCAAAGGATGCTTCCTCTACTCACGCACCTTCACCAGCGCCACCCTCAGCACCTCCACCGGCTGTTACAGCCGAGATTCCTCCACCACCACTCGGCGCCTTGAGGCAGTGGCAGGAGTGATATAGTAGATATGGGGTACAGATGCCACCACCTCCACCACAGACTCCAGTGACCGCACCTACGGCTGTACCTGTATCTACGGCACCGATTCCTCCTCTATTGGCCGGTCCATCCATTTATAGTTCAACTGATGATACATCGGTTACTTTGAGGTGCATCCATAAGCCTACACAGTTGGTGAAAGAGGCACGAAAGCTCAGATGCACAGATTTTTCAGGATCTAGCGATGTTACAGTAGCGAAGCACTATATTAATAGGACTCGTAGGATCCTTACTGATATGGGGTTGACAGAGGAGTTTAGATTGAGAGTTGTTCAAAGACTCCTTGACAAAGATGCCCTTTCGTGGTGGGAGGCTATCTGTGACAATGCTACGCAAACTCTACGGTGGGAGGACTTTCTACTAGAGTTCGACCGCAGATACCTTACCCCATTTTAGCAGGATTGCATGAGGATAGAGTTCATGCACTTACATCAGGGGACTAGGTCAGTTTCAGAATACGACACTGAGCTTAGGAGATTAGTAGCATTTGTCCCCGACATGGCTACACCAGCTCAAATGAGGTTTAAGTTTGAGGATGGCCTCCATTTGAGTATCAAGAAATATAAGACTGTGACTCCTGCTTTTACACTTTCAAAGGTGATTGATTCAGCATTTGTCCCTGAATCGGGATCGTAAGCAGCCACCCGTTGTCCTGAATATTGACTGTATTTTTTCAAAAAATCGGGCAGAATCTCCCCGATATCGGAGGTTTCCCATATAGCAATCAACCTGCTACCTGTATAATAGGGCTAACCCAGCCTCACAATACATAAATCCAATCTCAATATAAGACCAACACATCCATATCGCACAATCCAGGACAACACAAGGCTAACAAAACGAATTTTCACAATCCTAACCACAGACCTCTACTATCATACCCTCGTCAAACGTATGAACAGGCGCCAGTCGCCCTTCTTGTGATTTAGAGGTGGCACCGAGTGGTCATAAAATACACTCTAGGACATGACACATTCCCAAGTAACATACTTAATGAATAGAAATTGCCTCAATGTAAGTGTTATGCAATGACATAAGAGTTTCACAATTTAAATATCCATATTTATACAGTCATCCTAGAATTATACAATGGTCATCTATAGACTTCAAAATACATATACATCATCAATATAATTTTTAACTCACAAAATTGTAGCGAAAATATATAATGACTCCTTAAGTTCAGACCAGATCTCCCAATGATACAAAGCGTCTTAAAAGTAACGCTCCTTGCCAAATACTATCTCTGAAACAACAAAGGAAATGAGGGGTGAGTACTCAGGGAAAGAATACTCAGTGAGTGAGTGGGTAAATGCAATCGTCTAATAAGAATTGTGAAACTAGAGTGTCAAAGCGTAAGTATACAAATCATACTTCAAATCATCATGTTTTTCATTTCAACAATATATCATTTGCACGCATTATCAAGTCAAATATGTATCCAAAGCATTGTCATTAAAATCATAGAGCTGCCAGCCGAAAGTGTCCTGGCAGAGGTCTACCTCGACCTATGATAGGCGTACTGGAGGTATTATATGCAAATTTATTTAAAGTGCTCTCTACCCCGGCATTGGCGACGGACTTCGTCTAGGTGCTAAACATGGAGAGAGTATCCAAATCCTCCCCCTTTTCGGGTTCAACCTGTCTAGTGCCGTGTCGTTAATAAAATCAAGACAACTCGTGGGATACCCCAAGCCTAGGCATATCCGGATGCCACCTAAGTGCCTCTCACAGTGTCCTTCATAGCTACGGAACAATACATACCAAAGCCCTCAAGGCCAAAATCAATATCGTATCAAGAATGTGCTTTAATCAGGTTCACAAACCGAATGCAATATATAGCGTAAAATGACACATTATATATTTCAACAATATGGATACATAATTTCAAAATCCAACCCAATTTTTGGACACTCCATCGGTTCACAAAAAGTCAGTTCCAAAACCAGTCAAAATATTTCAAGCACATGACAAATCATGTCCATTTATCAAAATGTTGTAAAACAGGGTTTACATATTAAACAAAGGTATTGAGATAAATCTCACTCACCATATGGGGGAGGGTAGCGCACGCCCCAAGAATATCACGAAGCGAAGAAAAGTATTCCCCTAACTCAAGGTACCCAATACTTATAAATGTATATATATATAAAAATCAACAAGTTTCAAATCTACGCAGTTATAAGAAATAGGCTATCACTTCTCATACACATATGCAAATCAGGTAGTTCGAATCCTTTAGAACCCTACCCTAATTTCTCATATTTTGTTCATGTATACAATAAGTCTACAAGACTCAAGTGTTGGTACTCAACCAATCCCGCACAGAGCTCACACCAATCAAATCTCTTGTTCGCACCCAAGGGCCAGCAAAGCCACAGCCCAGTGCTCCTCTGTGCAGTGCGTAGAGCCCATGTGTAGGGCGCACAGTGCCCTTGCGCAACACCCAAGGGGCGCAACGCCTGCACGCCCCATTTCTCCTCATTTCTAAACTTAACCCTAACATTCATTCAAATAAACCGAATGGGTAAGAAATTTTTTCACCTAGGGTTTTCTCGGAGCACAGACCTTCGTCCGAATGTCTCCTTAAGCACTCCAAAATCTACAATGCTCCCTATCAAGACAAGATTTATTTGTTAGGTCATAAACACTTAGAACAAATTCAAAACCCTGAGTCAATTACCTATGCAGAGACTCGCGGACTATCACGGGCTATCGCGGGCTGCGGGCCGCAGTGGGCTTCGCAGCCACAGCGGGCTCACGAGTTGCACGGGCTCGAGGGCCGTGGGCTCTCGGGCTGTGGGCTTGCAGGCTGGCACGTGCGCTTATGGGTTAGCACGTGCACTCGTGGGCAGGACTGCAGTCACGTTCTCGCGGGTTGCATGCACTAGTGGGCTGGAGCGTGCTCGTACACAAGTACGCTCACACTGTGGCACGGTCGCGCGCTAGCGCTTGCACTGTGGTGCGTTTGCACGGGGAAGCCAGCACTGCGGTGCACTCGCGCTCATGCAGAGAGGAACGCGCTGCTGCGCGCTCGCGAGAGAGAGGAGCCGCAGCGGTTGTGCTGCGCTCGTAGTGGTGGCGTACATGGAGGTTCGCGGCGGAGTGCGATCGAGAGGGAGGGAGATCACAAGAGATAGAGAAAGAGTGAGCAGTGGAGAGAGAGGGAGAGAAGAAGAAGAAGATGGTGGTAGTGGTTGCTTGCGATGGAGAGAGGTGGCGGGGCGAGTGACCGATCGCGGAGGAGGAAGAACAGCCGCGGGAAGGTAAAGAGTCGAGGAGAGAGAGAAAGAGGAAGAGAGAGAGAGCAAAAAAATTAAAATTAGAGTTTCCAACCCTAATTGGGAAAAGCGGGAAGGTGCTGCGTTTCTCTCCAAAACGCAGCATCTCCTCACTCTTTTTTTTTTTTGTATTTATATATATTTATATATATATGTCTTTGCACCCACACTTCACTAAAATTTAAATTGTTTGTAAAAACAGGTTTAATTCGATTCGTAGATTTGTCAAATTAAAATATACAAAAAATTTAATTTAAATACCCCAAAATCAAAAATCAATTTAAATAAATAAAATTTCTCTCTATATAATTAAATTATAGACACCGCAGTGTCGATATTACATTTTCTAACTCTCTAAAAACAAGTTTCGTTCTCGAAACTAAAAGAGGACTAAACAACAAACAAATAGGGGTGCTGTCTCCTCATAGCCTTCTCGGGCTCCCAGGTTTCCTCCTCGACCTAGTCACTCCTCTACAAGACTCTGACCAATAAGACTTCCTTGCTCCGCAGCTTCCTAACCTACTGATCTTGAATAGCCACGGGCTGAACTGGAAAACTAAGGTCTTTCTTAACTCAACTGATGGAGGCTCTAAAATTTGCGAAGGATATGGGATGAACTTCCTCAACACTGATACATGGAAGACATCATGGATCTGAGATAACTCGTATGATAGCTCTAATCTGTATGCCACGCTCCCAACCTTACTCAGGATACGGAATGGGCCAATGTACCTGGGGCTCAATTTGCCCCGCTGTCGATGTCGAATGAGTCCCCCCAAGATAGAAATCCTCAAAAACACCATATCACCCACCTCAAACTCTAAAGGCTGGCGTCTTCAATCTGCATATGCCCTCTGTCTGTTTTGGGCGGCTTTCAACTACTCGCGGATTACCCTAACCTTTTCCTTAGTTTCCTCAACTATCTCAACATTGGTAAAGTATCTCTCGCCTACCTCATCCCAGCATAATGGGGTGCGATACTTTCTGTCATAGAGTGCCTCATAGGGTGGCATACCGATACTGGCCTGATAGCTATTATTATATGCAAACTCCACCAGCGGTAAATGCCTGTTCCAACTATCCTGAAAATCCATGACACAAGTCCGAAGCAAATTCTCGAGTATCTGAATGGTCCTCTCTGATTGACCATCTATTTGTGGATGATATGCTATGATAAAACTGAGCCGCGTGCTCAAAACTTTTTGCAGCTTGGGCCAAAATTGAGAAGTGAACCTCAGATCTCTATCTGAGACTATGGACACGAGAACTCCATGCAGTATGATTATTTCGTCAATATAAAGACGTGTCAATGTCTCCGATGGAGAGTCACTGCACATTGGGATGAAATGGGCGGACTTGGTTAGTCGATCGACTACCACCCAAATGACATCATATCTGGCCCGAGTCCATGGCAATCCCATAACAAAATCCATAGTCACATGTTCCCATCTGTAGTAAACCCGCTGGCCTCTGATGCTCAGCCTTCACCTGCTGACAGACTAACCATCTAACTACAAACTCTGCAATGTCCCTCTTCATACCTGGCCACCAATAGCTACCCCAAATAGTTCGATACATCTTTGTACTACCCAGGTACAAGGTATAGGCCACGAAGTGTGTCTCCTCTAATATGGACGTACAAAGATCCTCATCGGCGGGTATAGCTACTCTATCTCGATAAGTCAGAAGTCCATCACTACGGACTCTAAAATCATCTATATCACCTCTACGGGCTCTCTCAGAAAGAGCCCCGAGCTCGGTATCAGTGCCCTGAAGCTCCCTAATAAGGTCCAACAGCATCGGTCTGACCTAAAACCTGGCTAGTAGAGTGCCCTGATCATCACTAGCCAATCTGGCTCCCAAATCCCGGAGTCTCATCAAACAAGTAAGGTATGCCATATCATTCTCCTGAGACAATGAAGCTAATTTCTGGCTCAAGGTATCAGCAACCACATTGGCCTTTCCCGGATGATAATCAATGACATGATCATAATCTTTGAGAAGTTCCAACCATCTTCTCTGTCTCAGGTTAAGTTCTTACTGGGTGAATAAATGCTTCAAACTTTTATGGTCCGTATACACCCGACAAGTCACCCCGTACAAGTAATGGCGCCATATCTTCAATACGAAGACTATGGCCGCAAGCTCCAGATCATGTGTCGGATAATTCACCTCATGTTTCTTTAATTATCTAGAAGCGTAGACGATCACCCGACTATTTTGTATCAAAACACAACCCAACCCTTGTCGGCTAGTATTACTGTAGACTGTGTACTCCCGATGCTAGTGGGAAGTGTCAAAATCGGAGGTGTAGTCAACCGTTGTTTGAGCTCCTGAAAACTCGTCTCACAACGGTTATCCCATACAAACTTGATACCCTTTCACGTCAATCTAAACAATGGTGCAGCTATCCAGGAAAACCCCTAAACAAATCTGTGGTAATACCCGGTCAGACCAAGAAAACTCTTGATCTCAGTTACTGTCTGTGGCTGCTCCCATCTCATATTGGCATTGACCTTCTACGGATCGACAAAAATCCCCTCTGTAGAAACGACGTGCCCCAAAAATCCAACCTGTCTTAACCAAAATTCACATTTTGTGAATTTGGCATACAGCTGCTCATCGCGAAGGATCTGTAAAACTGTGTGAAGATGCTGAACATGATCCTTGTCATTCTGCGAATACACTAGTATATCATCTATGAAGACTATGACAAACAGATCCAGATAGTCATGAAAAACTCTATTCATCAAGTCCATGAACGCAGCTGGGGCATTAGTCAGCCCAAAGGGCATGACAAGGAATTCATAGTGCGAGTATCGAGTGCGGAAAGCTATGTTTGGCACATCTTGAGTTCTAATCCGCAACTGATGATATCCCAATCGAAGATCAATTTTCGAGAAAACTCGGGCACCTTACAATTGATCAAACAAATTATCTATACGAGGCTGTGGATATCTGTTCTTCACAATCACCCGATTAAGTTGCCTGTAATCCACACACAATCTCAGTGAGTCGTCCTTTTTCTTTACAAACTGCACTAGAGCACCCCAAGGTTACGTGCTAGAGTGGATAAACCCCTTATCCAGCAACTACTACAGTTGGACCTTGAGCTCTCTCAGCTCAGCAGGCGCCATCCTGTATGGCGGCATAGAGATAGGGATAGTCCCCGGAGCTAAATCGATCTCAAAGTTGAACTCCCGAACCGGTGGTAACCCGGGTAGATGCTTAGGGAAAACATTAGTAAACTCCTGTACCACCGGAACATCCTCAAGTCTCGGTCCCTGAGCAGTGGTGTCTATGATGTGAGCCAGATATGCCGCACACCTGTGGCAAATCATGCGTTTAGACTCCAAAACTGAAATGACACAGCAGGGTAAAACCCGCCTCTCGCCCTCAAAAATCAACACCGGCTGATCGGGTCTTCGAAACTCCACCTGCTTTTTAAAGCAGTCAACTGAAACCCGATGCATATGTAGCCAATCCTTCCCCAAGAAGGCATCAAAATCAGTCATAACGAGAGGGATTAGATCTGTCTTCAACACTGTATCCCCAACTTTGATCTCACGTTCTCTATACACTGTGCCACGCACAATCTGCTCACCTAGAGAAGTGATGACCAATTTCTCCTAGTCCAAAGGTAAGAGTGGCCTGTCAGAATGTCGGGAGAATTGATCACTCACATACGAATAGTTAGACCCCGTGTCAATAAGAATATGAACATCTATTCCGAAGATAGGTAGAGTACTTATCATTGAACAAAATGCACATAAACTTAGAATAATTTCAAATTTGATATATATATATATATATATGTGTCAAAATAGTTGAGCCTCTAAGGCTTTTACAACTTTAGTGTACAAAGATGTCAGAGTAATATCATGTCGACAAAAGGGTACACAACATAAAATACATATACAACTATCATGATACAATGCTGACATCCCCAAAAGAAATGGAAATACGAATAGAAATCCTATTCTACAGGGTCAGAAAGAGGAGTACCCATGATGATGTCGGGGTTCGCTGGGCATCCTCCTACGTCATAGCATAAACCCGGGCCTGAGCCCTAGGCTGCTGTCGTGCCTAGGTCTACACTATGTTACTCCCAGTAGTCACCCTGGGAGTAGAAGATGGTGGCCAAGTAGGCTACCCCTGCTGACCCATATGAGAAGTACTAGCGCGGCTCTGTGAACTCTATCCTGTGAGTCCAACTCAGGGCAGGAACTCCTGATATATCCTGACTTCTTACAGTGGAAGCAAGTGATCGGCACTGAACAAGCTCCTATCAAATGGGACCTATTACACCTGTGGCAATAAGGATGCCGCTGAGTTGTATACCATACAAGGTGAGTCGGAGCGGGTAATCTGAACCCCTGGGAGTACTATTTTCATCTCATATTAGAAGATCCAAATCAAAATCCATCTCTGTACGAACTGGATCCCTTGCCCCTCTTGGAGCTCTACGCAGAATGAGACTCTCTTTCTTTCTCTTCAGCTCTATGTTCTCTCTCTGCCTAGTTTCGGCGTGGACCAAAGCCTCCGTGCAGTGAGTAGAGTCTATCACCTTGGCCAGTATAAACTGAGGCTAAGACCGTCTTTGAATTTGAAGAGCAAATACTGAGGTGTGACCAGATCCTGAACAAATGCGACAAGTCTCCTCTATGGCTAAGACTCCCGCACCCACACTTGACACCTTTCGGTAGGTGTATGAGTGGTACGCTTTGCATGAGGTCCAGATTCTGCCCCCACCATCTCCTACAGTGGCGTTTGCACCTACCATAGCGCCAGTTCCTTCGGCACCAGTTCCACCGCCGATGGCAGCTCCTACCTTGTCAAAGCCGAGTGAGACCACATCAGCTACTCTTAGATGGGTACATGAGTTGACTCGGTTGGTTAAGGAGGCTCGTCAGCTAGGGTGCACTAATTTTACAGGGCTTGGTGATACTACTGCAGCCAAGTATTGGATCAACCGCACCCGCAGAATTTTGACCGATCTGGGGATTGGAGGAGCTCTGCCTGAAAGTGGCACAGTGATTATTAGAAGGAGAGGCCCTTTTATGGTGGGAGACCCTCACTGATGAGGTGACAGAGCCAGTACGGTGGGATGACTTCCTTTGGGAGTTTACCGCAAATTCTTCCCATTATACCAACAGGACTGGATGAGGTCAGAGCTAGGACGGCTTACCTCTATCTTAGTGTATGAGGCAAACATGTGGAGACTTGTTGTATTTGTTCCGGATCTGGCCACACCTCAATATTTGCGCTTTAAATTCGAAGACGGTCTTAGCCTTAGTTTACACTGGCCGTGGTAACAGACTCTGCTCACCGCACAGAGGCTTTGGTCCGTGCCAAGACTAGGCAGAGAGAGAACAAAGAGCTGAAAAGAAAGAAAGAGAAGTCTCATTCTGTGTAGAACTCCAAGAGGGGCAGGGGATCCAGTTCGCACAGAGACAGATTTGGATCTGGATCTTTTAATCTAGGACGGGGACAGTACTCCCAAGGGTTCAGACAGCCTGCTCTGACTCACCCTGCACAGTATACTACTTAGCGGCATCCTTATTGTTGTAGATGCAATAGGTCCCATTCAATAAGAGCAAGTTCAGTGTCGGTCACTTGCTTCCATTGTGGGAAGCCAGGACATATCAGGAGTTCCTGCCCTGAGTTAGGACTCAGAGGACAGAGTTCACAGAGCCACACTAGTACTTCTCATATGGGTCAGTAGGGGTAGCTTACTCAGTAAGCATCTTCTACTCCCAAGGTGACCATCGGGAGTTACATAATGTAGACCTAGGCACGACAACAACCTAGGACTCAGGCCTGGGTTTGTGCCATGACGCAGGAGGACGCCTAGGCGAACCCCAACATCATCATGGGTACTCCTTCTTCTAATCCTGTAGAATAGGATCTCTATTCGTATTTTCACTTCTTTTGGGGATTTCAGCATTGTATCATAATAGTTGTATAGGATGGCGCCGGCTGAGCTAAGAAAGCTCAAGGTCCAGCTGCAGAAGTGACTAGATAAGGGGTTTATCCATCCTAGCACGTCACCTAGGGGTGCTCCAGTCCTGTTTGTAAAGAAAAAGGATGGCTCACTAGATTGTGTATGGATTACAGGCAGATTAATCGGGTGACTGTGAAGAACAAATATCCACTGCCTCACATAGATCATTTGTTTGATCAATTGCAAGGTACCCAAGTTTTCTCCAAAATTGATCTTCGATCGGGATATCATCAGTTGCGGATTAGGACTCAAGATGTGCCAAAGACAGCTTTCCGCACTCGATACAAGCACTATAAATTCCTTGTCATGCCGTTTGGGCTGACTAATGCCCCAGTTACATTCATGGACTTGATGAACAGAGTTTTTCATGACTATCTAGATCAGTTTGTCATAGTTTTCATAGGTGATATATTGGTCTATTCGCGGAGTGACAAGGATCATGTTCAGCATCTTCGCATCGTTTTACAGATCCTCCGTGATGAGCAGCTGTATGCCAAATTCACAAAATATAAATTTTGTCTAAAATAGGTTGGATTTTTTGGGCATGTCGTTTCAACAGAGGGGATTTTTATCGAACCACAGAAGGTCAATGCCATTATGAGATGGGAGCAGCCATAGACAATGACTAAGATCAGGAGTTTTCTTGGTCTGACTGGGTATTACCACAGATTTGTTGAGGGGTTTTCCCGGATAGCTGCATCATTGTCTAGATTGATGCGAAAGGGTGTCAAGTTTGTATGGGATAACCATTGCGATGTGAGTTTTCAGAAGCTCAAACAACGGTTGACTATAGCTCCGATTTTGGCACTTCCCACCAACAGTCGAGAGTACGCAGTGTACAGTGATGCTAGCCAACAAGGGTTGGGTTGTGTTTTGATGCAAAATAGTCAGGTGATCGCCTACGCTTCTAAACAGTTGAAGAAACATGAGGTGAATTATCCGACACATGATCTGGAGCTTGCGATCATAGTCTTCGCATTGAAGATATGGCACCATTACTTGTACGGGGTGACTTGCCGGGTGTATACAGATTATAAAAATATGAAGTATTTATTCATCCAGCGAGAACTTAACCTGAGACAGAGGAGATGGTTGGAACTTATCAAAGATTATGATTTTGTCATTGATTATCATCTGGGTAAGGCAAATGCGGTTACTGATGCCTTAAGCCCGAAATCAGCTTCATCATCTTAGGAGAACGATACGACATACCTCACTTGTTTGATGAGACTCTGGGATTTGGGAGTCATATTGGCTAGTAATGATCAGGGTACTCTGTTAGCCAGGTTTGAGGTTAGGCCGACGCTGTTGGACTATATTAAGGAGCTTCAGGGCACTGATACCGAGCTCCAGACTTTTATTGAGAGAGCCCGCAGAGGTGATATAGATGATTTCAGAGTCCGTAGTGATGGATTTTTGACTTGTCGAGATAAAGTTGTTATACCCACCGATGAGGATCTCTGCAGGTCCATATTAGATGAGGCACATTTCTCGGACTATGCCTTACACCCGGGTAGTACAAAGATGTATCGAACTATTCGGGACAGTTATTGGTGGCCAGGTATGAAGAGGGATATTGCAGAGTTTGTAGCTAGATTTTTAGTCTGTCAGCAGGTGAAGTCTGAGTATCAGTGGCCAACACGTTTACTATAGCCTCTTCCCATACTCGTATGGAAATGGGAACATGTGACTATGGACTTTGTTATGGGATTGCCGCAGACACAGGCCAGATATGATGCCATTTGGGTGGTAGTCGATCGACTCACCAAGTACGCCCATTTCATCCCGATGCGCAACAACTCTCTATTGGAGATATTGGCATGTCTGTATATTGACGAAATAGTCGAACTGCATGGAGTTCCCATGTCCATAGTCTCAGATAGAGATCTAAGGTTCAGTTCTCGATTTTGGCCCAAGCTGTAGGAAGCTTTGGGCATGCAGCTCAGTTTTAGCACAGCATATCACCCACAAACAGATGGTCAGTCGAAGAGGACCATACAGATGCTCGAGGATTTGTTTCGGACTTGTGTCATAGATTTTCGAGGTAGTTGGGACAGGCATTTACCGCTAGTGGAGTTTACATATAATAATAGCTATCAGCCAGCATCGGTATGCCACCCTATGAGGCACTCTACGGCAGGAAGTGTCGCACCCCGTTGTGGTGGGATGAGGTAAGCGAGAGACACCTTATCAATGTTGAGTTAGTCGAGGAAACTATGGAAAAGTTCAGGGTGATCTGCAAGCGATTGAAAGCCACCCAAGACAGACAGAGGTCATATGCAGATTAGAGACATCGGCCTTTAGAGTTTGAGGTGGGTGATATGGTGTTTTTGATAATTTCTCCCTTGAGGGGACTCATTCGACATCGGCAACGGGGCAAATTGAGCTCCAAGTACATTAGCCCGTTCCGTATCCTCAGTAAGGTTGGGAACGTGGCATATAGACTAGAGCTACCAGATGAGTTATCTCAGATCCATGATGTCTTCCATGTATTAGTGTTGAGGAAGTACATCCCAGATCCTTTGCATATTTTAGAGCCTCCACCTGTTGAGTTACGAAAGGACCTCAGTTTTCCAGTTCAGCCTATGGCTATTCTAGATCAGCAGGTGAGGAAGCTGCGGAGCAAGGAAGTCTCGGTGGTCAGAGTCTTGTGGAGGAGTGACTAGGTCGAGGTGGAGACCTCGGAGCCCGAGGAGGCTATGAGGAGATAACACCCCCATTTGTTTGCAGTTTAGTCCTCTTTTAGTTTCGAGGTCGAAACTAGTTTTTAGGGGGTTAGAAAATATAACACTGACACTGTGGTATCTGTAATATTATACCATTTTCGAAATATATATATATAAATAAGATATTTTTCAATTTAATTATATAGAGAGATTCTATTTATTTAAATTGATTTTTGATTTTGAGGTTTTTTAAATTAAATTTTTGGTATATTTTAATTTGTCAAATCTGCGAATACCCCGTTTTTGGCTACCTAAATAAAAATATTATTTTAAGTACTGAAAAAATTCTAAATATTTTTATGAGTCTAGAAAATTATTTTCTTAATTTTGGCTATTCAGTAGAAATTTGTTTTTCACAACCATTATTTATTTGTATCTTTACTCATTATTTAAGTTTGAAAATTAGTTTTTCTAACAAGTAATTGTTTGAAATTGGAGCAAATATCTTTAAAATAAATATTTTGATATTTATTATAATATTATGGTTGGTTGCGTGTTAAACCTAATATTGTTCCCACTTTCTGAGAAAATAGTTATAATAGTACACATTTCTGAAAGTTTTTGGGGCTTTTGGGGAAGGAAAGAGATTTTAGAAGTTTAAAGCATTTGATAAAATTAGGTCAAATATTAACTTACAAAGTGGACTCATCTCATAATTTGTTGGATCATCTTGAAATCATGGAAGAGAAACATTTGAAACTTATTCAATTAGGTCATACATTTTTGGGGGATGACGTGTAAAATCAGAGAAATTCTCACCTCCTTTATTAGACTAGCATGGTTGATGAGTTGCTATATAGTACAAACATGCACAAAACAAATGGTTTTAGCTCTAATATCTCACTCCCAAGATATTGAAATGGCTCTATAAAAAATGTTCAATATTCTCTGTATATAAAGTGTGATTGCAAAATTGGTCACCATCATGAAGATATAAAGCAGTAAAGCTGGCTTTCCAACAGCTTTTACTGTTGTAAAAATCTGGTTAACTTGTTAACTTTATACTTGATTTTCTCCATCATATCTTCTATTGTAATTATTCAAATTTAAAATCCAACAATTACTCTAAAGCATAGAACTTTCAAATTTGAAATCCATTGCTTGATCAAGAAGTTGCACTTAAGAGAATAGCTCCTGAAAATCAGCCATATCTTCTGAAAATCTTTTTTGAAATTTGACTTTGAGCTTTACCTTAAGCAAAAATTTGAATTTGAATCTTTGAAGCAATTTGATCCTGATTAACTCATTTACACATGTTTTAAGATTAAATATAGCTCACAATCTATACTTAATTTGTTGAGTTAAGACTTGAAAATGAAACAAAATCATAGTAGTTCTAATCTGGCCCTAAATTTTGATTTTCAACAGCTTCTACCCATGCTTCTATGCTAACATCTTCTATGCACTAGCTATTTTCAACTTTTCACAAGAACTTCTATAGAACTTCAACTTCTACCTATAGAACATTGTATTACTTAAAAAATGAATATTTTAAAAATTTGTACACTTGGTAAAATTCTTAGTAACATATATAGGGTTTTATTATTATAAAAATATTAGGGTTTGACAATAATTTCCTTAACACATTTTGCATCTTGTTTTCTGATTCTTGAATAACATTCTTGTTAGGTTCATATAATAGATTGGATTTTCTCATTCCATAACTGTAACTCCTTGTTTATTGTGTCCGACTTTTAGATATGCCAAGAACATTCTTACTTAAAATCGTAATATTGTTAGACATTTCTACACATGGTTTTCAAATCATCATTAACAGACCAGGTAGTTAATTGAATTAACTTGTCTTTAAATATTGTTACATTTTCCTCTTTTAAGTTCCACCATTTAATTTTGGCCTCTATAAATTGACGATCCTTCTTTTGCCTTCTAGGCACACAAATCTAAAATTAAAAGTCTGTGTTGAGTGGCTATACTCTCCCCTAGTTTAATCTTGTAATCCCTACAAGTCATTCTATGACCCCTCCTAATGATGAAAAAAATCTATTTGATTGTCATTCAACCCACTTCTGGATGTAACTACATGTGACTCACTTTTGTTGAGGAAAGTGTTTATGTGTATCAAATTGAATGTCATGGCAAATTCCAAAATGGTACCCCCGTATCATTCAAATCTCTCATTTTTCTCACCTACATGCCTATTTATATTATCTCCAATAAATAACTTTTCTCCACTAGTAGGTTTGTGTAAATTCTTCTAAATCATTCCAAAATCATTGTTTACTAATTGTATCTACACGTATTCGAAGTACACAAACACTAACTATATTAATTACGTTCCTCCACTAACTAGCTTGATAAACAAAATTTTATCTTCTGTACTTTTGATCTCCACTACATCTTCTTGTAAGTCCTTATGGACAATTATTTCTTCCATGTTCTTAGTTATATCCTTATATGTATATTAAAACTTATGGTCATAAACCTCTACTTCTCTAGCCCTCTCCCCTACGCATTTAGTATTTTTGGAAACACATAATATTAATCATTCCTCTTGTCATTACATTTCCTATATCTTTTAACTTACCAGTTAAGGATCCTATATTTCAAGTGACTAGGTGAATCCTATCCATATCGACTAGCTTCTTTACCTACATCTGTCCACATAAATGTGGGAACGCTTGCCTACTTAAGACCACATCCAGGTGATGATGTAGCATGTCACTTCTTAGTGAATCCTTATAGACCCTTACTAACTTCTTAGTATACTTGGGATCCAATACGTCATGTCACCATTTTGGGAACACTCCAACAAATTTCCTATTTTTGCCTCTTATTTTGTTGACAAAAGTTTTACCCTAACTGTTAACTTACAGCAACCTTCATCCATTGCCTAAGCTGGGATTAGTAGTGTTAAATAAACATAGGTAGAGTTTAAAATATATAAATATGTGTTGAGAGTGGGATTTGAACCCACGCCCTTTCGTACCAGAACCTTAATCTGACGCCATAGACCAACTCGGTCATCTCAATATTGTTATATACTTAAGATTTTTACACCTTCATTGACTAAGATATTTAAGCTCGGGTACCAGAAAACCTCCTTCCCAAAGGAGTCTACACCATCACAATCCCATGTAGTCAATGTTGTGAAGTCAGAAGAGTATAGTTGGGTGAGGCTGTTTAATATCTTTTTCCTTATATTATCATTTATTCAATAAGAGCTCCTTTAATCTAAAATTATAAAATATATATACCCTCCGGCATACAATTGATAAAATTATAAGTCATTAATAGGACTAAGCTGCTTTGTTAAAGAAACATGGTAGGTGGGTGCATTGTTCCCTAAACAATGCCCACT
This sequence comes from Dillenia suffruticosa, assembly GCA_033439265.1. NCBI lineage: Eukaryota > Viridiplantae > Streptophyta > Magnoliopsida > Dilleniales > Dilleniaceae > Dillenia > Dillenia suffruticosa. The sequence goes on along the minus strand of JAVTVX010000016.1, from coordinate 10,018,810 downwards.
TATGTGAGGTTTTTAAATATCCATATATAATATTCTTAGTTCCTGGAGACATATGTTGTTGTTTCAATTGGCAACAAGAAAGGCTTTCTTGCTAGGTTTATAATCAAGCCCCCATAAGACAGCCAACTATCTTCCACGGATGTGTTGTAACGATCTAATGGTTGCTTGGCTTCTTCGATCTATTTCTCAACAAATTGCATTGACTATCATTTACATGGACACTATAAGTGAGTTTTGGCAAAAGTTGGTTCAACAGTATTCTCAACCCGACAAATCAAAAGTTTTCCTTCTTTAACATAAGCTTAATACTATAGTTCAATGAGGTAATTAAGTTGATCCTTATTTCAACAAATATATAGAATCCTTGAAGAAATGAGAATATATTGTCCTCTCTTTCATTGTATGTGTGGAAGATGTAACCAAGAAAATTTTTCAAAATTTGTTGAGATTCAACACAAGCTACATGCCTTCAAATTTTTTAATGGGTTGAATATCAAAGAGATAAAAGAATATGACAAGGAGGATATTTAGTGTTTGGAGAGATTATGAAAACCAAATTGCCTATGTTATTATTTCAAAATGATTCCATAGGTTTATATGGACCCTAAGGGGTGTCTAAAAGACATAGTACAAAACCAAATAGAAGTTATTGTGCTATTTCTCAATGATCATCTTCTAAACACAAAATAACACTTTTTTACTCCTTTATTATCCCATTTATGCTCCTATTTATGTATTACCTTTATTGAGTGACTATTCATACTCCTATACTAAATATATTCTTATATTATTTATCTTTTGCATTTGAAAATTACAATTGAATTGATTCACCAACACCCCTCTTTGGACTTAATTGTCAACCATCAAATATTCTAATAAGCATCTTGAATTTGTGAAAAGACTTAGTTGCAAGCCGCTTGGTAAAAATATCAACAACTTGATCTTGTGACATGACACAGAATAGGTTAACATGTTTCTTCTTTGTGCTCCCGAATGAATTGATATAAAATGTCAATATGCTAGTTCCTTTCTTGATTAACTTGATTCTTGGACAAGGCAATTGCTAATTTGTTATAAACTCCAATTTTTGTTGCTTTGGTTTTATAAAAATGTAGCTCCTTAAGAATATTACTTAGCCAAATAGCATGGCATGCATAAGATGATGCAACAAGTATTCAGCTTTACAAGCAGAAAAAGTAACAATTTGTTGCTTTTTAATTGCCCATTGAATGTCCTCTCAACCATGTCAAAGATAAATCTAGTTGGACTCTTTCTTTCATCCAATCTTCTCCCCAATCATTGTTTGAGAAACCAGAAAGTTGAAAATTATTAAGAGGAGAATAAATTAGACCATGAGACATAGTACCATGAATGTAGTAAAGAATTCTTTTGACTACATTCCAATATGTTGCTTTGGCTTCTTCCATGTACTAACTAATCAACCCAACTCTATAGAGGATATCCGACACTATGCATGCAAGATATCTTAATCTTACAACTAAGCTTTTGTAGAGGAAAGCATCCACAATTTTGCCTTTTCCATGCTTTGATAGCTTTGCCCTATAATCAACGGGGGTACTTATTGGGTTGTAATCTTCTATCTTGAATCTTTTAAAATGATTTGCTACATAAACTTTTTGTAATACAAAAATTTCTTTCTTTGACTGCTTGACCTCTAGACCAAGGAAGGAGCTCATTAGTCCCATGTTAGTCATCTCAAACTCCCGAGTCAAGGCTAACTTGAAATCCATGAACATATGAGAATTTCTATCTAGAAAAATGAGATAATCTACATACAAAGTAACAAATAAGCTATCTCTATTTTTCTTTTTTATTTATAAAGCATGTTCATAGGACAATGTAGAAAACTATTAGCCTTGATCTAAGTATTAGTGCATCTATTCCATGTCTTGGTGCTTATTTCAACCCATAGAGTGTCTTCTTTGATTTTAAGACTTTTTCTTCGTCTCCTTTCTTCACATAACACAAAAGTTGTTGCACATAAACTTCTTTCTCAAGAAATCCATTCAAAAAAGCAAATTTTACATCTATTTGATAGATATGACATTGAAATTGTGTTACAACAGAAATAAGTAATCGAATAGTTTTACAATAGATAATCGGAGCAATACCTCATTGACGTCAATTCTGACTTGTTGCTTGTAGCTCTTTGCTACCATCTTACTTTATATTTTTCCACCATACCATAGGCATTCTTCTTAATTTTGAAAACATACTTCACTTCTATAGGTGTATGGCTTTAGGGAGTTTAACAAGCTTCCATGTATTGCTCTTTTCAGTAGCCTTGATCTCTTTATCGATAATATCTCTTCATCTTTGACCTTCTCTTGTTTCTTCAAAAGCAATTGATTCTTGATTAGCAAAAAGACAAATGACACTAATTTTATTTGTGACATCATGAGTTCCTGTATTCTCCTTATCTATTGCAACAAGCTACTTGTTTAAGAGGATGATGACAGTGCTGATGAAGATGTTATTGGTGATGTTATTTGTGACGATGATAGAGATGATGGTGGTATTGTAGCTTCAATGTTCACCCCTTCTTGCTCCTTTTCCTTCTTCTGCAAGGATTTGTACTCCTTTTAGTGCATGCCAATTCTAAAACCCTTCTTCATCGAATTTCGTATCCTAGCTTAGATACAACCTTTTAGTGTTTGGGTTAAAAAGTTTGTAAGATTTTGATCTTACATCATAGCCAATGAAAATATATTTAGCACTTTTGTCATCTAGTTTTGTTTTTCTTTGCTCTGGAATATGTGCAAAATCAAGATAACTAAACACTTTCAAGTGAGAAATATTTGGCTGCCTTTTGCTCCACGCTTGTTGTGGAGTGATATTCTTTAATCTCTTTATTGGGCATTTATTGAGCAAAAATATTGCATAATCCATTGCTTCAACCCAAAAGTTTTTGGGCAAATTCTTCCCTTTAAGCATGCTATAAACCATGTTAAGAATTGTTTTCTTCTTTTTTTTTCCTCCAACTATTTTGTTGTGGATAGTATAAAGTCGTCAAGGATCACCAGATGCTATGTTGTACACAATAACCTTCAAAAGTTTTGGATGTGTACTCGCCTCCTCAGTCGAATTGAAACTCCTTGATATGATAGCTGCTTTAATTCTTAACCATTGTTTTGAAAATTTTGAAGGTGTCAAAAGTTTCAAAACTTCTCATTTAGGAATTACACCCAAGATTTTCTGTTATAGTCATAAATAAATGTTAGAAAATAGCAATTGCCTCCTAGAGATGTTGGTGAGAGTGGCCTACCTATATCGGTTTGGACTAAATCAAGTGGTTTGCTTGCATGAAATGTTGCCTTCTTGAGAAGCTCTCACTTGATTGCTTGCTAAGAACGCATCTCTTACAAATTTAGTGAGGACAATTGATATAAGGCAACCCTTTCACCATCTTTTTCTTGTTGAAACTAGGTTAAGACCACCAAAATGAAGGTGCTCAAACCTTAAGTGCCATAGCCAGTGATACAAGATGCTACAACAAATTAGAAGATCAAACTCAAGTATTGCAAGATTAAAAAACAAGTTGCAAACATTTTCACGAAATCACTACCATCAGCAAAATTCGAACTATTTCACAATATCCTCGGTGTATGAACAAAAGTACACTAAGGAGGAGTGTTAAAAATTAATGTACTCTCTAGAAAGTCTTAAGTAATATATCTTTGCCCAAATAAGTATAGAATTATCAAAACAAAAATAGTAAAATGCTCAAGACCTTTACTTGGCTCGAATAATCTAGAAGCATGAGGGGGGAAATCAACTTAGTAAAAGGTATACTAAAAGTTTCACCTATGTTGGTGAAACATGCGGATGCAAAACAAGATATAGAACTTTCATGGCAGGAGTTTGGCTATAAATAGCCAACCAGCGAGCCGTTGCAGAGAGAACATATGGAAAGTGAAATAGTATCCAAACGTCCAAAAGCTAGTGCTCTTTATATGTGCCGAACTTCCATTTCATCATTTTGGTTGTAATTCCAAACTAATTTCAAGTTTATTTTTCACAAATTATCTATACAAAACTAAAAACAAAATTTTACCAACCTAAACCCGACAACAACTAATAGATTGATTATCATTAGCTTATAATGTGTTATAAATACACAATCAATAGGAGTAGTTTTTGCTAATTTTTAAGGAAGTTTACATTTAGGAAACTATTGGAAAATGGGGCGCGTCCGCCCATGAGCGCAGACCCATTTCAAACATATTCAAATAATTTTTTTGAATTTCAAATGGGGAGAGAGTAGTTATTGGAACAACTCCCTACTAAACTCCCTCTCCTTTCAAAATGCCAACCACCCCATTTTTGTATGTGAATTTGAAATGAGAGGAGAAGGCACAAATCTCCTTTTTGAGTATGACAAAAGTGAGAAGTCATTTTTTGTGTGTGAGTGACAGAAAGAAAATAATTCTCACATTGTAAATAAAGAGAGGACTTGAAGAATATCAATTGTTGATTTCACTAGGGCATTGAAATTATGAACAATAGAGGGTGATCTAACTTTGTGTTATCCTCTCGACCTAAAATGTCCAACCATCAGAAAAAGGTAAGTGATTCTACCCATTTATGATCCAGGAATTTTTTCAATGAAAATTATATTTGTCGGTTTGTTTAAAATCTTCATTGGTATCAGAGCAATTTAGAGTGTTTCCTGCCTTATAACTGGGTATTAATAATGTAGAAAGCCATAAATAATATTTTATGTTCATTAATGGTAACTTGAAATTGGCTCAATAGTATGCTCTCAATTTTATAAGTAGTATACCCATAACATGATGATTAAATCTACAAAATTTTGTATGCATCCGATGAGTATATTATGAAATATAACAAATTCTAGCTGAAACTTAATGTACTCGTATTTTTAAAAAATACTATATTTCATGATATGAAATTTATATGTTTAGATTTCTCTCGAAAATGCTTTCCAACTATATAAAGATCACAAAAAATAGTTAAAATTGAGAGAGATATGACCATTCAAAATTTGGGTTGAAAACCAAAAATTTAATAAAGATGATGAACAGTACTCATGGTCATTCCTACTCTCGGCAGTGGCATGTGAAGTCCACCCCCTAGATTAAAGACGTCCGATTGAAAATCCGAGTTCACTATTAAATTCAAAGATATCAAAAATAGGTTGTAACCAAAATTTGGTGGTCAAAAATTCCCAGGGAAGGCGTCGCGTGGAATAAACGCGCCACCCAAGGAGAATAGGCGTGTGTCCATTTTGGACAGCCCATCTCAGCAGCACGTGGAGGCAAGTGAGGCCTCCGTTTCTGCTAGAATTTTCACCAAAATAATTTCTATTCTCTCTAGATTTTTCTATAATTTTTAATTTATTTTTCGGATTTCAAAAAATAATTTTTATAGATTTTTAAACCTAAAAATTATTTAAAATTATAGAAAAATTATTTTCACTACTAAAAATTCTAAAAAGCTTTAAATGAGTTTAGAAAATTGTTTCTTAGTTTTGGCTACTTGAGTGGAAATTTGTTTTTCAAACCCATTGTTTATTTGTATCTTTACTCATTATTTAAGTTTGAAAATTAGTTTTTCTAACATGTAATTGTTTGAAATTTGAGCAAATATTTTTAAAATAAATATTTTGATATTTATAATAATATTATGATTGACTGCGTGCCTAACCTAATATTTTTCCCAATTTCAGAGAGGAAGTGGGATCACTTTACTATGGATTTTGTGACAGGGCTACCGCGAACTTCATTACGGCATGATGTCATTTGGGTGATTGTGGATCGACTCATTAAGTCTGTACATTTTCTTTCTATTCGTAGCGACTATCCTTTGGAGACCTTGGCACGTCTTTACATCGATACGATAGTCAGGCTACATGGTGTTCCTATGTTGATAGTATCAAACAGGGACCCGAGGTTCACTTCCAGGTTTTGGCCCAGGTTGTAGGAGGCAACGGGCACAAGACTAAGCTTTAACACAGCCTATCATCCACAGACAGATGGTCAGTCAGAGAGGACCATTCAGACTCTTGAGAACATGCTGAGAGCATGTGTGATGGATTTCTGGGGTAGTTGAGATCGGTACCTTCCACTAGTCGAATTTACATATAATAACAGCTATCAGGCCAGTATTGGAATGTTACCATATGAGGCATTATATGGTAGGAAGTGTCGCTCCCCGTTATGTTAGGATGAGGTCGGAGAGCGACGTCTCAATAGTATTAAATTGATTGAGGAAACAAAGGATAAGGTTAGGGTCATCCATGAGCGGATGAGAGCCGCCCAAGATAAACAGAAGGCATATGCCGATCATAGGCGACGACCACTTGAGTTTGCCAAGAGAGATATGGTTTTCTTGAGGATACCTACTTTGAAGGGAGTTATATGGTTCAGGCAGCGAGACAAGCTGAGCCCCAGATATATTGGGCCCTTCCATATCCTTGAGAGGGTTGGGAGTGTGGCATACAGATTGGAGCTACCAGATAATCTATCCCGTATTCACGACGTATTTCATGTCTCAGTACTCAAAAAATACCTAACTAATCCTTCTTATGTACTTGAGTCTTCGCCTGTTAAGTTGCGAGAGGACCTCAGCCTTCCAGTTCAGCCTATGGCTATTCTAGATCAGCAGGTCAGGAAGTTGCGGAGCAAGGAAGTCTCATTGGTCAGAGTCTTGTGGAGGAGTGACCAGGTCGAGGAGGAGACCTGGGAGCCCAAGGAGGCTATGAGAAGACAGGACCCTCACTTGTTTATTGTATAGCTTTCTTTTAGTTTCGAGGACGAAACTTGCTTTAGGGGGTTAGGAAATATAATACCGACACTCAATGTATTGTATACTGTACTCCATATTATCCATATATGATATATTTTCATTTTCATATAAAGAAAAATCTCTCAGAAATTTTTTCGATTTATAATAATACACTTGAAAATTTTTGGCAAAATTGTCGGGAGCTAAAAAAAAATATTTTCCTTCCGTACCATTTTAAAATCTACGCATGCAATTTCGACCCTAATTAAATTCGGGCAATTTTCAATCATTTGCGAAAAAATGTCTAATGGTTAATCGTCGAAGATGAAAATTTATTTTTACCAAACCAAATTAAATTCTACCCGTGCAAAACCACTAAAATTTTGCCAGGAAGCCTAAATTACACCAAATTAACATTTTATCAAGTTAAAATACAATTTCAAGAAATTTTGGCAAAAATGCAAAGCGGAAAACAAAATCGCTCTAAAAACCCTAATGCATTTAAAGGCGATTTGGAAGGTCAAATGATTTCATATATGTGCAAGACCAACTCTATTGGATTCAGTGTGAAAAACTGAACCAAATGGGTAAATTTGAATTTCTCAGATTTCGGTTCAAATATTGACCTGCCGTGCGTGACGCAAAAATCAAGTTAAGAATTTTTACGCAAATCTAAGAAGGACGTTTTATGCAATCTAGAAAAAGGGGTTGGAGACAATTAATGACCATGGGAAGTGTGCAATGAGATGGAAGGCTATGATTTGTTTGAAAAGTCAAGAAATCAATGTGAGCCATTTGATTGTGTTGTTGGGAGACAAACATTTAATAAAGCTTGACTTGTGAAGACATGTAATTAATGAAGTTTGAGTACAGTGAGAGAAAAAGCACCATACAACTCCCCTTCATTCTCCAAAATCGTGAAGCACCCCCAAGAAAACTCCATCATCTTCTCCTTCTTCTATCTCTATGACTGACAGCTTGTCTTGAAGGAGAATTTGATTTCTCCAAACAACAAACAAATATTTTTACATAAATTCATTCCTCATAAACCAACTATATCATATCCAAAAATTGGGAAGAAAGGAGAAGCCTAACCAAGTGGATCTAGAGAGAGACTAAAAGCTTCAAAGAGGTAAGAAATTCTGATCATTCTGTGATTTCTGGGACTTTTGTGATGTGATTTTGAGAATGTGTATAACATGAAAGTTGTAGGTCGTGAAGTTACCTACGACATATCAAAATTTGCCCTGATTTGGACTTATATATGAAACGTTATGCAAATTTTCGTAAGACTGCACAAAGTGGCACCAAGTGGAGAATTATGAGTGAACTTGTTGGGTGACTTTTGCCCAAGCCATTAAAGGGAGCTCGATACATCGTAATTGTGGTTCATTTGGGAGTGGTATACCCTCCCTATTACTGTGAGTGGGACTCAAATCTCATGCATAAAAAGTGAAACTTGATTTTTGTTGTATTTTTAACAAAACAAGCTTTTGATATGTATGACTCGTCGTGTGCTACTAGATTTCGAATTTGTTTTGTGACTATTGGAGTGTCGTGAACTCATGTTTTCTATGAATATGCATCCATAAATTTGATTCAACTGAATTGGTGCCATGTTTTATGATTTTCACATGTTTAAATTTCATATGACCCAATATGGCACATTTATTGAATACTATGATTTCTATATCACTGAGTTGGGGGCGTGTGGCTGTGGGATGACTGTTATGATATGATTGAGTCCTGAGAGGACGACCGTAACTATGGGGGACTTTTGTTATGGCACCAGGTATGCGTCTAGGTACACTTCGCGCGAAGGTACCTGCAAACGTCCTGTATGTGGGTATAGGCGCGACCGGTTGAACCTGCAAAGGGGAGGATGTGTGACGCCACTGTCTAGCACCTAGCGGGTTCCTATACTTGATCCAATCTATATATGAGCTAGTCTCGGTGAAGCTCATGGCCAACGTCGGGATAAAGAGCGACTTTTGAACATTTATACATAATAAACCCTCGATACGCCTGTCATTGGTCATGGTTGACCTTTGCCAGGATCATATTCGGCTTGTTCTAAAAATACTTGATTTTGAACGGATGCATATATGTAGGGTACCGTGTGATGGACCAGATGATTTCATTTTTCTGATCATCCCATATTTTACTTCCAAATGTGAATTATTGTTTATGAATAATTATGTTTGATACTCCAATGGTTCACACATACTATTTATGCTTGATATTGATCCCTTCACTCACTGGGTATCTCCCTGATACTCACCCATTTCCTTTCCTTTCTTAGACAGGGTTATTGTGATAGAGGATACGTCAAGCTCTAGACGTCGGGCTCTAGACATCATTGTTGCGTAATTGTGGAATTACGTATTCAATACGGTGAGATCTAATTTCATTTGAAATATGAGATCTGTGTTGTATATCGACCTTACGAGGTCTTGATATTGAGGTCCGTTGATGGACATGTACATTTTATGGGAGGACTGTATAAATTATTGACCTTTATTTGTGAAACTCTCATATTGGCTCATTTCACCTGCATTGAAGCATTTGAAAGCATTTAACTTCTTAACTTGGGAATTTGTTGTACTCATGCATAAAATTTTAGGCGCGTCCGGTGTGGCGGCTACTCATGCTCTAGTTGGGCATGACAGTAGAGGCATGTGGCTAGGACTGCTAATATTCATGATAGCCTTGCGTTGTCTTGGTTATTACACTGTAGAATGATTGGTATTATACGAATACGGTTGATTTGTTGTGAGGCCAGGTTGGCCTGTTTATTCAAGTGGCAGGATGATCATTCAATATACATGTTGATTTGTATATGGGAGACTTCCGAAATATGGAGAGATTCTATCCGATTTTCTAGAAAATCAAGTCGGCATCCAGGGCAACAAGCAACTACTCATGACCCCGGTTCGGGGCATGACAGTAGCTCTAATCTACCCTTAAATTCTGATTTTCAATAGCTTCAACCCATGCTTCTATGCCAACATCTTCTATGTAGTAGCTATTTTCAAGTTTTCACAAGAACTTCTATAGAACTTCAACTTCTACCCATAGAAGATTGTACTACTTAAAAAGTGAATATTTTAAAAACCTACACAGTTGGTAAAATGATAAGTAACACATATAGTTTTCTATTATCATCAAAACATTAGAGTTGGATAACAATTTTCTTAACACATTTTACATCTTTTTTTTTCTTGAATAACTTTCTTCACCTTTTTTTTTTCTAATCTTGTACTTTTCAAATGTATCACTATATCTCTTACTTTTAAGGTTTTTATAACATTCTGTGCCTCCTTGTTTATTTGTGTCTAACTCTTAGATGTGCCAAGAACTTTTTTACCTAAATTTGTAATATTGTTATACATTTTTACTTATGGTTTTCAAATCATCATTAGTAGACCAAGTAGTTAATTGAATTAACTTGTCTTTAAAGGTTGTCACATTTTCCTCTTTCAAGTTCCACCACTTAATTTTTGGCTCCATAAATTGACGATCCTTCTTTTTCCTTCTAAGTGCACAAATCTAAAACTAAATGTCTATGTAGAGTTGTTCTACTCTCCCCTAGTATAATCTTGTAATCGCTACATGTCATTCTATCACCCCTCCTAATGACGAAAAAATTTATTTGATTGTCATTCGATCCACTTCTGCATGTAACTACATGCGACTCACTTTTGTTGAGGAAAGTGTTTACATGTATCAAATTGAATGTCATGGAAAACTCCAAAATGGTACCCCCATATCATTCAAATCTCTTATTATTCTCACCTATATACCTATTTGTATCATCTCTAATAAATAACTTCTCCCCGCTAGTAGGTTTGTGAAAATTCTTCTAAATCTTTCCAAAACCGTTGTTTATTAGTTGCATTTACACGTATTCGAGGTGCACAAACAGTAACTATATTAATTACATTTCTCCACTAACTAGTTTGACAAGAAAAATTTTATCTTTTTTTCTTCTAATCTCTACTACATCCTCTTGTAAGTTCTTATGGACAATTATTTCTACCCTGTTCTAAGTTATATCCTTATATGCGTATCAAAACTTATGGCCATAAGGCTCTGCTTCTCTAGCCCTCTCCCCTACCCACTTAGTTTTTTTGGAAACACATAATATTAATCATTCTTCTAGTTATTACGTTTCCTATATCTCCTAACTTACCAATTAAGGATCCTATGTTCCAAGTGACTAGGTGAATCCTATCCTTATCGACTATCTTCTTTACCCGCATCCATCCACATAAATGCGGGAACCCTTGCCTACTTAAGATCACATCTAGGTAATGATGTGGAGTGTCTCTTCTCGGTGATCCCTTATAGGCCCTTGCTAAATTCTCACTATACTTGGGATTCGATATAACATGTCACCAATAGGGAACACTCCAACAAATTTCCTATTTTAGTCTCTTATTTTGTTAACAAAAGTTTTACCCTAACTATTAACTTACCACATCCTTCATCCTTTGCCGTGTTAAATAGACATTGACAGAGTTTAAAATATATAAAGATGTATTGAGAGTGGGATGCACTTTCGAATATCTGGTGCCATAAACCAACTTGACCATCTCAACATTATTAAACACACAAGATTTTTAAACCTTCATTGAATATGATATTTAAGCTTGAGCACAAAAAAAAAACTTTTTCCCAAAGGAGTCTACACCATCACAGTCCCATATAGTCAATGTAGTGAAGTCAGAAGTTTAAAATCTTTTTTCTTATATTATCATTTATTCAATAAGAGCTCCTTCAATCTAGAATTATAAAATAGAGATAATCCTCACAAGAAAGGCTTGTGTTATCATCTATCTTGTATGGAAGTGTTGTAACGATCTAATGGTTACTTGGCTTCTTCGATCTATTTCTCAATAAATTGCATTGATTATCATTTACACAGATACTATAGGTGAGTTTTGACAGAAGTTGGTTCAACGGTTTTCTCAACCCAACAAATGAAAAGTTTTCCTTCTTTAACATAAGCTTAGTACTATGGTTCAAGGACGTAATTGAGTAGTTCTTTATTTCAAGAAAATATATAGAATGCTTGAAGAAATGAGAATATATTGTCCTCTCTTTCATTGTATGTGTGGAAGATGTAACCAAGAAAAATTTTCAAAATTTGTTGAGATTCAACACAAGCTACATGCCTTCAAATTTCTTAATGGGTTGAATATTAAAGGGAAAAGAATATGACAAGGAGGATATTGAGTGTTTGGAGAGACTATGAAAACCAAATTGCGTGTTATTATTTCAAAATGATTCCATGGGTTTATATGGACCCTAAGGGGTGTCTAAAAGACATAATACAGAACCATATATGAAGTTATTGTGCTATTTCTCAATGATCATCTTCTAAACATGAAATAACACTTTTTTAAACCTTTATTATCCCATTTATGCTCCTATTTATGTATTACTTTTATTGAGTGACTATTCATACTCCTATACTAAATATATTATTATATTATTTATCTTTTGCAATTGAAAATTACAATTGAATTGATTCACTAACACCCCTCTTAGGATTTAATTGTCAACCATCAACTATTCTAAGAAACATCTTGAATTTGTGAAAAGACTTAGTTGCAAGTGGTTTGGTAAAGATATTAACAATTTGATCTTGTAAAATGACATAGAATAGGATCAAATGTTTCTTCTTTATGCATCCTAATGAATTGATATAGAATGTCTATATGCTTGTTCCTTTCGTGATTAACTGGATTCTTGGACAAGGCAATTGTTGTTTTGCTATCAACTTCAATTTTTGTTGCTTTGGTTTGATAAAAATGTAGCTCCTTAAGAATACTACTTAGCTGAGTAGCATGGCATGCATAAGATGATGCAACAAATATTTAGCTTTACAAGCAGAAAGAGTAACAATTTGTTGCTTTTTTAAATGCCAATTAAATGTCCTCTCAACCATGTAAAAGATAAATCTAGTTATACTTTTTCTTTCATCCAAATTTTCTCCCCAATTATTGTCTGAGAAACTAGAAAGTTGAAAATTATTAGGAAGAGAATAAATTAGCCTATAAGACATTGTACCATGAATGTAGCGAAAAATTCTTTTGGCCGTATTCCAATATGTTGCTTTGGCTTCTTCCATGTATTAACTAATCAACCCAACTCCTTAGAAAATGTCCAACCTTCTGTATGGTAGATATCTTAATCTTATAACTATGCTTTTATAAACGAAAGCATCACAATTTTGTCTTTTTCATGCTTTGATAGCTTTGCTCTACAATCAATGGGGGTACTTATTGGGTTACAATCTTCTATCCTAAATCTTTTAAAATGATTTTCTACATAAACTTCTTATGATACAAAAATTTCTTCCTTTGACTACTTGACCTCCAAACCAAGGAAGGAGCTCATTAGTCCCATGTCAGACATCTTAAACTCTCGAGTCAAAGCTAACTTGAAATCCATGAACATATTAGCATTGCTATCTCGAAAAATGAGATAATCCACATACAAAATAACAAATAAGATATCTCTATTTTTCTTTTTCATGTATAAAGCATGTTCATAGGATAATGTACAAAACTATTAGCCTTGAACTAAGTATTGTGCATCTATTCCATGTCTTGGTGCTTGTTTCAACCCATAGAGTGCCTTCTGTGATTTTAAGACTTTTTCTTCACCTCCCTTCTTCACATAACACATAGATTATTCCACATAAACTTCTTCCTCAAGAAATCCATTCATAAAAGCAGATTGTACATCTATTTGATAAATATGACATTTAAATTGTCACAATCTCCTCATCCATAACATCTCTTCATCTTTGACCTTCTTTTGCTTCTTCAAAAGAAATTGATACTAAATTAGCAAAAAGACAAATGACATTAATTTCATTTGTGATGTCATAGAGTTCTGTATTCTCCCTATCTTTTGCAACTAGCTACTTGTTTAAGTGGATGATGGCAATGCTGATGATGATGTTATTGGTGATGTGGTTTGTGATGATGATGAAGGAGATGATGGTGGTGCAGTAGCTTCAATGTTCTCCACTTCTTGCTCTATTTTCTTCTTCTACAAGGATTTGTACTCTTTTTAGTGCATGCCAATTCTAAGACCCTTTTTCATCGAATTTCATATCCCAGCTTAGATATAATCTTTAGATGTTTGGGTTAAAAAGTTTATAGGATTTTGATCTTGCATTAAAGCCAATGAAAATATATTTAGCACTTTTGTCATCTAGTTTCGTTTTGTACAAAAGCAAGATAACTAAACACTTTCATGTGAGAAATATTTGGCTTCCTTCCACTCCACGCTTGTTGTGGAGTGATATTCTTTAATCTCTTTGTTGGACATTTATTTAGCAAATAAATCGTACAATCCACTATTTCAACCCAAAAGTCTTTAGGAAAATTCTTCCCTTTAAGCATGCTATGAACTATGTTAAGAATGGTTTTGCTCTTTTTTTTTCTCCAACCATTTTGTTGTAGATGGTATAGAACAGTCGATGATCACCAAATGCCATGTTGCACACAATAGCTTTCAAAAGTTTTGGATGTGTACTCACCTCCTTAGTCGGATCGAAACTCCTTGATATGATAGCCGCTTTAATTCTTAACCATTGTCTTAACTTTTTTGGATGTGTCAAAAGTTTCAAAACTTCTCCTTTTGGAATTACACCCGACATTTTCTATTGCAGTCATCAATAAATATTAGAAAATACCAATTGCCTCCTAGAGATGTTGGTGAGAGTGGTCCACATATATCGGTATGGACTAGATCAAGTGGCTTGCTTGCATGAAATGCTATCTCCTTGGGAAGCCCTCACTTGATTGCTTGCTAAGAACACATCCCTAAAAAATTTAGCAGGGACAATTGATGTGAGGCAACTCTTTTACCATCTTTTTTGTGGAAACTATGTTAAGACCACCAAAATGAAGGTACCCAAACCTTAAATGCCACAGCCAATGCTACAACAAATAAGAAGATCAAGCTCAAGTATTGCAAGATTAAAAAACAAGTTGCAAATATTTTCACAAAATCACTACTGTAACACTAACACTGCGGTGACTGTAATATTGTACCATTTTCGAAATATATATATAAATAAGATACTTTTCAATTTAATTATATAGAGAGATTTTATTTATTTAAATTTATTTTTGATTTTGGTGGTATTTAAATTAAATTTTTGGTATATTTTAATTTACCGAATCTGCGAATAAAAGTAAATCCCGTTTTTACAAAAAAATTAAATTTTAGTGAATTGTGGGTGTGACGACATATATATATATATAAATATATATAAATACAAACTAAAAACTAAACTAAAAATAAAAAGAGAAAGAGAAGGAATGTTGCGTTTTGGAGTGAAACACAACATCTCCCCCTTTTTTCCCGATTAGGGTTAGAAACCCTAATTTTATTTCTCTCTCTCTCTCTCTTCCTCTTTCTCTCTCTCCCCAACTCTCCATCTTCCCGCGGTTGCCTTCTTCCTCTGCTGCGATCGGTTGCGTGCCCCGCCACCTCTCTCCACCGGGAGCAACCACACCCAACCACCATCGCCGCACCACTCTCCCCCTGTCTTGTCTCTCTACCTTACTCACGGTCTCCTTCTCACTGTCACTCACTCTCTCTCTCTCTCCGACTCGCCCTCCACCGCGATCCGCCACCCTCCGTCGATCTCCCCCACCACAGCGTGTGACTGCCCGCAGAAGCCATAGCGCACAACTGCAGCGGTCAGCACACCAGCCCGTGAGCGCGACTGCTTGCGAGCACGCGGCCTTCTCCGGAGCGCGCCATAGCGCGATAAAGTGCACCATAGCAAGACAGAGTGCGTAACAGCATGTGACTACTGTCCCAGCCCATAGGACTGCAAGCCAGCCAGCCCACTGCGGCCCACAAGCCCATGAGCCCGCGAACCCGCGAGCCCACTGTATCCCGTGAGCCCATGGGTGCGAGCCCACGGCAGCGAGCCCACGAACCTCTACGCAAGTAACTGACTTAGAGTTTTAATCTTGATCTAAGTGTTTATGACCTAACTAATAATTCTTGTCTAGATAGCGAGCATTTTGGATTATGGAGTCATCGAGTAGACATTCGGACGAAGGTCTGTGCTCAGAGAAAACCCTAGGTGAAAAAGATTTCTTACCTATTCGATTTATTTGAATGAATGTTAGGGTTAAGTTTAGAAATGAGGAGAAATGGTTGGCATGCAGGCGCTATGCGCCCTGGGTGTTGCACATGGGCGCTCCATGCCCTGCACATGGGCACTACACGCCCTGCACATGGGCGCTGCGTACTGCACAGAGGAACGCTGCGCTGTGGCCTTGTTGGCCCTTGGGTGCAAGCAAGAGATTGGATTGGTGTGAGCCCTGTGCGAGATTGGTTGAATACCAACACTTAAGTCTTGTAGACATGTATGCATGAACAAAATATCAGGAATTAGGGAAGGGTTCTGAAGGATTCGAACTACCTGATTTGCATACTTGTATTAGAAGTGATAGCCTATTTCCTATAACTGCGTTAGTTTTAAACTTGTTGATTTTTTTATTTATATATACATTCAGAAGTGTTGGGTACCTTGATTTAGGGGAACATTTTTCTTCGTTTCATGGTATTATTGAGGAGTGTGCTACCCTCCCCCATACTGTGAGTGAGATTTATTTAAATATCTTTGTTTAATATGTAAATCCTGTTTTACAACATTTTGATAAATGAGTATGATTTGTCATGTGCTTGAAATGTTTTGACTAGTTTTGGAACTGAATTTTTGTGAACCGATGGAGTGTCCAAAAATTGGGTTGAATTATGAAATTATGCATCCGTGTTGTTGAAATGTATAATGTTCAATTTTACACTATATATTGCATTTGGTTTGTGAACCTGATTACGACACATTCTTGATACGATATTGATTTTACCTTGAAGGCTTTGGAATGTATTGTTCCGTAGCTACGAAGGACACCGTGAGAGGCGTTTAGGTGGTGTCCGGATATGCGTAGGCCTAGGGTATCCCACGAGTTGTCTTGAATTTATTAACGATACGGTACTAGCCAAGTTGAACCTAAAAAATGGGAGGATTTGGATACTCTCTCCAAGTCTAGCACCTGGATGAGGTCCATCGCCAATGCCGGGGTAGAGAGCACTTTAACTAAATTTGCATATAACACCCCCGATGCGCCTGGCATAGGTCGAGGTAAACCTCTGCCAGGACACTTTCGGTTGGCATCTCTATGATTTTTAATGACAGTACTTTGGATGCATATTTGGCTTGATAAGGCGTGCAAATGATATATTGTTGAAATGAAAAACATGATGATTTGAAGTATGATTTGTATACTTATGCTTTGACACTCCAATTTCACAATTCTTATCAGACGATTGCATTGACCCACTCACTCATTGAGTATCCTTTCCCTGAATACTCAGCCCTCATTTCTCTTCTTGTTTCAGAGATAGTATTTGGCAAGAAGCGTTACTTTTAGGACGCTTAGTATCATTGGGAGATCCTGTCTGGACTTGAGGAATCATTGTATATTTTCGCTATAATTTCGTGAGTTAAAAATTGTATTGATGATGTATATATATTTTGGGGTCTATAGATGACCATTGTATAATTCTGGGATGACTGTACAAATATGGATATTTAAATTATGAAACTCTCATAACATTGCATAACACTTAAATTGAGGCAATTTCTATTCATTGTGTATGTTATTTGGAATTGTCATGTTCTAGAAGTGTATTTTAGGACCGCTCGATGCCACCTCTAAATCACAGGAGGGGTGACTAGCAACTGTTCATACCTTTATGGGGGCATGGCAGTAGAGGTCTGTGGTTAGTATTATGAAAATTCGTTTTGTTAGCCTTACGTTGTCCTGGATTGTGTGGTATGGATATGTTGGTTTGATGTTGAGATTTAATTTATCTATTGTGAGGCCAGATTGACCCTATTGTACAGATAGTAGGTTGATTGCTATATGGGAGACCTCCGATATGTGAGGAGGTTCTGTCCGATTTTTTATAAAAATATAGTCAGCATTCAGGATAAAGGACGACTGCTCACGATCTCGGTTCCATGACAGTTGACTTGGTATTAGAGCCCTAGGTTAAGAACTATGTAGGAAGAGAGTCTTGAAAATATTCCCGAGTGTATTTGTATTTAAAGTCCTCAATGCATGAGAGTTTCATACAGTCATGAAATCCTAGTACATGTTTATAGGTATACGAGTTCATCCATTTTAGGGGGGTTAGATACGGTTGTATCTAACCTAACATGCTTTTTTTTTAGAATTCCATTCTTTGTGAGGGTAGTCAAGATGTGACTAGTCCAAATTTCTTGAACCATGCCTATTCTTTGAATGATACCTAATAAGGATCCTTTTATTATAGAAGTATGATGACCCAATGGAGCACCCATATTGCCCCACTAGAGGAATTAGACGAGTCGGAGGATCATTCCTCCTAGGGGCTTGGATCTGGATCTTCTAATCTGGGATAGGGATTGTACTCCCAGAGGTTCAGACAGCCCGCTCCGACTCACCCTACACAGTATACTACTCAGCGGCATCCTTATTACCGCAAGTGCAATAGGTCCCATTCGATAGGAGCTTGTTCATTGCCGGTTACTTGCTTCCACTGTGGGAAGTCGGGGCATATTAGAAGTTCCTGTCCTGAGTTAAGACTCAGAGGACAGAGTTCACAGAGTCGCACTAGTACTCCTCATATGGGTCAACAGGGGCAGCTTACTCGGCCAGCATCTTCTACTCCCAGGGTAACCACCGGGAGTAACACAGTGCAGACCCAGGCACGACAGTAGCCTAGGGCTCAGGCCCGGGTTCATACCATGACACAGGAGGACGCCCAGGCGAACCCCGACATCATCACGGTTACTCCTCCTTCTGATCCTATAGAATAGAATCTCTATTCGTATTTGCACTTCTTTTGGGGATGTCAACATTGTATCATGATAGTTGTATAGGTATTTTATATTGTGTATCCTTTTGTCGACATGATACTACTTTGACATCTTTGTACACTGAAGTTGTAAAAGCCTTAGAGGCTCAACTATTTTAACATATATATATATATATATATATATCAAATTTGAAATTATTCTAAGTCTATGTGCATTTTGTTCAATGATAAGTACTCTACCTATCTTTAGAATAGATACTCGTATCCTTATTGACACGAGGTCTAACTATTCGTATATGAGCGATCAATTCTCCCGACATTCTGACAAGCCGCTCTCACCTTTGGATGAGGAGATATTGGTCATGACTCCTCTAGGTGAGTAGATTGTGCGCGACACAGTGTATAGCGAATGTGAGATCAAAGTTCGGGATACAGTGCTGAAGACAGATCTAATCCCTCTCGCCATGACTGATTTTGATGCCATCTTGGGGATGGATCTGCTACATATGCATCGGGCTTCAGTTGATGCTTTAAGAAGCAGGTGGAGTTTTGAAGACCCGATCAGCCAGTGTTGATTTTTTAGGGCGAGAGGCGGGTTTTATCCCGCTGTGTCATTTCAGTTTTGGAGGCCAAACGAATGATTCGCCACGGGTGTGCGGCATATCTGGCTCACATCAAAGACACCACTGCTCAGGGACCGAGACTTGAGGATGTTCCAGTAGTATAGGAGTTTACTAATGTTTTCCCCAAGGAGCTACACGGATTACCACCAGTTCGGGAGTTTGACTTTGAGATCGATTTGGCTCCAGTGACTACCTCTATCTCTGTGCCACCATATAAGATGGTGCTAGCTAAGTTGAGAGAGATCAAGGTCCAGCTGCAGGAGTTGCTGGATAAGGGGTTTATCCGTCCTAGCACGTCACCTTGGGACGCTCCAGTGCTGTTTGTAAAGAAAAATGACGGCTCACTGATATTGTGTGTGGATTACAGGTAGCTTAATCGGGTGACTGTGAAGAACAGATATCCACTACCTCGCATAGATGATTTGTTTGATCAATTGCAAGATGCCTGAGTTTTCTCCAAAATTTATCTTCGATCGGGATATTATCAGTTGCGGATTAGGACTCAAGATGTGCCAAAGACAGCTTTTCGCACTCGATACAGATACTATGAATTCCTTGTCATGCCGTTTGGGCTGACTAATGCCCTAGCTGCATTCATGGACTTGATGAATAGAGTTTTTCACGATTATCTGGACTAGTTTGTCATAGTCTTCATAGACGATATACTAATGTATTCGTGGAGTGACAAGGATCATGTTCAGCATCTTCGCACCATTTTACAGATCCTCCGCGATGAGCAGCTGTATGTCAAATTCACAAAATGTAAATTTTGGCTAAGACAGGTTGGATTTTTTGGGTATGTCGTTTTTGCAGAGGGGATTTTTGTCGATCCGCAGAAGGTCAATGCCATTATGAGATGGGAGCAGCCTCAGACAGTGACTAAGATCAGGGGTTTTCTTGGTCTGGCCAAGTATTATCGCAAATTTATTTAGGGATTTTCCAGGATAGCTGCATCATTGTCTAGATCAACGTGAAAGGGTGTCAAGTTTGTATAGGATAACCATTGTGAGGCGAGTTTTCAGGAGCTCAAACAACGGTTGACTATAGCTTCGTTTTGGCGCTTCCCACAAGCAGTCGGGAGTACACAGTATATAGTGATGCTAGCCGACAATGGTTGGGTTGTGTTTTATTGCAAAATGGTCGGGTGATCGCCTACGCTTCTAGACAGTTAAAGAAACATGAAGTGAATTATCCAACACACGATCTAGAGCTTGCGGCTATAGTCTTCCATTGAAGATATGGCGTCATTACTTGTACGGGGTGACTTGCCGGGTGTATACAGATCATAAAAGTCTGAAATATTTATTCACCCAATGAGAACTTAACCTGAGATAGAAGAGATGGCTGGAACTTATCAAAGATTATGATCTTGTCATTGATTATCATCTGGGCAAGGCCAATGTAGTTGCTGATGCCTTGAGCCGAAAATCAGCTTCATCGTCTTAGGAGAATGATACGGCATACCTCACTTGTTTGATGGGACTCCGGGATTTGGGAGTCAGATTGGCTAGTGATGATCAGGGCACTCTGTTGGCCAGGTTTGAGGTCAGGCCGACGCTGTTGGACTGTATTAGGGAGCTTCAGGGTAATGATACCGAGCTCCAGGCTCTTACTGAAAGAACCCGCAGAGGTGATATAGATGATTTCAGAATCCGTAGTGATGGACTTTTGACTTATCGAGATAAAGTGGCTATACCTGCTGATGAGGATCTCTACAGGTCCATATTAGAGGAGGCACACTCCTCGGCCTATGCCTTGCACTCGGGTAGTACAAAGATGTATCGAACTATTCGGCGCAGCTATTAGTGGCCAGGTATGAAGAGGAATATTATGAAGTTTGTAGCTAGATGTTTAGTCTGTCAACAAGTGAAGGCTGAGTATCAGAGGCCAGTGGGTTTATTACAGCCACTTCCACTTCCCATACCCGTATGGAAGTGGAAACGTATGACTATAGACTTTGTTATGGGATTGCCGTAGACTCAAGCCAGATATGATGCCATTTGGGTGGTAGTCGATCGACTCACCAAGTCCGCCCACTTCATCCCGATGCGCAGCAACTCTCCATTGGAGATATTGGCACGTTTGTATATTAATGAAATAGTCAGACTACATGGAGTTCCCGTATCCATAGTCTCAGATAGAGATCCAAGGTTCACTTCTCGATTTTGGCCCAAGCTGCAGGAAGCTTTGGGCACACGGCTCAATTTTAGCACAGCATATCACCCACAGACAGATGGTCAGTCGGAGAGGACCATTCAGACGCACGAGGATCTGGTTCGGACTTGTGTCATGGATTTTCGGGGTAATTGGGATAGGCATTTACCACTGGTGGAGTTTACATATAATAATAACTATCAGGCCAGCATCGATATGCCACCCTATGAGGCACTCTACGGCAGGAAGTGTCACACTCCGTTGTGCTAGGATGAGGTAGGCGAGAGACATCTTACCAATGTTGAGTTAGTTGACGAAACTAAGGAAAAGGTCAGGGTGATCTGTGAGCAGTTGAAAGCCACCCAAGACAAACAGAGGGCATGTGCGAATAAGAGACGCCAGCCTTTAGAGTTTGAGGTGGGTGATATGGTGTTTTTGAGGATTTCTACCTTGTGGGGACTCATTCGACATCGGTAGTAGGGCAAATTGAGCCCTAGGTACATTGGCCCGTTCCGTATCCTCAGCAAGGTTAGGTACGTGGCATACAGACTAAAACTGCCAGACGAGTTATCTCGGATCCATGATGTCTTCCATATATCAGTGTTGAGGAAGTACATCCTAGATCCTTCGTTTATTTTAGAGCCTCCACCTGTTGAGTTACGAGAGGATCTCAGTCTTCCAATTCAGCTCGTGTCTATTCCAGATCAGTAGGTGAGGAAGCTGCGGAGCAAGGAAGTCTCGCTGGTCAGAGTCTTGTGGAGGAGTGACCAAGTCGAGGAGGAGACCCAGGAGCCCGAGGAGGCTATGAGGAGACAACACCCCCATTTGTTTGCAGTTTAGTCCTATTTTAGTTTCGAGAACGAAATTTGTTTTTAGAGGGTTAGAAAATGTAACACCGATACTGCGGTGTCTGTAATATTATACCATTTTTGAAATATATATATATATATATAAGATATTCTTCAATTTAATTATATAGAGAGATTTTATTTATTTAAATTGATTTTTGTTTATGGGGTATTTAAATTAAATTTCTGGTATATTTTAATTTACCGAATCTGCGAATCGAAGTAAACCTCGTTTTTACAAAAAATTTAAATTTTAGTTAAGTGTAGGTGTCAAGACATATATATATATATATATATATATATATATACAAACTAAAAACTAAAAAAAAAAACAGAATGAGAGGAGATGCTGTGTTTTGGAGTGAAACGCAACACCTCCTCCCTTTTTCCCAATTAGGGTTGGAAACCCTAATTTTATTTCTCTCTCTCTCTCTCTTCCTCTTTCTCTCTCTCCCCGACTCTTCACCTTCCCGCGGCTGCCTTCTTCCTCCGCCGCGATTGGTCGCTCGCCCCGCCACCTCTTTCCACCGCGAGCAACCGCACCCAACCACCGTTGTCACGCCACTCTCCCCCTATCTTCGCTCTCTACCTCACTCACGGTCTCCCTCTCACTGTCGCTCACTATTTCTCTCTTCGGCTCGCCCTCCACTGCGATCCGCCACCCTCCACCGATCTCCCCCGCGTGAGCGCGCCACAGCACGAACTCCCCCGCACGAGCGGGCCAAAGCACGATCTCCCTAACGCAAGCACACCGCAGTGCGCAACCTCTCGCAAGCGTGCCAGTGCGTGACTGCCTGCAGAAGCCATAGCGCGTGACTACAGCGATTTCTTTCCCTCTAACGCGTGCTAGCTCCGCAACAGTGCATCAGCCAGTAAGCGTGACTGCTCGCGAGCATGCGGCCTTCTCTCGAGCGCGCCACATTGTAACAGAGCGCGCAATAGCACGCGACTGCTGTCCCAGCCCGTAGGCCGCCAGCCCACTACGACCCGCAAGCCCGTGAGTCCGTGAGCCCGTGAACCCACGAACCTGCAAGCCTGCGAACCCGCGAGTCCGCGAACCTGCGAGCCCGTGAGCCCGCAACCGTAGCCCATGAGCCTCTACGTAGGTAACTAACTTAGAGTTTTGATCCTGATCTAAGTGTTTATGACCTAACTAATAAATTTTGTCTTGATAGGGAGCATTGTAGATTATGGAGTGATCGAGGAGACATTCGGACGAAAGTTTGTAATCTGAGAAAACCTTAGGTGAAAAAAATTTCTTACCCATTCGATTTATTTGAATGAATATTAGGGTTAAGTTTAGAAATGAGGAGAAATGGTTGGCGTGTAGGTGCTACGCGCCCTAGGTACTGCACATGGGCAATGCGCGCCCTACACATGGGCCCTACACATGGGCCCTGCACATAGGCGCTGCACGCCCTGCACATGGACCTTGTGCATGGGCACTACGCACCCTGCACATGGGCGCTGCGCGCTGCACAAAGAAGCACTGGGCTGTGGCCCTGCTGGCCCTTGGGTGAGAGCCCTGTGCGAGATTGGTTGAGTACCAACACTTGAGTCTTGTAAACATGTTGTATGCATGAACAAAATATGAGGAATTAGGGTAGGGTTCTAAAGGATTCGAACTACCTGATTTGCATATGTGTATTAGAAGTGATAGCCTATTTCCTATAAATGGGTAGGTTTGAAACTTGTTGATTTTTTTATATATATATATACATTCATAGGTGTTGGGTGTCTTGATTAAGGGGAACACTTTTCTTCGTTTCGTGATATTATTGGGGAGTGCGCTACCCTTCCCCATACTGTGAGTGAGATTTATTTCAATACCTTTGTTTAATATGTAAACCCTATTTTACAACATTTTGATAAATGAGCATGATTTGTCATGTGCATGAAATGTTTTTACTAGTTTTAGAACTGACTTTTTGTTAACCGATGGAGTGTCCAAAAATTGGGTTGAATTATGAAATTATGCATCCGTATAGTTTAAATGTATAATGTGTCATTTTATGCTATATATTGCATTTGGTTTGTGAACCTGATTACGGTACATTCTTGATATGATATTGATTTTAGCCTTGAGGGCTTTGGTATGTATTGTTCCGTAGCTACGAAGGACACCGTAAGCTACACTTAGGTGGCTTCCGAATATGCCTAGGCCTGGGGTATCACACGAGTTGTCTTGAATTTATTAACGACACGGTATTAACCAGGTTGAACCCGAAAAATGGGAGGATTTTGATACTCTCTCCAAGTCTAGCACCTAGACGAGGTCCGTCACCAACATCGGGGTAGAGAGCACTTTAAATAAATTTGCATATAATACCCCCAGTGCACCTGTCATAGGTCGAGGTAGACCTCTGCCAGGACACTTTCGGCTGGCAGCTCTATGATTTTTAATAACAGTGCTTTGCATACATATTTGACTTGATAAGGCATGCAAATGATATATTGTTGAAATGAAAAGCATGATGATTTGAAGTATGATTTGTATACTTACGCTTTGACACTCCAGTTTCACAATTCTTATTAGATGATTGCATTGACCCACTCACTCACTGAGTATTCTTTTCCTAAGTACTCACCCCTCATTTCCCTTTTTGTTCCAGAGATAGTATTTGGCAAGGAGCGTTACTTTTAGGACGCTTAGTATCATTTGCAGATCTGATCTAGACATCAGGAGTCATTGTATATTTTTGCTATAATTTCGTGAGTTAAAAATTGTATTGATTATATATATGTATTTTGAGATCTATAGATGACCATTGTATAATTCTGGGATGACTGTACAAATATAGATATTTAAATTGTGGAACTCTTATGTCATTGCATAACACTTACATTGAGACAATTTCTGTTGATTGTGTATGTTACTTGGGAATATGTCATGTCCTATAAATATATTTTAGAACCATTCGGTGCCACCTCTAAATCATAGGAAGGGCGACTGGCGGCTGTTCATGCCTTTGATGTGGGCATGGCAGTAGAGCTCTATGGTTAGGATTATGGAAATTCGTTTTGTTAGCCTTGCGTTGTCCTGAATTGTGTGGTATGGATGTGTTGGTCTGATATTGAGATTTGATTTATGTATTGTGAGGTCGGGTTGGCACTATTATACAAGTAGCAGGTTGATTGCCATATGGGAGAACTCTGATATGCGGGAAGATTCTGCCCGATTTTCTATAAAAATACAGCCTGCATTCAGGATAACGGGCGGCTACTCACGGTCTCGGTTCGGGGCGTGACAACTACCATGAGCAAAATTCATACTATTTCACAATATCCCCGGTGTATCAACAAAAGTACGCTAACGAGGAGTGTTAAAAATTAATGTACTATCTAGAAAGCCTTAAGTAATATATCTTTGCCCAAACAAGTATAGAATTATCAAGACAAAAATAGTAAAATGTTCAAGAGCTTTACTTGGCTCGAATAATCTAGAAGCATGAGGGGGGAAATCAACTTAGTAAAAGGTATACTAAAAGTTTCACCTATGTTGGTGAAACATGCGGATGCAAAACAAGATCTAGAACTTTCATGGTAGGAGTTTGGCTATAAATAGCCAACCAACGAGCCGTTGCAGAGAGAACATATGGAAAGTGAAATAGTATCCAAACGTCTGAAAGCTAGTGCTCTTTATATGTACCAAACTTCCATTTCATCATTTTGGTTGTAATTCCAAACTAATTTCAAGTTTACTTTTCACAAATTATCTATACAAAACTAAAAGCAAAATTTTACCAACCTAAACCCGACAACAACTAACAAATTGATTATCATTAGCTTATAATGTGTTATAAATACACAATCAATAGGAGTAATTTTTTCTAATTTTTAAGCAAGTTTACATTTAGAAACCTGTTGGAAAATAGGGCTGGTCCACCCATGAGGGGTAGACCCATCCCAAACACATTCAAATACTTTTTTTGAATTTCAAATGGGGAGAGGGTGGTTATTGGAACAACTCCCTCTCTCTCTCTCCCTAATAAACTCCCTCTCCTTTCAAAATGCCAACCACTCCATTTTTGTATGTGAATTTGAAATGAGAGAGGAAGGCACAACTCTTTTTTGAGAATGACAAAAGTGAGAAGCCATTTTTTGTGTGTAAGTGGAAGAAAGAAAATTCTTCTCACATTATAAATAAAGAGAGGGTTTGAAAAATATCGATCATTGATTTCACTAAGTCATTTGGATTGTGAATAATAGAGGGTGATTCGACTTTATGACATCTTCTCGATCTAGAATATCCAACCGTTGAAAAGATATAAGTAGTTCTAACCCATTTAAGATCAGGGAATTTTCTGCATGAAAATTATATTTGTTGGTTTGTTTAAAACCTTCATTGGTATCAGAGCAATTTAAGATATTTCCTGCCTCATTATTGGATATTAATAATGCAGAAAGCGATAAATAATATTTTTTATTCATTAATCGAAACTTGAGATTGACTCAATAGAATGCTCTCAATTTTATACAGTAGCATACCCATAATATGAGGATTAAATCTACAAAATTTGGCATGCATCCGATGAGTACATTGTGAGATATACAAACCCTAACTGAAACTTAATGTACTTGTATTTTAAAAAAAAATATTACGTTTCATGATATGAAATTTATACGTTTGGATTCCTCTCAAAAAATGATTTCTAACCGTATAAAGAAAACAAAAATAATTAAAAATTGAGAGAGATATAACCATTTGAAATTTGGGTCGAAAACCAAAAATTTAATGAAGATGATGAACAATACTCATGGTCATTCCTACTCTTGATAGTGGCATGTAAAGTCCACCCCATAGGCTAAAGACGTCTAATTGAAAATCCGAGACCACCGTTGAATTTAGAGATATCGAAAATGTAGGTAGCCAAAATTTAGTAGACAAAAACGCCCAGAAAGGCAGCGTGTGGAATACACGCACCACCCAAGAAGAGTAAGCACATGTCCATTTTGGACAACCCATCTAGTGGCACATGGGGGTGCGTGTAGCCTCCGTTTCTGCTGGAATTTTCACTAAAATAGTTTTTATTCTCTTTGAATTTTTCTGTAATTTTAAATTTATTTTTTAGATTCCAAAAAGAATTTTTTTAGATTTTTAAACCTAAAAATCGTTCAAAATTATACAGAAATTATTTTCAGTGCAAAAAAAAATTTAAAAATTTTATATGAGTCTAGAAAATTATTTTCTTAATTTTGGCCACCTAAGTGAAAATATTATTTTCAGTACTAAAAAAATTCTAAAAATTTTTATGATTCTAGAAAATTATTTTCTTAATTTTGGCTATTCAGTAGAAATTTATTTTTCACAACGATTATTTATTAGTATCTTTACTCATTATATAAGTTTGAAAATTAGTTTTTCTAACAAGTAATTGTTTGAAATTGGAGCAAATATCTTTAAAATAAATATTTTGATATTTATTATAATATTATGGTTGGTTGCGTGTTTAACCTAATATTGTTCTCACTTTCTGAGAAAATAGTGATAATAGTACACATTTCTGAAAGTTTTTGGGGCCTTTGGGGAGGGAAAGAGATTTTAGAAGTTTAAAGCATTTGATAAAACTATGTCAAATATTAATTTACAAAGTAGACTCATCTCATAATTTGTTGAATTATCTTGAGATCATGGAAGAGAAACGTTTGAAACTTATTCAATTAGGTCATACATTTTTTGGGGATGACGTGTAAAATCTGAGAAATTCTCTGCCTCCTTTATTGGACTAGCATGGTTGATGAGTTGCTATATAGTACAAACATGCACAAAACAAATGGTTTTAGCTCTAATATCTCACTCCCAAGATATCGAAATGGCTCTATAAAAAAAGTTGAATATTCTCTGTATATAAAGTGTGATTGCAAAATCACCATCGTAAAGATATAAAGCAGTAAAGCTGGCTTTCCAACAGTTTTTACTGTTGTAAAAATCTGGTTAACTTGTTAACTTTATACTTGATTTTCTCCATCATATCTTCTATTGTAATTATTCAAATTTAAAATCCAACAATCACTCTAAAGCGTAGAACTTTTAAATTTGAAATCCTTTGCTTGATCAAGAAGTTGCACTTGAGAGAATAGCTCCTGAAAATCAGCCATATCTTCTAAAAATCTTTTTTTGAAATTTGACTTTGAACTTTATCTTGAGTAAAAATTTGAATTTGAATCTTTGAAGCAATTTGATCTTGATTAACTCATTTACACATGTTTTAAGATTAAATATAGTTCCCAATATGTACTTAATTTGTCGAGTTAAGAGTTGAAAATGAAACAAAATCACAGTAGTTCTAATCTGGCCTTAAATTCTGATTTTCAACAGCTTCTACCAATGCTTCTAGCTAACATCTTCTATGCACTAGCTATTTTCAAGTTTTCACAAGAACTTCTATTCTTCAACTTCTACCGATAGAAGATTGTATTACTTAAAAAATGAATATTTTAAAAATATGTACACTTGGTAAAATTCTTAGTAACATAAATAGGGTTTTATTATTATCAAAATATTAGGGTTCGAAAACAATTTCCTTAACACATTTTGCATCTTGTTTTCTGATTCTTGAATAACCTTCTTCACCTCTTTTTTTTTAATCTTATACTTTTCAAATGCATTGGATTAACTTGTTTATTGTGTCCGACTTTTAGATATGCCAATAACATTCTTACCTAAAATCGTAATATTGTTTGACATTTCTACACATGGTTGTCAAATCATCATTAACAGACCAAGTAGTGAATTGAATTAACTTGTCTTTAAATATTGTTACATTTTCCTCTTTCAAGTTCCACCATTTAATTTTGGCCTCTATAAATTGACGATCCTTCTTTTGCCTTCTAGGCACACAAATCTAAAATTAAAAGTCTGTGTTGAGTTGCTATACTCTCCCCTAGTCTAATCTTGTAATCCCTACAAGTCATTCTATGACCCCTCCTAATGATGAAAAAATCTATTTGATTGTCATTCGACCTGCTTCTGGATGTAACTACATGTGACTCACTTTTGTTGAGGAAAGTGTTTATGTGTATCAAATTGAATGTCATGGCAAATTCCAAAATGGTACCCCCGTATCATTCAAATCTCTCATTTTTCTTACCTATATACCTATTTATATTATCTCTAATAAATAACTTTTCTCCACTAGTAGGTTTGGGTTAATTCTTCTAAATCATTCCAAAATCATTGTTTACTAATTGCATCTACCCGTATTCGAGGTACACAAACACTAACTATATTAATTACGTTCCTCCACTAACTAGCTTGACAAGCAAAATTTTATCTTCTTTCCTTCTGATCTCCACTACATCCTCTTGTAAGTCCTTATGGACAATTATTTCTTCCATGCTCTTAGTTATATCCTTACATGTATATTAAAACTTATGGTCATAAACCTCTACTTCTCTAGCCCTCTCCCTTATCCATTTAGTTTTTTTGGAAACATATGATATTAATCATTCCTCTATGTCATTACATTTCCTATATCTTGTAACTTACCAGTTAAGGATCCTATGTTTCAAGTGACTAGGTGAATCCTATCCTTATCGACTAGCTTCTTTATCTATATTGTCCACTTAAATGTGGGAACGCTTGCCTACTTAGGACCACATCTAGGTGATGATGTAGCACGTCACTTCTCGATGAATCCTTATAGACCCTTGCTAACTTCTCACTATACTTGGGATCCAATACAGCATGTCACCAATATGGGAACACTCCAACAAATTTCCTATTTTAGCCTCTTATTTTGTTGACAAAAGTTTTACCCTAATGTTAACTTACAGCAACCTTGCTGGGATTAATAGTGTTAAATAGACATAGATAGAGTTTAAAATATATAAAGATGTGTTGAGAGTGGGATTTGAACCCACGCCCTTTTGGACTAGAACCTTAATCTGGCGCTTTAGACCAACTCGGCCATCTCAACATTGTTATATACTTAAGATTTTTACACCTTCATTGACTAAGATATTTAAGCTCAGGTACCGAAAAGCCTCCTTCCCAAAGGAGTCTACACCATCACAATCCCATGTAGTCAATGTTATGAAGTTAGAAGAGCATAGTTGGGTGAGGCTGTTTAATATCTTTTTCCTTATATTATCATTTATTCAATAAGAGCTCCTTTAATCTAAAATTATAAAATATAGATACCTTCCGGCATACAATTGATAAATTTATAAGTCATTAATAGGACTAAGATGCTTTGTTAAAGAAACATGGCAGGTGGGTGCATTGTTCCCTAAACAATGCCCGCTTGTGTGAAGTTTTTAAATATCCATATCTAATATTCTTAGTTCGTGGAGACATATGTTGTTGTTTCAATTGGCAACAAGAAAGGCTTTCTTGCTAGGTTTATAGTCAAACCCCCACAAGACAGCCATCTATCTTCCACGGATGTGTTGTAATGTTCTAATGGTTGCTTGGCTTCTTCGATATATTTCTCAACAAATTGCATTGACTATCATTTACATGGACACTATAAGTAAGTTTTGGCAAAAGTTGGTTCAACGGTATCCTCAACCCGACAAATCAAAAGTTTTCCTTCTCTAACATAAGCTTAGTACTATAGTTCAAGGAGGTAATTGAGTTGATCGTTATTTCAACAAATATATAGAATCCTTGAAGAAATGAGAATATATTGTCCTCTCTTTCATTGTATGTGTGGAAGATGTAATCAAGAAAATTTTTCAAAACTTGTTGAGATTCAACACAAGCTACATGCCTTCAAATTTTTTAATGGGTTGAACATTAAAGAGATAAAAGAATATGACAAGGAGGATATTTAGTGTTTTGAGAGATTATGAAAACCAAACTGCCTATGTTATTATTTCAAAATGACATAGTACAGAACCAAATGTGAAGTTATTGTGTTATTTCTTAATGATCATCTTCTAAATACAAAATAACACTTTTTTACCCCTTTATTATCCCATTTATGCTCTTATTTATGTACAACCTTTATTGAGTGACTATTCATACTCCTATACTAAATACATTCTTATATTATTTATCTTTTGCTTTTGAAAATTACAATTGAATTGATTCACCAAAACCCCTCTTTGGACTTAATTGTCAACCATCAAATATTCTAATAAGCATCTTGAATTTGTGAAAAGACTTAGTTGCTAGCAGCTTGGTAAAAATATCAGCAACTTGATCTTGTGACATGACACAGAATAGGTTAACATGTTTCTTCTTTGTGCTCCCGAATGAATTGATATAAAATGTCAATATGCTAGTTCCTTTCTTGATTAACTGGATTCTTGGACAAGGTAATTGCTAATTTGTTATAAACTCCAATTTTTGTTGCTTTGGTTTGATAAAAATGTAGCTTCTTAAGAATATTACTTAGCCAAATAGCATGGCATGCATAAGATGATGCAACAAGTATTTAGCTTTACATGCAGAAAAAGTAACAATTTGTTGCTTTTTAATTGCCCATTGAATGTCCTCTCAACCATGTAAAAGATAAATCTAGTTGGACTCTTTCTTTCATCCAATCTTCTCCCCAATCATTGTCTGAGAAACCAGAAAGTTGAAAATTATTAGGACGAGAATAAATTAGACCATAAGACATAGTACCATGAATGTAGCAAAGAATTCTTTTGACCATATTCCAATATGTTGCTTTGGCTTCTTCCATGTACTAACTAATGAACCGAACTCCATAGAGGATATCCAACCTTGTGCATGCAAGATATCTTAATCTTACAACTAAGCTTTTGTAGAGGAAAGCATCCACAATTTTGCCTTTTTCATGCTTTGATAGCTTTGCTCTTCAATCAACGGGGGTTCTTATTGGGTTGTGATCTTCTATCTTGAATCTTTTAAAATGATTTGTTACATAAACTTCTTGTGATATAAAAATTTCTTCCTTTGACTGCTTGACCTCTAGACCAAGGAAGGAGCTCATTAGTCCCATGTCAGACATCTCAAACTCCCGAGTCAAGGCTAACTTGAAATCCATGAGCATATGAGAATTTCTATCTAGACAAATGAGATAATCTACATACAAAGTAACAAATAAGCTATCTCTATTTTTCTTTTTTATTTATAAGCATGTTCATAGGACAATGTACAAAACTATTAGCTTGACCTAAATATTAGTGCATCTATTCTATGTCTTGATGCTTGTTTCAACCCATGGAATGTCTTCTTTGATTTTAAGACTTTTTCTTCATCTCCTTTCTTCACATAACACAAAAGTTGTTGCACATAAACTTCTTCCTCAGGAAATCCATTCATAAAAGCAAATTTTACATCTATTTGATAGATATGACATTGAAATTGTGTTACAACATAAATAAGTAATCGAATAGTTTGACAATAGATAATTGGAGCAAACACCTCATTGACGTCAATTCTAACTTGTTGCTTGTAGCCCTTTGCTACCATCTTGCTTTATATTTTTCCACCATACCATAGGCATTCTTCTTGATTTTGAAAACCTACTTCACTCCTATAGGTGTATGGCTTTAAGGAGTTCAACAAGCTTCCATGTATCGCTTTTTTCTATAGCCTTGATCTCTTTATCCATAATATCTCTTCATCTTTGACCTTCTCTTGTTTCTTCAAAAGCAATTGATTCTTGATTAGCAAAAAGACAAATGACACTAATTTTATTTGTGACATCATGAGTTCCTGTATTCTCCTTATCTTTTACAACAAGCTACTTGTTTAAGAGGATGATGACAACGTTGATGATGATGTTATTGGTGATGTTGTTTGTGACGATGATGAAGGAGATGATGGTGGTACTGTAGCTTCAATGTCCACCCCTTCTTGCTTTTTTTCCTTCTTCTACGAGGATTTGTACTCCTTTTAGTGCATGCCAATTCTAAGACCCTTCTTCATCGAATTTCGTATCCCAGCTTAGATACAACCTTTTAGTGTTTGGGTTAAAAAGTTTGTAAGATTTTGATCTTACATCATAGCTAATGAAAATATATTTAGCACTTTTGTCATCTAGTTATGTTTTTCTTTGCTCTGGAATATGTGCAAAATCAAGATAACTAAATACTTTCAAGTGAGAAATATTTGGCTACCTTCTGCTCCACGCTTGTTGTGGAGTGATATTCTTTAATCTCTTTGTTGGACATTTATTGAGCAAAAATATTGCATAATCCACTACTTCAACCCAAAAGTTTTTAGACAAATTCTTCCCTTTAAGCATGCTATGAACAATGTTAAGAATTGTTTTCTTCTTTTTTTTCTTCCAACTATTTTGTTGTGGATAGTATAGAGCCGTGAAGGATCACTAGATGCCATGTTGTATACAATAGCCTTCAAAAGTTTTGGATGTGTACTTGCCTCCTTAGTCGAATTGAAACTCCTTGATATGATAGCTGCTTTAATTCTTAACCATTGTTTTGAAATTTTTGAAGGTGTTAAAAGTTTCAAAACTCCTCATTTAGGAATTACACCCAAGATTTTCTGTTACAGTCATCAATAAATGTTAGAAAATAGCAATTGCCTCCTAGAGATGTTAGTGAGAGTAGCCTACCTATATCGGTTTGGACTAAATCAAGTGGTTTTCTTGCATGAAATGGTGCCTTCTTGGGAAGCTCTCACTTGATTGCTTGCTAAGAACACATCCCTTACAAATTTAGTGAGGACAATCGATGTAAGGCAACCCTTTCACCATCTTTTTCTTGTTGAAACTAGGTTAAGACCACCAAAATGAAGGTGCTCAAACCTTAAGTGCCATAGCTAGTGATACAAGATGCTACAACAAATTAGAAGATCAAACTCAAGTATTGCAAGATTAAAAAACAAGTTGCAAACATTTTCACAAAATCACTACCATGAGCAAAATTCGAACTATTTCATAATATCCTCGATGCATCAACAAAAGTACACTAAAGAGGAGTGTTAAAAATTAATGTACTCTCTAGAAAGTCTTAAGTAATATATCTTTGCCCAAATAAGTGTAGAATTATCAAGACAAAAATAGTAAAATGTTCAAGAGCTTTACTTGGCTCGAATAATCTAGAAGCATGAGGGGGGGAAATCAACTTAGTAAAAGGTATACTAAAAGTTTCACCTATGTTGGTGAAACATGCAGATGCAAAACAAGATCTAGAACTTTCATGGCAGGAGTTTGGCTATAAATAGCCAACCAGCGAGCCGTTGCAAAGAGAACATATGGAAAGTGAAATAGTATCCAAACGTCTAAAAGCTAGTACTCTTTATACGTTCCAAACTTCCATTTCATCATTTTGGTTGTAATTCCAAACTAATTTCAAGTTTACTTTTCACAAATTATCTATACAAAACTAAAAGCAAAATTTTACCAACCTAAACCCGAAAACAACTAACAAATTGATTATCATTAGCTTATAAGTTATAAATACACAATCAATAGGAGTAGTTTTTGCTAATTTTTCAGGAAGTTTACATTTAGGAAACTATTGGAAAATGGGGCAGGTCCGCCCATGAGCGCAGACCCATTCCAAACATATTCAAATAATTTTTTTGAATTTCAAATGGGGAGAGAGTGGTTATTGGAACAACTCCCTACTAAACTCCCTCTCCTTTCAAAATGCCAACCACCTCATTTTTGTATGTGAATTTGAAATGAGAGGGGAAGGCACAAATCTCCTTTTTGAGTATGTCAAAAGTGAGAAGTCATTTTTTGTATGTGAGTGACAGAAAGAAAATAATTCTCACATTGTAAATAAAGAGAGGACTTGAAGAATATTGATCATTGATTTCATTGGGGCATTGGAATTGTGAACAATAGAGGGTGATCTAACTTTGTGTCATCCTATCGATCTAAAATGCCCAACCATCAGAAAGAGGTAAGTGATTTTACCCATTTATGGTCCAGGAATTTTTTGCATGAAAATTATGTTTGTCGGTTTGTTTAAAACCTTCATTGGTATCAGAGCAATTTAGAGTGTTTCCTGCCTTATTATTGGGTATTAATAATGTAGAAAACCATAAATAATATTTTATGTTCATTATTGGCAACTTGAAATTGGCTCAACAGTATGCTCTCAATTTTATAAGTAGTATACCCATAACATGATGATTAAATCTACAAAATTTTGTATGCATTCGATGAGTACATTATGCAATATAACAAATCCTAGCTGAAACTTAATGTACTCGTATTTTTAAAAAATACTATATTTCATGATATGAAATTTATATGCTTAGATTCCTTTCAAAAATGCTTTCCAACTATATAAAGATCACAAAAAATGGTTAAAAATTGAGAGAGATATGACCATTCAAAATTTGGGTCGAAAACCAAAAATTTAATAAAGATGATGAACAGTACTCATGGTCATTCCCACTCTCGACAGTGGCATGTGAAGTCCACCCCCTAGATTAAAAACGTCCGATTGAAAATCCGAGTCCACCATTAAATTCAAAGATATCAAAAATAGGGTGTAACCAAAATTTGATGGTAAAAAATTCCCAGGGAAGGCGTCGCGTGGAATAAATGCGCCACCCAAGGAGAATAGGCGTGTGTCCATTTTGGACAGCCCATCTCAGCAGCACGTGGAGGCAAGTGCGGCCTCCGTTTCTACTAGAATTTTCACCAAAATAATTTATATTCTCTCCAGATTTTTCTATAATTTTTAATTTATTTTTCGGATTTCAAAAAATAATTTTTATAGATTTTTAAACCTAAAAATTATTTAAAATTATAGAAAAATTATTTTCACTACTAAAAAATTCTAAAAATTTTTATATCAGTCTAGAAAATTATTTCTTAGTTTCGCCTACTCTAGTGGAAATTTGTTTTTCAAACCCATTATTTATTTTTATCTTTACTCATTATTTAAGTTTGAAAATTAGTTTTTCTAATATGTAATTGTTTGAAATTTGAGCAAATATTTTTAAAATAAATATTTTGATATTTATAATAATATTATGATTGGTTGTGTGCCTAACCTAATATTTTTCCTATTTCCTGAGAAAATGGTGATAATCGGTCGCATTTTTTATTATTTTCAAGGTCTCTGGAGAGGAAAAGAGATTTAAGAAGTTCAGATCATTTGATGAAGTTGGATCCAATATTGACTTACAAAATAGATCCATCTCATACTTTGTCGAATCATCTTGAAATCATGGAAGAAAAACGATTGAAATTTATTCAATTAGGTTATATTTTTATGGAGGATGACGCATAGATACTGAGAAATTCTCTATCTCCTTATTAGATTAGCGTGGTTGATGAGTTTCTTGTCAAGAACGGACATATGATTGTTGACGATATGAGACCATTATTGACAGAAAAGTGAGAAGTCAAGAATATAGAGACCCAAATGAAGAAAAGGCTATCAAAAAATATAAATAATTTCTCACGAGCAGTAAGGAGATTTACTTCTAGAGATAGGCTATCTAAGAGAATTATAAATATGATATCCCGAATGGATTTGTCCAGAACAAAATAATATATTTACATTTTTTTTGCATGTTATGACTATTAGCTATATTTGTTGAATCGTATCATCATGTAGACAAAAGAAAACTAGGGTCTCTTGAATGAAAATTTTGGATTTGTAGAATTGGAGTAATTCTCATCCAAAATTGAAACAATATTTAAATTGTTTGTGTATTTAAATGAAAATTTTGGATCGATAGAATCTGAGTAATTTTCATCCAGAATTATAATATTATTTAAATATTTTATGTTTTTAAGTGGGAGGTTTTTCGATAAGAAGAATTTGAGTAATTCTCAGTTAAAACCTATTGGATTTTATAGTTTTAAATTCAATTTATGATGGTGATGTATTAGGACCATAGATGATGACTGAGAACCTACTGAATTTTTTATTCTATATCTAATATTGACATATCATAAATATTAATTTTGAAATACAGATTTATGTGAATGATATGAGCATTAATATTAGGGTCTACCCTCTTAGAAAGCCAAACCATAACATCAAAGTTCATTATTACGGGTTTGAATAGAGTTGACAAATTGAATAGCGATGATAATGAGATTTGATGCCATAAAATGTGAAATATACTGAAAGAACAAGATACCTTAGAATGTATCAAGCATGTCACGTAGGATCTTGATGTAGGTATTGCTACTCTGCAAAGGAGAGAACAAGATGCTTACCAGACATGAAAAATTATAGTTTTTACTATTCTTACAACCCTGGTTAGCTCTGTGATTAATGGCATGATTCCCAAGTATGAGAAGTATGAGCAATATGCGACTACTCATAAAGTCTGGGTGTACCTCAGGGTAAAACATGGAGATACCAATGACTTATTTTAGTCAACTGACTATAAAGTTTGATAATAAGTAAAAGCAAAGTGGCCACAGTATCAAATAGTTGTTAAGGGTCATGTCTAACATGATTAGGAGTGGTAGTAAGCTGGTCATGTTCTCTTTGATAAACAGAAAGTTCAAATCTTGATCCGATCTTTTCCTGCCAAGTGGGAGCACCTGAAAGTCAGTTTGATTCATAATTATAGTATGAAAACTGTCTCAGATGATGCTCTTTTGAGCTTGAGGATGAGCGACTTAATACTGCAATGCAACTAATGCTTTGTTGTAAAGTCTAGTTTCAAGATAGTTTTAGACTCTAAATGTGGGAAAGACTAGATTGAAAGCAAGAAAGGAAAGGAGACTGAAAATGGATCACAAAAAAACAATTCAGAATATAAGAACAAACTGAGAGACATTTGTGAAATTTTGTCAAGTATCTTCTGATAGAAGATTGTTTTATATAGAGAACATTACAAGATGGAGGTGAGGGGAGTTGATACTCGTAAATTGAAATTACAAAATGGTTGAATTCTCATTCTGTATGATATTCTTTATGTGTCAGAAATTCGACGAAATTTAATATCTGTTTTTGTTCTTTTGAAACTTGACTATGTTTTTTAAACTTTCAAAGAGATAGAGTGAATTTGCATTTGAATGGCATGTATTGGTTCTAGACAACTTATAAATGGTTTCATCGTGTTGCAATGCAATAAATGAATGTTTAACTAAGTTAAATATTGTCATGCTTGCACAATAACGAGAAACTATTTGGAAAGGTCATTTTGTCTGAATTTCTATTACTATTAGTCCATTTGGATATTTGTGGTCCAATGAATATGAAGGCAAGACATAAAGTTTTGAATTTCATTACGTTTATAGATGATTTCACGTGTTTTGAAAATATCTATTTGATTTTTCATAGGTCTGAATCACATGAGTGCTTTAGACGATATATGAGTGAGGTAGAGAATCAAATGGATAGAATGATAAAGGGTTGTTAAACAGATAGAATATATGAGTATCGATTAGATTATTTAAAAGTCTAAGTAATGAAATAGGCACAATCCGACATTTGACCATTCCTTATATATCTCAATAGAGTGGTATTATAGTAAGAAAGAGTTGAATATTGTTAGATATAATAAAATCTATGATAATGCAGACTAACTTGTAGATTTCTTTTTTGGAGAGATATCCTGTTAACTGCAGATTATATTTTAAACAAAATGTCTTCAAAAATAGTACCATTAACATTATATGAATTTTAGACTAGTAGAAATCCGAGTTTGAGTAATCTCAGACCTTGGGATCGGTCATCTATATTTAAGATTTCCAATAAGTTTGAAAAAATGGGTTCCCGTGAAAATAAGAATATCTTTATAAGATATTTTAACTAGTCTAAAAGTTAAGTGTTCATTGACTAATGAGAAAATAGTATTGCAGTCAAGATTAAATCACAAGATATCATATTTTTGGAAAATAAATTTCCTAACAGATGTGATGTGAAAAATATAGAGTTTTTATTTGAATTGGTTAATTCAAGGATGGCTCTATATATAATGGATCATTAGAATAATGTTGATCTTAGTGGGAGTGATTCAAATTTTAGTGATCCAACTAAGTTACAAACTCAAAAAAATGTTAGGAAAACCATGTCTAAGTGTCAGTTTGAGATTAAAGGATACGTATTTATTATTTCTTCAAAAGATAAAAAAAATAAGAGCATAGATGACGTTCTATCTAGTCCTGTCAAGAATGAATGGAAAAGACAATGGAAGAAGATTTCGAGTCAATGAGATCCTACAATACTTTAAGAATTAATTGAATTTCTACTGGAGTGCTAAATTATTGAGAAGAATTAGGTTCTCAAAACCAAGCGTAGGATAGATGGTACTGCTGAGAGATATAACACTCAATTGGTAGTAAAAGATTGCACACAGTAAAAAAGTGTTAATTATGAGGAAACCTTTTCTTGACAATGAGATTCACCTCCTTTCGTCTATTGTTGGCAATGGATTTAGAATTACGTAATATGGATGTGAAGACTGCCTTTTTCAGTAGAGAACTTGAGAAGAAAGTCTATATAGTACAACCAAAGGGTTTAGTCATTTAAGAATAGGAAGATGGAGTATGTAAATTGAATAGATCAATTTATGGTTTTAAGCAGCCTTTAAGACAATGGTATTTGAGATTTCTCACAGATGTGATCTCTTACGATTTCGTTATGATGGATGAAGCCCACTATGTCCATGTTGAAAAGTCCAATGATAAGTTTGTAATTCCATTCTTATATGTCGAGGATATAATGTTAGTCACAAATAATAAAGAGTATATCCTTCAAATTTTGAAATGGTTATCTTCCAATTTTTTAGATAAAGGATATAGATTGAGGTCGATTAGGAATTAAAACCCATAGAAATCGTTCTAAGAGATTATTGAAATTGTCTCAAGAATATTATATTATAAAGACTCTGAAATGATACAAAATTAAAAACTGCAAACCCATAAAAACTCCCGTGGCTAAAGGAGATGGTTCAACCGATGCAAAATGCTCTAAAACTCTTAATAAATAGATAAAATGTCTAGAGTATGGTATACTAGCATAGTTGGGAGCTTAAAGTACACTATGATATGTACTCATCCAAATATTTGTTATACTATGAATTTGATCAGCAAGTATCTATCCAATTTAGGAAAGAGTGATTGGATTGATGTGAATAGAATATTGAGATATCTGAATTGAACTACAAATTATTTCCTTCGTTATTAAGGAAAAGATTTAGTGTTGAAATGATATACAGATAATTATTGAGGAGATAATTTAGATGAAAAAAAAAATCTACCTCTGGTTATATTTGATTGCTTAATGATAGCGCTATCCTATGGAGTAGTTAAAAACAAACTTGTATATCTCTTTCTTTGATGGAAGCAAGCTTTGTGTTCTATACTTCCACAGCTCAGGAAGAAATTTGGTTGTATAAATTTTTACAATATTTGGGAGTAGTAAACAATTTAGTGGGAGTTTGACAATTTTTTTTGACAATCAATTAGCTATGACTTATGTTATAGACTCCAAATATGATGGCAAAAAAATATAGACACAAAAATTAATCTTGTCAAAGACATGATTGAAAAAAGAGAAACGACACTGAAATATATACCTATATATTTGATAGTGGTTGGTCATTTTACAATATCAATACCTAAAGACATATTTGTGAAACATGTTAAAATACTTGGATTACGTAGGTTATGACAGTATTTGTAACTGTGATTATAATTGATATTATATTCAGAGTGTATATTAAGTAATGTTCATATTTATTGACATTTGAATTTTGTTTTTATATTCAAAATTCTTTTGTCTGTGTTTGAAGTTATGTCGAACAAATTTTGAGATTCGCTCTCTCATATGAACAATCATCTCTAATATCTGTGTAATATGTAGGGATGAGACAATATTAATTTGCAGTGGATAAACACATATATGCTATCTTAATTAAGTACTGAGATGAAATTACCGATTGTTTATACATATCTAGTTCTATAATCCATTGAGGTTGTCTAATAGTCAGGAGTAAGTTTTCCTTGATGTTGTATTTTTTTTTTTTTTGAGGACTTCTTAAAAAGAAAATTTAGATCAAGTGTTGTGAATATTTGGACTAAAATCTGTAGCTATATTAATTTTAGAAAAAAAGACATACGCTTCCATATGGGAAGAAAGAGTATCGTATGATGTGTTTCATATCACGTGTATTTATGTGACTATATGAGTAATAAGATGGTGCATTTCTCTTCATCTCATTGTGCGAGACTCGAAAGTTCATATTAATCTCAATTTATACGCTTAAAACTTTCGTCTATCTCTTGAAATTTTATTTTTGTGTTACTATTTTATCATGACATCAAGAAATCATAGTTGATTCGATTTGGCGGTGCATATCTAGAAAAACAACTAAGATAAAATTGAAAGTTAATAGTATTAAAGGAAGATTATCTTTAACTGACACATTGTTTGTATTTAGAGACTAGTTAATTATGTCTGACTTAGTGTTTATAGATGTAATTGTAAATACATGATTTGAGTTGAGTCACGTATATTTTTACATTATTTTTTTAGGGATGAGAGATACCTTGATTATGTCTAGTACAAGAGGTTTGGGGTATAGTAAGACACGATATTCTTATTACCACATCGAAAGTGAGCTACTATATATTATTAATCGGTGTTTAACTCTAGAGATTTTGGTATTCTCGCAGATCACATAATCTACTTGTCAGTATAAAGTTGGTGATATTCGATTGTAATGATCACGCTATGTGCGAGTTTATTCCTCATGTGCAAGTGCAAAATATTAATAAATGGGGCGGGTCTGCTCATAGACCCATCCCAAACACATTCAAATACTTTTTTTGAATTTCAAATGGGGAGAGGGTGGTTATTGAAGGTCCCTCTCTCTCTCTCTAATAAACTCCCTCTCCTTTCAAAATACCAACCACCGCATTTTTGTTTGTGAATTTGAAATGAGAGGGTAAGGCACAACTCTCTTTTTTTAGTATGACAAAAGTGAGAAGCCATTTTTTGTGTGTAAGTGAAAAAAAAAATTCTTCTCACGTTCTAAATAAAAAGTGGGATTGAAGAATATTGATCGTTATTTCATCAAGACATTTGGATTGTGAATAATAGAGGGCGATCCAATTTTGTGATATTTTCTCGATCTAAAATATCCAATCATCAGAAAGAGATAAGTAATTTTAATCCATTTAACATTCGAAAATTACGTTTGTTAGTTTGTTTAAAACCTTTTAACCATTTCATATTTATACCTGGGGTTTAATTTTTAGTGATTTCTGAGATCTCAAGAAAGAAATCTACGTATTAATGCTAAATATGACATCAATACATCAACAAATCGAGAAGGGTTAGACCTATCATGTTAAAACATTCTTTGCTCTGCCTTTTTTTTTTGGTCACATTATTTTGGATATAAACTCTTATTATAGATTTTAGTTGAATCTCTAACCTGCATATTATGGGATGAAAATATCACTATAAAAAAACACGGCATCGGAGACAGATTTAGCGACAGAAAAACGATATTCGTCGCTAAATTAGCGACGAAAAATATTTCGTCCCAAGATTTCGTGGCTAAATTAGCAACGGATTTTGTGACGGAGTATAATTGC
The DNA here is from genome assembly GCA_033439265.1 of Dillenia suffruticosa. Classification (NCBI taxonomy): domain Eukaryota; kingdom Viridiplantae; phylum Streptophyta; class Magnoliopsida; order Dilleniales; family Dilleniaceae; genus Dillenia; species Dillenia suffruticosa. The sequence continues at coordinate 9,976,087 of JAVTVX010000016.1, read as the reverse complement.
CTCGCTAACGTTAGCGACAGACAACCAAGTCCCTCGCTAAACTTTGTGACGGACGGGGTTATCCGTCGCTGCATTTAGCGACGGACAATTATATCCGTCGCTGAATTTAGCAACAAATAGATATATCCGTCGCTAAATTTTGCGATGGATATCCGTATCCGTCGCAAAACTCAGTGACGAATACCTTGATCCGTCGTAAAAGTTAGCGTCGGACAGTCGTCTCCGTCGCTAACCTCGGTCAATATTTGGTGATGGAAATATTTATTTGTGGCTAAGTTGAAGATGAATTTGAAAATTTTTTGGCGACCGATTTTGCGACGAATCTGTAAACTTTTTTTAAAAAAATTCTGTTTGTTTTAATGTGCACTTGAACAAAACCTTTGCAACCAACATTCAAATATTCAATCCAATTGAATCTGTGCAATAAAATTTAAATATCCAACATTCAAATATCCCTATTTAGGAAAAAAAAAACATGTGCAACCAACATTCAAATATCCAATTGAACAAAAAAATCCATCAATCACTATCAAATCCAATATTATTCATATGCAACCAAAATGAAGTAAGAGTACAAATGTCAAAATGAATAAAATATTAAAAAAAATTGGGCAAAACAAGATAGGTATCGCCTCTTACCTATAACAAATAGTGACACAAATCCCCCACCCCTTATAATAAATTCGTGTTCGAGTCTCACTGTTAACAAAAAAAAAAAGAACTTATTGGACATGTTGGATTTTCATTGTTAAAAAAAATGACACAAATTTAGCTCGTGGGCAATTTGGGGATAAGTGGGTTAGGCCTAATCATGGCGGCTAAAAGGTGTTGTCATCCCACCGGAGAATCCCCCCCTTTTTTGTGACCACATATTCAGTAATTCCGTTAAAATAAACAAAATTCTTATTAAACTCTTTATATATAAAACTCTTTTGATAACTGTTTTCTCCATCCACAATATTCAGTACCTTATTTATGGGATATTAGTGTCCAGTTATTGGACCAATTGGACACTGATAATCTAAAATTTTTATTATATATATAAGAGGAGCTAGAAATCATTGAATGAAAAACATTGCAACAAACTTTCACCATATCACCACGTGAAAAATAATATTACATTCTCTTGTTGATCCTAATAAATATCTTCTATTATTTTCTAAGCCTTTCCTAAGCCACCAAAATTCAGAATTAAAAAAAAAAAAATCTGAAAATGTGGTGATTATCTTGATTTGTTGAGGTTTCTCTGGAAATTTTCTTCTTCATCTCAGCCTTGTAGCCTAGGTTTTGTCCTGGAACCACAAAACACACACACGTAAAGAGTGAATCTCCAACACGAGAAGTTGCTTGTTGTGAGTAGAAGAACATGAGGAAGTGTTTACTTGTTCTGGATTGGATTTGCCCCGCTAGGGGGTATTCTTCGGAGACTCTCTTCTACTGATGGACTACTTGTAATGGGCTTCTTGTCCTTGCTCTCTGAAGTCTGTGAAGTCTTTGAAGAAGATTGAGTGGCCGTGGTTGAAGCCAAAGAGGATACATGAACTCTGCTTGCTTGGACTTTGCTAACTCCAATAGCAAGAATAATTGCTATTGCCACAATGAGGGAAGATAATTGCTTTTTGAAGAGTTTCATCTTGGAATCAGTGTGTAGTTGTGCTAATCAGTAGGAGTGATCTTATGTTGTGATTTATATATATATATATATATATATAGAGAGAGAGAGAGAGAGAGAGATTAATATAAAGTACCACAAACTTTGTTGAAAATCACCAACACACTAGCTTACTCTTCTACGCATGATACGATTTTCCAAGTCTAGAAACACAAATCTCGCAGAAACCGGAAGACTACATGCAGTTTGGGCACGTGATGCATCTTTGACCATATCAACATCCCATTGTATTTTTATTATTATTCAAACTGTAGAAGAGAAGAGATTCGGTGGTTTACCTCAAGTCATGTGACAAGGCACGTGATTCCATCACATTTGATAATATCACGTAGCTGCATAGGATTCTTTTCAACCATGTAAAATTTGAATAAGCATAAAGAATGATCTGGACCATCTGATGATGACGTCAGTATCCTGCAACTGAAGGTGATTCTGGACAAAATTTGGTGTTAATCAAACTCCAATTTGATTGACCCTTTTTACGAGGCATCAGTAACCGGTAAGAATAGAGTAAGCAAATGGCATTAAACTAAGTCTGTTATATTTGTTTAAGGAGGAAAGTTGGGCTTTGCGGAGTACAATATAAAATGTATATGTAAAACTTCAAGTATCTAAACAAAGTAATTATCATCTTATAATATAATAAAAATTTTGGATTTAAAATTAATATCTGAATTTGAAAAATTAAACAAATTAATTAATTGTTTTAATGTGATGGTGTGTTTGTTTTTTTTTTTCTTCTTTAAAGAAATTATGTACCTCTATTAAGTGAATTTCAAAAAACTGAAATATTATGTAAATAAATATATACATTCGGATAAGCAACTCATGGAAATGTAGCTAAGACATATATGCTAAAATAAGAAAAGTCTAATGATTCAAAATTCTGAAAATGAATACAAATTTCATTTGGATCCATTAGACCAAAAAGAAAAAAAAATGACGATGACCGATATAATCTTCTAAATTAAACAAGTATATTCATTTACTTGTTTAGTCTTCTAAACTAAAAGCGACGAACATGGGTTTTGTCGCTGATTCAGCGACGAACTGGGGTTTCGTCGCTGATTTCAACGACAAAATTAAAATTTATCACCGAATTTTAAAACAAATTTTTTTTTATTTTGTGCAATTTTAGCCACAAAAAAAATATTTTTGTCGATGATTTCAGCGACTAAAATTAAATTTGTCGCTGATTTTAGCGACAAAAACAGAATTTATCGCTGATATTAGCGACAAATCGTAATTTATTGCTAATTTCGTTGTAAAAATTTAAATTTAGTCACGAAAAAAAATTTGTTGCTGATTTCAACGACAAAAATAAAATTTGTCGCTGATTTCAACAACAAAAATCAAATTTGTAGCTGATTTCAATGGCAAATACAAAATTTGTCGCTAATTTCAACAACAAAAATCATATTTGTTGCTGATTTATATTAGACATAGATATATTCTTTCAACACACAAAATTTATATATATATATATAACAAATATATATATATTTGTTAAAGGATATTCTAAAAACCTATTTTTTATTTTTTATTCTATCAATAATTTCCCTATTTTTGTATACATTATTTGAGTTATCTTTAAAAGAGTTGGTGAAATTTAAACCATTTGCATAAGAAAGAGATCAATTGGGTTATTCTTGTTGATTTGAATGACATAATATATTGCATTTATATACTCTACTCTAAGATTGAATTTTTCTAGAAGTTGCCTTCCTCTAAAATTTAAAAAGAAAATTTTGATACATAGATTTGAATATTATTTATTATATTAAAAATTATAATATTATTTTTTTAAAATTATAGATTGAAATGATTTTTAAATTTACATTTCCTAATAGGAATTGCAAAGGAGCTTCTTAAGGGATGACAAAATGGTGGTCAAATATCATAAAATTTACAAATAGAATGATAAAAGAGATGAGTTAAAATTCATACATCATGAAATATCCTAAGCAATTATATCATTTCATGATTTTCCTCACCACCCCTTGGTACTGGTAATAGAATATTCAAAAGAATTATTCCGAAACAAAAATGTAGAATTTTGGACATATTTTTCATAGAAAATCAAAATACTACTCGTCGCACCCTAAATAACATTTCTTTAATTAATTAAACTAATCGTATTGTATTGAGTCATACTCCATTTTATATAATATCACGACTTTGACTACAACACAAAAAAGATTTTATATCAAAATTTGAAATAATTTTAACACTAATGAATAGCATGACTATTTTTTACTTGATTTCTCTTACAACTCTACATAACATTTATTATATAAATCAATACTTTTGTTAATCTGAATGATTTTTTTTGCCATAATAAGAGGAAATGAATAACTTAATGCACATTATAAGAGAATTTGGAGCAAAAGCAATAATAAGAAATTTTAATACCAATTCTTCGTTATGCAATTTTAGCGACAAAAAAATTTTGTCTCTGAATTCAGCGACATACAAAATTTGTTGCAGATTTCAGCGACAAATTAAAACTTTGTCGCTGACTTTTAGCAACAAATATGAAATTTGTCGCTGATTTTAGCGGCGTCTAAATTTTTGTCGCAAATTTTGTTGCTGAATCTGTTAATTTTGATACAAAACAATTTTTGTCGCTGAATTTAGCAACAAATACGGAATTTGTGGCTGATTTAGCGACAAAAAAGGAATTTGTCGCTGATTTTAGCGACAAATTAGAAATTTGTTGCTGATTTCAGCGACAAAATTGAAATTTGTCGCTGATTTTAACGATGAATAATTTTTTGTCGCGAAATTTGTTGCCGAATCTCTTAATTTTGCGAGAAATGATATTTTGTCGCTGATTTTAGCAACAAATATCTAATTTGTGGCTGATTTTGCTACAAATACGGAATTTGTAACACTCAAAAAGAAAACCCGAAATTGGATTAGGGCTAAAAAGCCCTAATCTCTCTTTTCTCTCTCTCTCTCTCTCTCTCTCTTTCTCCCTCTCTCTTTTTTCTCTCTTTCTCTTCTCCTCCGCCGCCACTCTTCTCCTCCACCGCGGCCTCTTCCCTTCCGCTACCCACCGCCGCTGCTCCTCCTTCATTCCTGCGAGCGCGCCATAGCCACCTCGCCTTCCTCCGGTGAGCGCTGCCCCTCCGCAAGCATGACTGTAGCTCCTCCGCCACAACGCGATCTCTCTTGCGCGAACCCGAGCGCTCCCTTGCACGACCTCCCTGCCGCGGGCGCCACCCTCCCGCGAGTACGCCACTACGCGATTGCCACTGCGAAGATCCTCCCTCCATGCTAGCGCTGCCTCCTTCGAGCCAGCATGATCTCTCATGAGCCAGTGCGCGACCCAGCGCTCAACCCCAGTACGAGCGCCAGCGCACTCCAACGCGACTCTCTGTGCGAGCATAGCACGCTCCAGCACGACCCACTGCTGGCCTGCGAGCCCACTGGGGCCTGCGAAGCCCGCTGCGGCCAGCAAGCCGGGCTAAGAGCCCGCGAGCCCACCAGCGGGCCAGCCCGCTAACTTGCCAGCCCACCGACCTGCGAGCCCGCGATCAGCTTTCCCCTTCGAGAGCTCACCTACATCTTCTGTACTGTAGGTAACGACTATAATTGGTTGAAATTCTAGGGTTTGGTGTAAGAAATTCTGTTGTTGCTAATATATTTGAAATTTGAAAATATTACAAGTTTTAGACCAATCCGACGGGCGAACGACAGCTAGATCTGAAACCCGATGAATCCTAGGTGAGAGAAACATACTCATTTCAAAATTTGAATAAATTTTGTTGATAAAATCCCTTATTAGGGTTTTAATTGATATAAAATTTGATGATTTGATTAGGTTTGTCTTTTGGAAACTCATTAAAAAATAGAGAGTGACCACCCTCCCTAGATAAGTGAGTGGGACTCTAATCTCTTGCATGAAATAGTAAAAACTTGTTTTTGTCGTATTTCTAATAAAACATGCTTTCGATATGCATTGACTCGACGTGTGATATTAAATTTCAAAACTTGTTTTGTGACATTTGGAGTGTCGTAAATTCATGTTTCTGATGACTATGCATCCATGTTTGAAATAAAATGCTATTGTTGTAAATTCATTGTATTGGCTTGGATTTGAAATGATTTGATGAATGTGTTGGCACATGGATTTGAAATGTTTTTGATGAACTATATGGGTTGGATGCCCACTAGTTATGCGATGATATGATCTTACTTGTGGGACGTTATACCCTGGGAAGTTGTGCCCTTGTGATACTATGCGGATGACATTGATGATTCCGTAGCTACGAAAGGCGTTTGTAGAGGCACAGGTTGCTCGGATACGTTTCTGTAGGAAGTATCCGCAAACGTCATTTATTCTAAGGGCTATAGGCGTGGCCGGTTGAACTCACGTAGGGGGAGGACGTGTGTGACGCCATCGTCTAGCACCGGGCAGGTCCTATACACGATGATGAGTTAGCCCCAGCAAACTCATGGCCAACGTCGGGGTAAAGAGCGTTTTAAAGTCTATGCATAATAAAACCCCCGATGCGTCTGTTTTTTGTCACGGTTGACCTTTGTCAGGACCATTTTTGGCTCGCCTGATATTACTTTATTTTCAATAGATACATACATGCTTGTTATCGTGTGATTGATTAAATGATTTCAAATTGCTAAACATATCATGTTTTGCTGCGAAATGTAAATTTTTGTTTCGAATGATATTATTTGACACTCAAATGGTTCACCCATACTATTTATGCTTGATATTATCTCCCTCACTCACTGGGTATCTTCCCATGATACTCACCCCTCCATTTTCTCTCCTCAGACAGGCTTATTGTTGTGCTGGAGCGACGCTTCAGATCTTAGAGATTTTGGTGGATCTGGGTGATATACAACGGTGAGGTTTAAGTTAAATTTGAAATATGAATTTCGTACTTCATTTTGACCTTGCGAGGTCATGACATTTAGATCTGTAGTTGGTCGTGTATATTATGGGATGACTGTATGACTTATGAGCTTGTGTGAATAACTCTCGTTTTTTTTCATTTTACTCGCGTTGAGGCATCTGTAAGCGTTTTAAACTTTCTACTTGAGAAATGTGTTATACATTGTATAAACTTAGGTCCGCTCAGTGTAGCGGCTGCTCATGTTTTAGTTATGCATGATAGTAAAGGTCTGTAGCTAGAATTGCTGGAAATTGTAAAGCCTTGCGTTGTCCTGGATGTTTGGAGATGGAATTTGTTGATTTTGGAGTGGCCGGGATGGCCATTTGTTTAAATTACAAGTTGATTTTGCATATACAGGTTTAATTGTACATAGGAAACCTCCGATTTACGGGGAGATTCTGCCCAATTTTTTGTAAAAATACAGCCGGCATTCAGGACAATGGGCGGCTGCTCATGACCCCGGTTCGGGGCGTGACAGTTATATTGGTATCAAGGCCAAGTTGGGTCAGAGAAAAAGATGAGAATAAAAGTCTTCCTAAGTATATGAAAAGTCTTCAATGCATTAGAGAGTTTCATACAGTCATTTAAAGTCTCATATTTGGCCATAGGCATATAAGTTCATCTATTTTATGGAGTTGGATGCATAACGCATCTAACTCGTTATTTCACATTCAAATGTTTTGAATTATAGTTCATTTGTTTTAGGGGATTAGTTACGGAGCAACTAATCCTAATTCTTGATTCTATCTAATAACAATGTATTCTTTTCGCAGAATTATGCCACCTAGACGTAGTAGGAGAGGTGTAAGATTTGCCTCACTTGAGGGTCTTTCAGTGCCTGATGTACCTAGGGCACCCGAGACACCACGAGTGCCAGAAGAAGCTTCCTCTACTCGAGCACGCTCACCAGCGCCACCCCTAGCACCTCCACCGGCTATTACAGCTGAGATTCCTCCACCACCACTCGATGCCTTGAGGCAGTGACAGGAGTGGTACAGTAGATATGGGGCGCAGATGCCACCACCTCTACTACAGACTCCAGCAACCGCACCTGCAACTGTACCTGCTCCTACGGCACCGGTTCCTCCTTCGGTGGCCAGTCCTTCTGTTTCTACTCCGACCGATGATACGTCGGTTACTTTTGAGGTGCATCCACGAGCTCACGTAATTGGTGAAAAAGTCTTGGCAACTCGGATGCACAAACTTTTCAGGATCCAGTGATACAGTAGCGGCAAAACACTGGATCAACAGGATTCGTAGGATCCTTAAGGATTTAGGGTTGTCAGAGGAGCTCAGATTGAGAGTTGCTGAGAGACTCCTCGACGGAGATGCCCTCTCGTGGTGGGAGGCTATCCAAGACAGTGCTACACAAACCCTGCGATGGGAGGACTTTCTACGAGAGTTCGACCGCAGGTACTTCACCCCGTTCCAGCAGGACCGGATGAGGACGGAGTTCCTGTACTTACGCTAGGGGACGAGGTCAGTTTCAGAGTACGAGACTGAGCTTAGACGACTAGAGGCCTTTGTCCCGACATGGCTACACTGGCTCAGATGAGGTTCAAGTTTGAAGAAGGCCTCCAATTGAGCATCAGGAAGTATATGATGGTGACTCCCTCTTTTACACTATCAGAGGTGATTGATTCAGTGTATTGGGCGGAAGAGATCGTCCGAGCAAAGGCTAGACAAAGGGAGAGTCACCAGAAGAGGAAGACTAGGTCACAGGGTGGACAGTCGTCGAAGAGGGGTAGAGGTTCTGGATATCCCGAAGGTTATTCTAGTTTCAGACCAGCAGCACCGGGATAAGGATCTCGACCACAGGGTTTTGGGGCACCAGCCCCTAGTGGCTCTACGCAGTCTACTACACAGAGACCGCCCATCTGCCATAGATGCAGCAGCCACCATGCCTTTAGGGCATGTAGAGTACCAGTTACTTGCTTCCAGTGTGGGAAACAAGGTCACGTTAGGAGTGTCTGTCCCGATTTCGATCGAGGAGGATTGACTTTACAGAGTCGTATTAATACGTCTGGCACAGGCCAGCAGAGGGCACCTGCGCACTCAGCTCTTTCCGCTCCCCGAACTACAACCGAGAGTAATACAGTGCCAAGATCGTCGTGACAGCAGCCTAGGGCCCTGGCTCGTGTGTTTGCGATGACACAGGAGGACGCACAGGCAAACCCTGATATTATTATGGGTAATCCTCCCACAGACCCCTCAGTGTAGTACTTTTGTTGTACTTTCTGTATGATTTTTTTTGTATATCATGATTTGATGTACAGTTTTGACTAGTTAAAGCTTTCGAAGCTTAACTAGTTCGATATATATATATATATATATATTTGTTCACTTTTTCTTTGTATTTTAAATTTTGTTGATCTTTTCCTTACTTTTAGGCACCATGCAAATATTCGATATCGACGCCAGTATTCTCATAGATACCGGGTCAAATTTTTTCTATGTGAGCGACACGTTCGCTCGCCATTCTGATAGACCTCTCTCGCCACTTGATGAGTAGATTATGGTAGTCACTCCTCTTGACAAGCATATCATTCGAAATACAATCTATAGGGGCTGTGAGGTCGGTATTGGGGAGGCGATATTAGAAGCAGATCTGATTTCACTTCCTATCACGAATTTCGATGCCATCCTAGGGATGGATTGGCTGGGTTTACACCGGGCTTCCGTGGATTGTTTCACGAAGGAGGTTGAGTTTAGAAGGTCCGAGCAGCCACCGTTAGTATTCCGGGACTAGAGACGAGTACTGCCCCACAGTATTATCTCTGTTATGAATGCCAAACACTTGATACGCCATGGTTGTGCGGCTTATCTGGCTTATGTTATCGACACCACCGTTGAGGGACTAAGGCTTGAAGATGTTCCTGTGGTACAGGAATTTTCAGATGTGTTCCCCGAGGAGTTTTCCGGATTACCACCAGTTCAGAAGTTCGATTTCGAAATTGATCTAGTACCGGGGACCAATCCTATTTCTATTCCTCCATGCAAAATGGCACCTGCTGAACTAAAAGAGCTTAAAACTCAGTTACAGAAACTTTTGGACAAGGGGTTTATTCACCCGAGCACCACACCTTGGGGCGCTCCGGTACTGTTTGTAAAGAAAAAGGATGGTACATTTCGGTTTTGAGTGGACTACAGGCAATTAAACAAAGCTACCATCAAAAACAGATATCCCCTGCCATGTATAGATTATTTGTTCGATCAACTACAAGGAGCCAGCGTTTTCTCTAAGGTTGATCTCCGTTCGGGTTATCATCAGTTGAGAATTCGGGCCGAAGATGTGCCCAAGACAACTTTTCATACCCGATACGGCCATTACGAGTTTCTAGTCATGCCATTTGGGCTGACTAATACCCCAGCTGCTTTCATGGATTTGATGAACCTAGTTTTTCACGACTACTTGGATCAGTTCATCATCGTATTCATCGATGACATCTTGATATATTCACGGAGTGATGAAGATCATGTTGAGCACCTTCGGGTAGTATTGCAAATACTCCGTGAGAATCAGCTATATGCTAAATTCTCGAAATGTGAGTTTTGGCTTAGACAAATTGGATTCTTGGGGCACATTGTTTCTGCGGAGGGTATAGATCCACGGAAGGTTGAGGCTATAGTGAAGTGGGAGCAGCCACAAACAGTTATCGAGATTTGTAGTTTTCTCGGTTTGGCCAGGTATTATCGCAAATTTGTAGAGGAATTCTCCCGAATAGCTGCTCTGTTGTCGAGATTGACCCAGAAGGGGGTCAAGTTTGTTTGGGATGATCGTTGTGAGGCGAGCTTCTAGGAGCTCAAACAATGGTTGACATCCGCTCCTATTTTAGCCCTTCCCACTAGTAGTCGGGAGTATACAGTGTACAGTGATACTAGCCGATAGGGATTGGATTGTGTTCTAATACAGGATGGTCGGGTTATTGTATATGTCTCGCGACAGCTGAAAAAACACGAGATTAATTACCCGACACATGATTTGGAGTTGACAGCTATAGTCTTCGCATTGAAGATATGACGGCATTATCTTTATGGGGTGATCTGCTAGGTATTTACAGATCACAGGAGTTCGAAATATCTATTTACCCAAAGGAGCTGAATTTTAGACAGAGGAGATGGTTAGAACTCTTCAAATATTATGACCTCATTATTGACTATCATCCGGGCAACGCGAATGTTGTAGCAGATGTTTTGAGTCGGAAGTCAGCATCATGCTCACAGTCGACAGAGAAAGCCTACCTTTCTTGTTTAATGGGACTCCGAGCCTTAGGAGTCAGTTTGACTAACGATGATCAGGGAGGCTTACTAGCCAAATTTGAGGTCAGGCCGACTTTGTTCGACCGTATTAGAGAGCTCCAGAGTACAGATAAGGAGATTCAGGGTTTTGCGGATAGAGTCACAAAGCTAAGGGCGGAGACTTCCTCATCCGTGATGATGGATTCATAGTATTCAAAGACAGAGTATGTGTCCCGGTCGATAGTAATCTTCGGCATGCTATCCTTGAGAAAGCACATTCTTCTACATATGCTATGCATCCCGGGGGTACGAAGATGTACCAGACTATCAGTGGTAGCTATTGGTGGTCAGACATGAAGAGGGATATAGTAGAGTTTGTGGCACGATGCTCGGTATGCCAACAGGTAAAGGTCGAGCATCAACGTCCAGCGGACACACTGCAGCCTCTTCCCATTCCTGAGTGTAAATTAGAGCATATTACTATGGATTTCGTGATGGGGTTATCACGGACTTCTACACGGCATGATACGATTTGGTGATTGTCGATCGACTCACAAAATCTGCATATTTTATCCTTATCCGCGGTGACTATTCCTTAGAGGCGTTGGTACGTCTCTATGCTGATACCATAGTTTGGCTTCACGGGGTACCCGTGTCAATTGTTTTAAATAGGGACCTCAGGTTTACATCTGGGTTTTGGCCCAAGTTGCAGGAGGCATTGGGTACTAGATTGAACTTTAGTACGGCATATCATCCTCAGACGGACGGCCAGTCTGAGAGGACCATTCAGACCCTTAAGGACATTCTGAGGGCATGTGTGATGGATTTCTGAGATAGTTAGTTGGGACCGGCACCTTCCACTGGTCAAGTTCGCATATAATAATAGTTATCAGGCCAGTATAGGAATGCCCTCATATGAGGCACTGTATGGCAGGAAGTGCCGCACCCCGATATGCTTGGATGAGGTCGGAGAGCGACGTCTCAACAGCGTTGAGTTGATTGAGCAAACAAAAGATGAAGTAAAGGTCATCCGTGAGCGGATGAAAGCTGCCCAAGACAAACAGATAACGTATGTTGATCGTAGGCGGCGACCTCTTGAGTTTGTTACGGGAGATATGGTTTTCTTGAGAATATCTCCTTGGAAGGGAGTTATACGGTTCAAGCAGCGGGGCAAGTTGAGCCCCAGATGTATTGGGCCCTTCCGTATCCTTGAAAAGGTCAGGAGTGTGGCATATAGATTGGAGCTACCAGATGAACTATCCTGTATTCACGACGTATTCCATGTCTCAGTACTTAAGAAATACTTGGCCGATCTTTCTCATGTACTTGAGCCTCCACCTCTTGAGTTACGAGATGACCTTAATCTTCCAGTTCAGCCCATGGTTATTCTAGATCGATAGATCAGAAAGCTGCGGAGTAAGGAAATTTCATTGGTCAAAGTTTTGTGGACGAGTGATCAGGTCGAGGAGGAGACCTGGGAGCCCGAGTAGGCTATAAGGAGATAGTACCCCCATTTATTTGCAGTTTAGTCCTCCTTTAGTTTCGAGGACGAAACTTGATCTTAAGGGGTTAGAAAATGTAACACTAAAAAAAAAAAAAAAACCCAAATTGGATTAGGGCTAAAAAGCCCTAATCTCTCTTTTCTCTCTCTCTTTCTCTCTCTCTCTCTCTCTCTCTCTCTCTCTCTCCCTCTCCTTCTCTCTTTTTTCTCTCTTTCTCTTCTCCTCCGCGGGCGCTCTTCTCCTCCTCTACGGCCTCTCCCCTTCCGCCACCGACCGCCGCTGCTCCTCCTTCCTTCCCGCGAGCGCGCCATAGCCTCCTCGCCTTCCTCCCGTGAGCGCTGCCCCTTCACGAGCGTGACTGCAACTCCTCTGCCGCAGCACGATCTCTCTTACGTGAACCCGAGCGCTCCCTTGCACGACCTCCTTGCAGCGGGTGCCGCCTTCCCGCGAGCACGCCACTACGCGAACGCCACTGCGCGATCGCCACTGCGCGATCGCCACTACGCAGATCCTCCCTCCACGCGAGTGCTGCCTCCTCGAGCCAGTGCGAGGCCTGTGCACGATCTCCCGCAAGCCAAGGCGCGACCCAGCACGAGCCAATGCACGACCCCTGTGTGAGCCAGCGCAACCCTAGCACGAGCACCAGCGTGCTCCAGCGCGACCCTCTGTACGAGCACAGTGCGCTCCAGGATGACCCACTGCTGACCCGCGAGCCCACTACGGCACGCAAAGCCCACTGTGGCCAGCAAGCCGAGCTGATAGCCAGCGAGCCCACCAGCGGGCCAGGCCGCTAGCCCGCCAGCCACCAGCCCGTGAGCCCGTGATAGCCCGCGAGCCCACGACCAGCTTTCCCCTTCGAGAGCTCACCTGCATCTTCTGTACTGCAGATAACGACTATAATTGGTTGAAATTCTAGGGTTTGGTGTTAGAAATTCAGTTGTTGCTAATATATTTGAAATTTAGAAATATTACAGATTTTAGACCAATCCGACGGGCGAACGACAGATAGGTCTAAAACCCGTGGAACCCTAGGTGAGAGAAACGCACTCACTTCAAAATTTGAATAAATTTTGTTGATAAAATCCCTTATTAGGGTTTTATTTGATATAAAATTTGATAATTTGATTAGGTTTGTCTTTTGGAGACTCGTTGAAAAATAGGGAGTAACCACCATTCCTAAATAAGTGAGTGAGATTCAATCTCTTGCATAAAATAGTAAAAACTTGTTTTTGCCATGTTTCCAATAAAACATGCTTTCGATATGCATTGACTCGACGTATGATATTAAATTTCAAAACTTGTTTTGTGACATTTGGAGTGTCGTAAATTTATATTTCTGATGACTATGCATCTATGTTTGAAACAAAATGATATTGTGCCGTTATTTGAGAACTAGATATGTTTTCTATTCTGCCGTTGCATTGGCTTGGATTTGAAATGATTTGATGAATGTGCTGGCACACGGATTGGAAATGTTTTTGATGAACTATGTGGGTTGGATGCCCACTAGTTATGCGATGATATGATCTTACTTGTGGGACGTTGTGCCCTGGGACGTTGTGCCCTTGTGATACTATGACGATGACATTGATGATTCCGTAGCTACGAAGGGCGTTTGTAGAGGCATAGGTTGCCCGGATACGCTTCTACAGGAGATATCCACAAACGTCATTTATTCTAAGGGCTATAGGCACGGTCGGTTGAACCCACGTAGGGGGAGGACGTGTGTAACGCCACCGTCTAGCATCGGGCGAGGTCCTATACATGATGATGAGTTAGCCCCATCGAACTCATGGCCAACGTCAGGGTAGAGAGTATTTTAAAGTCTATACATAATAAAACCCCCGATACTCCTGTCCTTGGTCACGGTTGACCTTTGCCAAGACCATTTTTGGCTCGCTCTGATATTACTTGATTTTCAATGGATGCATACATGCTAGTTATCGTGTGATTGATTAAATGATTTCAAATTGCTAAACATATCATGTTTTGCTACGAAATGTAAATTTTTGTTTCGAATGATATTATTTGATACTCCAATGGTTCACCCACACTATTTATGCTTGATATTATCCCCCTCACTCACTAGATATCTTCCCATGATACTCACCCCTCCATTTTCTCTCCTCAAATAGGATTATTGTTGTGTTGGGGCGATGCTTCAGATCTTAGAGATTTTGGTGGATCTGGGTGATATACGACGGTGAGGTTTAAGTTAAATTTGAAATATGAATTTCATACTTCATTTCGACCCTGTGAGGTTTTGACATTTAGGTCCGTAGTTGGTTGGCCGTGTATATTATGGAATGACTGTATAACTTATGAGTAGTTGTGTGCATAACTCTCGCTTTGATTCATTTTACTCGCATTGAGGCATCTGTAAGCGTTTTAAACTTTCTACTTGGGAAATGTGTTATACATTATATAAACTTAGATTCGCTCGGTGTAACGGCTACTCATGCTCTAGTTGGCATGAGAGTAGAGGTCTGTGGCTAGGATTGCTGGAAATTGTAAAGCGTTGCGTTGTCCTAGATGTTTGGAGATGGAATTTGTTGATTTTGGAGAGGTCGGAATGACCATTTGTTTAAATTACAGGTTGATTTTACATATACCGGTTTAATTGTACATGGAAAACCTTCGATTTACGAGGAGATTCTGTCTGATTTTCTGTAGAAATACAGCCGGCATTCAGGACAACGGGCGGCTGCTCACGACCCCGGTTCAGGGCGTGACAGAATTTGTGGCTAATTTAGCGACAAAATAAGGAATTTGTCGCTGGTTTTAGCGACAAATATAAAATTTGTCGCTGATTTTAGTGACAAATAAGAAATTTGTTGCTGATTTTAGCGACAAAATTGAAATTTGTCGCTGATTTTAGCGACGAATAGATTTTTGTCATTGATTGTGTTGCTAAATCTGTTAATTTTGCAACAAAAACAATTTTGTCGCTGATATCAGCCACAAATATTAAATTTGTTGCTGATTTAGCGACAAAAACGAAATTTGTCGCTGATTTCATCACAGAATTTTTTAAATCACAAATCTTCTTCTGCGCACAAAATTTCCGTCCCTCTCTTCCCCACAGTGCGTCTCCCTCTCTCTCACGGGTTCAAGGCGAAAGGAGGTACATTCTCTCTCTCTCTCTCTCTAGATCCGGCGGGGGACGGGCAGCGCCCCTTCCCCGACTTTGTTTGAACAGCGAGGGAGTCGCCACAGCGACTCCCCCCTCGGAGATCCAGCGGTAGCACCGCCGAATCTAGGTGGGGGAGGTCCCTCCCCCACAAGCCTGGGCAAAGGACCTAACCGAGGCCCACGGGGGAGGGTCCTCCCCCTCGCCCTATCCAGCGGTGTTGCCGCCGGATCTGGGCAAGGGAGCGTCTCCCCCATCCCCTGTGTGTATTTTTTTTTTCTTAGAAATTATATATTATATCATTAAATTTATATATAATTTATTATAATATATTATATATTATAATTTTAATAATATTATAATATTATATATTATAATTTTCACATATATAATTTAATATATTGTATATATTATAATGTATTATATATTATAGTTTAAACATTGTAACATATATGTTAATTTATAGTTTTTATATATAATTCTATATGTCATATATATTATAATATATTATATATTATATATTATAATTTTAACATTATAACATATATTATAACATATTATATATTATAATATTATAATATTATGTAATATATATATTTTAACTTATTATATATATTATATATTATAATTATGGTAATTATAACATAATTATAATTATATAATCTTATATAATGTTTTCTGATGTATATGTAATAATATATAATATATATAATGCAGAATTTGAAATGGATAATGTTCTCTACATATTTAAAAATTTATATTACATATAATGCTATATATAGTTAATATATATTGTTAATATTATATAATATATTTTAATATTAGATTAATTCTAAATAACATTAATGGTTTTGTATTGCAGATATATTTGCTCTAATTAGACGTGTTGTTCAAGTAGAGGGAAGAAATTCTTGTCTTGAAGCAGTTGAGGTATATATTTTTTTCGCATTTTTTCTTTTATTTTCTTTGTTTTTTATTCCTTGTTCTTAGTTTGCATATATGTATGTTGTATTTTTGCGAAATGCAATAGTTATAATATTTTCCGTAAATAGTATGTCTTAATATTTTCTATTAACGTTTTTATATTGGTTAAATTTTCTAAAAATATGTTAATATTTTTTAAATGTTTTATTATTAGATATTCATTATTTCTAATTAATGTTTTTTTTCAATATAATCTATAGTTTATTAATACTTTATTTATTAATATTTTATAAATTTTATTTTTGTAAACAATGACAATGCAAAACGAAAGAAATTGGATATATAATAAGAATTTACCTGATCATCGTGGTTTAACTGATGAGTTTATTTGTGGGGTGGAACAATTCTTGAATTTCGCTATTAGTAAGGTTGAGTTTATGGATGGGAATAAGTTAAGATGTCCGTGTAGAAAGTGTGGTAATGGCAAATTTCATGTATGTGATAAAATTAGATAACATCTTTGTAAATTTGGTTTTACTCTAAATTACTACAATTGGACTTTTCATGATGAACCGTTTATATCTGATGAAGAGTATGTGCGAAATATGGATTTTTCAATTAGAGGGGATAACAATTATTATGATCAGTTAAATCCACATCAACAGATCGTATTTGTGCAGCGGGTCAAAATTTTGTTCCCCAATCAAACTATGCAAGTTCTAGTTTTGTACCAACAAATCAAGATGTACCTACAAGTTATGCATCACCATTGGAGGGGGTAGAAGCAACATGTGTCGATGAAAATGTGCAAGATGAAAATTATTTGTCAAACCAATTTCAAGAAATGTTGAGAGCTGCAGATGAACCTTTATGGGTTGGTTGTGACACCCACACTAAGTTGTCATTAACGACTAGAATGTTAAATGTTAAGACAGAGTATAATTTGTCTGAGAATTGCTTCAATGATATTTTTCAAGTAATGGGAGAAGTATTGCCTCGTGATCATATAATGTCGAATGACTTTTATAGTATGAAAAAGTTGGTGAATGATTTGGGTCTTCCAGTGAAAAGAATTGATATATGCAGAGATGGTTGCATGTTATTTTGGGGAGCTGATGAAAATGTAAAATTTTGTAAATTCTATAACCAAGTAGGTACAAGAGTACTAGGAGAGCAGGTCGTAATCAGCGACCTAAACCATTCAAGCAAATGTTTTATTTGCCCTTGACTTCTAGATTGCAAAGACTTTATGCATCGAAAACTACTGCTGAATATATGACTTGGCATGCAAATCATCAAACAGAAGAAGGGTTAATGTGTCATCTTTCGGATGCAGAGGTATGGAAAAATTTTGATATGACATATCCTGAATTTGCAAGAGAGACTCGAAACATTAGGTTAGGTTTTTATGCTGATGGGTTTGCTCCATTTGGAAAATCGGGGAAAACTTATTCATGTTGGCCACTGATCTTAACTCCGTATAATATTCCTCCGGGTATGTGTATGAAAACACCCTATATGTTTTTTACATTTGTGATACCGGGCCCGCAAAATCTAAAGAAGTTGATAGATGTTTATATGCAACCATTGATTGCGGAGTTAAAACAATTATGGGATGACAGTGTTCTTACATATGATGTTAGCACTGATCAGATGTTTGTAATGAAGGCAACTCTTCTTTGGATGATCAATGACTTCCCTGCTTATGACATGTTATCGGGATGGAGTACTACTGGGGTTTTAGGATGTCCAATATGCATGGAGAGATTTAAGTCATTCAGATTGAAATATGGTAAGAAGGCGAGTTATTTTGATTGTCATAGATAATTTTTGCCACAAAATCATAAATTTAGAAGAAATAAAGAAGAGTTTACGAAGAATAAAGTTGAAAAAACACCTCCTCCGTTGAGAATAACTGATCAACAAATTTGGGAGCGAGTGTCTCACTTTCCATCTGTTATTGAAGACCCACATGGTACAACGTATGGATATGGAAGTATGCATAAATGGACCAAACGGAGTATATTTTGGGATTTACCATATTGAAAGACTCATCTGATTCATCATAATCTCGATTTGATGCATATCGAGAAAAATGTTTTTGAAAATGTGATTAATACATTGATGGATGTCTCTGGAAAAACGAAAGATAACTTGAATGCAAGAAAATATATGCGGCTTCATTGTAATCGGCCTACACTTGATGTGGATGGAAGCAGTAAGGGACCAAAACCAAAGGCAATTTATACAATAAATAAGGATCAGAAATAGAAAGTTTGTGAATGGTTGAAATCGCTTAGATTTTCTTATGGTTATGTCTCAAATCTTGGGAGATGTGTTGATATGAAAGAATGCAAGTTGATTGGTTTGAAAAGTCATGATTGTCACATATTTATGGAAAGATTGATTCCGATTGCTTTTAAGGAACTTTTCCCAGATTTTGTATGAGGCGTCATTACAAAGTTAAGTATTTTCCTGCATGATATTTGCTCGACAGTATTAAAGGAATCACATATGGCGAAATTAGAGAGAGATATCCCTATCATTTTGTGTAATCTAGAAAGGATTTTTCCTCCCTCATTTTTTGATTCCATGGAACACCTTTTAGTTCACTTGCCTTATGAGGCCAGAGTTGCAGGTCCCGTCCAATATCAATGGATGTATCCATTTGAAAGGTAAATTTTGCACCTTCTCTTCATAACAATATTTAGAGTGCATGCCATTTTACTAAATTCATTATATATCATTTTATGATACACTTTATTTAATTACAATTAGATTTTTATATCATTTGAAGAGAAAAGTGAAAAATAAGGTACGGGTTGAAGCTTATATTGTTAATGCATACATTGTGGAAGAAGTGACAACTTTTGCTTGATATTATTTCAAGTCTCATGTCCAATGTAAGAGATGGAGAACGGGTAGAAATGATGAGAGTCTTGTTGATCCTAATTTAAATTTATTCTCTATTTTCAACTATCTCAGTCGACCAAGTGTATCATGTAAGGTTAGATATTTAACTGCTAAAGAATGGCAGGTATCCCATACATATATCTTATTGAACTATCCAGAAGTTACGTCATATTTCGAATAAGTACTTTTTTCTCAAATATCAAAAATGTATTCTTTGTTTTGTTAAAATTGTTGACATAAATCGTCTTCTTTAATCGTAGGATTTTTCAATATTCACGGTCTGAACTATCGATAAATGAGTTCAATCGCGTGTGCGATGAAGAATTTACAGCATAGTTCAAAACATATGTTAGTTTTGCAAATTTTTGAAATTTTATAAATATTTGATTAATAAAAAAATAACACATTTATTTTACTTCGGTTCAATGTAATCAAGATCAAGTTGATCAAGAATTATTAATTAATCTGTCATGGGGTCCAAACTCAACGGTACGAACTTGGCCATCATATTTTATAAACGAGTATAATTTTCACACTCAAGAATATGAAACCGAAAAAGCTATTATGAATAGTGGTGTTTGCGTTCAGTCATCCAACGATGGAGGTGTAAAAAATGATTTTTACGGTTTGTTGGATGAAATTATTGAGGTGGAGTACATTGGAGCAGAGTTGCGAGTCGTTTTATTTATGTGCCAATGGTTTGACCCCATAAAAGGGATGGATGTGCATCCAAAGTTTAATTTAGTTGAAATAAATCATAAAAAATTTTATAAAAGATATGAACCATTCGTATTGGCACAACAAGCGATTCAAGTGTATTATGCATCATATCCTAGTTTGATACGTGACAAATTAGATTGGTGGGCTGTTTGTAAAACGAAAGCACGAAAGAAAATTGAGGAACGTTGGGAAGACATAACATATCAACAAGAGGAAGTTGTCAACACGTTTCAGACTGAGGAATATATTATTCCAACATTACAAGATCCACGTGGAGTAGTGATAGATGTGAATCAAAATGAAATTCATGAGGCTAGCGATGAAGAACCTGATTTTGAGACAGATGATGAAGATGAGGATGAATTTGATTTTGAAGAATCTGATAATGAGGATGATGATGGCAATGATGACTTTGATTTTTGATCGTCGGTAAGTATTGTTTTTTAAAGATTTATTATAATTGTCTAACATCAGATTAAATTTTATTTTACTGTTTGAATGTGAAAATATATTTGGATTTGTATATTTTGTTTCTCAATTTGTATGTTATATTTAGTGCCTCATGTTTCATTTTTGAAATATTATTTGCTAATACATTGTTTTTTTTTGTATAGATCATTTTGGACGACAATTTTAATATCGTATGTTTCTTCATATACTTTATTATATTTTTTTTAAACATGCAATTTTCATTGCTTGCAAGACAAAACTCTTGTTACAGTTTCGACATGGAGGGCATAGATGATCTTCTGATGCAAGACCAAACTCTTCAGCGTCATCGTCCGCTTCAGCTGCACCTTCCCATGCCCCTTCGCCTTGTACTGATACACCTTCACCATTTCCTTCAGTTGCACCTTCAGTTGTACCTTCAATGCAAGATTCACACGTTGAGGGGGAAGATACACGAGAGGTGAAATCCCCTTACGGAGATTCGTAAGTAGTAAATTTTGAAATATTATCACAATAGTTTCTTTATTTATATAACTGATTAGTTTATTTAACTATTTTTACTACTAACCATTTTTTTGTTTCTAATTTTATGATAGATTCACAAATTCTGTGTATGTTATTCATGAGCTGAATAGAATCATTAACAACCATCGGGGAGGAGCATCAATGTCTTACACAAGTACTCGAGATGATATCAAAGAGTTATGGTGGAGAGAATTCAAGGTAAATTAGGCCTATAAGTTTAAATATAAAAATAAGTGTATAATTTAAATATAACTAATTGTATTTTTATTTATTACAGCGAAAGTTCAATTGGGATGAGACCGAAGAGATTGAAATAAGAAGAATTTTTAAGAAAAAATACGGTCATCACATCTGAGATGTACTAAATCATGCAAAAAAGAACCAAAAGAAGCCACACTGCATCACTGAAGAAAATTGGCTCAAGAATTTGAACTTCTGGGATTCCGATGAGAGCCGATGGAGGAGTAAGCAGAATAAAAAAAATCGATCTTTTAATTCTGGGGAATCATCTGCTACTTATGCGGGAGGTTCAATCAATATTGATGAGCATAGAAATAGAATGGTAATTTCGTTCAATTATTATTTTAATTCATTTATTTTTTTCATTATTTCATCTAACAGTGTTTCTTTTTTAGGCTAAGGAAATGGGATCACCGCCATCATTTATACAGACTTTCGCATGGACTTTTCAGAAAAAAGACAAGATCTGGAGTGGGGAGAGAGCTAGAGTGGTTATGGTATGTAATTTCAAAATTTTAAATTGTTTTATAGACACTTTGTAACAAAGATTTTAACATTTTATGCTCAATTTATCATAACAATGTTAGAAGAAGAATTTATTAGATTTGTCTATTCCAATATTTTTTCCACTATTTAAATTGAATTTTTCATTTCTAATTTATATATTTTTTTTATCATTATTAATTAAAATTAGAGAATACATAATATCAATTTTGTTACGTCAATTCCAAATGGTTGGTTCATTATGTTACGTACTAGTATAATTTTTTCCTTTATTCGATCTGTTATAGTTTCAAACTCTTAATAGTAGTTGAATTTTAATTTTAATTACAACACTCCTCATTATCTAAATATCATTCTAATGGATTAAGCAACTAAATATATAAATATAAGTATGTGTAATTTCAATTCCATAAGTCTATTAAATTTGTAATAGACTGATTCACATATTAATTTTTGTGTCTTATTGTTTACTGTCAATCGCTTAATGAAGAATGAAATTTTGTATTTTGAATTTCTTTGTTAGATATTTTATTATATTGTTAAACTGTTAATTGACACTTATATTTCTTTTGTTGGATATTTTAGTATATTGTTGTTTTAATTTTCTTCTAATTTCTCTTATGACAATACAGGAGAAATATGATCAGCTTGTATTTAGAAATTCCAGTGGTAGTGATGATGCTGCTACGTCTGAGCCATCTGTTAATGATTTGGCTTTATGGCTCGAGGCTACTGGTGGAGCAAAGCAGGGAAGAGTACTTGGGATGGGCTCATTGAGCAGGACTTGCAGAATTAATGGTCTATCTTCTTCCACCCAGACACCAGTAAGAGCAGAATTAATGCAAATGAACCAAGAACTGAACCACAT
Source organism: Dillenia suffruticosa (assembly GCA_033439265.1). Classification (NCBI taxonomy): domain Eukaryota; kingdom Viridiplantae; phylum Streptophyta; class Magnoliopsida; order Dilleniales; family Dilleniaceae; genus Dillenia; species Dillenia suffruticosa. The sequence continues at coordinate 9,953,481 of JAVTVX010000016.1, read as the reverse complement.
GAAGGAGCTGTTAGCACAAAAAGACAATGAACTTCAAGCCATGCGCGTAGAACTCGGGCGAAGAGACAATGAATTTGAAGAGTTTCGCGCACAACAGAGACTTATAATGCAGCATCTTCAGTTAGTCTCCGCTTCAAGTTCGATTCCCCCTTTTCAATCTCCTCTAAATGATGGTGATGATGATTATGACATATTTGGTGATGATGATGGTGATGGTGATGGTGACGGTAGCGGTGGGTGATGATGACGGTGACAGTGACGATGATGGTGCTAATGTTTCTTGAAACAGTTTTTATTTTACGTTTATATTTAATTAGACTTGTTATTAGAATTTGGTTTATACTGCTAGATATTTGATATTTTGTTACTTATTATTACTGTTTATTTATATTTCATGACAATGGTAGTGTTTTTATAATTATTATTTGATTAATACTATTAAATGGTCAGTTGTTTGAATGAGTAGAGACTGACTAAATTTCGTATTATTGGCTGTTGGATGCTACCCTGGATGGTTTGTTGATGATAATGTTAGCGGTTTAGTTCATAAGCTGATTGACTGAGACTATCAGGGAGGAATATGATATATATGGAAAATTGGTGCAAAAAAAAAACAAACCAAATTTTTTTGTTGCAAATTTTCCAGATTCGTCGCAAAATTCATCTTTGATTCTGATTTTCATTGCAAAATTTGTTGCTGAATTTTTCACACTTCATCGCAAATTTCGTCGCAAAATTCGTCGCCAATTTTGTCGTAGATTTGCAACAAATTTTACGACAAATAAATATTCGTCGCACTTCAGCGACGAATAAAATTTGTCGCAAATTGCGATGAAATTTTTTTCGTCGCAAAATTTGTTGCAAATATTAGCAACAAAAAAATTTTTGTTGAAAATTTACAACGAAAAAATTCGTCGCCAATTTTATGACAAATAATTTTTCGTCACTAATTTGTGACAGATAATATTCGTTGCAAAATTGGTCGCAAAATTGCAACCAAAAAATTTTTTATGCTAATTTTTCCAACGAATTTTGCGACGGATAAATTTACAACAGAACTTTTTCATCGCAAAATTGGTGGAAAAATTGTAACAAAAAAGTTTTGGTTGCTAATTTTTGTGATTTGCGTCAAATATATTTGCAACAGATATTTTTTATCACAAAATGTGTCGGAAAGTTACAACAAAAAAGTTTTGGCTACTAATTTTTGCGATGAATTTTCCAACAAAAACTTTTTTTGTTGGATATTTTTCTGATGAATTTTCCGACGAATATATTTGCAACAGATATTTTTCATTGCAAAAATGGTCGGAAAATTGCAACAAAAAAGTTTTGATTACTAATTTTTGCGACTAATTTTGTGACGAATATATTTGCAACAGATATTTTTCATCGCAAAATTTGTCACAAATTTGCAACAAAAAAGTTTTTGTTGCTAATTTTTGCCACGAATTTTGCGATGAAATAATATCCGTCGCTAATTTGCGACAAATATGATATTTTTTGTCGCAAAGTTTTGCGACAAGTTATTAGCGACAAATTCTTTTTCGTCGAAAAATTTGTCGCAAATTTATTTAGTGACGAATTTTTCCTAAATTTTTATCGTAAAATTCATCGCAAAAATACTGTTCTTTTGTAATAGATCTCTCATCAACAAAAAAGAATGAGAGAGAAAAAAATTTTTTGGTGACTAGGGAAAATTAGAGCACTACAAAAAAATTCACCTTTACTGATCGTTTTTTTACTCATTGTTGATTTTTCTAACCATCACTAAATAGTTAAATGATGAAAGAATAAATGTCAGGATAGACATTAGGGAAAAATCATTAGACATATTACTGACGTTTGTCGATAAAAGTCAGGGAAGCATCCAAACATTTCAAAATGTCGGCAAACTACACTTTTGCCATCGTCTTATGCAGTTAAAACGTCAGGAGTATGTGCAATTTTCTCAACACTTGTGTAGAAACGTCAAAAAAAGGTTTTATGGAATTCCCAACGTTTACCAATAGAAAACGTTGGTAAATGCTAAAACATTTGCAACATATATAGTTCTAAATGTCAACAATTTTAGTGATATTTTCTGGTGTTAAACGTCTGGAAGAGCTAGTATAATGGTAAAAGATTTGGCTTTTTAACAAATGGTACCAAAAACCTATTCCAAAACCTATTTATTAAATATTAATTAACCACAATATACATACTGCAACTATAATTCACATTTTATTCACACTTCATTCAAATATAATATAACTCCAAATATTCATCGACCACAAAGTGCATATAATATAATTTCAAAAATCCATCAAGTACAAATATAATATAAACTTAATTTAAGCACAAAAATAAAAAAATAAAATCATGAACAACCATTTGATTAAGTTAAACAAATTTGTATACAATAATTAAAATGTATAATATCAATATCTCACAAACTAACTTACACACAATATTCCATCACGAAAATTAACTACAAAACATGTGGAGAGATGCCATCACCACATATTATTGGTGCATTATCAATAATATCTCCTTTTTCTAGTTTCTATAAAACTGTTTGAAGAATTTGTACAAATTCATAAAATATAAGAATAGAAAATCTTCTAATTTATAGAAGATTTTCTAATTTACTTAACAATTTTATTGCCAACATAAAGCATAAACGTCAAGAAAATTCCATTGGGAAAAGTGTTATTTTTTGAAGTGACGTTTAAATAATATCCATAATCCTCTAATTTATAAAATAGGAGCATCCAAATTATGGTGTCTAGTTTAATTAAAATAAAACATCGTTACAAATAATAAAGATTTTTATGCAAGGGAAAAACAAAATCATGCAAAAACTTAAGAAGAGTACTAACTTGGACATTTGATCAATCAATTAATTGAAGTATTCTTTTTTTTTGTACAATGAGATACAACCAAAAGAATTCGAATCGGGGAAGGGAGAATTGAAGTGGAGAGATTCTACCGCTTGAGCTATTCCTGAGAACTTAATTGAAGTACTCTATCAATTCATCGAAAAACATTAGACTTCTTCCTAGGTTTGGAAAAGTGTCATCACTCTAATATTTCTGTTGGATTTTACCCTTTTTCTTGGACTTTTAGCCTTTCGACTTTCGGCCAAAAGAGTACCCATGGGCTAATGTGTTCTTGGGCTTCATAATTGCTTCTGATACTTGAAGTTTCTTCATCAATTTTGGGAGAGTCATTTCTAAATTCTCTGTATTACAGTTCAACTCAACTTGAACTTGTCACGCCCTGAACCGGGGTCATGAGCAGCCATCCGTCGCCCTGGATGCCAGCTTGATTTCCTAGAAAATCAGACAGAACCTCCCTATATCTCAGAGGTCTCCCATATACAAATCAACCTGTATATTGAATGATCATCCTGCCACCTAAATAAACAGAACAACCCGGCCTCACAACATATCAACCATATTCGTATAATACCAATCAATCCACAGTGAAACACCCTGGACAACGCAAGACTATCATGAATATTAGCAGTCCTAACCACAGACCTCTACTGTCATACCCAACTAAAACATGAACAGCCACCACACTAGACGGGCCTAAAATTTATTGCATGAGTACAACAAATTCCCAAGTTAAGAAGTTAAATGCTTTCAAATGTCTCAATGCAGGTGAAATGAGCCAATATAAGAATTTCACAGATAAATGTCAATAATTTATACAGTCGTCCCATAAAATGTACATGTTCATCAACGGATCTCAATATCAAGATCTCGCATGGTCAATATACAACACAGATCTCATATTTCAAATGAAATTTAGATCTCATCATAGTGAATACGTAATTACACAACAATGACGTCTAGAGCCCGACGTGTCCTCTATCACAATAACCCTATCTAAGAAAGGAAATGAGAGGGGTGAGTATCAAGGGAGATACCCAGTGAGTGAGGGGATCAATATCAAGTATAAATAGTGTGTGTGAATCATTGGAGTATCAAACGTGATTATTCATAAACAATAATTTACATTTGGAAGTAAAACATGGTATGATCAGTAAAATAAAATCATCTAGTCTATTACACAGTACCATACATATATGTATCCATTCAAAATCAAGTATTTTAAGAGAGCAAGCCAAATATGATCCTGGCAAAGGTCAACATGACCAATGACAGGCGTATCGGGGGTTTATTATGCATAAGTGTTCAAAAGTTGCTCTCTATCCCGATGTTGGCCATGAGCTTCCTCAAGACTAGCTCATACACAGATCGAGTCACATATAGGACCCTGCCCAGTGCTAGACAATGGCATCACATATGTCCTCCCCCTTGCAAGTTCAACCGGCCGCGCCTATACCCATATACTGGACGTTTGCGAATACCTCCGTGCGAAGTGTACCCAGACGCATATTTAGCGCCATAACAAACGTCCCCCATAGCTACGGTCGTCCTCTCTGGACTCAATCATATCATAACAGTCATCCTACGATTACACGGCTACACGGCCCCAACTCAGTGATATAGAAATCATAGTACTCAATAAATGTGCCATATTGGGTCATATGAAATTTAACATGTGAAAATCGTAAATCATGATACCAATTTAGTTGAATCAAATTTATGGATGCATGTTCATAGAAAATATGAGTTCACGACACTCCAATAGTCACAAAACAAATTCGAAATCTAGTAGCACACGACGAATCATACATATCAAAAGCATGTTTTGTTAAAAATACGATAAAAATCAAGTTTCACTTTTCATGCATGAGATTTGAGTCTCACTCACTGTAATCGGGAGGGTATAGCACTCCCAAATCAACCACAATTACGATATATTGAGCTCTTTTTAATGGCTTGGGCAAAAGTCACCTATCAAGTTCACTCATAGTTCTCCACTTGGTGCCACTTTGTACAGTCCTACGAAAATTTGCATAACTTTTTATATTTGTCCAAATCAGGCCAAAGTTTGATATGTTGTGGGTAACTTCATGACCTACAACTTTCATGTTATACACATTCTCAAAATCACATCACAAAATTTCCGAAAATCTCCATTTTGATTCAGTTACATTATAAATTCAGATTATGTCCCATTTTAGTGCAAAAGTTATAACTTTCACTATACCTATCCAAACGTAATGACATTTTAACATGTTATACCCAAGACATAGGCCTATCATTTTCATGTTCTGAGTTTCTCTCAATTGTTCTTAGAAGGGGATTGAAATGGTTCATGATCAGAATAGGCATGTTTCAGTTGGAAAAACAGAATTTTTGTCAACACCCCTTTAGTAAAATGGGCATAACATTTGATTCCCTCATGTGAATTGGCTGCAATTTTAACTTGTTGTAGCTAAGAGGGATATCTACAACTTTTATTTTTTGCGCTGGCCCAAACTAGGACTGGAAGTACACTGTTCTTAGGGTTCGAAACAAGATAACCTTCTATCGAGTTTCAGGACAATTGCCATAACTTATGACACAGGATTGAATTAAGGTGATTCTTACCTCGTTGGAATGATAAGACCTAGATCTACAAATTACTTAACTGGAGCATTTGCTAATTCAGACCATAAGACACCTCAAAACAGAGGTTAAGTCACGGACAGAAACAGAGCTAAAGCAGGACGAACAAATATTTTTTTGCAGAATACTTAATTTTGAAAAATCATAATAAATCCAATTCTCATCAGAATATAACGAATCATATCTCATTTTAAAGCTCTGTGAGTCTAGTTTCACCTGAAATTAATCTAGCTTAGTTTTCCTTTGTATAGAAAATGTTATGACCAAAATATCACAGTATGGTCAGAATGTCCTATTTGTAGAAATTTCAAAGAAATGTTTGAAGAAAATCCTACCTTCCTTCAATGGTAAAGCTCATAGCTCCTCTTGTTCTTCACCAAGCAAAACTTCTCCTTTTGCTCCAATTTTTGAATATGTTGTAGTTGGGTTTGAGAGGAAGTGATCTATGTAAAAATATTTGGGTGTTGTTGTAGAAAAAATTTTTGATCCCTCACCTTGAAGCTCACGGTTCTTGGGAGAAAATGAGAGAGCTTTCTTTCCTTTGGCTTGAACACACTCAAGGTTTTTGAGAACGATTGAATAAGTGTTTGTTTTATAGCACTTGCCCCATTTAATCCAAGCCATCCATATTTTCCCAAGATAAATTCCTAGCCATTGATTTTTGTGTCACACAAGAGTTTATTCTCTCTCCACAAGCACTTTCTCTCTCTCACTCTTACGGTTTTGACTCTTCTTCTCACACAACAAGTCACTTTCTCTCACTACACTCTCTTTCTCAAGTCCCACATGTCAAGTCTAATTAAATGCTTCATTAATGTCTTGTCTCCCAACCACCTAATCTAATGGCCCACATTGATTTCTCAAATTTCAAACAAATTTTAATCTTCCACCTCATTGGCACACTTTCCTTGGTCATTAATTGTCTCCAACCCCCTTTTTTTAAAATTGCATAAAAAGTCCTTCTTAAATTTGCGTGAAAATTTCTACCTCGATTTTCGTGTAACGCGCGGTGAGGTCAATTTCGACCCGAAATCTGAGAAATTCAAATTTATCCATTTGATTCAGTTTTTTTGCACTGAATCCAATAGTGTTGGTCTCGCATGTAGATAAAGTCATTTGACCTTCCAAATCGCCCTTAAACGCATTAGGATTTTTAGAACGATTTTATTTTCCGTTTTGCATTTTTACCAAAATTTTCTAAAATTGCGTTTTAACTTAATAAAACATTAATTTAACCTAATTTAGGCTTCCTGAAAAAATTTTAGCGGTTTTACATAGATAGAATTAAATTTGGCTCAGTGAAGACAAATTTTACCCTTCAACAATCTCGTCTAAAATTTTCAAGAGCATTTTAAATCGGAAAAAATTCTGAGTGAATTTTCTCTATATGAAAATGAAAATATTATATTCAAAATAATGAGAAATACAATATACAGTGCACCGAGTGTCGGTGTTACAGAACTAACTAAAAGATTCTGTCATTCTCCAAAGCTATATCAATTTGGCTTTAGGGGATCATTCTCAGCACCTACGATCTCGATTTCAATGAATCCATCTTGAGCATATGCTCTCTGATGCCCCCTCAACCCTTTGTCAGCAAATATCTGTTTAAGAGATTTATTAATGTCAAAAGTGGTCTCCCTTTTTTCATACTTGCTCTCAAGCACATTGGATACAGAGACCGGTATGGAACAGTTAGTCATCTAATCTACCTTTATCTATTGCATTTCAGTGTCTTTCTCCTCAATGGTGGACTTAGCATTGATGACAAAATGAGGCTTATGCAAGGTATACTTGTATTCATAAGCGGCGAGTACTATGTCAAAATTCCTTTTTCAGTCAAGCATTTGGAATAGCAAGCAGTGGATTGAAAGAACCTTGTGCATCTCTAGATAATGCAAAACATATGTATAATCAACTAATCAAGAAAAATAAATATGTGATGGAGCATGTATATATAAATGTGCAATAGAAATAAACAATAAATATAACTATCACATCTATTAGTTTTGTATATTATTACCTTGAGGTCTTACCCTTACTATGCTACTAATCATCAACCTCTTGATCCAACTCTTCTAAGACCTGAAGTACTATTACAACCCAGGATGAATCAAAATCAAACCGCTTGACAAACTAAACCACTATCACATGTCCTTGCTCTGCTAGAGTATTTCATGATTTAGCCAACTAGGTAACCTCCACCTTTTGTGATGGAATACACCCACTAAATTTTGATGACTCACTCTCATTCTTGGAAGATAGCTGCTCCATCAATAGTCAAAGTGGATGCCTCTATACTATCTCTCTCTCCTATTGAAAAGACACAAAATTGGCAATCTCAAAATGTATTGCCCAAAATTATCTTCTAAAGGAAATTCATTTAGTTCAAAAGATAATTAGTCAAATGTTGATCTCCACCACCAGAAATTTACTACTCAAATACAACAACGTCAATCAAAGGTTGTTGTCATTATTGCTTAGCTATAAGTGGACATTCAAACCAAACACAATGAACTCATCTATTTAATCATGACATTTGGCTTTAACTCCAATTGTGCACAAAAGAAATGTGACATAAAAAATCTCTAAATCAAGCTACAGTACTTACAAACAAAACCTAGAATATGTCTACCATGTTAGTACCTAACCTTCCTTTTCCATGTCCCTTACCATCCCCAACCAATTCACCGGTCTATATTGTCTTGGCTAACCAGATATGCCTTAATTCCTCTCATAGAAACCAAAAATACCACCTACGCCTATATCCCTCAAACCTCTTTCACCCAATCATCTCCGATAGATCCTCCTTTGGTTGTACCAAAGACTCGCCAATTATCCTTGATACCATCTGCCAACAAGCCACATAAACATTATTCTTTATCCTCTCATAATCCATAGTTAAAGTTCAACCTGTACCAACACACATCCTTACTCCACAAAAACCACATATGTTGAAACTCTTTCGCCCAAACCTTCAACTTTATGACTTTTAAACACGAAATGCCACCTCACAACCTTTAACACCCTTTCCTACAACTTCCCCTCCGAACTCTCCCATCCTTTCGAACAACCCCTTCATGGTTAATCCAAATCCTGAAGAAATTGATGACCCATAACAAACTAAGCCACAAGACCCTTTACATGTCCTTTTCCTTTTTAACTGAAGCCTCCACTTATCTAGGCTTTTCCATAAATGACCCTTATGTGGATAAATGACATGACAACTTCCTTGAAATCCTCAATTTCAAAGAAATTGAATTTCTAAAAGGCCAACCAATTCAAGCAGTAATTGTTTCAATTCTTGTTAAACCTTGTGAGCAACTCAAATAATGATGGATTAACCTTGATGCTTATCGCCAACAAACTATTATATCTTTTCTTGACATCAATGAGAGCATGTATGTACTTTATGAAGAGTTCATTGGAGATTTACATGCTAAAGATGCAATTTTCAGAGCCAATTACCTTAAAATGCAATGCACTTCCTTCAAGCCAAAACATTTTGAAAAATATTATAAAAGCATGAGCCAGCTATTCCCTTCAAGACGAACTCCAAATCTTGGCACAAATGGTTCAAATATCTTCATTTTAAGAGACAAAAAGGAACCAATAAAACCTCAAGGTACTTTATTTGTGATAAATATTACCATTGTGCCAAAAATTGCCCTTTCAAATCAAAGGAGAAGAAGCTCTTTACTCAAATAAATTCTCTTGGACTAGCAGTCTTTAATGATGAAAACCTTGAGTCACTTTTCTCAATAGATGATGAATATTGTCTTGATGCACTTCTAACCATCTAGATAGATTTCGATGCAAACTTTAGCAGTCTCTCAGACTAACTTTTCTTAATAAGGAGAACTTGAGTCAAACAATAATAACATACTCAGGCGCCCTCTTTTCCAATCACAAAGAAAAAATCAATCCCAATCAGCCCGATCTAAGTAAAGGGGAGAAGCAATTTCGGCTTGCCATAGGCTACACAAGCTTGGGGATAAGCCTCTGCCATCTTGAGGTTTCACTTGATTCTTTTATATGAGTTATCATAGTAGAAATTGCCTAATAGTCATGCTTTCTGATTATGAGTCTCTTTGAATTATGCCATAAGTCCAACTTTCCCTAACTCAAGCTGTCATACTCTCCAAAAAGGCAATCTCCTAGGAATTGCATTCTACAACACAAGCTCTATAACCTCAATTCTCTACCCAAGCATGCTTCTGAAGCATTACTAACAGCCCTGCTCACAAATTTTTAGGGTTACAAATGGTAAATATTTTACCATTAATATCATGAGCAAAACACTTGTTGTCGGACTCCTACCTAATCTCACAATTATCCACAACTTTATGCCTCTAAGCTCCCACAAAAAACTCTACTTATTGGATTTGATATCCTCAAAACCTACTCAACCAATTGGACCCCAAATGGACTGGACTTTAAGATTCTTCAAGAAATCTTACCCCATCGATGCCAACATCTACACCATTCTAAATTGCTACAAATCCTTATGTTCAGTTGAAGGCAAACAAACAATCATGTATCGATTCTCATGAAGATTTCAAAATGAAATGTTCCCACCGCCTTTGAATGAGGTCAGAATTTTTCATTTCTCTGTATCTTAAACCATTGCTTGACTCCACTCCTACTAGGGCTACCCACCCTAGCTTGAAACCTAATAATTATAAGCTTGCTCTTGAGGAACTAGGTAACAAATTCTCTATAAGCATGTCAACCATTCTACATCAATAAATGCTTTGAACAGGTTAAAGGAAAGCTCTGCCTAGTGATCAACAAACGACTTCTTAATCAGTTCCTCATAGATGATAAAATCCCTTTGCCAAGAAAAGAATCACTCTTCTAATACCCCTATTATGCCACCATTTTTAGCAACTTGGATCTCAAAGCAAAATTCTAGCAACTTGGTGTTTCCCCAAAAGATAGCCCCCCATACAGCCTTTTGTATTCCTGACCATCATTTCCAATAGACGATAATGCCTTTTGGATTAAAAATCGCTTCATCAACATTCCAAAAGGCAATATTGAAGATCTGTGGTCCCTTAATCTCACACATTCTTATCTATATCAATGATCTTCTTTTATTTTCATAAATGCTAGAACAACATGAAAACTCCTCCAAAAGTTCCATGATCTTACACTTCAATATGGTATTATGCTTTTTGAAAAGAAAATGGTCATTATAGAGAAGGAGATTGACTTTATTGGTATGAAGATGAAGATGGAAGCCTTTAGCTCTAGCCATACATAGCCATTCTTCTCTAAGAAGGACTTAGATCAAGTAGTTTCTTGGGATAGTCAATTACATAGCCCCCTCTATTGACAAGGTAAGCAAATACACAAATCCTCTTTATATATAACACAAGAAATCTACAATCACTTGCTCTACAAAATGTGGTCAAACAGTACAAAACCTTAAAACATTAGTTACTAAATTGTAGCCTCTCAAAATCCCTAGTTCTGGTCTCAGAATTCTCAAGACTGATGCGAGTAATCATTATTGGAGTGCCATCTTAATATAAGAAACATTTGACAAAGTTAGGCATGCTTGTGGATACAAGAACAAATTTTTCACACCTACTGAGCTCAATTATCACTCCACCATCAAGGAAATCCTTGCAATTAAGGGAGGGGTACAAAAATATAGTTTCACTTTTTATCATATGAGTTTCATGTTGAAATAGATATGTCTTCTTTTCTAATGGCACTAAAATTCAAACAAAAGGATTTTCCATAACCACAGCTACTCCGCCCTGCTCAATGGTTCTTATAATACAAGTTTACTACGTGACATTTCAAAAGTTCAGAAAACACTACTGTAGATCTCTTAAGCCTCTTACCTCCTAAAATGATTCCCCTCAATAGCCTTATTCTATGTTTTACTGCTATTAAACCATTTTTCCTAAATTTCAATATTAATCTTCGCTCTCAAATCCATGATCGATCTCTTCAAAATAGACAAACTCTCTTACTCATAAGTTTCCTTGTGACTTACCTATCTAAATATGACATGATTAATGGCCCGATTCTCAATCTTCTATTTCATGCTATGCAGCCATACCTTACAATACTTGAAATCCATGACAGATGTATCTAGCGTTTCCCCAAAAAAAAGAAATATTCTCATCCACAAGGTGGCTCAACTAAGGAAAATTGACTTTTTAGTCAATACAAAAATTCTTTTAGGTTACTTTCCCGACAACACTTTTCCAAAACAAGAAAGTGAATCCCTCTCCCTCAGATTTTTAATCTTCTTAGAAAATTTAGGAACCAAGAGACATTGCTATCTCAGCTTCAAGTTTAGTATGGACCTTCTCTAAAGATAGTACTAATTCTCAATACAAATTTGCAACATGGTATTCCAGTCCAAGATGGTTCCCTTTTAAGCTACTACACATGCTACGTCATTTTTTTAGGACCTTGCACATGTGCATTATCAACCGCATACCTCAAAAGTGTGTTCTACATTAGTTACTAGATCAAAGAACAAATACATAAGCTGATAATGAACTTTATCCACCTTATTTTCCAAACAAAGTTGAAGACGCTTTGTCTTGTTTCAAACTCTCTTTCACTCTGCTTTGCAATGATTCGGATCACCTTTACAATAGGTTCATGATAAGCCCAATGGTTCGCAATCCACAGATTTGTGTAAGAATGTTAGGAATATATATTTTATTATGTAATTTATTAACGTATGACCAAAATGTCAAGAATAATTTGTGTAAATTGTCATAAATAATTGTCCTGTAAAGAATCTCTTCATAGACATATGTACTTTGTCAGCTGGTTTCCCTAACTTTTGTTAGTATGTTATTTAGTAACTGTTTTATTTATGACATCTTGTAAATTACTTTTTCTAGCTATAAATAGGATACAAGTGAAAGGTTAGGAGAGTCATTTCTTCCCTTCAAATTTCTACCTTTAGCCTCTCTCTCACTCTATCCTCTCTTTAAGCTCTTTCTATAAACCAACATCTCTCTCATAACCCAATTTCTCTCTACACATTCCACTACTACCTCACCACTACACCCTGCTAACTACCTACTTTCTCTTGTACTCTCCACTATCACCTACTATGTTCATACCATCAGCCACTTTCACGCATTATCTCACCATTATCGTTTACCCATTACTATCCACTATTATCCACTATCTCACTACTATCTCCTATCCACTATTACCTACTAACTCAACACTACCTACCCATTATCACTATACTCTCAACTATCTACCCACTTTCACCCACTATCTTACCACTACCTACCTACTATCACTATCACTATCACATTGCTAACACTTTTATTAAACTTAATACTATCCACCCACTAACCTAAACCAATCCATAAACATGTTTATCCCCTCAATAACCACCCTTAAACCCCCTTAGAATTGTTCCAGTATGAATGGTGTCAAAGCCAAAAACTTGTTTGATCTCAAAGTTAAACGGTTGCAACACATCCATTTATCATCTCATCTCAAGTCTAGAATACTTCGTAATCCTAAGAAAAATACTAAGGTCGAGAGGATGTGGTAAAACGTCAAGGATTAGGCCATAAGTCGTATATAGACAAGTTTAAGATTTTCATATTTAGTATTTTCATATAATTTTGTTGTTACTTAGATCTTCTTCCTTCGCATCCTCTTCCGCAGAAAAATGTTCAAATGTTGACTCTTCTTATCAATACAAGTACTATCCAGATAATATTCCCCACAAGAAAAATATCTTCTAAACCCCTATAAACATACCAAAACCCCCCAAAAAATTAGGTTTCAAAAGATCACCAAAATCTTTTCTAAATCACCAAAAGTAGCCAAATAACTAGTTTTTACCGCTTCACTAACCAAGTTATACATGCCAACCACTGAAAAGGAAAATTTCCACTCCCTTGATTTTCCTTTACCACATCTACAAGTCTAGAAGAGAGGTTATACATACCTTCACCTCGAAAAGAGAATGTTATACCTACCATCACTATAGGGATATAACACTTGCCCTAAGTTTCTCATAAAATTTCAAAAATTTGAAAATAGGGTGGAGGACACGTAATATATATCGACCAGTACTTAGAAAATTTCTAGAAGGATGGAGAACACATGAGGACACATGTCAACACCACTTTGTAGACAGATCGACACATAACTCAAGATATTAGACTAAACATACTACCAAGATGTCGACACGAAATATTAGATGTCGACACATTCTTTAGAAATCAAAAGGAATACTAAGCATGCTACCAGATATCGACACGAAAAATCTAGATGTCGACATGTTCTTTAGAAAAAAGGGTTTGACACATTACTTAGATCATTCAACACTGCCTGATGTTGACACAATTATATCATAATGTTGAGACATGCCTTAGAACAAACATAGAACATAGAAGACTGAATGTTGACATATTACTTTTTGATGTCAACACACACTTTAGAATCATGCCATTAGATATCGACATAGAAAAATTAAGATGTCAATACGAGCAATAGAAATTTGTCATTCTAGCATGTCGAATAGCAGATCGAACTTACTCAGCATATGAGTGTTTATCTTTGTTAACCAGTAAAGAAGTAACAATGTTGATACTATAACTTAATGGTCATCTCTGAATAAAAGATTATGAGTTGGTTAAAATTTTAATACGGGTTACCATTCAAAATTAATATTGACTTCTTAAGGATTTAAGTTAAGTCCAAAATATTATTATCTTACTAATCACCGACACAAAGCACAATTAATCATTTGCCTATGAAGTCTAACCTCTTTTATGCAACAAAAGCAAATGATTTGATTAGTTATAAATCTGAGGGAAGCGAAAGCAAATGAAAAGAATAGAGCAATGGGCAAATGTATTTAATAAGGCAGATGAAGAGCATTTATGAGCAACATTCAAAATCGACCTATCAATTCAATAGCTCTCCTTATGTTTTATATATAAATGTTGAAGTTAAGAAGAAATAGAGTGGAAATTGTGTGATTAAATATATATACAACAAACATATTGCATATCCTGTTCTCAAAAAATTCGCATACTATGTTCTCAACTTCTTCTACCATTTATATGTGTAATCTTTCGTAAACCTTAATGTTCTTACATCTAAGGATTGTGGCATCATTCTCCTTTAACATTTTGTATCTCCTATATTGAAAGTCTCAAAAGGCCCTTGAAGAATTCATGGTCTAGAGTTTAGAGAGAGAATTTGGGAAGTTAGTGTTTTGGAAAAACACTATAATAGGTCTAACTTGAACCTCGAATCAATTTTGTACTATTTTGAAAAACAGTAAAAAATCTAGGAGGGTGTATAAGAGTGGATGTACATCAAGTTGGTGGAACTATTATAAAATTTTTGTGTCTCATATCTTTTATTTTTGTTTCTTATATTACCTTTTGTTTTCGTCTTTCACAAATTATAAAAATCTATAAAATCACTTAAAAATAGTCATACAAGCTATTCACACCATCTAAGTTGTTTCACAATTCTCATGAACATTTCAAGACAAAATGTTCCTGATCCCTTGGATGAGGCTAGAATTTTGAATTTCCCTACCTTTCAAACCTTTTCTTGACTCTACTCCTACTAAAGCTAGCCACCCTAGCATAAAACCTAATCATTACAAACTTGTTATTGAGAAACTACAAAGCTTACAAAGCCAAGGGCTTATCATACAAACAAACTCACCATGGGAACGTCAATTATCCTATGTCAATAAGCTCTCCAAGAAAGGAAAACTCTACATGGTAATCAACTACCAATCTCTTAATAAGTTCCTAGTAGATGATAAGTTCCCTCTACCAAAAAAAAAATTACACTTTTCCATACCTCTATCATGCCATAATTTTTAATAAGTTTGATCTCAAAATAGGATTTTGGCAATTTAGTATTTCCTAGAAGATAGGCCCAATACAACCTTTTGTATTCGTGGCCATCATTTCCAATGGATGGTGATGCCTTTTGGATTAAAAATTGCACTATCAAAGTTCCAAAAAGTAGTATTGAAGATCTATGGTCTCGTAATCCCACACATTCTTATCTATATCGATGATCTTATTTATTTTTAGAAATACCAGAATAGCATGCTGATCTCTTTCAAAAGTTTTATGATCTTACAATTCAACCTGGTATCATGCTTTCTAAAAAGAAAATGGTCATTGTAGAGAAATAGTTAGACTCTCTTGATATGAAGATCTAAGATGGGCACATACAGCCATCATTCTCCAAGATTTTCTAGATCAACTCATGACAAGGACTTAAATCTCATAGTTTCTTGGGATAATTACATGGCCCTATTTTTTGAAATGGTAAGCAAATATACAAACACTCTTTCTGTACAATTCAAGAAATTTATAGTCCCTTGATTTACAAAATGCACTTAAGTGGTATAAAAACTCAAACCATTAGCTACTAAATTACTACTTCTTAAAAGCTTAGCTCAGATCTCAAAATTCTCAAAACTAATATGAGAGATCATTATTGGAGTGTCATCTCAATTGAAGAAACCCTTGACAAAGTCAGACATGTTTGTGGATACAAGAGCAAATCTTTCATATCTTTTGAGCTCAATTATTATTCCACTGTCAAGGAAATCCTTGCAGTTAAGTGAGGGATATAGAAATTTCAGTTTTATATTTTATTATATGATTTTCATGTTAAAGTGGATGTGTCCTCTCTCCTGGCGGCACTAAATTCAAACAAAAGGATTTTCCATAGCCACAGCTGCTCTGCCTTACTCAATGGTCCTTACAATACCATTTTACTATGAGACATGTCAACAGTTCTAAAAGTACTATTGTATATCTCCTGAGCCACTTGCCTCTTAAAAAGATTCTCATCAACAACCTCATCCCATGCGTTGTTGTTATTCAACCATTTTTCCTAAATTTGGATAATAATCTTTGCTTCCAAATCGAATTGCGAAAAGTTATTCTTTGATGGCAATCCCTCGTTATAGAAAAGTATTTTTTTCAAAATATAAATATGTAATACAAGTTCCTAACTATGAACATAGTTGAAATTAATATTTGAGATTATTTTGAAATTTTTTTAGGAAATATATTTTACAAAATTATTTAGAAACTATGTTTCAAGTATAAGGTTTTATATTAGTATTCTTAGAAAAATGTTTATAATCATCTATAAACTATTTTAAAAATAATTGAAAGTTACTTTAAATATTTTGAAAATTTCTATGAAATTCAAAAAATGATTTGGATTTGTTTTTAATAAAGAACTTTTACAAAAATTTTCAGAATCATTTGAGAAAAATTATGTTAAGTTAAACTACGAAATGATTTGAAAAACATTTACAAATACCTTTTTATTTTGATAAAAATTTACTTGATATACTATAGAAAATGATTTGCGAACTCTTCAACATAAAAAAGTAAAGTACCTTAGAAATTTATTGGAAAATAATTTGAAAATCCTTCGACACTATTTTCAAAATACAAAGAAATGATTTTCGATCATAGCAACATATTGTCTCATTAAAAAATCAATTGTGATATTTAACAAGTAAAAATGTACAAATTAATTTTTAAATGTCTGATATTTGTTTATTGCCTTTCACTTGAAGTCATCTATTATAATGCTAATAATTTGTTATTTGACTCTTCTTTTAGGATGACCTTTCTAACTTATCTTTTGAGAAAACTTTTGATTAAGTTTCTAGTTTGGAGTTAATTTAACAGCGAGCACTTCAAAAATATAGGTAATAAGAGAATAAGTCTTGAACAAATCAAGTGTTTTCTATCTTTTATTAGGATTTGATATTCAACTAATATTGTTGTCCGAAATAAATCAAATGTTTGAAATTAAGTTATATTTTGAAGTATGCAAATTTATATATTTTGGTAAAATTATTTGTGAAACACCTTAATTTTGAATGGTGTGAGGACCCAAGATTTCAAGAGAAGAGATAGTCTTGCATTAGCATTTGTATTGCATAAACATCAACATTTCATGGCATGTCTAATGCCTTATAACATGATAGTAGTGTATAAGCATATCTAGCATGCAATTTCAATGCTATCATATGCATGTAGGTAGAATTGGACCTTATATTCGAGCTCATAATCTAGAAATGTATTAGAGAGACCACCTAGTATTGTCAAATATTATCCAAAATTTTAGTGAGCAAAAAAGATTAGTTTGAGGGGTTAGCGTCTATGCATATCCATGGACTCCACAAGCGAGGGAGTTAAGAGCTGAAATTTTGTAACATGCTAGCTCAAAGGGAGTATGAAAAGCTAACCAAAAATGTCAAAGGTTGGAGATGGCTTGGTACTTGCATAGATACAACCAGTTTGTATTTATATAACTCACGAGTGTTTTCCTATGAGAATATGAGGACCATAGAGGAGGAGTTTTGTCCTTGCAGCTATGGAGAATAGGCATGACAGGTGTGTATGCTTGCATACACAAGCAACTGTTGCACACATAACTATGCACATTGCATTTTACCCCATTTTTACCCTAGTGTATGGATGACCTTAAGGACCCTTTTTCAAGCCATACTAAACCTAGAATATTGATGACCTTATATGTCTAATTTCATGACCTGTTGGACTAAGTTAAGCATCAGTTATCTACGAATTTCTTGTACTTGTTGTGTTGGTTTTATTATGATTTATGAGTGATGTATGAAGTACTAATATGCAGGTATGAATGAAAAAAAATGATTACAACTTGAGACTGTTAGAAAAATGGCATAATTTCCATACTCTTGAATTTGTTAATGACATGGTTGATAATAAAAACTCTTTAAAAGTTAATTAACACACTACAAAACAAATACCTTATCGAGATGGATGAAAACTGTCTACTATACCTAATTAAACTGTCGATGCAACCTTCTCCAATGGGTGGACCTTCAATTGGCTATACACCAGTTTAGATAAATTTATCATGACAGTTTTGGTCATTGTTGGAGTATGTCCTGGATCTATATGGATGATTAGAAAAGTATTGATAAAAATTATTATTTTTTATTATCGGTTTTAAAAATATTGATAAAACTTACTATTTTTTATTGTCGGTTATCACATGTGTTAAAAAATATTACTATCTTTATCATCAGTTACCATAACTGTTAAGAATTGTTATTGCTATTTATCGTCGGTAACCATATATGTTAGGAAATGTTATTACCTTTTTTATCGTTGATTATCATAATTATTAATAAATGCTACTACCTTTATCATCAATCATATAACCGATAAGAATTGTTATTGCTATTTATCGTCATTAACCATATATATTAGAAAATGTTACTACCTTTTATCGTCAGATACACAAACGTTATGAGCTACGCTTTTATCGTAGGTTACACAAGTGTTAGGAAATGTTATTAACTTTTATCGTGGTTACCACGTCGGTTAGATTTAGAAAAGTTACAGTCATTTATTATCAATTATCATATGTGTTAGTATAAGTTAATGTCTTGTATTGTCGATTACCACAAGTGTTAGAAAATGTTACTCTTTTTTATCGTGGGCTAGAAAAGGGTTATGAAATATTATTAACTTTTATTGTCGGTTACTACATATGTTAGTATAACTTACTATCTTGTATTATCAGTTACCATAAGTATTAAAAAATGTTACTACTTTTATTGTTCACTAAAAAAAGATTAGGAAATAACTTTTATCATCAGTTACGATAAATATTAGTATAAGTTACTATTTGTATCATCGGTTACTATAAGTGTCAAGCTACTACATATATTAGTATAAGTTACTACCTTTATCATCGGTTACTATAAGTGTCAGGAAATGTTACTATTTTATCATTGGTAATACAAGTATTAGAAACTCTACTCTTTGTCTTGATTTGATTTGAAAAGGGTTAGAGAAAATTATTGTCTTTTATGCATCATTATGATAACCACAAATGTTAGGAAATGTTATCATCTTCGCTTACTACAAGTAATTGGAAAGATTACTACCCTTTTATCGTTGGTTATCAAAATGTTGGAAATGTTAAGAAATATTAAAGAATATAAAATAAAGAAATTATCAAAATAATATAAATGTAATTCTCGTATTAATAAGAATGATTGATACATTGATAGGATAACAAAAAAAAAGATTGCATATCTCACAACTGCATATCTTCTGATTCTGAGATGCTCATGCCAAAAATGCTTTACTTCAATTACCAAAAATGTTACCATCATAATTTGAAAACACAGCCCAGCATCAACCTTCATATCAATCTATTCATAAAAATAAGTAATTAAATGAATATAATATAATAGTACATTGTAAAAAATGATTGTAAATGAAAATATTACCTTTTAGGATGGAGTCAGGTGGTGATGATGTGATGGTTGGCTTCTATGTGTACTCCCAGCATCTAGTATTGGAGAAAACTAACAATACAAATAATTTCGATTATTATTCAAAAATAAAAGTGAAATTAGTAAGATTATAATGAAAACCAGAGAAATGACATTCGTATCTAAACACCGGCAATAATCCTTGCTTTACCAGCCACGTTCATCAATTTGTCTTGTTGTCTACTTCCGACATGCATAGCAACATGCATAAGAATGTTGTTCACCAAATTAGTACGATTATGATTTTGTTCCATTAATTATTCCATCATAATAGTCATATTTTCATTTTTAGATCTGATTGAATGCACATATTATGATGGAGTTGTAACTTTCTCTACACATCTGATTCTGCCTCTCAAATCAGACTCTTTAACTTTAGATACGATATGACTTTTACAAGATAAATTCGAACTTTCTACTTACCCGTCTTCACTCTCAATAGACTTCATTTCATTCTTCATCATCTTTTGTGAGAAGTAAATGAATCAAACATTAATGTCTATAAACATATCAATTAGAATTACATAAAAATAGTCATCCATACACGACTTCTGATATTTTCGTATAAACTAAACTGTTATCTGATCGGATTCTACTTATAATATAAAGTTTATCTTTACAAAGTTTTATCCCAAATTGTATCGTCTGAAATGAAAAAATGGTTCCACTTTGAAGTATTTAAAGTATTATGTAGTAAAATTAATTATAAGTAATATGATTTTTGTATCATATGGGTTTTTTTTTTAGCTTGTCAAGTTGCATCAATCAATGAGAGATAAATTAAATATTTTTGGATTATCACTTTTGGAACGAGAGGTTCCACAAAATAAATAATTGAAAAGGTAATAACACAATTATTTTTCATGTCCTCAAGTAGGGTATTACTAGAGGGGCAACATGAACAAATGTGCATAGGTCAAAAACAAAGCAATTAATATGTATTTGGTGATTTTTCTTAACAAATGTTGTATTTGTTTTAAAATAAAACCTTAATTATTTAGTAGAATTAATTGGAATCAAAATACTAGATTATATTTTAGAAACCAAAATTAACCACTCCCTAATTTAACAAACCTTATTTTAACTGCTCCCTAATTTGGAAGCTATTTTTTTATAACAACTTTGCCAACATTTTCTATAGTTTTAATAACTAAATTTTGTATAGATTGCCTATAGAAATTACAATTAATCTTACCTTGAATTCTCTAAATAAAGAGAGAATTATTTGAAAGCTCAATAATCACAATAGTAACTTAGGACTGTGTTGTATCGAATTCGACTACCCATCAATTCTTTTGCATACACTTTTTTTGGTACAGCGACAAGAACACTAGCTTCTAAATGAAGTCAAGCCTCAAATATCATGTGATAATGCCGGATACACCTCCTGAGGGGGAGGCAATAGTTCATGGATCCCATAAGGAAGCAAGTGACCTAGATGGCTTAATATGTCTGTACAAGTATTTCCTTCTCTTGCGACAAATTGGACGGAATGAACCCTCGCGAGCTACATTAACTAGTTACATTCTTGAAGGATGTTATACATTAGGTGATGACGATTAGGTTCCCCAGTGAGAGCCAACACTAGAATTGCCAAATCCAGCTCAAGGACCATCGAGGGGAGTTTAGCACAAGGACAAGTAAAAGACTCTCTCTAACTCCATAATTCTACCATGAAAGGATCAGTGATACCCAACTTACAAGTGAAGTCTCAAACCCATAATCCATACTCATCCCGAATATGACACCCACCTTGTCAATCCAGAAATAAGGCTCATTGATCCATCTGTATTCAATTTAAGGACACCCGCTAGAAGGGGAATTTATATAATCCACTTGCCCACCTGCGGAGGAGGGGAAGACTCACTCAAGAATGTCGTCCATCCATCATGAGCATAATGGTTAGCCGTAGTCACTACATGGTCTATGGAGAAGGATCCTCCCTAAAAAACCACACGGCATCTCTCCTTCCAATTCAACAAGAGGAAACAATTTTGTGCTAACCAAACCTTCTCCTACCTCCTGGAGAACACAAGGTTGGCCAAATATGAAGCTCTAGTAATCCTGAACCATACTTGCCGAGTAACCACACAATTTCTAAAGAGATGGAATAAGGCTTCAGGCAATTCTTTGCAAAGAGGTATGGAAGATTTGCCACAATTCTCTATCGAAAAAGAGTGTCATTCGTCATTACATTGTTATGAAGCAAAAGCCAAACCATAAAAATCCACTCTTGACACCTCAACTGCCATAACCACCTCCAATTCCCAGATGGACTCATTGAAATCTCCCATATACAAAGAGCAAGGTAAGTCAATCGTACTGAGAATATCTTGGATGGGTCCCAATCCAATAGATATGATCATGTATTTGGGTCCCAAGGAATAGGAATCGCCTTAATCTCTTCGATGATGGCAGCCAAGAGAAGTGCCTCAAGATCGAATAAATCCTAAACCCTACCTGGGGTGATAAATCGGTAATCATACATATCAGCCAACTTCGGGGGAATTTCTCTATGGATCCTGTAAGCTAATGAGGCCAAACCCACCCAAGTGTCCTCCTAGAAGTGAATGGTCTCCCACTTCCCACTCTCCAAGTGATACTGCTCATAAGTAGATCCTGAACCCTTAAAATACACCTCCACAACAGCGAGTAGATAGAAGAACGAGGACAACTTAGCAAGTTCTTCCAACCATAGTATTTACCCCTGAGAAGCCTCATCCCATAAAGACAATTCCCTGGACATGAGTCTCTAACATAGTTTTGCAAGAAGAGCCCTACTCATATTCCTTGCGGATTAAATACCTAGCCCCCTTGATCCTTCGATTGACAGACTACCTCCCATCTAATAGCATGAACTTGATGCATGCTATTTGCCTCTCCCCAAAGAAACTTGTGATTAATTATGTCCAACTGGCTACAAAGCTAATCAGATAATCAAGAAGATTGAAACACATAAGTGGACATAGCAGAGGCAACAGACTTGATAAGAGTAAGGTAACCTATTATACTTAGTGACTTAACATTCCACTCTGCATTCTTATTTCAGATTCTCTCAACCAAATACTGATAGTCAGATAGACCAACTCTGTCATGAATGAGAGGAATCCTAGGTAATCTCCCAAATATTCCGTGAGTAGGACGCAACACTGGTCTGCTAGACTCCTCTTCAAGGCTAAAGGGCCACATGAGAAAACAAAAGGGTTGGATTTCCTAGTGTTAAGAGACAAGCCACTTCGATCCATGAAAATCCTAAGACAATCAAGGAGCATTCCCAGTGTCCTGGGGTTGATTTCCTAGTTGGACCTCGATTCATCTTTGAATCGAGGTCCAACTACCATATTCAACTTTATTCTAAATCATATGAAATAATTTTTCTATAATTATAATGAACAACTATGGAGATAGAGATCACTCTATCTTAATCCCTTCCCTAACCCGAAATCAGGAAGGGCGTTGCCATTCCACAGGAGAGCAGATTGGGCATGAGTCACTACAAGTATAATCAAACAAACTAGCTGGGTAGGGAAATGGAAATCATGAAAAGTTTATCCAAGAAAGGTCCAACTGATACTATCATACGTCTTATGAAAATCAATTTTCATAACCATTTTCCAATGCTTACCCTCGAAAGTACAGATAGAGTACAGTATTTCCTACATGATATTAATGTTATTGGAAGTACCATGATTTGGTAGGAAGCTGCTCAAATAAAAACCAATCACTTTCTAAAGAATAGGCCTGAGACAGAAAATCAAAACCTTAGATAGGACCTTATAACTCATATTAAAAAAGCTCATAGTCCTAAATTCAATCAGGCTACTCGAATGTTCCACCTTCAAAATTAAAACAATAAATACACGGAGGAACTCCGAGGGAAAGTATCCATCATAAAAGGCCCTCTCAATGAATCAAAAGAGAGCCGATACAGAACCTCTCACATCATCTGTTAAAAGACTAGCTGAATAGCATGAGTTCCAAAGCTTGTAACCCCTTTATAGAGAAAACCACAAATTTCACTTCGGATAGATCAATAGGTCTATCAAGGCTAACTAATTGGTATGGTCCATGGTCATTTGCCCCTTCCAATCATTCCCTGCAACCACACTGATCGGAGATCCCTCAAACAAAGCCCTAAAATACTTTATCGTATGCTTTTTTAGTTGTTGTTGATTGAAACTCCATTCTTCATTGATTTTAAGGCAAGATATCTGATTACGACTACTTCTAACTCGGGGTGTTAATGACACCGAGTAGTGTCACGGGTACCCGTGACACTACCCGTTCAAAGCTCGAGCCCAAGCTCGAGCTTGAGTAGCTGGGTATCGAGCTCGAGCTTGAGTCCAACTATGTCGAGCTCAAAAACTCGATGAGCTACCCGAAATATTTTAATTTTTTTAAAAAAATAATTTTTATATGTAATTATATTTTTAAAAAAAACAAATTTATATATAAAATTCTATTTTTAGGTATATTTTTTAAATATATTATCTGTACCACCCGACGATACTATCCAACGACACTACCCGATGACACCTAACGACACTTCGAGCTTGATCTTGAGCTTGAGCTCGAAAAATACAAACTCGGCGACCTCAGCTCGAGCTCACCTAAAGCTGGGTATTGTGATACCCGAGCTCGACCCGGGTGTCATAACACCCTTACTTTTGACTAAAGTAGACAGATGATAAAGCTGGGTATTGCGGTTACCTTGGCAAAACCACTATAATCTGGACTTTTAGTTCTATAAAATTTCCTCCATATCCAAAATCCTTCTAGCCTATCCAAGAAGTCAAAAGAAGAATAGCCCCTAGGACATTGAATCCCCCATAAATGGGCCTCCAATCACTGCTTCCTATAAATATGTTCCCAAAAACCTATTTGTTCCAATCCACAATGCCTCAAAGGTGGCCATAATGGAATGAAGTAATGAGGCCTCACCATCTCTCTCACACCAAGTAGCTGAGAACATTGGGCAAACTGCGAGTGCTGTAGCCAAGTTGCTTGAAATCTAAACATGCTTCCCTTCAAATCTAGAGGAGGATAGGGTGATGGTCTTTGCGCAATCACGGTAGGTTAACTACTTTTGTCTTTGGGAATTTAAAATAGCTCACCTCATTACCCAAAACCCAATCGATCTATTCTCTGAGGGTTACCATCCATCCCTCCTCTCTTACTCAAGTGAAGGGACTCCTTGTCACTCCCAGATCATGCGGATTACATTTTTCCCACCAATCCCAAAAATGGTTTGCCCGAACCATAACTCTAATAGTCTTATTACTTATCTCTGACATCTCAACTGTATCATTAAAATCTCCAAAGACAAACCAAGCATTAGATATGGAATATACCCAGAATATCCCTCGTTCTATTTTTTTTTTTATCTTTGTGAGGCTAAAAGTGATGAAGCATTCGATCTACCCACCTGTAACCAGTAGTTAATCAACTGATCAGTATTGTAAATTACCTCTGTATCCCCTATTGTTGTCTTCCACACCAACCACAAACCACCTCGAAAACAAAAAGCCACTACCACGTATTCTCTATCATAACCCATGTTCCTTAAAAATAATAACCCAGGAGGCGAGGGGAACCACTTTTTGTCTTAGTTCAACAAATTGCATTTGGCACATTCTTCCTAATTAACACCTTAACAACCTTATAAAGCTGGGGGTTATTTCCCCCACCCCCATTCCAAGCAAGTACTATACAATTAATTAACATAAGCCAATATATTAGGTAGACATAGCTTCTAGGCCAAACTGGCATCATCAATCAACATATCACCTTCCTTATCCTTCATAAGGTAGAGGGCCTTTTCCCTACCAGTCCTTGCCACTGACTGCAAACTCACCATTTGAGTTACTGGGGTCTCTCAATCCATATGATCACTCCCCATAAGTGATTCTACAGCCATG
Source organism: Dillenia suffruticosa (assembly GCA_033439265.1). Classification (NCBI taxonomy): domain Eukaryota; kingdom Viridiplantae; phylum Streptophyta; class Magnoliopsida; order Dilleniales; family Dilleniaceae; genus Dillenia; species Dillenia suffruticosa. Next base: position 9,927,703 of record JAVTVX010000016.1, on the reverse strand, counting down.
GCATCCTTATCCTGATTTGCTTTGCGAGTATCTACAATCCTAATGCGATCTTCTTCCCATGAGAAGCTCTCGGCAATAAGGATGAACTTACAAAATCCAGCACTCTAGGCTTGGCATGGCATCTCGAGTTGCAATCACCAGTAGAGGAGGAGGAAGGTTTGCCATAGTTACTATAGTTGGGTGTGCTATTGAAGGAGGCATGAGAGCAAGGGAAGATACCGGAGAAGATGAGGACATCGGCCCTTCCATGGCAGCTTGATTGTAGTGATGTCCAAGAAGTAGCCAAGGGGATAGTAGTCACTGACCAACTGAACTCCAAATAGATATTGCAATGTTGGGCTAAAGATTCGCTAGAGGAAATTGATGGACCAGATGTGTTGTCTTTGATTCAATACTTTCAAAAGCAGTGGAGTGGATCAGGTTGATCCCAACACCCGGGGCACTGATGGGTCTCACCCATGGGCCGGGAGCACTGCAAGGGCAAATTGAGTTTCAATCTAGGCCAGATAGGCCTTTTATGCTTTTACCCCATTTCCTTGTGCCAACACTTGGGCCACTAAGTCCCATCTCCTTCCCTCGGTCCTATAACATTTCCTACTCCTAATTCAAACCATTACTTGCCAAAACTTCCTCCCCACCATTCATGGTAGACAATCCTTCATTTTCCTCCATCAATCCCATTAATTGCTCATAGCAGTTAGGCATAGGATTACTTGTCGGAGAATCCACCCCAATCGCCTTCTGTCCTCATTGCTAGGGCTTCCTCTAGACCTGCATCCAAGGTCCAAAGGTAGCCACTTCCGCAAGAGAGCTGTTGCTCAAAGAAACCGGGGGCTGTAATTGATAGCCGCCTGACCAATCATTTACCATGCCTGTGCTAGCATTCTCACTCCCTTCTCTACCAAACTCCTTTGAGTGCCCTACACATCCACATTCAAAACAAATTTCATGTAACCCTTCATGCTCCACCTTTTGCAAATGTTTTCTTTTTCGTAATCGTGGTAGCAGGTGCTTATTCCAGTCTAATTCCACACAAAATCAGGCAAATTTTCCTATGGATACAGTGGTTGTATTCACATATACAATTAATGGTCCACCCAATTTCTTCTTGATACTAAACAGAAGCTCCTCGTCAAACAATTCAATGGGGAGCTCTGATAGGCGAATCCACACGACGGTTCTGGTGATTGCAAATTTTGAATGCACGAACCATGATATCCACTTCATCATGGATAACCCAAGGACCTTTGGTAAGAGCACAAACAAAGTTTGATTGAAAAGAAAATTTGGCCTAATAAAAGCCTCACCCATGTCAATCAACTCAATTTCACCTTCAATTTGCCATAGAGCCAAAATTCTTGTATGCAATAGGTTGTAACATACCATTTGACCCCATAATTTCACAATTACTGATTGCTTCCACATGCTTCTAAGCAATTTTAGTTGTTCATCGAACACTGGCAAAGAAAGGATCGATGGGTCCATGAAAGCAGCATCATCAACTTCTATATCTCCCTCTACTGCATCCATCTCGTCTTTCGAGTCAAATTGAAGCAAATCCCCTACAATTTTGATGAATGGTCTAGACCGAGGAAAGTTTCCTTGAAACCCTTACAAACCACCGGATGCTCCTCCCCATCATTCCCTTTCACCTTCTTTGTACTTCTATGGAGGTGATCATCCTCCTCCACCTACGGTCATCGAGAATCTTCCTCCTTACCATTGCCATGGACAAGGGAAGAAAGGGTACCAAGAGTCATAGTCGTAGTCACCATATTATTTTACATACACTAATGCACTTTATAGAAAGCATACATAATTGCGTACCTTTCTCCAAATAGCTTAATAAAGATTAGTTATCTTTTGAACATATGATTATATAGAAGTTTTATATAGAAGCTTACTAATTTCATAAATGTAACTGATAAACAATCAATAACTCAACTTTTAATTTCAGACAATTAATAATGTAATAGAATTAAATAGATTTCAAGTGGAATTCAAAGAAATACATTATACATTCAAATTAAGAACAATGGAAAATAGAAAAAACAAAATCCTCTTAGCTCATTTTTTGGGAAATAAAGATAAACTCTTATATCTAATTCTCAAAACAATACGTTTACTAAACTTGTAATGAACGCATAATCATCATTACAAATTATAAATTCTCTAATATGAGGGAGATAACTGCGGCGATAGCCACAATGTAAAAATAAGATGGAAAGCCAAAATCTCCATTGAGCTAGAGCAGTACATGCTTCTTGCGGAGTCAAATGAATCACAAGAAGCTCTATATAAATAATCAAATGGAGTCTTGACACAATTTTATTATCATCACAAAGTGGAGAAAAAAGATAGAATTGGAGAGGGGGAGGGACTTAGTCGTTAAAGGAAGAAAAACAAAAACGCCATCATAAATTTGAGATGCTAATAATCAAAATCAATTTAATCAAAATTAAAAGTTTAAATGATATATATAATGGTAGTATAAAAAATTTGTTATTCGATTAGAAAAATATTGAAAAAAATGATTATATCATATAGAAACTTATATACATATATATATGCTTTGAGTATTCCAATTTTGGTACAATTTAGTTATTCAGTCTAGTTTTTTCATTTAAAAGTGCAAGGGGAAATCCTAATTATATGGTTAAAAAATAAATAATCTCCATTTTAATTTCCTTGCAACCTATTTGTGGTCTAAATGCTTGACAAGCTACACTTAGAGCTATTTTTTTCTATCTATCACTTTAAAATCATTATCCAAGATGACAATTTTAGACGGTTTGAAATTTAAATAAAAGTTAGTAAAAATTTCTTATGAAAATCGAAATTAGTTAAATTCATATGGCGAAAAACTATTATTTTAGGTGATCGTTTTAAAACTTTATGTAAATAGCATAATATACCTGGTCAAATTTTTAAAACTATTAATAGTTTGTGAAGACTCTAAAATGGGGATTACAAATAATTTTTTAATCTTATTTTTAGTATTTTTTTTTTGAGAAATAATGCTATTTTGCATTCATTTTTATCTAATTTTATCTAAATTAATTGACTTTTTGATTAAATGAATCAAACGTTATATCACAATTCAAATCAGAATTTTTTATAAATCATCATATTTTTACAAATTTAAATAAATAATTAATTAGGATAACCTCTTGTATAATAAGTATTTATTTATTTATTTATTTATTTATTTATTTATTTTTCAAACTTGTCAAATAAGCTTTCTTATATTCATTTATCCTTTATTTTTATTATTATTTTCAGCCCTAAAATTTAAGGTGTCCCTTTCCTGCCGTTGTCCAACCAAACAGGGCCTTGGTTGCGAAGCATGAAGTGGTATTCACCGATGGAGAAATAAATAAAACACCGCCTTTTTCGGAAAAAGAAAGAAAGGAAAATTGCACCTTAAGGCCAGATTCTGCTCCCCAGATCAAAAGTTCTCATTCCTCACGTCCCTTCACAATATAGAGAGAGAATAACGGGAACAACGAATCATAAGGAGCTTTGCATCACAATTGATAGCTGAAATTCTTTCAAGTGCTAGGGTTAGGGTTTCATTACCCTTTCTTTACTTTCTGTGATCAAACATATTCTTTTTCCTTGGAATCAGTGCCAGTTGTTGTTTCATCTCTTACTTTTTCTTTCACTTTGTTGGAGTAGGTGGTTGATTTTAGGGTTTTGGAATTCATCTGCGACATGAGGATATTGCGGAGGGCTTTTTGTGATATCATGATTTTGATTTAGTTTTGGCAAGTGTTCAAGGTTGGAGAGAATGTCTACTCGAGAGGTCAGAAGAGTCTCTCGCCAAGATATACAATTGGTGAGTTTCTTTGCCTTTTAATTTTCTGTCTCACTGCTAATTTGATCATGCCAATTGTAAGAATTTTTAGCCAACCAAAACCCATGTTAGACCTTTGATGATTATTCAATAAAAAGTTGAATTTTGATTTCGCTTTGTGCTTTTCAATTGTTGCAAAGGATATAGTCATGTGATCTATGAACAGTACTGTGTTTTGCTGCTTTAATTTCACATGTTTGTGATTAAAACAATTGTCATGTCAAAACCATAGATCAAACTTCTACATCCTTGCAAAGTTATGCCCGTCAATACAAGTATTATATCCCGTAGGTTTTTCCAGTTCTTCTCTAGTCTCTGATTGTAATTTGCATAATATACTTTTGCATTATTTATATAATGCATTAAGTTTTATTATGCAATCTGGGATGAAATTTAAACCTGTGCTGAAGAAAAGACTAATACCTCGATTTGATTGGGTGTGCCTCCTAGGTGGGATTGTATAGAATTCGATCTTCCCCGCTTCCCTTAAGGGCCTATCCTTAAGTTTGGAATCTGCACAGTATGCCTGAGGTCTTCTACTAACAAGCTTGAATTGTTTCATTGAATAATTCATATTGTTACATCATTTTACATCCTCTTCTTTCATGGTCGTTTTCTTCCTGACATGATTTTTTTTTGCTCAAGATTGTAAGGTTATCTTGTCCATTGTTGTGCATAATATTTTTGTATCCATGTTGATCTAAGTGGGATTGGTAGTAGGAAGTAAATTCCCTTAAAATGCTCATGTCCTTTTATAAATTGTCACTAGGAGTTCTTGTTTCCTAATACATGACACTTTTTGAGTTCTCTCCTCTTTTAATGCTGCTGTTTTGTTTATTAGATCTTTTTGTGATCTTTAGAACCTTGGTGCTTAGATTACATATGCTCTCTATTGTATAAAAAGAGCTTTTGAGAAAAGAGAGTGGCAAGAGAACCAAAGCAATAGAAATTCATATTAGACTTAACCTTTTACTTATTTAGTTTCTCATGTTTTGGTGATAGCAGTGACATTGGAATTGGAAAAGTTGCATTATATAGTAAGGTCCCCAAGAAGTAAGGACCATTTGCAATGTATCCTTAAATATCTTCATTTCTTTCATTGAGTTGTAAAACTGGAGGATCTCATGGACTTTCAAAATTTGGTCTAAAATTTTACTAGGATTTGCATCCTATGTATTATATGACCTTCATTGACTGTTACAAACATAACACAAACACATCTAAAATTTACTAATTGCTTTGTAACTTCAGAAACTGCAATGCAAGAATGATGTTAAATTTTTTTTTTTTTAACAGATTTCATGTGCTTGAAGTATCTTTATAATTGTTGATGGTCATATGATACATAAGACCAGCTTTTCAGTATTTAGTCACTCCTTGTATGAATTATTAAGGTTCAAGGGCCTGATTAGAAATTGAAAGTTTAGTTAACTTGTGTGTGGATGACTCACCCAAAATTGATTTATATGAATCTTGGAAAACTTCTCAGCAAATCTCGTAGTTGATCATTTGGCTCTAATGCTATGGCTTGAAGAGTGTTGTTTTTAGCCTTCAAATGTGTGGCATTAGAATTTTTATGCACTGCATGTACAAATATTGCCAAATGTTTTTGTCTGCATGGATTCCAATTCTTTTATTTGTTCAAAGTCAAGTAATAATGGGAAACCTCCAATTAGACACATTGATTATGGAACCTGTTAAGAGAGGGCAATTCTTTGCCCCGGGGGGGGGGGGAACCAATGTACATAAAGAGACTAGGGCGTGGAAATAAGAGAGAATTAGAGGGAAACCAAGCAGAAGTAAAAGAAAAGTTCGAGGAAGTTCATTTAATGCCCAATATTCAGTTGGCAGAAGTAAAAGAAAAGTTCAAGGAAGTTCATTTAATGCTCAATATTCAGTTGAGTCAACTGTGGAGCAAATAATGTCATCTGTTATTTGTAGGCAAATGATATGAAGTGATAATATAATCATAATCAGATTCTAAACAAATTCCTACATCGACACTTTCTCAAGATCTTTTAACCGTAATTGCATAGATTGTCAAAATCTGTATTACGATTTACAGTGTAAATGTGTTGGGCTAACTAATTATAGTTAAGAAGAGTGTTAAACTGTCTGAATTGTGTATGAAGTTAGGTTTCCACAATAAAGTCTCGTCGGACTTTGGAAATTGTTGTAAATTGAGATGTTATTTGTGAGAATTTGTTTAGTGTTTTTGATGAATTTTATGCCATTGGGGTAGTGGGTAAGTGTATGAACTCAACCTTTATTACACTTATACCTGAGAATCTTAGGTAGTGGGTAATTGAGACTATTTTATTTTTTAATAATTAGAGTGCTTTTATTAGTGGTGGACAGATTTTTGCTGCAGCTTTTGTGTCCGTTTAGGTTGTTGATTTTGTCAGAAAAATGATAGAGGTGTTGTCTTCAAACTAGACTTTGAGAAAGCTTATGGTAGGGTGAGTTGAAGCTTCCTAGAAAATGCGTTAGAGAATAAGGTGTTTGGAACTCGGTGGAGAAGGCGGCTTAGAGGGTATTTGAGTTCGGCTACTTCTTGCTCATTATTAATACAGAGCCGAAAACTTGGTTCTCAACTCAAGTGGGTTAAGGAAGGGAGATCCTCTTTCTTCTTTTATTAGTGGCAGACAGATTTTAGATTTAGCCTTTGAGACTGAGGTTGAAAATGATAAAGGTGTTGTTTTGAAACTAAACTTTGAGAAAATTTATGGAGTGAGTTGGATCTTCCTAGATAATGAGTTGGAGAATAAGGGTTTGGAACTTGGTGTAGAAGATAGCTTAGAGGTTGTTTGAGTTCGGCTGCTTCTCTATCATTATTAGTGGAGAGCTGAAAAACTTTGTTCTCAACCTTGCATGGGTTGACGCTGGGAGACCCTGTTTCTCCTTTTCTTTTTAGTCTAGTGGTAGATCTTTTGACTAGATTGCTTAAGAAATGGATTTGTGCTAATATTTTTTAGGTCTTTGGATAGGGAGTGATGACATGGATGTGTCTATCTTCAGTTTGCGAATGATACTATTCTTTTCCTTAAAAAGGATACCGAGAGTTTTAGGATATGATTACTTTTGTTACTACTTTGGAGAGAATTTCTTGGCTTAAAATTAGTATCTCAAAGATTGAGCTTTTTGGTTTAAATGTCCCTAGTGACATTCTTCATCACTTTCAGTATTAGTAATTGTGTGAAGAGGTAGTGACATATTTCCTATTTGAGGTTTCTTTTGGGAGGTAATCCTATGAGTGTTCAGTTTTGGGATTCTATTGTAAACATAATTTGTAGAAGAGTGGTTTTTTTTTTCCTTAATAATCTTAGGTGCCCTTATTTTTTGCTTGTTGTCTAGTATTTCCTTATATTTTCTCTCTGCTTTTAAGATTCGAGTCCAGGTAGTGAATAAGGTTGAAAAGCTAACGAAAGACTTTATTTGGTCTAGGAGTGGGATGGATAAAAAGAATATTTGGTTTGTTGGGTTCTATCTAAATTTAAATTTGAGGTTGAGTTAGGTTCCGATAATATGTTACCCAAAAACATCTCTTTGGCGAGTAAATAGTTTTGAAGATTTTCTTTAGAATCCAATTCTTTTTGGCATAGTATTGCAAAGAGCAAAGGGCAAATATTTCTCTGTCAAAATTGATGGGATGCCAATGATGGAATCAGAGTTTCTTATCGCAGTTTTTAAAAATTTGTTTCTCATTATGAACCCTTTTTTTTCCTTTGGCGTCCTTTCACGTAGTTAGGTGGTAGTTTTTTGGTGTTATTGTGGGAGGATATGTGGATTTGGGGAGTCGCACTTGTTCATTTCTTTTCCTTGTCTTCACGATGCTTATATAACAAATTTTTATAATTGTCAGTGACATTCGTCTTCTTGGGGCTTTCATGTTTTAAATAATCTTAATGATAGAGAAATTAATGCATTTTCTTCATAAGTCTCTCTTTTAGGGCAATGTGCCTTCTTCAAATGTTCTGGACATTAGGGTTTGCAGTGTTGATTTTTCAGGATTTTTATATGTAGATCTCTTTTTCATTATTTAACTAGCTTTCCTCAAAATTCTCTCTCTCTCTCTCTGTTTTTTTTTTTTAATTAAACATTTTATTTAAAAAGTGAAGGTTCTTACCAGGTTTAAAGCTTTTAGTTGGCCTATGGTGCTTAATAAAATAATACAATTGATCTTCAAAAGAAAAGACATTATAAAGGTATTTTTCCAGATATGTGTGTCATGTGTTACACAAATTTTGAAATTAGAGATTACTCTTTATTGCGGGCTTGCCCTAGAAAATTACCTGGTTTTTTATACAATTTTTAAAAGTTTTGCGGGGAAGACAGATGCTTGAATACTGTGAAAATGTGTGTTTTTGCCATTCCATGGTCTTTCGTTGCCATAATTTTTCGAAATCAGATTATTAAAGTCTCTCTCTTTTACGGGACACAATTGTTTTTTATACTTCTCTATAGGCTTATGTTTCGGGGATTTATAAAAATTTATAGTTTAGAAGATTTGTAGATGGACCGGAGAACATTTGTGTAATAGTTCTCTTTGTATTGTATTTTTCTTTTTTTGTTTTTTATTTCTTCTAAGGATTTTATCCTTAAGATTTTTGTACACCTTTCCGGTATCAAATATATTCACCATATTCTATAAAAAGAAATTAATTCCTTTTTGTAATTTTTTTTTTTAATTATCCTCATAATCACTCTAACTCATTTATTGGAGTTTCTGTGTTTGGATGTTGCACAAGCACTCCTACCTAGGAGCCTTATTCATGTTAGGATTTTCCTTCATCCATTGGGTTGCATTTAGTAATGGAGTAAAATAGGTTTTAAAGATTACCGTGATGCTTTTTTATCCCCTTTCCCATGTTTGGAATACAAAATTCAAGTCGGATACATTATAGATCAGGTTTTAGCATTCCCATTGGGTGGAAGAGTGGGTTAAAATCGAAGGATGGCCATCTTGACTCGGTTAAAAAGATTCCCGCCCCCAAATGTGAAATAATACTTCTTTGCTTCTCTCTCCACAATCTGATCTCTTCTACTTAGCTTTTTCTCTCCATGATTTCATCTACTTTGCTTTTCTCTCTTTGCTTGCTTCTCTTTCCCAATCTACCGTGCTTTTCTATCTACCCAATCTTTCGGTCCTAATCTGAAGCAAACTTTCCTTCTCTCTCCCTCTCCTCTCACTCTGTCTCTCCCCCTCTTCTAATGGTGGCGATGGGGATCTACAAATGCTGGCTGAAAATTCAACCACCAACCTATCCAAAATCAAGATCTAACATCAATCTAGACCAAACAATGATAGATGGCAATGGTTCTAGGGAATTCTAATTGAAAACTTGTTGTTTTGGAAAACTCAGATCCAATATGGGTCTAGCTTGAACATTGATGATATGCTATCAATGGGGTGATTGGAAACATTCACGACAATGAAGTTTTGGTCATAGCTGCTGTGGGAAGTTCAGGAATTTTTAGGCTGTGGCTGTGGCTGTGGCTGGATATGGGGGAGCTAGAGAGATAACGAGATAGGGAAAGATAAAGAAAGAAAGAGAGGAGATGTTAGGAATAAAAACTGGGGCAATGTGATGGTTGAGAATATATAGGCTTTGAGATTAGAGGGTGGTTGAGATCAAGCGGAATTCAGCGAGCTTTTTAGAAATGGATGGCTAAGCTTACTAGGGTTGTTATAATTGTTTAAAACGGTTTTTAAAATTGTCCTATAGCAAAGATGGTTAGAATATAGTGTGGTAAATTTTGCCCCTCTTTTCCATTATTTAATAATGTCAATGCCAACCCGAGAAAAGGGGAAACATTCAGGCAAATTTTCCCCCTCTTAATCTTTCCCCCTCTTAATCTTTTCCCCACTGTCTTTTCCCCATGTACCAAATACTACCTTTGAGATAATGTTTTGTGGACTACACTTTGAAATAAGGCTGGGAAAACAAGTCTCAACTCCTGACCCAATTGGCCTGCCTATCTTGGCCTTAGAAATGTTTAGCTTTGGACCCAGGTAGAGGCTTTATGATGGTGCTAATCCAGGATTGGCCTTCACCAAAAAATGTTTGCCTCAATTCTGCTCAAGGTTACATTTTTTTTAATATATAATTATGTGTATTATTTGTATTATTTGTATTTTTTATTTCTTGGAAAAGAAGGTATTAAACATACATAATAATTTATCCAATAGGAAAGCTGGTTTTTGCTTCTATCTAAGATAAGGGTGGACTTGGGTAAACATGCTGTCAATGACCAGGTCAGGCCAGTAGCCATGGCAGGACTAGGGGTGCTTGCTGTGGCTGATGTCCATTCTTCTTTGACAATGAGTATGAGACAGTTTACTCTGTTTATAAGTCAACATGTTCAAATATTTTCCCTTTGACACACAATTTTTTAATTTTTCAAAATCAGGTGATGGATGCAAGGATCTGAAACTTATGAAGTATTCTTATCAAGTACAAGATAAGAAAATAAGATTTAGGATCCAAGTTTATACAGAACCTTAAAATTTAATAATTTTGAAAATTAGAAGTGGGTATGGTTTCTAATGTAATTAATTTTTTATGGAAAGTGGTGCAGAAATGCATTAGCACTGGTTATCAGTCAAGGTCTTTGCTTTTTTTACTTTTGTGATCTTGCCTGGATCCCCAACACATTGCAAAAGTGAAATGGGAGAAGAAGATTAATAAAGACAATCTGAGATGCTAAAAGAAAATGCATACATGCTCGTGAAATGTTAAAATGTTTAAAGATTAACTTATGCAAGCAAAACCTTTTGGCTTTACTCTAATGGCAAGATATGATATATTGTCATCTCTCATGTTCTTTGTTGTATTCTTGCTGCTTTGCCATTTTAAAGTTTGTGAGTGTTGCTGCCTGGTTTATAAATACTGCTAATAAAATGTTTTATGAATGCTGCTGTTTTCTTGACATTTCATTAGACTATACTGTTCTAATAGCATTGGACTCCTACAACACAGTTATATGTTGGATTTTTGTTTTCATCTATTTGGCTTGTGGTATTTGGTTTTGTCACTAATATATATAGATCTGCAGGTGCAAAATCTTATTGAACGATGTCTTCAATTATACATGAACCAGAAAGAAGTTGTGGAGACTCTCTTGGTTCAGGCTAAGATAGAGCCTGGATTCACTGAATTAGGTAAATATCTCATGCCATTAGCTATCTTAGTGAAGCTCTTGATACCATGCAGGGTGTTCACATTTGTATGCCAGTTAAGGTAAAGGGTTCATCTGATATAGGAGTAAAGGATATTATAGGTGGAAGAGCCATTGGTTACGTATTGGGCCGATTGTTGCTCTATAGAATATTTAAGCAGGGTTCAACTATGTCTCTATTTTCATAGATGGTGTTCTTCACTATATGTGCACTAAAAAATTCTTAAAGTAGGCAAATAATATAAATGATCACTTTTTATGGTTGAGTTTTACTACCATGTTACTTTGTTTAAGAGTTCTTAAAGTTTGTATGATCATTTTTCTTTTTCATTTTCTTAAGGGTTAAAATGGCAGAACTTCTGGGATAAACATGGAAGTTGTCTATCGAGCTTTTTTGTTGGTGTTTATTTTCCCCCTTGAGAAATACTATTTTATTAAGAGTTACAGCTTGTATCGGGCTGTTACTTTTACTTTTATGATTTTTCTTCTGATAGTTAAATTGTTAATTAAAGTTCCATTTATCCAGACAAGAAAAATATTGTCATGCTTAGGTGAGAGGAAACCTTGACTGTATTATTCCAGATCAATGTCTCCTTTTGTGATAGTTGGGTCAAACACTTGGAATCTCTTTATATGGTCATTACTAAAATGGTTGAGAAAATAAATATTCTAATTGATTTTGCTAATCCCTGTCTCCTCTAATTGATTTGACCACGGTCAATGCTTGCCATCTTCTAGTTTGGAAGGGTATTTCTTGAGATTTTAGAATAGTTTTCATATTCTATCTTTTCAATTGTTCAATGGATTATGAACAGTTTTGATGTGTAAGGATGTGGTTATATGCATGGGGTAGGTTCCCCCCTTCCCCCCTCACCATATGCCTTAATTGTGAACTAGATTTATTACTAGAAACCCCAAGTTTGGAATTACTCGTGCAATATAATAACATAGTGGATTGAACAAAAAAAAAAGGCAACTTGGAAAAATGGGCTATTCCATTTATCATTTGAACCATTTTTCCTTTTGGCAAGAAATTTGACAGCTTATCAACCACTTATTGGGGAATACCACTTTTTTGCATTATTGTCATCTTAGAAAAGGTCATAGGTTCTACTTCCATGTTATCAAAATTTGAGCTTTGTATCCATTTGACAAGTTTGGATACCTACGTGAGTAGAAATTTAAGGTTTTTTTTTTGGGGGGGGGGGGATTGCCCCCATTGTGCTCCCTCTATCTTCGCCCCTAATTAAATGAAAAAAAATGCCTTGCTTTGTGTTTTATTTATTTATTTATTTTTATTTTTTAAGGGGAAAAATTATTTTACCTTCTTTGGTCTTGCCTGAAATCATTGATTCAAAAGTTATCAAAGTTCCCTTCATGACTATGAGGTTTTCTCATTTATCACTCTCCCCTTTGTACATTTTAGGAGGCTAACAATCATAGAAAATAATTAAATGATGGAACTAAAAATTAGAAATTAAATATAAATAAAAAATAATTATTAACAGTTTATAGCTCTGTTGGCATATGATGGTAGTTATTTTTGTGCTTACACTTTCCAATTTACGATTGCACATTTGTTGGTCATTTTCTGTTTTTGCAAAGTCATGGGCTCCCATGTGTGTATTCTTCGATGCATTAGGATAGTTTGCTGGACTGGATTATGTTGCAGAATAGAGATAAAAGTCAATTTTACTGTCTTCTGTTGACTTCTGCTTGGTTATTATTATCATTTTTTTATTTTGTATTATGTACTACTTGCTGACCTATTTTGAATTCAGTTTGGCAAAAGCTCGAGGAAGAGAACTGTGAATTTTTCAAGGCTTATCATCTTAGGTTGATGGTGAAGAACCAAATTATGGTTTTCAATAAGTTGCTTGAGAAACAGGTGGAGCTGATGCATCAGATGCATTCAACTGGAGTTGATTCTGTCCCAGTTTCAAATGGATCTCGTATATCTTCCTGTAAGTCCTTCTTCTTCTTCGTCTTTTCCTTTTCTGGTGAATAGAAGATACAAAGCCTCTAAGTTGAAAAAAATCCCCAAAAGTTGGTGAATAAAAGAGCAAGACATAGACCATTAGAGGACTGCAACACCGGACCCCCAAATCACTATTCTACGCCTGTAAAGGATAACAACACTAGATGCATGAGCTCACAAAGAAATAATGTAAAACAGAAAGATTGCTTTTGTGACTCGGAATGAACTTTTCTCGGTGGAGGAAAGAAAGGATAGCAATGGATTCCTATAGAGCATCCAGGAACAAGAAGATTCAATTGGATGATGAATTCTTGCGTGTTTCATAATTCTTGTAACACCTGATACAAACATCGAGCAAGAGAGCTTTACAAAATCTCTTTTGTTTTGGTTACAAGTCATTTGTATTGATTTTTGTCAGCACCATTGACCAGCTAAAAGTCTTAATTTTGGCAGGAACTTTTGCCTTTCAATTGAAATTGGTTAAGGGAAATGAGGGGTATGAGGGAGGCAAATAAGATGATTAATAAGAGTTTTGGAAGAGAAAACACCTTAAGCATCAGCATGTCAAAACTTAGTATCAGGAGTGTTCTGATAAGATTCCTTTTTTATTTTTCTCTTTTGTAGCAATGACATTAGGGAGAGCTGTATATTTCTTTATCATTAACATTTCTTAAGAGTTGAATATTTCAAGAGAGTATGTTCTTCCCTATTATAGAAATCTGTTGTAGGTGCTGAATGAAGCATTTACAACTGATAGAGTCGATGGAAAGTGGTAAGTCCGAATCCTAGAATCCTCCAAAAAGAGAACACGAGAACTATCACCCACTTTGAGACATACTAGATGACGGAAAATTCGATATAACTGAGAGATGAACTTCTAAAAGGACCATAATGAGAAGCTTTATTTATTCTATCAAAGACCATGCGTGAAAGTGAGTTTGAATGATCATCATCAGGGTTGGAGAGAGTGAGTGTGAAGAGTCATCCTGTGTCGAGCATTGTGTGACTTGAGAACACGAAAGAATTAAGCGACCCCTTTGACCAAGGGCAAGTATGGGGCACCTCATTTTTGTATAGCAGCTTATATGCTACTTTGACATAACCTTCCCTCTCTTCATTTCTTACTTTAGATACTTATTAATTTTTTGTTATTAATTTGACATTAAAGATTTCTCTTGTTATATTATTTAACTTATTATTAACTAAGGCACTGGTTTCCTATTTTTATTTTTAATTTATTCATTTTTTTACCTCTTTTTGAAGATTTGACCTTTTTATTTTCTTTCACAATACACTATTTTCTGAGTTCTAAAAGATGCTACTAAATTAAATACCCTATATTTACTTTCCAAATAAGCAAGTCAAATAAATTATATGAAAGACCCTAATATATGTTTTGGAATGAATGACAATCCAAAATAGCGATCCAACTAAACCTTCCCTCTATATTCCATGTACCCCCAAAGTACTCTGTTTCATACCATATCTGTGCCACATTCCACAGTGAACTGCAATCTAGGTAACATTGCTTTAAGTATTAGGTGACTTAGAAGCAATCCCATATTTAACCTTTTGTGACATTAAAATGATGCTCTCATCAACCCTCTCTTCGTACAAGAGAAAAAATTGGTGTCGTGCTGACTGACTCTCTCCTGAATCCCTGAGATTATTTCAGAGTGATCAGACATACTGTCTGCAGTTGCTTGCTGTTTTTTTGGTCTGTCTATTAGAAATGCCTGCAATTTGTGGTGTTTGGTAACCTTTTACCTCCAATTGGCTAATTGTGAGCCCACATTGGAGTTAGAAATCCGGTTCAGATAGTGGAAAGAACTGGATTCTGCATCATGACATTGCTCCATCATATGGTTATTATTATCATTTTTTGACGCGAGAGGAAATTCATCAAGAACAGAGAGGTGGAAGAAGCGCATAGGATGAGGATTCCTTAAATGCTGAAAAAGAAAAGATGGAACAAAAAACTAGCACGTGCACAGCGCTCTGATCTCTCTCCAAAATGTATAGATTCCAATTTGTGAAAACCCCTAGCCCATGGGTCAAATGGAAGTGTCAAAGACAATCTTGTCCCACTAACAGAAAAACTATTACTCTGATTTTTGGAGATCATTGCATTCTATTCTGTTTGAATGCTCCAAGGCAGAGCTACAAGAGCACACTTCTAACATTATTTGTTAGACATTCTAAATGTGTAGCCAAACAGTTCGAAGGAACTCCACGAATCACATGATAGGCATGCATGAAAACCATATTGAGACAAAGTCTAGGGAATGCATTCAGGATGCTGATGTACTCTAGTTGGCTAGTTTCAGATTCTGGGGATGTTTTCAAATTTAATCTGGTTTCTGGACTTGAAATTAATGAGCCGCATCACCTAATCTATCTTCAAAACCACAGGTTTTAGAACAGTTGTTTTCATGAGGTGTTGTCTAAATATATATCATAGATGAAGCCATTATACGGTAACGATTTAGAACCACTGTCAAGGATAGCAGTGTCATGCTGATGTGGTTGGTTAAATCCCATGGCTGGAATTCCTACAACTTAAAACCAACTTTCAAATTAAAATCCAAAATTGCTCAATATTTGAATTTTCCATCCTAATTTTTCTTTCACAAAACAATTTATAGGATGCCTAAATTTAGAGATATCTCAAGTTTTAAAGTAGATTTAATGCTCTCCACTGACCTATATATTGTGTCACTCATCTGAAAAGTGCATCGAAGATGTGATTTTCTTGAAAATGTGAAATTATTCATGCTATTTGTATCAAGACATTATTATAACAATTTTACATTAAAATCTTACAAACCTTTAAGAATGCCCTTAGGCTAACTGCTAGGACCCCTCATACCCAAGGGGAAAAAAAACCTTTGTTAAATTGATCAAGATGCTCCATATCATGATTTTGGACAATGAGACTGTCAGTATTCAATATAATATTAGTCTGAAGCTCATTCACATGATTTTGGGTTAGCTCAATTTGATAACAGTGGGAAAATGCTACCTCAGATCTGATAAGTGCCTAATGCCACTATCATACTCACATTGTTTGTGTAGGGCCAGCATCTGTGAATAAAAAGGGTCTCTCTCAGGAACGGAATGAATGAAAGGTCTGGTCCCTCCCTATTGGAGGGATGAGTTTGGTCCTTGACTGTTTGGTTGATTGAGTTCATATATCATTCCTTCAAAAGCAAAAAAGTAACTAAGAATGTGCCCATAAATATTGTAGGTTAGACTATAAATTTCCATCTGTTAGCCCGTTAGGATTGATTAAACTACCTTAACATTTATTTTAGTTGGGGTAGAATGATGTTTAGTTAGGATAAGATGCTTTGGATAAAGACTGGAAGAAGAAAACTATGCTTCATTTCCTTTTGACTTACAGCTTAGGCACGATGACAAAATGAAAGTTCCATATTCCAAAGGGTCTAGGACTTTTAATGCTGCGCCTGAAAATTCAGGAGGTCAATTTCATGAATTGCATAAAATTGTCTAAGGGTATATACACTTGTTGGATGCTAATTTTAAAAATTTAATCACACATTTAATGAGGACCAAACATGAGAGATTTTATTCTCTGATTCTTGAAAATGTATTTGCTGCTTTTATGTTGGTCATTGATTTTAATCTCCCCTTACAGTATGCCCTAACTCAGCTTGCTTCAGCCAAGATCAGACTGGATCAACTTTAAAGCAAGAAAGCATGCAACCTGCTATTAACTCCAGCTTGCCAAATGCATATAGTAATGGTGGGCCGTCACTACATGCAAATGTACACAACACTGTTGATATGTCTGCTCATGCCAGAAGGATTGATGTTCCACCCAACTTGCTTCCAACTCAGTGTTCAAACATGGGAATGATACAAGGAATGAATGGGGGTATTATCAAATTGGAGCCTGTCTATTCTAACAGTTCATCATTCATGTTTGGTGGGGATACCAATGTTTCGGAAGCTCGTCAAACCATTGGGGATGCTTCTATTGTGCCTTATAATGGGGTTGAGTCGAATTCGGATTCCCTGAATGATCCTCTTCTCGATCCAGATACTTCTGCATTTGGGTTTCTGGGGCAGATTCCTAGAAATTTTAGTCTCTCAGACTTGACTGCGGACTTCTCTCAGAGTTCTGGTTGTCTCTCTTTCTCCGTCTCATGCTGGCATGTGTCATCTGATTTATTTCAGTTCATTTCATTTTTTTTTTCAATTTTCTTAACTACTATATATATATTAAAGCACTCAAGTTCTGGCTGAGGAGTGATTTTCAAGAACTAAGGAATTTCAGATGTCTATAAGTATACCTGATTGGGATGTTAGGAAAACCCTTTGCACTCTGGTGGAGTGCATGCATGAATTGTAGACATGAGGCTTCGAATAATGAGTTTAGCATCAATTGGTTAGCTGTCAAATATCATAGTATGCTTAAGGTTGACCTTTGACGATTTATGATTTTCAGATATATTGGAAAGTTATCCTAGGTCACCCTTTCTAGCAGCTGACACAGACAACTTTCTAGATCCTCGTGAGCGGGGTGAATATCATGGTCAGTATTTTATATTAACATTAATTATTTGGATTGTAACATGGTTTGGCTGATATACATTTCCTGTCATGATAGGAGAAAATAAGAGGTTGGACCCAATATTAGAAAGCTATAGCATTGATGAATTTGGCAGCGAATGATCAATGGTGATTTCTATATTTCAATAGCTTTTTGGAGGTATGTCACTTTATTTTTTGTCCTTGGTATTTGGTCATATAATTACCATATCAGGATGAATGATCTGTTAACTCTCGAGGGTTTTAGGTTACCCTGTAAACATGGCTCAGTCCTTAGTGACTGGATCCATGACCATCAAATTTCATCTTGAGTCGCTTTTACCATGGGAGATGTGATAACTGGACAAGCCGCCAAGCTTGGGCAGTTGCCTTCCTCATGGCTTCTATAGTTTCTGCCTCATAGAGACTGTAACTTATATGCCCAGAACACTCGGTTATGTGTAACTTGGTTTCTACGGAATGTTATGTGAGAGATTGAATTGGATAGTTCCATTGTTATAAATGTTTAACAAGTCTAAATTCTTGACTTCCGAGTCAAAGCACTTAAAAGCATGCGTGTTCAGTGTTGCTTAATTGCCCCTCCCCCATTCATTCTGCGATCTGGTTCACTAATTTAATTTATTATTTCTACTCACGGAAAGATGGAAAGCACAACGAAGATAAGTAATACATAAAAGCTTTAATTTATTATGGTTGGGTTTTAATACATAAAACCTAAACCTTTCACTTTCTTAAAACAAAACATCTTTGACCTTTCCCTTAAAGTAAAACATCTTCTTAAAAAGATAAGTAGTTGAGGTTGTGGTTACTTTTATACATTCAAATAGAAATTTTCATTGGTTGTCGCCATACAAAAATTTTTTCTTGTTTTAATTTAATTTTTTGGTATATAATTCAAGCGAATTAGCCTTGCAGGAAAGCAATAATAACTTATTGCCAATGACATTAAAAACTAGTAACCAGCGGTCTTTGTTATGCTGAGAATCTTCTATCTAAAAATATTTTTGATGAAATATCTCTGGTAAACTATTGGTTTTTTGATTCTGCATTACCCACATGTTCTTTTTGACTCCAGACGTTCTTTTCTACTCTATACTGTGGTATATTTTCAAATGGTGGTGCTTTATGGCAAAATTTTCAATTGTTTTATTAGAAATTTTTGAAAATTTTATATGACTAAATTTTCAAAATATGATTTTTTTTTTAAATTTATAATATAGTAACTTAGATATATCCTTGTGTGGTTTGATTTATTGAAATTGATGTGCAACCCCCCTGTAATGGATTCTGAAGCTGTAGTTAGTCTCAAGGCGTTACGAATGAGATATCTGCATTAGCATATGGTCTAATTCTCTCTATTTTGGACTGTTTTGCTTGATTCCCACATTTCATTTCTTGCTGTCATTGTCTGGATGAAATCTTGAACTAACTTCTACGTTCTATCGAAACTGACTTTTTTACTGGTATTACTGTCGCAGGTGAAGACCAACATCATTAGGACCATAGTCTTTGTACATAGGATTTATGTTATATTGGCGAGGCTTCAGATATCCAACTTCTCATAGGGATTGATGATGATGGTGGATGTAAATGTTAAAGTGAAAACAATGAAAGTTGATAACGGGAGTGTCCCTTAAAAAAAGTTAGGTTTGTGACTGTTGTTTAACTTAAGTAGCTCCTTGCTAGAAGCTATGAGCGAACTCTTAATCAAGCTAATTTATGATATATTTAGAAATTTGTGGTTTGGTGATGGTAAATGATGGAGTTTGCCTTGGTTTGAGTTATCATAAAATGCCTTTTCTTTTTATTTGTCCCCTGTGGTTATACCCTCAATTCTACTGCCTTTTTTAGCATCTTCATAACTATAAGCTGTTGGTTGGTCTTTCTGGCTAAATTGATCGAGTAAAAGGCAGAAAGAATTTGTGTTGGATAAAGAGAACGGAATTAAATTATTGTAATATTATCATTTTTTTTTATATGAAAGTGGATGTAACATAACTATTTTCTACATCCCTCTCTTTGTGAAAACTTAATAGGATAGATGGTAGAAATTGTTCAATTGCATTTATTATATACTGGACATGTACCATTGCCTATGTAAGCCGAGTTTGTACATTTCTGAAAAAGCCATTTTCTCTTTGAACTTTGAATTAATTTTGTTGATTTTGGCTCCTTCAAACTTTAATTTAATTTAAAAAAACAATTTTGTGTTTCGGTTTCTCAGTATTAAAACAGATTGGTTCCCATAAGGATGCTCCCCCACCCCAACCCTTCTCTCTATGACAGGATGGTTGGAATTTTTACCGTACGCTCACCCACCCTGGCCCTTCACCATAGCAGGATGGATGGAATTTTTACCCGACCCTTCCCCATGGTAAGATGGTTGGAATTTTTTTTTTTTTTTTTTTTTTTTGGGTTACACAGATTTGAAATTGAGATCCTCAGAAAGAAATAATTGTGACTATTAGGCTGTCCTTGGAGACTGATGGTTGGAATTTTTACCGACCGCTAAGTTTACACTTTGAAGTTGCTAAGGATAGAGAGTCTACACCCCGTCCCATGTAGTTTAAGGCTCAAATTATCAAGTTGGGTTTTAATTCTTTCAAATGTTTTTCCCCAAATGTTTCTCTCAGCATCCCCCTCCCCCCCAACAACCAAAATAAAAAGGGGATGTTCTACCAAGATGAGGTCGCAAGGAGGATTTGTAGGTTGATTAATTACTATGATAGGGTATATAAAATGATTAATAGCTCTCATATTTCTCGGTTATGAACCTAAAATCAGCCATTTATTTGAATAAATTTATTCTTAGAGTACAAAACTCTTGGGTAAGTATTTGGTTCATTTTTTTTTTGGTACATGCCTTGGACACTGTCCACTATCTGGGATTTTGCTCCGATTAATCTGGGTCGACTATTGCAATGGCTCTTTTTGAAGAACGGGTCTCCTAAGGGAACGCTCCATACACATGTGGGCCTAAAGTTCCCAGCGGGAGTCAAACCTTGGTCATACTTAAGGAAATTTAACCCTACATCCAGTTGAGCCAACCCACGTTGGTAATTTTTGGTTCATTGCACAAGGGAAATTGGTTTTTTTTTTTTGTACAAGAATTTGTATTTGGAATTATCAAGTTGGAGAAAAGGAGTTCATACTACTAGATTGTCCCCTAGGGATCTAAGGGAAATTGTTTCCCACAGGTTTTCATGTCCTGCAACAATTCCCACCTGGGGCACAAATATTTGAAAATAATCATTCAACAAGAGTAACTTCAAAATTTTACTGTAGTAACTTCAACATTTCATCAGAAACATGATTCTTTCCACCACAAAAGAATAATGAATAAGAGCATATCAGAAACATGATCCTTTCTACCACAAAAGAATAATGAATAAGAGCATCTTTCAATTTGGCATCCATGGATGATCTACACAGTCACATACTACAAAGCTATATTTCAGAATTTAATGAATAGAAATCACTTCAACTGTCGCCCCATTTTGAAACATCTCCTAATAGGCCTCCTACAACAATCTCACTCCATGTCTGTACACTTATTACCTCTCCTGCAAAAATTTCATGTCTCCCTCGTCAATTTTTTTCCTCGTGAAACTTTCTTCTTCTAATCAATTGTCTGCAAACTTTTTCCGTATATCTAACTTCTCCAT
Organism: Dillenia suffruticosa; assembly: GCA_033439265.1. NCBI lineage: Eukaryota > Viridiplantae > Streptophyta > Magnoliopsida > Dilleniales > Dilleniaceae > Dillenia > Dillenia suffruticosa. The sequence goes on along the minus strand of JAVTVX010000016.1, from coordinate 9,906,450 downwards.
TTCCTTGTAGTTAACAAAGAAAAAATATTCAGCATCAGCTGGTTAGTAACTCATCCCATGAATCTCATATTGTACAAAGGAATCGCCCCATGATCGGTCTCAGATTGGTGATGGCCCAGTGGGAGATTTTAGTCTTTTTCTTGGTTCTCCGTGGAAAAGAAGGAAATCAGGTTTTACCGCTTGCAAGAAGCAGTGCCATTTTCAGTTTTTGGGTGCTATTGTTAGTTAGCCAACCATAGATAAAAGCTCCTCTGCTCCAACTTTCAAGTTAAGGGATGAAGCATGCTTTATAGAGCCCTGGTTAACCTTAATATCCACCAAAAACACTGCACAGACAGGTCGATGATCAGAAAAGCGAGATTCTCCACGAATGTAGGCCAGTTGCCTGATGCCGTTACCATGCCATAGTATTCGATCACACCTGCAATATTCAATGGATTATAAACTTCCATATTTTCAGTAAGTAGAAATGTAGAGAAAGTGAATGCTCTAACAGTAGTAACATACCAAGCTGGAGTTCTCCTTTTGTTCTTTGATGTGGTGGCATCTCCTGCATATGTATCCGATCCATAAGAGTACTTGTATGTAGGTGCAAAGTAGATCTTCCCCTCTTTCCATCCATTAAAAACTCTGCCCGCTTCCCTTTCAATTTTGAGCTATTTTAACACAAATACAAAGCAAATTATCACATCACAAAGGACATTTTTTGAACAAATCAAACTTATTTCCAATATAACGATGCCTACACATTTTTGTCATTCATTAAAATGAAATAGAAGGGCTATTGAGAGGAACCTGGTCTTTGGCGAGAAGAGTATCCCAGTCATTCTCCTCCAAAAGCTTCTTTGTGTCAAAGTAGCTCAAAGCAATCCTATAATTTAAGTCCCCAAACCAAATGATGCGGCTGCAACCATTGTTTTCAGTCAGGAAAAAAGTAAAAGGGTTCAAGAAGAAGTTATTAAGGAAATTCCTTGAAATTCAGATGCGCACTCGTGTTCCAAAATTCTCTCAGGGACCCTAGTACACTGCATTCTGCAGATGCGTGTAAATTGGGTGTTTTTTATTATCTCGATGACATCCAAATTCCTCCTACGCTCATCTCCTTCTTTCTCTCCTGATGCCAAGTGACTGCAGATGAAACATAAGCTTGTCTGGTGAAAAGTCATGCTCACTGAAATACAACCCTGCACTCAAATATCCAAAACAATAAATATAGCTTCTCAATCCAATAACATACAATACAATGCACTTAAACATATGTTTTAACCACAATCAAGCAATTACCTTGTTTCCAAGGCATCCCATAATTCCCCGAGTTATGGATGATATTCTCAAGTGGCCTAAGTGCTGAATGTGCTCTCTCTTTGCCCAAACAGTAACAAAAATTCCCACCATTCGCTTGCTCGCTACAAGGCCATACTTCATCTGACTTCTGTCAGAGGCCAAAGACATTTCTGAAACTGCGAAGCTGTTTGAACCATCATCATCCTCTGAAGATATGTCATCTTCACTTATATTTGATTGTTGGCACCGAAAACAAGACTCTTTGCTATACTTCTTTTCGAAATCAGTGATGCAATTGCAGGATTTCAGCCGCCTTCTACTTTCTGTCCTGAAGTTCTTGCTGTATGTTTTGAGGGAAGGCTTTTGGAAGAAGTGCGATTTGTCAGAAGGATAAGATGGCTGTTTAAATGTCTCAAGTTTGTGTGATTTGTTTAGTGCCTGGTTTATCAGAGCTAGCCATTTTGCTGCTGGTTCATTGTCTTCTAAAACTAGTACGTTTCCAGCATTTAGTGGGACTACTTCCTGAAAACTGAAAAAATAACACAAAATCCCAAATTAAGAAAACAAATCCTGATAAGAATGAAACTTCTAAGGAGAGACAGCTTGTGCGGAAAGAACTACATGGGGTTACTTATGTGAACAAAAATCAAAAGAAAAGGTTGCAAGGAATGGGTCTTGGACAAATAGAACCAAAGATATAAGAGAACAGTTTGCTCCAACTGCCAACGGAAGACTTCTCAGAATTTTTGCTTTCTCTACAGAATAAATTTGAGAGAGAGAGAGAGAGAGAGAGAGAGATGCCTATACCCCAAAACATAAAAGTCTGATTGGTGATGAACCCGGAGGAAGTCACAGAGATCAAGATCGTTATTCGGAGTTTTCCCTCCTACATTCCATGTTGCTACGTAAACACTACACAAAGAAGATCATCCATATAAGCACAAAAGTTCCAAAGGAGAAGAAACAAGCCAAATTGATCAGAAAAGAAGGTTGTCAGTACCGGAAAGGTTGAACATCCTGATGAACTGGCATCTTTGATTCTACGTCCCCAAGAGCTAATCTCTCAAGCTCTGAAGTGGGATGTTCTTCTACAATAAAATCAATTATTCAGACATCAGATACATGTATAGGATCACTCAAATTGAATAGGCTTGTAAAGCTTTCTTGCAAGACCAAATATGTGAATGCAAAAACAAGACTCACTAGTTAAATTCCATATGTGGTATTCAACAAGAGAGGGATTTTATAAGGAGAGAGAGAAAAGGAGAGACAGAACCCTATACCGAGAAGTATAAACTACAGGTTTATTCTCTCTTCTTTATGGAGCAAGTGGACATGATTCTCATTTGCTTCCTTTCCCATTTTCACCTACTTTTGCCCTGTCCAATAAGAACTTCCGGTTCCTTTTCTCATAACTTCCACAAATAATTAAAATTTATCCCAAAGATAAAAAATTAAGGATAATGCTTTTAGTCATATTGAACTCCATATGACAATTTCAATGAGTCTAGAGATATTGTGACAGTGACCACAAATTGTGTAAACTGATATAAAATAGTTTGTCCTGATATTTTCTCATATTTTTTAAAAATAAATCCAAATTCTTCTCTATCCATTGCCCCCTCCTCTTCTGGCAAACTCACATGTTGTCATATCCATTTGCTAGAGAAAAAAGTAAAAGAAGACCACTTTTTCCCTAACTTAAACTTCCAACCCATTATTTCACAAAAATAAATGAATAATAATAATAAAGAAAAAGTAGTGATTCTTCCACCTTAAAAGGAAAAAAATAGTAAATAGAAAGGCATTATTAGGATATATCCTTCAAACTTTATAAAGAAGGCTTCCTTTTCCACCATTGAAGAAACATTTGCACAAAAAGAAAGATACTTTGCACAGCAATTGAATAAATCTCAAGGATAAAAATATGAAAAAGAAAAAAAAAGTATGCAAGGGTTGAAGAAAAAAAGGTCTGGAAGTACCCACCACGTCGTGAATCTGAAGAACTTCTTATCAGTCTCCTCCCAATCTTCCTTGACACCAAAATCTTTTCAATAAATGACTGAAATTCACCCAAAATTAAATAATTAAGATTAAAAATAATCGAGTCATAAGTAACAAGATGTCCAATGATTGCAAGAGAAATAATTGGAACCATGAAAATTATTATGTAGAAAAATGAGAAAAAAAAAAGAACAAGAGAGAGAGAGAGAGAGTTTAACTTGCCCTGCTTTTCATGGAATCATTCATCATGGTCATCTCCAAAACCTCAAATCTTGAATTAAATCTCTGCCCCAGAATTCAAAACCTTCAAAAACAATCATAAAAACAAAAATTAGCAAAAATACCGAAAATCTAAAGCCAGAATTGATGCAAAAATCAATCACATCGAACCAGAATTACTTAAAGATCAATGTGAACGAAACAGAGAGAGAAGGAAAATTGAGTTCTCTGCGCTAAAATTCAAATGACCCAAGAAAATTAGAGATCCAAACAAGCAATTCTAAATATTGGTAAAAATATCAAAAAGGATAATTGTGTATATATATGGGAAATAGAAAACAAAAATTCCAAAATGGAAATTTCAACCGGGAAGGTCAACACCCTAGAAAAACATAATTAATTCAATTATTTTTTTTCTTCAAAGTCATAGAACTAAAAAAAATAAAAATAAAAATAAAAAACCTGTTCCATTCGATGTTGTAAAACCAAGAATTCTTAATCTCGGGTAATGCTATGGAATGGGGTTGCTCTGTTTGTTGTTATGGTTGTTGGTGCAGTTGGTTTGTTCCCAAGACATTGGATTGAGAGAGAGGGAGAGAGAGAGGGAAAAATTGTGAATGAAAATTTTATTTATTAGAAAAATCGAAAGAGAGAAGCGGTCAAAAGAGAAGTAGTCGAATGTTTTTGTTTCCAAAAACTCGTATTCGTTCAAAAGAGTATTTTTTTTTTTTTTTTTGTTACTTCAAAAGAGTCTCTCTCTCTCTTTCTCGTATGGGAAACGTCGAATTTCGTCTTTTTCCCGACCGTTTCTCTTTTCCCCAATTACATAAAAATATACATACTTGTTTTATTATTATTTTTAATTTCTCTCTCTCTCTCTCTCTCTCTCTCTCTCTCTCTCTCTCGGTTTTCACCCTGATGAGAGATGGAGAAGTGACCCCACGTGTGGCCTGCTGAGGATACGATGGATAACTTCCTCAAAATTTTAGGAAACGAAAAGATGGTAAAAATTTACTTTGACTTTGAAAAGTTATTTAACGCATGGACTGTACTTTAAAGTCGGCCGATTTTCGGTTCTTTAAATTTGTACATGGTTAGCGCAATTACAGATTAATGAGGTCTTTTAATCCCCCCTCCCCCGGAATATATATTTATGTGTGTGTGTGTTTGTGTTTTTATTGATTTTAATTCATAGCTTTTGTGTTTAGAATGAACCTTTAAAATTTTTTATAATATGTAAAAAAATGATTGTAATAATTTAATATTAAAATTTTGGCGATTTATTATCGATAGAAATTCAACATTAAGTTATTTTGGAGCAATCAATCAATAAAGATATTTGTATTTAATCAATTACCTTCTTCCATGACACATGACTTGTAAATAATTTTAAACTTATAAATTAATTTGAATGTAATTAATTTAAATGTTTGTAAAATTAAAAAGTAATTTATTACTTTTTTAGTTACACGAAAAAAAAAAACCGACATCATGAAATTTTGTAACCTTTAGGGAAGGGACTCGGGCTGCATCAGCATCAACTATGGATATCAAGGACAACGTAGAAGAATCTAGCACCTCGAAATTAAGTTCATTATCACAAACTTCCTTTCCTGATACATCTGCTACAATATTTCCTTCTCGCAAAACATGTGAAGTTTGCAAACTCAATCCGATTTCATAAATTCTGTGAGATCAAATAATAGTGCATTATATGGATGTATACAAATATCTATCCAAACAATCAATTCAATAGCCATTTTGCATCCGGTTCACACATAACCTGATTATATTCACATTCCCAATTCAGCCACCATATTTGAACAAACACCCAAGTGTTCTTTAAATTCAACCAACCACATCCCAACTTCATCTTGAATCACCCTGTTAGATTTATTCTACATGTATGCACATGCAGAAGTATAAAAAAATTAAATCATCAAAATTTTTTAGATCATATCTTGATGTGTAGGTTTCCAAAACAACTGTGACCACAAACTTTCAAACAAACACACAATCGGATCGCTCGGCCGAGATGATCACGTGAGATAAATTACCACCGCAATACTACGACACTTCAACCCAAAATTTGGTGATTTAAATAACGAGAAAAATTTTTTACTCGAAATTTTTCAATACTTTCAAAAACTCTCCCTAGAGAATATGTATTTCTCTCTCTAGAAAACAATTCTCAAAATTGCCTTCAATGTTCTTCTCACAGTGAACTTTCTCTCACATTGGTTATTTCTCCCAAAAACCATCTAGTGGGATGAGAGATCATGGGGAGGTTAATGGGTAAGTGGTGATAATGGAACTTATCATGTTATCTCAATTCAAATTCAAAATAATTTAAATTAAACCCAAAATATCTCTACATGGGCATACCAACTAATATCTTTCACTTGCACATAAAAATATTTTAGATTCGTCACAAAATCATAACTCATGTAATCTTTCATATCATTCTACTGGATTTTCTTACAGAACTGGATATCTTGCGACTGGCAATTACACTTGCAAACAAAGACTTTTCAATACATTTGTTAGAAAAACCGAAAAATTATCGTTAATATTAAAGAACTTGTTATACCCCAAACTCAATACATTACATCTATCAAGTCACTTTTCTTTTCAAAAGCAATCCCCAATCACTGCTTGACTGCATATTCACTATTATATTTCAATCCTAACATGGATAAATAAAACACGTCGACTAGTGATAATGTAATGTTAATTGGTTTTCCTTCTCCTATTAGAATCTATCAATCTCAATTCAGTTGTTTTTCTAAACATGCCCCACAGACCTCATTATTTTCTAGATTATTGTTAATCAGACTAAAATAGCATACATTGAATCAAAACTTCAAAAAAACAACTGAAAGTAATAAGAGTACTATTGGGTCCATCCTATGGGTCTTGGGTCTCACACAGTGAGTACTGAGATCAAGATCACTTCGTTGTCTCAAATAATAGCTTTCGCTATCCCATTGTCAATTTATCACATGTGGTATGAAACACGTGTCACAATATTATTTCCCGATCTCTCAAAAGGGCATATGTCAGATTTTTCTAATAATGTACAAGTATGGAATTTAGTTTTTATATAAAATTTTACCCAAATATCTAGAGAGAGTAGTTTGGAGATAATATCACTAAACGCAAATAATATCTGAGATCTCAACTCTGGTTACTTACAGATAACATGAATGTAGGTATGTCCATGTCGGTCATATCACATATGATTTTATCTTGAACATACATCAAAATAACTTATATTCTAGTAGTACAACTCTTAAAGTCTCTTATGTCTAAAAATCGTCTAATGCTCGTTCACTTAGAGATAGAATAGAAGTGGTTACTCGTATAAGAGAGTCGACCTTGTCTTTTTAACATATCTTTTATCATATCATATCACGGAATATATGATAATAAATAAGTGTAATAAATAAAGTTGTGAGAGAATAATGCACGTATGTCATATATATAAATAAAAATCAACTTAGTACAATTGAAAAATGTTAAAATATACATAAATCCAATGATTCCCTATATTCTGCAAAGGAATCTCTCGTAATGGGTTTGATAAAGGGATCAGTCACCATACCATGTATGAAAGTGTACTTAATCATCACTTCACAATTCTCAATGATGTCTCTTACAAAGTGGTATCCGGTATTAATGTGTTTGCTCCTGCTGTGATATTTAGGCTTCAGGTGTAGGTAATAGTGGTATGATTATCACAGTAAATTATCACTGATTTCCCATTATCTACCACAACTCCTAAGTTATCTAGAAATCTCTGAAGTTAAATACTATTCTAAACTGCCGCTGAGTATGACACAAATTTAGCCTCCATTGTAAATAGAGATATACAGTTTACTTTTTACTACTCTAAGAAATGACACCATTAGTGAATAAAGATAGCAAAATCTAATCTCGATTTGCGTTCATTCAAATCATTATCCCAGTTGGCGTCTGAATATCGAATGAGTTGCAAATCACTTTCTCATAACACAAAGAAAGGTCCACAATTCTCTTAAGATATCTTATAATCATTTTTGCTACTCTCCAGTAATCCCTTCTAGGATTCAGTTGATATCTACTCACCAGACTCACTATAAAACAAATGTTTGGTTGTATACACAATATTGCATACATCAGACTATCCACCATATTGGCACGAGATTTTTTATCTCTTCCTGAGTTTTAGGGCATATATCAAGACTCAGGCTCTCACCTTTAATGATAAGAGTATCTATGAGGTTGCAATCACTCATTCTGAACCATTCAAGAACTTTCTTGATGTAGGACTCTTGTGAAAGAATCAACACTCATATCGAGCGATCTTTCTAGATCCTAACTCTGAAAATAAACTGAGTCTTATACATATCCTTCATATCAAAACTCAATGATAACCGTATTTTGATGGTTATCAGACACTCTCCGTTGTTCTTAACTAACAAAATGTGATCTATATATAAGAACATGATTACAAAGGAGTCAGTAGAATATCTAAGGTACAAGCAATGACTCTCAATGATCATTATAAAACCGTAAGATATTATCTCCTCATGAAATCTCATGTATTACTGCCTAAATGATTGTTTAAGACCATATATCGACTTTCAAAATCGACAGATTTTATTTTTCTGATATACTTGAATTAAACCAAATGACTATTTTATGTAGATTTCATCATCCAAACTTCCATTCAGGAAAGTATTTTAACGTCTATATGATATAACTCCAAATTCATATACATGATAATCGCTAAAAGTAAATAAATCGATATAAATTTAACTACTAGGGAGAAAGTCTTCTTGTAATTCATGTCTTTAGCTTGAGTGTAACCCTTGACTACTAGATGGGTCTTATTCCTCTCCACCTATCCGTTGGCATTTCTCTTGATTTTGAGAACTCATTTGTTTCCAATAGCATTCTTCTCTCAGATAGATAAACTAAGTCCTAGACCCCATCGATTCTCATTGATTTCATCTCTTCATCCATGGTTTTCAACCAATGGTCCTTCGTAAAACTGTCAAGAGCCTTTTGGACTGTTTTGAACTTCTCATCATTCTCAGGAGTCACAATAAGGGTCTTACCCTCAATCAAGAAATGAGGTTTAGGTACGTGTCCTCTACTGCTCCTACAAGGAGGGGGAATCTCTTTAACTCTAGATGGATTACTCCCATTAGGATCAATATCCGTAATGGGTTCTTGAGTTCTCTACTGGACTCAGTTAAGCCACTAGACTCATCTATCTTATAAAAGATAAAGTCTCAGTTGATTTTACCTTTTTAGGAAAATCATTTTTAAGAAACGTGGAATCATGAGATTCAATCTTAGTGACACTGTTATTCATATGCTCACTTAAGAATACATACCTCTTGAAATATTTTAAGTATCTTATAAAGCTACTCTTTTTTTTCTCGCGGGTTTAACTAACCGTATTAATGGGTTAGTGGTGATAATGAGAGTTATCCCGTTATCTCAATTCAAATTCAAAACAATTTAAATTAAACCCAAATGCCCCTGCTAGGACATATCAACTAATAACCTCACTCGCAAATTAACCACTCCTCGATTTCCTCTACAATACCCATTCATATTAACTTTAACCACACTAGTTGGACATTCTCATCTGATTAACCTTTTATAATGTTTCTTTTGACTCTTCATTACAAAGGCTTAGGATAATTCTTTTGGCATACTCCGAATGTTTCTAAATATCATCTCACCATCCAAACTAGTAGCATCGGGGTTGAATACATAATTGCACCTTCTTGTCCAATCTAAACTATCACTACATTTTGACCATTATTATTGACTTCAATCTATTCATTAGCCCCAAAACAAAGAAACTCTCTTATCCCTCATAAGGCAGCAATGCTCTTAATACTATTGCGGTTATCGAGTAGTCTCGCAATGCATGCCATGTCAACTCCTCCATATTGCTACAAAGCTTGCACATACTAGTAGCTTCCATCTCCTATTTAGCTCTCAAGCTATTTGTTAGAAGTCTTTCCTTTCATGCCGACCACAAGAAATATAAACACTTAGAAGGGAAGGAGTTTTCACTTCCATTAAAGTTTCGCATCCTCGTTCTTATCCTTGAGTAGGGACATATAGGTTGTTTTGGAAGTGAAACACTCATCCAACATATGTTTCCAAATTCATTTGCCCCCTATATGATAGACTTGAGCCAAAGGATACCTATCATTTGTATAGTTTAATAAATGAGTGAAGATCAAGTTTGAATATCAGCAACCATTTGAGATATAATCACTCACTTTAGTATCTAGGTCCATGAAACGTGGAAGCATGTACATTTTCTTAAGCAAAGGATTATCAAGCAAGCAAGCACACCAAAAATCAGTTGTGTCCCCATTTGTATTTCTTCATTTTAAACCCTCATTCGGTGTTTTGCCAGCTTTGGCCAAGCACTTCCAAGATTGTAGATTTTGTAGTGCCCTATGACTTGAACATATTGCACAAAATCATTATCAACAATATATTTTGCTTTTAAGAACTTCTCTCATAAGCTATATGATTCCATTTGACATAGACCAAGATCACAAGCATGTTTTTGTAGGAACACATGCTCGTAATTTATAAGATGTATACCTTGCATTTCATCATTGCTACCCATAACAATCTCTAGTTTATGCATTCCTTATTTTTCATTATAGCCATTCGCAAGAATCTTCGATTTATGTTATCAAGCTCATTTGTAGTACCTTCGAATAACAAAGTAGACAACATATAATATGATGGGATACCCTAAGCGACATATTACACGAAAGTGGCTCTCCTGGCTAGACATAGAATCTTTATTTCCTCCTGACAATCTATTATTGACATTCTCTATTACTTCTTGATAAGTATCCATGGTGACTCACCCATGAATAAGAGGTAACCTAATTATTTCACCAAATTGGTTGTAAGGCCAATACCAAATATGCTACTTAACCTACGAGCTTGTCTAGCCCTTTAGGAGAAAAACATTTTCAATTTCTCCGGTCTAACCTTCATAGAAATTCTCCTCAAAATTTATCTAAAATAATTTTAACAATGAAACCTGAACTTCCATAGCATCAATCGTTGTTATCTCATTACATGCCAAAAGTACATTCATGAAGTATTCTTTTTGCTTGATAAAGATATAAAACAATTTACTTTTAAATAATTTGAAGTATTTGATTAGAAGTGTTGAAAAATAAGTTCATAAAATGGTATATGTGTGTGTGTGTGTGTTTTTTTTTTTTTTTTTTTTGGCTAACTAAAGATTTATGATCACTTAAACTTGATAAAAATATTTTCTTTATCTAATATATATTAATAATATTACTATTTAATAGAACAACCATCAAAGTTCATTCATCAAGGTTCCCCTGCATGGAAATTGGAATGAGAATAGCTTTGGTATTTCAAAAACACTTGGAAGTAGTACAATATTTTACTTGGTCAAAGAATAACTACATTGACATATTAATAATTCAAAATTGAGAGACTTACTTCAAAATTTTTACTTATTTTAAATAGTTTGATTTATTTATAATTCAAAACAAATATGTTTTTACTTTTTATTTGTAAAGAATATTGTGTAAAGAATATTGATATTTCTAAATTGTAGAAGTTATGAGATTTCTAAATTGAAGAAATTTAGAAATATTGATTTTATGAAATTTCAATATTATAATTATTTTATTTATTTTTACCAATTTTGTAAATATTTTATTTATTCTTTTCTTCAATATTTTAGAGTTTAATATCTTGGAATCACTCTATAAATAGGGTTTTTGTATAGCCTATTGAATATACTATATATGAGACATTATCTCTCAATCTGTTTTCTTTATTCCCTCTATTTTTTATTTTATCTTGCTTTTTCTAACATGATATCAGAGCGAGCACTAGGTGTTTGATCTGATTTTTTTAACTGTTCTCATCAATTAGACACTTTTTGCCTAGTTACAAAGAATTTAGATATTTCTCAACCTATTTTTGTTACGTTTGATAGATATAAGTATTAGACCCGGTTTCAATGGATGAGAAGTTTCCCTATGAGAAAGAGGTTATGGTGCTATGTTACAGCAGATGTCAAATTGCCCATGAAATCTAATGACGAATCGAATGGTGATTTTGCTAACTATCTTGAAAATTAGGTCAACAAAATCACCAAATCATCACTTGGTCTCGTACATGTTTGTACCTTTTTTTCACTTACAATTTAGTCATTTCGTGACAATTAAGAAAGTTTGGGATCTTCTTGCAAGTTGCTACACTACATTAGATTTGGCTCATCAGTATCAATTGCTTACCGAACTTCACATGTTGCGATAGGAATGAGATTAGTCAATTAATGATTTTCTTGTCCGTCAGTAGTATACAGCTGACACTAGCAAATACATAATATATTGAGACCAATGACATTTGATCCAATTTCCTATGGCTCTAACATCATATTTTGAGCCTATTAGAGCTTTTGTGCTTTATCGGTATCCTCTTCCTACCATTAAAAATGCAATTTCTGAGTTAATATCAGAAGAGTCTCACCTAGGATTACTCAAACCTCAACATAGTGATATTGTGTTGGCCACTACTACTTGAGGACCAAAAATTTCAAATTTCTGTTGCAACTGTTAGAAGCCAAGTCACATCTTTCCTAATTGTCCCATTGTTGAATGTCGATCCTACAAGAAACAAGGACATATTTCTAGTCGGTGCCTTGCTAATCCTATGATTAAATTTTGATATTGCAAAGAGAAATGTCATCTTATTAAGAATTGCCTAAAGAAGACAATTCGATCCTTAAATCATCCTACTACTGATTCTTGACATGTCTCACAGTTTGTTACTATTGCTGTTATTGAAAATTCTGCTACTACTGCTTTTTCTACTTAGCCTACAATATCTGTTGATGATCTTCAAATGCTCTTACGGTAGATTCTTTCTTCTGGTAATCAAGAATCACATTACACTCTCCACCATATCAGGTATATCTCCTTGGCTTTTGACTCTTCTTGCTCTAACCATTTGACCCATAATTCCTACTCTTTTACTTCTTCATCCACTCCTATCATGCCACCTATAATTCATATAGTCGATGGCTTTACCATGCCAGTCACTTATATTGGTCAGCGACATTCTTTGTCCCTACACTCACCTTAAATCTTATCTCTGTTGGTCAATAATATGAATTTGGATTTGACATAATATTCATGTTCACTAGATGTTACGTGTAGGATCCTCAAACAGGAAAGATCTTTGGGACAGGTTGTAATATTGGACATCTATAAAAGCTTACTTCTCTTCACATTCCTATTACTCATTCCTCACTATGTTGTGCTACCACTGTTCCTTTCTCCTTTCACTTATGGTAGTGTGTGGGTCATCAATCTCTTAATAAACTTCGTTTTTCGATTTATTCGAGTTCACTAGATTCTGTTATTGATGAATCTCTTCAATGTATTTCATATCAAACTATAAAACAATTTGTTTTATCCTTTAATATAAATGATTTTATTTCTAGTACCCTTTTGATTTTATTCACTCTGATATTTGGAGACCATCTCTTATACTAACTATGGGTGGGTCAAAACATTTTGTTGTATTTATTGATAAGAACTCCTGTTTTACATGGATTTATTTGACAAAAAACCACTCAGAATTATCTCAAATTTTCAAAAACTTTATATCAATGATTTAAACTTAGTTTTCTCACACCATCAAAATTTTACGCACTGATAATACATTAGAGTATTTTGAGTCTACTCTTATTATGTTTCTTAAGCAACATGAAACATTGTCCAATGTTCTTGTCTAGGTACTTCCCAACAAAACGGTAGAGCGGAATGAAATTATCATCACATTCTTGACATAACTCGGTCTTTACTTTTCTCTGCAACTTGTGCATCATATATTTGGGGTAAAATAGCTCTTACAGCTGTATATGTCATAAATAGAATACTTTCTTTTACAATATCTGGCATCTCTCCTTATGAACAATACATGGCTCACCACCAGCTTATAACTCTCTTAAAATCTTTGGATGTGCATGCTTTGTGTTACTATAACCCCATGAGCATAATAAGTTATAATCTCGAGCACGATTATATTGTTTCCTAAGTTACGATATTGAACACAAAGAATATAGATGTTGAGATCCTGTCTCCAATCATTTTTGAGTTTTTCGACGTACCATTTTCTAGGAAAATATCATATTTACTTCCCTATCCCATTTTCATACCACTTTTCCATTATTTACTAATCTGCCTCTTGATTTATGTACAGATACTTCAACTTTATAGCTCCTCCTTCAGATCCTCTCCCAAATGATGGACCTGCACCTCCTTCCATCGAAGCTGAGTTACCTTATGAATCCACTTCTCAACCTATAAGAGTCAAAGCACCTCTTGTTTGTCTTCTTGATTATTATTGTAATTTTACAATTTCCACTTTACATGAGTCTCAATCTTATTGAGAAGCTAGTACTAATCCTCTTTAGTAGCAAGCTATGCAAGAAGAACTTCAAGTTTTGGAGAACACACATACTTGAAATTTAGTTGATCTTTCAAAAAACAAAACTCTTGTAGGATGTAAGTGGGTTTATAAAATCAAACTCACTTGATGGGACTATTGAATGATACAAGGCTTGGCTGGTTGTAAAGGGATTCACACAAGAATATGGTATTGACTGTGAAGAAATTTTTACCCTTGTTGGTCATCTTATTTATGTGCGTAGTTTGCTCGCTATTGTTGTAGCTAAACAATGGCCCTTGTATCAAATAGATATTAAAAATGCTTTTCTCATTAGAGTTCTAAAAGAAGAAGTTTATAAGAAACCACATCTGGGTTATTCACATCTTGTCAATAAAGCCTGTCATCTTCGTCAAGCTTTATATGGCTTAAAATAGGTTCCCATGCTTGGTTTTCTACTTTTAGCAATACCGTCAATGATTTTGCCTTCTCTCCTAGTGCTTATGATTCTAGCATATTCATTCAGCAAATTGATCATGGTAATATTTTACTTCTTCTTTATGTTGATAACATGATTATCACTGTAAGCGATACTGCTACAATCTCCAAATTCAAACATTTTCTTTGCAGCAAATTTGAAATGAAGTATCTTGGTCATTTAAGTTATTTCTTGGGGTTGGAAGTTATTCCTATATCTTCTTGTTATTACTTGTCTTAGGCAAAATATGTCTCTGACCTTCTTTCTCGTTTAGATATTTAAGATAATAAAATTGTTTACACTCCTTTTGAGTATAATGTGAAACTTTCCCATATAGATGGCATTAATCTTTCTAATCCTAACTTATATCAGCAATTAGTGGACAGTCTTGTTTATTTTATTGTCACTCGTCCTAATATCTTTTATACTATTCATATTGTTAATTAGTTATGGCTGCACCACGATTTCTTCATTTTGCTACCGTTCGATAGATTTTTCATTATGTTAAAGGCATCTTATTTTATGGACTTCACTTTTTTACCTTGTTCTCTTTATAGCTACATGCCTATTATAATGCTGATTGGTCTGGTAATCCTACTGATCAACGGTTTCCTATTGGCTATTATATTTTTCTTGACGATACTTTAATCTCCTAGCGTAATAAGAAACAAACTTTTACAGGTCGCTCTAATACAGAAGTAGAATATCGTGTCCTTACTGACACAACAGTAGAATTATTATGGCTTCAAAGGTTTCTTTGTAATCTTGATGTACCAACTTTTCTCCAATTTCTCCATATTGTGATAATTAGAGTACTATTTTGATTACTTATAATGATGTCATTCTTGAATGAATTAACCACATTTGCATTAATTATTACTTTATTCATCAACATATAACTAATAGTGACCTTCTGTTTTCTTTCTTTGTTCTGATGACCAACTTGCTGATCTCTGTACCAAGACTCATCTTCTTGGGTATCATAATGACCTACTATACAAACTCAAGATGAATTATCTACATCCATCTTGAGTTTGAAGGGGTGTAAATAATATTGTGTAAAAAATATTGACATTCTTAAATTAAAAAATTTTAGAAATTTCCAAATTGAAAAAGTTTTGAAAATATTGACTTTTCGAGATTTCAATATTGTAATTATTTTATTTATTTTTACTAATTTTGTAAATATTATATTTATTCTTACTTTCTATATTTTAGGATTTAATCTAATGGAATCAACCTATAAATAGAATTTTTGTACATTCTATTTGAATATACTATGAGTTATTCTTTCTTAGTCTGTTTTCTTTATTTCTTTTGTTTTTTTGTTTTATCTCATATACAATATATGAGATATATATTTGACGATTATCATCAGAACAATAGAGAAACGATTAAATTAAGGGAATAGAAATATACAAAAGAGTGAATGTTTTACATATTTTGAATTTATCATTCAAAATGATGATACTATGATGAGAATGTGAATTATACAATCCAAGCAGATTGAATAAAATGAAGAAATATATATGGAATTTTTTATGATTGTATGATACCATTGCAGGGGAGGTTTTAATCACAGTAAGATCTGCATTATTATATATTACTAAATATTGGATATTAAACAATAATAATAATATAAAATAGTTGTAACTGAAATAATAATATTCATATGAATTTATGGTTAAATTAAAAAATATAGAATTAGAAATAAAAAGATACGTATTAAGTAGAGAGTAAATTTAATTATAGATAAAATAAGAGAATATTGTTTAAAATGATTTAAATATGTATAACGAAAATCTAAAGACGAACCAATTAGAAGAGTAAGACCTTAGTTGTTGAAAATTTAGTGAAATTATACCATAAAAGACATATAAAAACATATATATAAATTATATAAATATATGCGCGTCAAGATTTACTGATGACGATTATTATTTTTATTAATATTATTAAGTTTTTATAGATATTTTATTTTTATTTTTTTATCTCATTTTTTCAATATTAGTTTTAAACAGTCAACTCTAAAATTTGAAATTAAAATTTAGTTTATTATTAATGTTTAATTTCTTTATATTTATTTTGTAGATCATATCTAGTGAGATCCTCTACAAAGTCAATAGAGATAAATTTGATAGAACGTTCACCTTCTTAAATCGAAAACATTTGAGCATATTAATATGCAATTTTTTGTTATCTTCGCCATCAATTTTTAGAGCTGACTTTCAAATTCTTCTACAAATTCAAAAGTTTTTAAAAGTTAGAACTCAATCTCACAAGTTATTTCTCAAAAGTTTTCAAATTCTTTATTTTGATTTCATCATCCAAGAGAAGAATAAAAGAGTGAAACTGAAATTCCATCATAATTTTTAAAAAATATTATTATAAAAAATAATCAGTAACATTAAATAATAATTTAACACTCATCATCTTTATAAATACCAATATTAATCATAGAATTCACACCCAAAAAATAAATAAAAAATAAAAATCACCTGAATGATAAACAAAACTATAATCATCAGTCCAATTCAAAATAAGGATATAACCCAATTGCCATACTATAAGTAGATGGTAGAGGTCAAATCAATTTTTTGACCAGATAAAAGCGGCTTTGAAGTTTGCGGGGCCCTTTTTTTCTTAATTATAAAAAGAAGCTCATCCTCTTCCATCCGTTTGCTAGCAAGACATGAGGGTCTCAATTAATTGGCCAATTTTTTTATTTTTTGTTTATAAATTCAATTTTCTTAATTAATTTATTTGATTTTGAACCATTGGGACCATGACCTAGAATTATGTTGCGGGTCAAACAGGTGAGCCATGGGCATCAGAATTCCTTCCTCCCTGCTTGGAAACATACCAATTTTTTATAATATTGTTATAATATATATATATATATATATATATATATTTACCATATTTTAAATACGCTTTGCTATTGGCTTTTTGGGAAAATCAAACTAAGCTTCCTCAATGTGTCTCCGAATTGCCTACTTTGAAGCTACATACACCCCTAAATAAAGGAACACAGTATCCTACTTTAGGACCCCTATAGGCTCTCTCTCTCTCTCTCTCTCTCTAAAAACATTCATGAGCATTTCCTGTCTCTGTGTTTCAAAGTTTTATCTTTTTCCCAAATTTGTATTTTTCAATGATCTTGCGTAAATGAAATCTCAAAATATGCTGTTAAATTGCAGACATTGCAAGAACATACAGAATTTAGACTACAAATTTCCATAAGTATGCCGGAGATGTAGTTGCATGGGAGAAAAACAGCGGAAATCGAGAAACCACGGGGAAAGATCCATATTTATCCTTGTTTTTCTTTTTTTTTTTTTTAATATCATTTATCATTTATCATTTTTGTATTTTTGGTGATTATCTCCTTTCTTTTCAAGATGGGATTAAAGTTTATGTTTGATTATCATGGCTAAAACTTCCATGCTGCATTCGTGGGCCTTGGGCGCGCCTAAATCTTAGAATATTCTATCCAATGCGTCGGAGCTCGCATATTATAAATGACATATGGGGAGAATGGAAAGTTAACAAAATTACTTTTCAGACAGTTTGATGATCATAATCACTTTCTCAAATGTTGAAATTTAGGATTGGAATTGTTATGTAATTAAAAGTAAAAAAAAATTTACTTCTACACCAAAATTTGAGAATTGTATTGGTTGTGGGAGATGAATCCACATACCCGATGGATTTCTTGAGCGTTCAATTTTATTTGTCATGAAACACTCATGGCATCCCGCGGCCGAGCTTTTTCACTTTTATTTTTTCTTTTTTAATTCAATCCCATTTAATTATATTTTCTTATATATATATATATAAAGAAACACCCATAACATGAGTCTACCTTATTCATATATTTAAGAAAACTTCACTTCAATTTATTTTATTTATTATTTATTTATTATTTTGATATTTAGATTAATCGATATCTGAATTTATATTTCAATTAATCTGGACTGATATACTATCAGACTCTCTTTATGAGAATTCTTTCAATATAATTTTTTTTATTCTCAAAATTCAAAATTAAATCTTAGTTAAATAATTTAATGTCTTAATTAATTTTTTATTGATAAAGCTCATACTTGAGAATAATTAATATATATATTATTTTCACATGGCTTTTCTGTCCATCCGTATCTTACTTTTACCATGAACTTGTTTCCTTGGTTAACCATATTTGTAGTTTTGTCAATATTTGCGGATTCGGGAATAACATCTTTAGGTAGTATAGTGTATGTATATACATTTTTTTTTGGGTATCATTTCTTGGGTATCATATCTTGGATATCGTTCGGTATTCGAAATTTCATCCCGATTAATTCGGATCGATCGCTATAGTGATTCCTTTTTAAAGGGCGAGTCTCCCAACGGGAAATGCTCTATACACATGAGAATCCGATATTTTCAGTGGGAGTCAAATCTCGATCATGTTTAAGAGAATTCAATCTCATATCCAATTGAGTCAACCCACATTAATTATGTATATATATTTTAGAACTTCTGCTAGTGACCTATTTTATTATCATGTCTTGAATGTGTGATCTATTAATTGCGGAAGAATTATAACTAGATCATTTTTCTTTAAAAAAAAAAAAAGAATTATTGGGGAGTAGGATAGATGGGCTTTTTCTGGGACCTATATTTCTGACAGGATTTATCTTGATTAACATCAGTGGCATGACTAGTTACTTAGGAATCACGGTCGTTTCATTATTAACAATATAGATATAAGCGTAAAAGACCCCTTGGCACCTGGATTTCATCGTCCTCCAGTTGGCGGAAGGTGATTGGTTAGTGGTGAGGTGGAGCTGACGTGGTTTGGTTTTTTTTTCCCTCTTCGTTTGATATCTGTTTTAATTTTTTTTAGCCTTATAAGTCAACAACCCCCTGACACCACTCATTTCATCTTCAGAAATATTAATGGGATAGATTTTGTTATTGATTTTACGAAAAGCATACCTGTAGTGGTTGGGAGAACCCTTTAATAATTTACCTTTTTGCCTTTTTTTTTAGAATGGACTTCTTACTGCCCTCCAATGATGATTTGAGAGTTTGGGTATTTCTGTCAATTTATCTGCCTTTGTACTTTTGGGGAAAAAGGAGTAGATGAGGCCATTCCTTTTGTACTCATTGCCTTCTATGTGATTAGACTTTCTCTTCTTATTTTATCTGTCGTGTAGATGGAGTAGTGTGATCTTGTTGGTCATTATAAAAAGAGACAATTTTCTCTCTGTCTCTTTCTCATCACTCTCTAAGTGGGGCAAATGGCGACGTTCGATTGCTCATTATGGAAGTGATTGCTTTCTGCTATGAAGATTTGTGTTTGTCTTTCTTGTTTTTAAACATTTATTTTATTCAACTTTGTTCTACTTGCTACTCTTCGTGTTTATTTCTAATTCAAAAATGTTACTTCTTTTGTTCTAATTGAGGAAGATGGTATGCCTAGCGATGATGATTGTGCTGTATAGTGGCGATTCCTCTATTCTGAAGGTTTGTGTTTCTAAGCATTTGTTTTGCTACTCTTCATATTTACTGCTGAAGATTTTTTTTTTCAGCTCCTGGAAAGTGGTGTTGTCTGTGATGATATGGTGTATGGAAGTGATCCTATAAAAACCTGTGTTTGTTTTTTCCTGTTTTTAAGTATGTGACATTATAAAATTCGGTTTTCGTGTTGATTGTAAATAACGGTTTACGATTTAGCATTTTTGTATATATGATTTTTGTATTTTGTATATATATAAGAATAGTTGATTTAAATATCAATGTAGAGTTTGTTCTTTAGGTTGGATTTTTTTTTTTAGAGTTAAGTTGGTTCTGCATTGTGCAGAACAGTAGAAATAAGTTCTGTACATACAGAACTACATAGTTCTGCCATTCTGCACAACAAAACTACATGCTTTTGTAGTTCTGCACTGTACAGAACAACAGAACCATATAGTGATATTTTGTGTTTGATTTATTAAGACGAAACAACAAAAAAAATATTCTACATGCAGAGAGCTGCAGAACTACCAAGTAGTTCTGCACTGATAGTTCTACACTCTACATGGTGTGTCTCATGTTCAGATCAAGTAAAAACACTTTTTGCAACAAAGTTGGGGTACATGTTCTACACGGAATGAAAATGCAATTTGTGTTTCAAGATAATGAAGAAATTAAAGAATCAAATTTTCTATTGAGGAAGGTAGTGTGCCTAACGATAATGATTGTGTTATATAGTGGCGATTCCTCTGTTCTAAAGATTTGTGTTTCTAAACATTTGTTTTGCTTGGCATTTGTTTTCCTACTCTTCATGTTCGCTGCTAAAGATTTTTTTTTTTCAGCTCCTGGAGAGTGGTGTTGTTATGATGATGATATGGTGCATGGAAGTGATCCTATAAAAACATGTGTTTGTTTTTTCCTGTTTCTAAGTATGTGACATTGTCAAATTCGATTTTCGTGTTGATTCTAAAAAACGGTTTACGATTTAATATTTTTGTATATATGATTTCTGTATTTTGTATATATATGAGAATAGTTGATTTAAATATCAATATAGAGTTTGTTTTTTGGGTTGGATTTTTTTTAGAGCTCAGTTGGTTCTACATTGTGTAGAACAACAGAACTAAGCTTTGCATATACAGAACTATATAGTTCTGTCGTTCTACACTACAAAATTACATGGTTTTGTAGTTCTGTACTGTACAGAACAGCAGAACCACATAGTGATATTTTGTATTGGATTTATTAAGACGAAACAACAAACAAATATTCCTCGGCGCAGAGAGCTGCAGAACTACCGAGTAGTTCTGCACAGTAGTTCTATACTCTGCATGGTGTGTCTCATGTTCGGATAGAATACAAGCACTTTTTGTAACAAAGTTGGGGTACATGTTCTACGAGGAATGAAAATACAATTTGTGTTTCAAGATAATGAAGAAATCAAAAAATCAAATTTTCTACGTGTTGGTCCCTGAAAGAAAGTTTGAAACAAATTATTACCCATTTATATTAAACATCACTTTTTAGAAAATGCAACAAAGTTATTGCCAAATAAAGCAGGGGGAGATTGTATTCTTATGCATTGTGATTGTAAATGGAAATTAAATTTTCGGGAATAATAATATAGACAAAACAAAAAAACAAATAAGTAGCTCTGCATGCCATTATATATATATATATAAAAAGATATTCTACATTTACATTAAATAGCTCTGCATACTTTGAAATAGTTCTGCATGCCGTTATACAAATATTTAAATTATATGATAATATTTACATAATTATGTTAGTATTTAAATATTGAAAGGTTTAAATGTTTTTATTCTTATAAAATTTTAAATTATATGATAATATCTATAAATTTACTTAAATTAAATTATTGAATGATATAATTTTAGTTTATTATTTAATATTTTAATAAGATTATAAAAAAGGAACCCAACACAAGATTTTTATTTAAATGTATACATTCAATCTCTTTCTCCGTCTCCTCCTCTCTCTATCCATCTCCCTCCTACCTCCCTCCACTATCTCTCTCCCTGTCTCTCCCTCTCTTTCTGTCTTTCTCTCTCCCTACCTCCTACCTAAGTAGTTCTGTGAAGTATAGAATTACCAAGTAGTTCGGCGATGTGCAGAACTATAAAGGTGATTCTGCGATGTACAGAACTACAAAGGTAGTTTTGCAAATTGCAGAGCTATTCTGCTTTTTTGGAAATAAACAATATTTGGTTTAGGATTTAATATTTACCTCGAATGAAATGTTAATTTTAATATTTAATTTTTCAAATTACTCATAATATTATATAAATATTTAAATATTAAATTAAATTTTTTTATTTTTATATTTTAAAATCTTTAAATTAAATATTAATATTTATGAATTTTTTATATTTAAAAAGTTTAAATTATTAAAAAATAAAAAAATTACCAATATTACCAGAATACCATTATATTAAAATATATAAAAAGTTACTAAGAATACCATTATAAAAAAATTTTGAGAAATAAAAAATAAAAAAAGAGAATGCTGTGATAAAAAATATTAAAAAATAAAAAGATGAGTTATCAATATTACAACAATACCATTATTGAAAATTATTACAAAGTGAAAAAAGATAGAGTACTGGTTTTATAGAATCACAAAACTACCATATTTTGCCTAAAACAAAAAGTCTATAAGTTTAATATTACAAAAATTCCCATATTAACGTTTTTAATATTAAAAAAATAAATTCGTGTCTTCGGAGACATGTTTTACCTAAAACAAAAAAGAAATAAATTATTTTGCCTGAAAAAATTTATTTTATAAGTTTTATAATTGATTTGTTATATATATATATATCCTAAACAATGGCAATCTTGGATCAAACTTCTACTTTTTTTTCTTTTTTCTTGTTCACTAGATTTTCTTTCTTTCTTTTAATTATTTAATTTCTTTTATGATGTCTAATTTAATATTATATTATTTTAATTATTTAATTGTTTTAATCAATTTATTATTATGTTATTATTTTCTATTTAAAATCCTTAATTTCAAATTTTATTAATATTAATAAAAAATAATTCAATAATATCATTCAAATATATCAAAAAAGAAAAATTAATAATGAGTGAGGTGAGAAGAGAAAAAAAAAAGGAACCAACACACACTGTGGCGTGGCGATTGTTAATTCTTCTCTATGTTTCAATATTATAAAAATGCCACCATAGAACTATCAATTTACAAGAATGTCATCGAAAAACTACCAAATTACAAGAATACCATCGCAGAACTATAATTTATAATAATGCTATCGCAGAACCACCAATATTACAAGAATGCCATCGCAGACTACAAATTACAAGAATACCATCACAGAACCACCAATATTATAAGAATGCCATCGCAGAACCACCAATATTACAAAAATACCATCGCAGAACTATAATTTACAAGAATACCACCAATATTACAAAAATACCATCGCGGAACTATAATTTACAAGAATACCATTGCAGAGCCACCAATATTACAAAAATGCCATCGCAGAACTATAATTTACAAGAATACCATCACAGAACCACCAATATTACAAGAATGCCATCGCAGAACTATAATTTACAAGAATGTCATCACATAACCACTAATATTACAAGAATACCATCACAGATCTATCAATTTACAAGAATACCATCACAAAACCATCAATTATAGAACTACAAATATTACAGGAATGTCATTGCAGAACCACAAATATTATAAGAATGTCATTGCAGAACTACCAATATTACAAGAATGCCATTGTTATAGTTTTACGAATAATTCTTCACTAATAAAAAATTAAAAAAGAGAATGCTGTTATAAAAAATTATTAAAAAAAAAAATTATCAATATTATAACAATGCCATTATTAAAAATTATTAAAAAAATAAAAAAATATTTAGTGGTAGTTCTGTAAAACCATAGAACTACCAAAGTTAGAAAAAAATTTTGTTCAAAACTATATAACTACCGACATTACAACATTGTCATTTTAAAAACTTAATACAAAAAAAGAGTAGCCCTCCAGAATTCTAATGCATTTGGACTAATTGCCTTTTAACCAAATCTGAAACAAAATTTCTAACAAGAAGGAAAAGTAATAGAATATAATTGCTCTTTTTAAATGTTCTTTATTACTAAAATTTGGGACTACACTAACCAAACTCTGGACTAGGAAAGAGAGAAACAAAGAAAGCACTTTCAGACATTATTACAAGCATGAAAAATGCATAAGTTGAGAAAGTAACAGAAGCTCAAATCACATGTGGAATCTACACACAGTGCACAAAGATTTGCTAGGCAAGTTAAGTAAGCTTCAAGTGCTACAAATTCTATAATTTTCAGCAAAACAAGAGACTGAAAATTCCAACAAATCAATATCTCCCATTATCCAAATTAGAGAAAAAAACGCAATCCGCCAAAGAAATGAAACATTGTATATTTGCAGACTTGTGTTGAAATCCATTGCAGGCTTCGAAAACTGGATTGACCACCATGAATTCCTGCAACCCAGTTAACATAACATGAATGAGCGAGCGAGCGACCAAATGAGAGAGAGAGAGAGAGCGACTGGCAGGGGAAAAGAAGAGAGGATAGAGAAATATCCAACCTCTGTCGACAAAGGTTAATAAATAGTTTAGGACTAAAAATCAACAAGAGTTTGGTAAAAAAATATTTTATCAAATAAAATATTTTATTAATAAATTTTGTCATTTCCTATCTTTTAACAATATATGGATGGCATTGTTTTTGACATTTATGAGTAATACTTGTAAAAAAAAAACCCATTACCCTTAATCAATAATGAGTATCTTGTAATTGTAATTATAAAAAAAAAGGAGTTTTATAGTTCTAATGTAATTATAAAAAAATAAAAGAGTGGCTGCTAAGAATGTTATTATAAAAAAAGAAAAAGTTAGTTTTGCATGAAATGAGTAGTTTTGTAATTCTGCTAAGAATATCATTATAAAAAAAATTAGTTATGAAAGGAACAGATCTGTAGTTTTGCTAAAAATATCATTATATATATATATATAAATAGTTCTACATGAAAGGAGTAGTTTTATAGTTTACTGCTAAGAATGTCACTACATGAAAGGAGTAATTCTATAGTTCTATTAAAAAAGTCATTATAAAAAAAAGTAATTCTACAAGGAGTAGTTCTGTGAACTCCGGTAGTCCTACACTATGCAGAACCATGGTGGTTTTGCACTATACAGAACTGCAAAGTGATTCTGCAATGCAGAATTATGTTAGTCTTGTACTATCTCGAACTATGTAGTTCTGTAAATTCTACACTACAGAACTATCAAATAGTTCTCACTTGTTTATTAGAGCTCCATATTTTTACTATTCATTTCTATCATAAAATATTTAAATATTTAAATTAAATCCGTGCTTTAACTAAACCATAAATAGTTATACACTTTAATAGTTCTCTTCTAATGAATAAAATAGAATTATTGAAGTTAGATTTTTTTCTCGCCCTTTAACTAAACTATATTATTATAAAAAATAACAAATTCAACATCAAAATGGTAATTATAAATGTATTAATTATGAATTTTTAAATTTTTAGAAAAATTTCAAGTATGGTGAGGATCGATATTTTTATTTTAATGTTGTGCATAGCTTTTAGTGCATATATACAAATACTTTCATTTAATATTATGATATTAGAAAAATTATAATTTAAAAAATACTCAATAAAAAATAATTTACAAATATTTTTAAATTACAAAATACTGATAGACACTAAAATTGACAGAGCCACCAAAATAGTTTTGCGAAATGCTTAACTACTTGGTAGTTCTGCCAAGTGCAGAACTATCAAAGTTATTTAATATTATATAAAATTTTTAGTTTTAATTTAATGTCATAGGTAATCAACTATTTGAATATATATAAAAATATTTTATATTTAATATATAAATTTATCTTTATATACAGACAATAAAAAAAAAAATTGTTTGCGAAGACCGAAAAACTTAGTCAAGGTGGACAAAAATGAGTTTGGGGTTTCGAAAGTGATTTTAATTTTTCTTTTATATTTTTTTGTTTATATAGCTTGCGTCTAAATAAAGATAAATTTTTAATAAATAGGTTCATGAACTTTTTAAATATTTTTGAAATCTTATTTCAAGTGTAGAACGTCGTGGTTTTACGCATCGCAAAACCACCAAGTGTAGAACGAAGTGATAGCGACGTGGTTCTACAAAGCACAGAACCACCCTGTTCTATAAAACCACATGGTTCTATATAGTATAGAACGATGTGGTTCTGCATTGCGCACAACTTCAATATTTTTTCAAATCTTTTTTTTAGATTAAAAAATTTATAATTATATTAAAAATATCAAAATTATTTGAAATAAATGATATTTAGAGAAAATATTACAATATTATAATATTATAAAATTTAAAATAATAAAAATATTATGTAAAAAATATTTGAAAATATTTTTATATTAAAAAATTCATATTCGAAATGATTTTACGATTATATTAAAAATATAAAAAAATATGCAATTATGCAACTAATATTTTTTTTTCTATATTTTTTTTCAATCTGTAGTTGACCTTCTTTTCCAACCTTGTCTCGAGATTTGTCTCAAATGTTCTCCTTCATATAATTGCTTTTGATTTAACAAGAAAATATTAAATGGAAATGAAAAGAATTTCATCTAATTTTTAAAGTCGTGACTCTATTTAGTATACAAAACTGTCGAACATAATAATAAAGTAGTGGAGAAATTCAAATTGATGATTAAAATTTTATTGGAACAATTATATCTCTAAGATATCAAAACCATTATGGGATAGAGAGACGGTTGTTTCTAAAATTAAAACAAAAGGATTTAATATATGTCATTTTAGAAATTATAATTCATTAATTTATTATAATTCATTAAATTTAAGAAAAAAAAATTTAGTACACAGAACTAACATGATTCCATAGTTCTGCGTAGTAAGCTATTTTTCTTTTCCTTTTACTTTAACATGTATAAAAATATATTTGAAATATTTTGCCTTTTATGATATGATAATACTATATTAATGAAAAAAAAAGATTTCATCAAATGAAATAGTTTCTTATGTTTTTATATTTTTTTGTATTATCAAATATTAACATGTGTGCCATAGGTATAGCGCATGACTTTTATTTTTTCTGCTCAAAGTGATCAATAAAGATAATAAAATATTATTATAACATTGGCATGTTAAAAACATTATCAAAATACATTTTAACTATTAATTTATTAATTTACTTTACATGTTAGATTGTATTCAATTGAAAAGTAAAAAAAATATATATATATTGAAAGTGGTGAAAAGTTCTACACTGCAGAACTAGGTTCTACATGTTCTGCAGTGCAGAACTGCAAAGTATTATAATTTAGCCCCTTTAAAAAAAATAATTCGTTGATGAAGATATTATAAATATTTTGGATACTTTTTATGACTTATCTCCTCAGAACATGCATTTTTTTATATTTTTTATTTTACACATATTAATATTATTTAGATATTTTTTACATTTTAATTTAAAATATTTAGATCGAATTTAAATAAATGTGAATGAAAAAAGAAAAAAAAATGCACATAGTACAATGCAGAACCAAGTTCTGCATTGTGCATAACAGTAGAACCAAATTCTGCACATATAAAACTACATAGTTCTACTCTACCGTTTTGCACTACAAAACTATATGGTTCAGTAGTTCTGTACAGTACAGAAGATGGTTCTATAATGCAGAACCATATAGTTCTGCAGTTCAGTAGTGTAGAACTTGATATTTGGGGAAAATGTTACAATATTATAATATTATAAGAATTATAATAATAAAAATATTAAGTAAAAAATATTTGAAAATATTTTTATATTAAAAAAGTCATATTTGAAATTATTTTACGATTATATTAAAAATACAAAAAAATACAATTATGCACCTAATATTTTTCTTCTATATTTTTCTTTTCAATCTGTAGTTGACCTTCTTCTCCGACCTTGTCTCGAGATCTCTCTCTAATTTTCTCTTTCATATTATTGTTTTTTGATCTAAAAAGGAAATATTAAATGAAAATATTTGTAATGCGCAGAGTTATAACGTTCTGCACTCCACGTGTAGAACTACAACGTTCTGCACTCCGCAAAGATACAACATTTTTACTACTCTATAGTTCTACGTATTTCGTTGTTATACATTCATGATTTTGCATTTGCATTTCACTTTACTTTTAATACTATCAAAATATTTTAGTATTTAAATTATTTACTAAATTATGGTTTTTAATAATATCTCACTATTTATCAAAAGACTTAATATATATAAAAAAGAAAAACTATATTTATTTTACAGAAACAAATAAAATTTAAACTTTTTAAAACCATTTAAATGTGGTTTCTAAAAAATTTACGCCATCACAACCCTAAACAAAAAAAAAATGATTTCGATTGCTTTAAAAGTAATAATAATATTTTGGGAGATTAAAAAGGTTTTTTTTTTTCGGAACAATAGCAGAACCATGTGGTTCTGTGTACCAATTTATTATTCAAATATTTTATTTTTTATAATATTTATTTATATATTTGATATTTATTTAAATAAAAAATGAAATGTTAAAATATTAAATATTTAAATATTTTTACTCTTATAAAATTTTAAATTACATATTAATATCTATAAGTTTTAGTTTTAGTTTGTTAATTAATATTTTTTATATTTTTTTTATTACAATTAACATTTTATTAAAAACTGTAATTTATAAAGATTTTCAATAGATAAAAATAAATCAATTCAACTTTTACATAGATAATGATTCTTAAAATCATTCAAACTCTGATTGAAAAATTTTATTATTGAATCCCAACCAATAGATTACTAAATTTATTCTATTGAATATTTAAATAATTAAATTATTTTCAATATTTTGTATATTTTATGAACTTTTAATTAAATATCAAAATCTATGTATTATTTTGATCAAAATTATTAAATATTATAGTTTCCGATTAATATTTACATATTTTATTTTTTACACAAAAATTCATATTATCCAGATAATTTTTTCCTTTTAATTTAGAATACTTAATGTTAAATAATTATTTTAATATTTAAATAGTGTGTGTAGTATACATACAATAAGTAAAAAAATATAATTTAATAGATAAATTAGAGTACTTACTGTTAAATGATTATTTAAATATTTTTTAGTTCTGCACTGCACGGAACCACCTTGTCATTTTGCTAAATGCAGAACCACCTTCTCATTCTGCTATCCGCAAAATGACATTGTAGTTCTGCGCCTTGTGGTTCTATTAAGCGCAGAAACATCATGTCGTTCTGCGACCCGCAGAACAACGTTGTGGTTCTGCACCTTGTAATTCTCCTAAATGCAGAACTACTTACGGTTCTGCAAAGTGCAGAACCACCTTGTGGTTCCACATATATGTAATTTAATATATAATTTAGATAGTATTAAATAAATATGTATATATTTATATTAAATATTTAAATATTTTTACTCTTATAAAATTTTAAATTACATGTTAATATTTATAAATTTTTGTTTTGATTTGTTATTTAATATTTTTATATTTTATATTACAATTAATATTTTATTCAAAATTATAATTTATAAAGGTTTTCGATAGACAAAAAATATATCAATTAAACTTTTACATAAAAAATGATTCTTAAAATCATTCAAACTCTGATTTTAAAACTTTGCGATTGAATGCCAACCAATAGAATACTTAATTTATTATATTAAATATTTAAATAACTAAATTATTTTTAATATTTTGTATATTTTATGAACTTTTAATTAAATATTAAAATTTATGTATTCTTTAAATCAAAATTATTAAATATTATAGTTTCAAATTAATATTTACATATTTTAATTTTTACACAAATATTAATATTATTCAGATATTTTTTTCCCATTTGATTTAAAATACTAAATGTTAAATAATTATTGAAATATTTAAATAGTGTGTATAGTATACATACAATCAGTAAAAATTATAATTTAATAGATAATTTAGGGTACTTATATTTAAATATTTTGTAGTTCTGCAATGCTCAGAACCACGTTGTTATTCTGTGAAACGCAGAACCATCTTGTACTTTTGAGAACAATAGAACTACTTTATAGTTCTGCTAAGCACAGAACTACTAAAATAATTAATCACAGTAAAGATGTAAAAAAAAATTAACCGATAATATTTAGTTATGTTTTAATAGATAACTTTTAATATATAACATGTATATCATGTACACTACATTTTTAATATAGAAATTTAAATGCAGACGTATTTAAATAAATAATTCAGATCTAAATATATTTAAATATAACATACATTTTTTCCTATTCTAATATATTTTTTTATTGTGATATAATATATTTAATGTTTAATCAAAATCTAACTATTTAAATTAAATATTTTCATATTATTCTTCTTATACGATTCTAAATTAGATAAAGATGTGTATAAATCTACTTGAATTACATTAAATATTAAATAATAATTTAGTTTTGGTATCACATTTTATTTGAATTTAATATTCTAATCTAATATCAAAATCTAAATATATATATTCAAATATATTACATATGGTTCTGCCAAACACAGAATCATCTTCTGGTTCTCCAAAACGCAGAACCACCTTGTGGATCTGTGAAACGCAGAACTTTGCTGTCATCCTGCACAGTGCAGAACTATTTTAAAAAATTAAAACCGATAAAAAAATTGAAAAAAATAAAAAAATATATATTTAATTCTGTGTTAAATACTTTTTTTGAGTTAACATATAACTTTTAATATATAACACACACACACCATGCACACTCAATTTTTAATATATACATTTAAATCTAAACATACTTAAATAAACAACTTAAATCTAAATATATTTAAATATAACATTCTTTTTTCCCATTCTAATGTATTTTTTTTTATTTTGATCTGATATATTTAATACTAAATGAATATATTTAAAGTATATTTATCTCAATCTTTTTTTTTTTGCTTTCATTTTTTTGGTATTATAAAAAAATTTATACGTGTCCCAAAATTGAAACAAATTACAAATTTTACCAAACCACACCGGATAACTCCCCTCATTTTATAGTCCAAATCAAAACTCTACACCGCGCAGCGCGCGGTATACACCTTCTAGTTTCCTTATACCGATGGTGAATAATGGTCAAATAGAATTATTTTCTTCTTGCGATCTTTTACCTTTTCCATCACGTCAGAATTCAAATTAATTTCTATTTTCTATTTTACTATATTTTATTTCTTATCCCTTTTGCTATCAAATTAGCGGTTATACCTTGACATACATAATTACTAAGTAAACATGGCGAAACACATCATACTACTTGTATCCCACACGCCCACTATGGTAGCAAGAACACATTATTGGTGAAACACATTATTCTTCTAGACTTCTGGTTGGAATCTTATTAACAATGGTGCATTGGTATAGACAATTATGGAATTATTACCTCACGAGTCGCTAGACACATGTCACGCTCTTGATAATAAGAAATACAAAATATAGCGGAAACAAATTAAACACAACATCGAGAATAACAACTATATGGCCCCACCATCCATGTGTGTAATAACATCCCAAGCATTTTTCCAAAGAGAATGGATATAATCTCCCCTGAAATATGACTATCGGGTCAGTCAGGGCATGTAAAGAAATTTGTTAAACATGTTTCACAACACTCCTAATAAAAACAATAACCAGCTAACAATGACATCATTTCTGACATTTTATAATCGTCGCTAAAAGTTGGAACGATGAAAGAAAAAATACATTTAGATGAAACCTCATGAAAAACAACTATTCTAAAAAAAAAAATTTCTACCCAAAAAAAAAAACGGTGAAAGAAAAAATGTTGAGAAAAATTCGTCGGAGATTTTCCTGACGTTTACTCACAATCGTTGGGGAAACACTTACTTTTCCGATGTTTGTGAACATTAGCAAATTTGTTATTAGCTATTGTCTAGCATGAGAAAAACATACGGGATATGTGAGGTTTTCCTGATATTTGAGTATAAATCGGTAAAACCTAAAGCATTTGCCGACATTGAAACGTTGACAAATTTGGAAAACTTTGCCGAAGTATATTCTCGAACATGTTGACAACTCTCTTTACATTTAGTGATGTTTTCTGATGCTAAATGTGGGGAAGAGTTAGTATTAGAGTAAAAATTTTGATTTATTTACAAATGGCATAAAAAACTTACTCAAAAACATGTTTATCAAACATCCATCAATCATAACATACATACTTCATCTATAATTTATATTTCCTCCACATTTCATACACATAATAATCTCAACATCTCTCGATAACATTTCAAATATTGAATTATATAATATTATGGATTTGATTATAACTGTCATTTTCGAATCGTGTCTCATGCATAATAACTATTCTATATAATGTGCATGTACGTACGCTTCTCTTCTTCAATTCCCTTGGGATTACTTATTTATCTTGTAGTTGCTTGATCAAAATTTAACATTTTAAGTATATCGAGAGTCAAGCGAGAATATTCAAATAGTAATAGTAGATTTTAGATTTAAGATTCTATTTCTCTTGCTCGCTTTCAGTTTTTGACCCCTTTTATATTGACACTTTTTTGAGTTAACTTGCTTAAGTGTTGTATATATATATTTTTTTGTTACACTGAGATTGAATGCGGGTTCACTGGATTGGAAGGGAGATTGTGATCACTGGGTTGACTTCTTAAAAACTTAAGTGTTGTATATTTTTTAATGTACATGTCATCTGCGAACTTTATACTTTCTTGGTTGGTTTTAGATTGTATATTGAGGTTGGATACTTAAATTTTAAATTTTAAATGTAAAATGATGTATAAAGCCAATTATGATTAATAAGTTTTGATGTTGATAAGTTTGTCACTTTTATTTTTTAATTTTTATTATTGGTATTTAAAATTATATTTTGATTAATCTGATTTAATATCTATGTGATCCTAATAGAGTGACTCTCTCATCATAGTTTTTTTCATTTTTAAGTTTCAAAATCGAGATTTGATTAAAAAATCTAGTACTATATCTCATTAAATCAACTATCCGTCAGTAGTTTGTCACTTTTATGTTTATATATATTAGGATACAATAGTAGCAAATATGTTTGGATTAGAATAGTTATGGTTAAAATTTCATATCATACATGATTTATTGCTCCAAGAGAGCCATCGAGGCTAGTTATTATGATATCTTTAAGAGGACAGTCTAGTAGTATAAATCTTTCTTTCCTAATCTGATGATTCTAGATCTAAATCCGTGTACAATTAAAAAAAAAGGCTAGTTATTATTATGATATTAAAATATTATAGGTTTTAAGTTGTTTATGATCATCTTAAGTAGTTGAATTTAGCTTATTAATATGGGAGATTCGATTTTTTTTTAATTTATTTAAAATAAACATTTAAAAAATTTTCACCATTTCTCTTTCATGTATTCATATATATATATATATATATATATATATATATATAGATCCAAGTACCGCTATCTCAGGCGTTATGTGTCACCCTTTCTTCTGTCGCATTCCACTTCTTGCTTGTTTGTGATCAAAAAATGAAATTTTAGTAATAATTGGTTGCATTCAACAATTTTTGTAATCGTGGCCAGCTTTATGACCGGATTTACTTGATTGCTTTTGAAGGGTATTTTAACATTCATTCTCAAAATTATAATTGCAAAAAAAAAAAAGGCTTGTGCTATTCGGTATTTCTATAGGGTAAACAGTGAACAAAACCTATTAAAATAAATTCGTTTATATCTATTAATTTTATTAACATTAAGTAATAAATGGTTTACCTTTTTTATTATTTTTTTTGGAAAAGATATTAAAATTATGAGAGTGGAAAAAACCTTACCACGACCTTTTATTATTTTCCCTCACTTTGTAAATAAGCGTGTTGTGTTGTCTCTTCAAAATTTGGACTTAATTAATTTATTTGCTAAAATTGTATACAAAAAATATATGTGGGACAAAATAAAGCCTATAATATAAATTCGGTCATATAAGCGTAGTCATACAGATGCTTTTTAGGTAGCTTTTTAGACTAGAGGCAAGAAAATGATCTTTCCAACTAGTGTTTGCCCATTCAAAATGGCAAAACTTATGAGCCATCCCCGTCGTCTGGCTGCAATATTGCTAACTTCTGGTCGCCCTGAATCCAACAATCCACCGAATAAATGTTGAAGCATATCTTCTCCAGATTTGAACAATCCTCTTGGATTTGATCCATGTCCAAGGTAGGGTCCTGCGAATTGATGACGTTGTTGTCTCCCTCTGCATAGGACAATGCATTGTTCATTATCCTTTCTTGGATCAGATTTCTGGACATAAATCGTGCAATGCTATCTTTAAGACTCCCAGTTCGCCAGGTGTAGTGGGTGAGTTAGGAGGTTTGGGTTGGTAAAGGGATTGAGTGGGGATTGATTCAGAATAGGAAAAAGACAAGGCTAGTCTTGCTGAAGGACGATCAATATGCGGATTGAAAAGCAACTTCCCATATCCTAACTAATCCATAATGAAAAGGTTTATCCAAGGATTGGATCGTTTGATAAGTTGAAATTGGTGTAAACCCAAGGGAAGCTAAAGGGGAAGGCTATTTTCAGTTGGAGGTTTTTGAGGATTTGGTTTGGGGTATTGTTGAGAGATTGGATGAAGTAACAAGGGACCGGTTTGGTTCTATTAATATTAAGAGTGTTCATTCGAGGGCTAATGGATAAATAGGGTCACGTGATGTTGGGATAAACGTTAAAGGATATTTGGAAGAGGTAATTTTACCCATCAATGATTGTTACTGTTGGGAAAGTTTAAGGACTTCGAATAATGAAAAGTATAAAAGGATTTGTACGTAAAATAATTATTGTTCTTAAGAAAATTATGTCTCCATTATGTTACTGGCCGGGTTGATGACAAATTCTTTCAGAATATACAAGTCGAACAGAAGTTTAAGATAGCAAAATCTCAAACTTATCCCAAGAACGAAATAGAGTTTTTTTTAGAAAAACAATGATTGCCAATGATTAAAAAAACAGAAAAAGTTTTCCCAATGGTGTGAGTGAGTATTTATAGAAAATGAAGGTATGCTATTATTGGATATCTTTTCATTTAAAAGGCACAACAACGAATATATCATTTTGATTAAAAAATAACTTTTTGTCCAAAAGACATTACTTGATATTAGAAAGTGACATTTTAATAAAAAAATATCAATTTATTTAATTTTCAAAATTGTGTCTTTTGAATAAAATTAAATAACGAATTTATTCAATTTTCTAATGCCCAAGTGTTACCTATCTTTGACCCTTAATTAATTAATTAATTATCTAGTGTCATTTTATGAAAATTTTATTTTTTTTCCTCTAACACAACTTTTTAACTAAATTCAAATAGTTCCAAATTTGATTGATTATAAATTCATCAAATTTTCTTTATCTTTTCGATGTGGGACAAATGCCATAATTATTACAAACCAATCTAACAATCCCCCACTTAGTTTGTAATATCCATTAGCAATATAATTTTATTTTAGAATTATCTCCGCAATAAGTATCCCTCGACTTAAATCTAAAAGTAGTATTAATATTTTCAAAATTTTATCGAAATTTTGGTAAATAATTTTTAAAGCTCAATTTCTTGTGACAAGATCGAAAAATTTAATACTCATAATTCTTTACAAATCTCAAATACATTCACCATGAGATTTAGTACCATAATATGACCGTGTGCTACCTCCTAAATTCATAAACACTTATAAAGTTTTATTTTCAAACTTTATTAGAAGTGGCACAACTTTTCTTGTTTATACAGGTAAAGTTTGAAAATCTTAAATTTGGACTTTTCTTGTTCTTGAACTGAACAAAACTCCATTAAGAATAATTATTATTCACACTCATTTTCTTAAATATTAGTGTTATAATACTTCTACCTATCACTAGAGTAACTTGTTGTTATCTTTTAAACATTTAGAATTGCTAAGTAATAAGAAAGGTAAGGTTCATGTTACCGGTGATAAATTAGAATTACCTTAAACCCATTTTGTTTGCAGTAATATTGATTCTATCTCTCGAAAGTCCTTTGATCAATGGGCCAGCAAGATTGCTACTAGATCTTACATAGACAATTGTGGTAATACCATTAAAAATCAGTTGTCTAACATATTCATGTCTTAAAGCAATATGTCTAGATTTACCATTGTAAATTTTGTTGAACGCCATAGACATAGTTGCTTCGCTATCGCAGTGTAAAGAGACCGCTGGCATTAGTTGTGACCACAACTCTATTTCTATCAATAAGTTTCTAAGCCATTCTGCCTCTTTACTCGCTGCTGCTAATGCAACAAATTCCGACTCCACGGTTGAGAGAGTAATACATGTCTGTTTCTTGGAAATCCAAGAAATTGCTCCTCCACCTAATTTAAATATCCAACCAGATATTGATTTGTTATTGCTCATACTAGTTATCCAACTAGCATTAGTGTAACCTTCTAGTACCTAAGAAAATTTGTTATAAAATAATTCTAAAGATTTGGTTCTTTTAAAATAGTCAAAAACCATTCCAATGGCTCTCCAATGATCTGCATTGGGATTATGTGTAAATCTTGAAAGTTTACATGCTGCAAAAACAAGTCAGGTCTAGTGCAATACATAGCATACATCAAACTACCAATTGTATTAGCATAGTCTAATTAACTTACAGACCTTTATGGATTTTTCATTAGTTTATTAGAAACATCAAATGGGGTATTAATTTCCTTAATTCCTAAGTAGTCAAATTTTGAAAGTATTTTATCCACATAATGTGATTGACACAAAGCGTAACCCCCACTATATTTCTTAATTTTGATCCCTAAAATAGTATCGACTTCTCCCAAATCTTTCATTTTGAAACGTTGAGTCAGATACCTTTTAGTATCATTTATACTTTGTATATTAGTCCCAAAGATTAACAAGTAATCCACATAAAAACATATGATCACTTCAAAATTTTTAGTGAATTTAGAATAAATGCACTTATTTACTTCATTATATTTAAATCCATTTAACAATATCACATTATTAAATTTTTTGTGCCATTGCTTCGGAGCCTGCTTTAAACCATACAGGGATTTTACTAGTTTACAAACTTTTTTTTCGTTACCAAGAAGGACAAATCCTTATGGCTTCTCCATATATACCTTTTCGTCAAAATCACCATTTAAAAATGCTATTTTAACATCCATTTGATAGATATGTAAATCATAGATTGATGATAAAGCAAACAACACTCTTATAGAAGTAATCCTAACAATAGAAGCATATGTATCAAAATAATCTATCCTTTCCTTTTGTCAAAATCTTTAGCAACTGGTCTTACTTTAAAGGTTTGTATAGTATTGTCAATATTATACTTTTTATTAAATATCTATTTACATCCAATTGATTTTGAACTAGGAGGTAGATCTACCAACACCCATGTACCATTTGCTAAAAGAGAATTCATTTCATCGTTTATTGCTTCTTTTCAAAAGGCAGAATCTGTTGAAACTAATGTTTCATTATACAATTTAGGATCATTCTCCAAGTGCAATACGATGTGTATTTTATTCAGTATCTCAATTCTATTTCCTTCAACCAAGAATGTTAGTGCTTGTGAAGAAATAAAGTTAGAACCAAAGTGCTTTTCTTTACGTACCCTTTTGCTTCTTCTAGGATCTGTAGACAAGTCAATTGACTTTCGTTTATGGAAAGAATTACGGTGTACAGCAGTATCCTGTGCCAAAGTGGGAGAAGAAACTCCTTCATTTGATTGTGGATTTATAGTTCGATCACCGAAAAATATAGTTTCTAGAAACTCAACGTCTCTTGACTCTATAATTATATTAGGGTCTAAATCCAACAATCTATATACTTTTGAATTTTCAGCATATCCCACAAAGATACTTTTAAGAGCTCTAGGACCTAATTTTGTTCTTTTTGGATCCGGAACTTTATAATAGGCAATGCAGCGCCATACCCTCAAATAACCTAAATTTGGTTTTTTCTTTTCAGAATCTCGTATGGAGAACTTTTCGTTTTCTTTGAAAGTATTTGGTCGTGTATGTGACAAGCCGTTAATAAAGCTTCTCCCCAAAAATTTACTAGCAATTTGGCACACATTAACATGGAATTAACCATATCAACTAATGTTCTATTTTTTTTTCTGCTGAACCATTTTATTGTTGGGTATACGGTGCACTTGCTTGACGAATCAAACCATTTTCTTCACAAAAAATAGAAAATTCAGTTGAAAAATATTTGCCGCCACGATCACTTCGTAGTATTTTAATTTTCTTTTCCAACTTATTTCCATCAAAACTTTATAATATTTAAACATGTCAAATACTTGATCTTTTGTTTTCATCAAATAAACATGAGTGAAACTAGAACAGTTATCTATAAAAGTTAAAAAATATCTATTTTCAACTCTAGTTAAATGACCATTCAATTCACATATATCAGAATGCACAAATTCAAATAACTCTGAAATCCTTTCATTTTTTGGGAATGGTTTCTTAGTATCTTGTCTTGTATGCATATTTCGTATTTTCCTAATTCTTTGTCTGCACATGAAGTAAAACCATGTGCAGACATAAATTTAATTGAATTAAAATTAATATGGGATAAACATGCAAATCATAAATCAAAAAAAGACTCAACAATATAAGCAGAAATTTCAATTTTATTAATATTTAATGTGAACATGCCATCACATGAATATTTTTGTCCTATGAATAGACCATTTTTAGATACAATGAGTTCTTCTACCTCTATGACAACTTTCAGGCATTTCTTACAAATCATACTTTCAGAAATCAAATTCTTTCTCACATCTGAAACCTGGAAAACATTTATCAAGATCAACTTCTTTCCTGAAGTAAACAACAATTCGACGGTTCCCTTTCCCATAACTTTGACTGTGTCATGATTTCCCATAAGAATCTTTTCATCCTTAGTTGCCACTGTGTAAATTTTGAAAAAATCTTTATTATTGTAAACATATACAGTAGTACTAGAATCATACCACCAATTAGAAGATTTTTCTATGACTACCATATTATATTCTATAACCATACTGATGTTAAGTACTGTAATCATGACAATAATTTCTATGGTGCTGGATTGATGTTCAACCACATTTGCCTTTTTGTTCCTGGTGTTTTCTTCCAATTTCAGTTTCTTATAGAATCTGCATTCTTTCTTAAAATGACATTTCTTTTCATAGAAAAAACACGACTTGTTTTTCTTGTTGTTGTTTTTGTTATCGGTAGTAGAGAAGTTGTCATATTTTCTTTTCTTTCCTCCATTCTTAGCGCTAGACTCAACTTAATTTATTTTATTTTCAGACTCCAAAATATATTTATTTTCACAATTTTGAGTTTACTCTTCAATTCGAATATACTTTAGGAGTCGGTCTATAGTAAAGTTTTCAGAAGTGTGCGATAATTTCTTTCAATAATTATTCCAAGTGGTTGGTAATTTTGAAATAACTGCAGTCACATGTAATTGTTCAGACACTTCAACTTTTAAATCATTAAGTCTAGACACCAAAACCAGTAACTCATCCGCTTGATCTATAACAGATTTATTTTCCACCATTTGAAACTCAAAAACATTTTATTCTAAGAAATCTGTCCATACCTTATTTTACAGAAGTATACTTGTTCTCCAATACTTTCCATATTTCTTGTGGGGTCTTGAGTGGACAAAACAAATCATACAATCGATCAGATAGAGAATTTAGAATGAATCCTCTGCAACGAACTTCATCATCTTGACGTTTTTGACGAAGGATTCTGATTTCATCAGTATCACTTTCACTCGATTCTGGAATGGGTGGTAAGTTCGGACTTAGAAGATAGACAACATTCAACTCGGTAAGAAGGAACAATAGTTTATCCTTCTAGCGAGTGAAATTTGTTCCATCAAAGTGATCAAGTTTGAATATATTCGGGTTGATCATCTTGTTGAAGATAGAATCAGATCCAGTAACCTCCATTGTAGAATAATTTCCTTAAGATTGTTGGGAAAGTTTAAGAACTTCGAAGAATGAAAAGTATGAAAGGATTTGCACGTGAAATAGTCACTGTCCTAAGGAAATTATGCTCTCACTATTTTACTGGCTGGATTGACGGTAAATTCCTTGAGGATATACAAGTCGAACAAAAGTTTGAGATAGTAAAATCTTAAATTTTTCCCGAGAACAAAATAGAGTTTTTTTTTTCAGAAAAACGAAAACCGCCAATGATAAAAAAACAGAAGAAGTTTTCCTAATAATGTGAGTGAGTATTTATAAAAAATGAAGGTATACTATTATTGAATATCATTTCATTTAAAGGCTCAACGAATATATCATTTTGATTAAAAAAATAACTATTTGTCCAAAAGGCATTACTTGGTATTAAAAAATGATATTTTAATTAAAAAATAACAATTTATTTAATTTTCAAAATTATGTCATTCTAATAAAATTAAATAACAAATTTATTTAATTTTCTAATATCCAAGTGTACCTTATCTTTGACCATTAATTAATTAATTAATTATTTATTTATTTATGTTTTCAAGGGTTATTTTATTAAAATTTTATTTTTCCCTCCGATATAAATTTTTAATCAAATTCAAATAATTCTAAATTTGATAGATTATAAACCTATCAAATTTTCTTTATCTTTTCTTACTCGTTAGAGGTAGATACATTAAAATGATGACTCCTTCATGCCTATGTCTTGCTTTATAGTCAACAACGGCTTTGCTCTTTTCGAGGGAAGGGCTCAAGATAGATGCAAATCTTTAAATTTGAACCATAAAGACCAAAGAAGAGTCTCTCTTTTTTGCGCCGCTACTCCGAGGGTCATGATACTAACTCCCATTTGGAAAGTGTGAATCTTTTGAAAGCGAGGGGCGGGGGGGGGGGGGGGGGGGGGCGTCCTTGGCGATTGACCGACACTAGTTTGCCTTGAAAGGATTGGAGGCTCCTGTGGGGTTTTGAAAGGCATTTGATTTTTCCGATGCTTGTTTTGAACCCTCATTAGGAAAGTCGGCTTTGATACGCTTTTGTCTTTAGCATTCACCTGTTTCATCCTTGTTGGTCTAGGGGGATTTTTGGATCTAAACCTTGTTCATGGGCTCTAAAATAGGCATCCTTGATGAAGGCACAATTTAGGAAACTCTCTCTATGGTTGGGTTGTGCTTCTTTGGATACCATTCTTCTCCTAGCTTTTCTTCGGCTTCGGCCGAAATCCATGGTCCATATATCGTTTTACTTTTGCTTCCATATTCATGTTTTTTGGACAAGTTTCTTGCTTAGTGACCAACAATGCCACAGCTGAACAACATATTTTTCAAAAACTCTCTCTCTCTCTCTCTCTCTCTCTCTCTCTCTCTCTCTCTCTCTCTCTCTCTCTCCCCCTCTCATGAAATATACAAAATCTATTATAGATTTAATGAAGCGCATTGCACAAAAATCTTAGCTTTTCTTAATTGAATTTAACTAATTTTATTTTATACATAATATTTTTAATTGAATAAAGTTTTTCCATATGTGATGTAAGTTGTGAAAATAAAAATCAAATTTCTCAGTAGAAAAATCTTAAGTTATGCCATATTAATAAATTTTTATTTAAATTTAGTTGAACATAATATCTACTTTTCCACATTTGTCAAGGCAAATATATATATAAATTAATATGATTTTATAAAAATTGATAACAAATATTCATATACTAAATAATCACAATATGAGTTACTAAAATTAATATACAATAATGTTTTAATTTTGATTTGTATTAAGCAACCAAAGGATTTGTCGTAGTTCTATATTTCAAATGACCAACACAAGTCTTTATGCGACATGCGACATCCTAATATACTCTCTTAATCGTTCCCTCACCCATAAGACACACTTATGGCCTCCAAAGTGTTTCGCGTCTCCCTCTCTTTCTTCAACCTTCCTTTCACAATGGCTCGAAACCCAACAACAACTACACAAGCCACCAGTGTTGGGTCGAATCTCGAACCAAATTCCTAGGCCCAACATCCAAGTGAGCCTCGGGTCTTACCTTTTTCTTCCATAACCTCCTACAACTCAATCTGAATCCATGCTGAAGTTGTAGCCAAATCCCCATTATTTGATCGTGCCTAAGTGATTTCTAGAGATAAAAGCACATTTTCACTGAGCAAAGAATGGTAGATATGGAAAAATTTACCCAATTGAATTAGTATTTGCATCGAGACGAAAAGCATGAGAAGAGATTTGGGAAAGCTCATAGGCTATGAATTTGGGGAAAACATAATTAGGGTCTTCCTGCTAACGTTTCGAAATGGCAATAATCAAAAGAAAGGGATGAAAATAGCAAATACTTGAAAAACCAGAAGAAGTGTATTTCATGTGTAACTAGTGTTGAAATAGCGAGCCATTAAAACAACATGAGACGCCACTAATGCAAACAGCTATGTTCTTAAAGCCGTAAAAGCCAGGGATATTCCAAAAACCAATAATTTGTTAAATGAACGGGTTATTGCAACCCAATCATGAAAATCAGGTTTACTGAACATGTGTTCGTGGTTAGTCCTAACCAAACCTATAATTTTTTATAAAACAAGCTCAAGTTTACGTTTGTGATTTTAAAGTCGAGCTAACAGAATTGAATCAAACCAAAATTGATTCATGTGTTCAGGTTTAATTAACATGAACTTATTCTTTTACTACATGTTTTAATAATACATATGCTTCAATTTTTATATATATTAAAAGAAATCAATATCAATTTGTTTTATTACTGATATCACTTAAACCCATTGCAAGAAATATAAAATTGAAATCGATACTGACGTCTAATCGGTGCGATGGCCAGGCACCGGTACTATTTAAGTAACTCGTTGGACTTGAATATTGTGTACGATAAAAATATACACAAGAGAAATTTGCACCTTAAGGACTCAATTCTACTTAAATTAAATTTAACCGAATTCAATATGATTACAAAATATCAGTTGTTTATAGAAAAAAAAGAAAAGAAATATAAAATCAATTAATTCAATCAATAAATAAACCTATTTTGCTAAGTTTATTAAACTAAGTCTCTTAGGATAAGTTCATATACATATTACCACAAATCTACACAATAGAATACAATAATTAATTCAATAATTTTATTGAGGCTCAATAAATAAATATAGTAAATAACAAGTCCATATAAGATAAACTCATATATATATTTTTTTTGGTGAAATAAGATAAACTCATAGAAGTCCTTATTATTAATTGAATGTAAAGTGGTTAACATCCTGGAAAGAAAATTCTTTGGGTGTTAATGAAATACTAATTACCAACAATGGAATCAAAAGGATGATTCCAGCTAAAAAATCAAGCCATTCTGCCAACTAATTTGTGGGAATTTTAGCTATAGTACCCCCGCTCAAATGCAACCTAAATTGAGTGGACATGCAGTGCAATGACAACAAATACATGTATATATTCTTGAAGATTGCAAGATAATGGAGTGTTATTTCGCTAATTGTTGGGCAGGACAGGGCTACAGCAAGACACAGCTCCAAATTTTGCTAACCTTGCAAAACATCAACCGGACAAATGAAAAACATCTTTGATAAACTTTTGTGATAGACTATAGAGAAATATCCTTAATGGCTTAATTCTTATTTGTGACCCCAATAACATGAAATTTTCTCTAAGTAAGATGATTAAAATGTGTTAATTGAGCTGAATAAATTGATAGCAGCAATGCTGTATATCATTGTGTTTCTTCCTCTTCGGTATCTACAGAGAAAAGATTATAGTGTAGAGATCACAAACGCAATTTATGCTAGTCTGATTCCTGTCCTTCAATTTTAAGCAAACTTTAGAAGATTAAAGTCGGCGGGGAAAAACAGAATTAAGGCCACCTAACAACTTTAATACAATGCTTTTTATAGAATTACCTAGATAGAGAAAACGAGAATCGTTCCTACCGATATAGAAACCAATAGAGAAAACAAAAAAAGACACTTTAACATAACTATGACGCTAATAATGAAAAGAAACTCTGAACAATAATTATATGAGAAACATTCAATCTTTCAACGTGACAAAAAGAATAGTAGTTCTCAGATACAGTCTTTCCAACATGCCAATAATATACCTTACTCTCTAGATATGATACCACGCTATCTTCCGTTATAGGATTCTTTGACATAGTGATATGCATGCATGCGTGTGTGCGTGTGTGTGTGTGTGTGTGTGTGTGTGTGTACAATTACGTTTATATTATATATATACATGTTATAAACATTTCCGACATATGTCACATACACAATAATAG
Source organism: Dillenia suffruticosa (assembly GCA_033439265.1). Taxonomy (NCBI): domain Eukaryota; kingdom Viridiplantae; phylum Streptophyta; class Magnoliopsida; order Dilleniales; family Dilleniaceae; genus Dillenia; species Dillenia suffruticosa. Next base: position 9,862,045 of record JAVTVX010000016.1, on the reverse strand, counting down.
TGAAAGAAATCTGCCGTAAGTGTCCTATTTGCATCAACCATGTCTTAGCAGCACCAAATATTGTTCTTCTCCCGAGGACTGTGCTGCAGCTAGAATTTCCTCAGAACTACATGGTCCCTAATGCATTACCTTGTAGTATTATGGAAAGACCTACATTCTACGTTTTAATAGAATTGAGATTGATGCGCTATGAACAAAGCAAGGTCTTGGGTTCTTTCTTACAAAACCAACTAATTATTCTGCACATGACCTTAAACATCACTAAACTCATCCAAATACGCTACAAATCATACTCATTTATCAAATATGTTAAAACAGGGTTTACACATTAAACAAAAGTATTGAAATAAATCCCACTCACAGTTTTTGAGAAGGAAGCGCACTCCCCAATAAAACTACAATATGTCGAACAAGATTCCTCTCAATCGAATCACCAAGAAAACCAACCTAATCAAATCATCACGATTTTCATCAAATTTCTGATTATTTTCAGGGTTTATCATTTTCCTTAAATTCGTACAAACCCTAAATTTTTCAATTTATAAATATACACCAATGTCTTCAATTTCATTCCATTTTTAAGATATCAAAGTCTATTTTCATAATATAGACGTATTTTAATTTCCTATATGCAGGAAAATTTATCATGAAAAAAACTGTATCAATCCTTAAACTCAAATCCCAAATTCTGAATGTTTTTAAGCATTTGTCAAATCAAACTCTAAGAGAAGCTATTCGAATCAAGTCCGTACGATTCTAAGAATAGCTCAATTTGTATAAAATCCTATATTTGACCTAATTAAATTTATATAATGTCAAACAATACATTACACTCTTACTCTAATTTACTCTAAATTCATCCAAATAAATCGAGTAAGTTAGAAATCTTCACATAGGTTCTTCGTGGTTCACAATCCTGTGGTCCAAATATCGTTCTACTCGGTCCAGGACCTGCAATGCTCAAATTCGAAATAAGATTCAGAAATCTAGCTTAATCACCAAGAGAATATCGAACCCTAAAACTATAACCAATCACAGTCGTTACCTACAGTGAAGATGCAGGTGAGCTCTCGAAGGAGAAATCCGGTTGCGGGCTTGCGGGCCGGTGGGCTGGTGGGCCAGGGGGTTGGCCTGCTAGTGGGCTCGCGGGCTTGCAGGCCGTAGTGGGCTCGCGGGTTAGCAGGCTGCAGTGGGCTCACAGGCTGTACGCTCGCGGGCGGGGGCGCGCGGGCTGGGGCACCCTGGCGCTCGTGCAGGGGCACGCTGGCTCATGCAGAGGCGCACAGGGGTGTGCTAGCACTCGTGCAAAGGCGCGCCGGGGTGCGCTAGCGCTCGTACAGGGGCACGCTGGCTCCTGCAGAGGCGTGCAGGGGCGCGCTAGAGCTCATGCAGAGGGTCGCGCAGTGTGCGCTTGCGCTCATGCTAGGGAGAGCGCGCAGTGCTCTGCGTTGTCGCACGCTCTGGCGCTGTCGCGTGCTGGTGTGCTCGCGGTGGTGGAGCGCGACAGAAGCGTGCGGCGGAGGAGACCGAGGGGGAGATCGCGAGAGAGAGTGAAACTGAGAGGGAGGCCGTGAGTGAGGTAGAGAGAGAGAGAAGATGGTGGTGGTTGCTCACGGTGGAGAGAGGTGGCGAGGCGAGCAGCGATCGTGGCGGAGAGGCACGAAACAGCCACGGAGCAGGGCGGCGATTGCGGGAGGTGAATGGTCGGGGAGAGAGAAAGAGAAAGAGAGAGAGAGGGAGAGAGAGAGAGACAAATTAGGGCTTACAAGGGGAGGGAGTGCGGCGTTTTGGGTCGAAACGCGGCGTTTCCTCCTTCCTCTTTTTTTCTTTTTTTTTTTCTTTTTTTTTTTCGGTATTACATTTTCTAACCCTCTAAAATTAAGTTTCGTTCTCGAAACTAAAAGAAGGCTAAATAGCAAACAACTGGGGGTGCTGTCTCCTCATAGTCTCTTTGGGCTCCCAGATCTCTTTCTCGACCTGATCGCTGCGCCATAGCACTCGGACAAGAGATACCTCCCTGTTCCGTACCTGCCGGATCTGCTAGTCAAGTATGGCCACCGGCTGAATAGGTAAACTCAAGACCTCTTGTACCACTACTGGCAGAGGCTCCAAAATATTCGAAGGATCTGGGATGTACTTTCTCAACACCGATACATGGAAGATATCATGCATTCGAGATAACTCGTCTGGCAGCTCTAGTCTGTATGCCACGCTCTCAACTCTATTGAGGATATGGAACGGGCTAATATACCTGGAGCTCAACTTGCCCCGCTGCCAATATCGAATGAGTCCCTTCAAGGGAGAAATTCTCAAAAATACCATATCGCCCACCTCAAATTCTAAAGGTCGGCGTCTCCGATCCGCATATGCCCTCTGTTTGTCTTGGATGACTTTCAACCGCTCGCGGATCACCCTGACCTTTTCCTTAGTCTCCTCGACTAACTCAACACTAGTAAGGCATCTTTCGCCTACCTCATCCCAGCACAACGGGGTACGACACTTTCTGCCGTAAAGTGCCTCATAGGGTGGCATGCCGATACTGGCCTGATAACTATTATTATATGCAAACTCCACCAGTGGTAAATGCCTGTCCCAATTACCCCGAAAATCCATAACACAAACTCGAAGCAAATCCTTGAGTGTCTGAATGGTCCTCTCTAACTGACCATCTGTCTGTGGGTGATATACTGTGCTAAAACTGAGCCGTGTGCCCAAAGATTCCTGCAGCTTGGGCCAAAATCGAGAAGTAAATGTCCGATCTCTATCTGAGACTATGGACACAGGAACCACATGCAGTCTAACTATTTCGTCAATATACAGACGTGTCAATGTCTTCAGTGGAGAGTCATTGCGCATCGGATGAAATGGGCGTATTTGGTGAGTCGATTGACTACCACCCAAACGGCATCATATCTGGCCTGAGTCCGCGGCAATCCCATAACAAAGTCAATAGTCACATGTTCCCACTTCCATACGGGAATGAGAAGAGGCTGTAGTAAACCCGCTGACCTCTAATGCTCAGGCTTCACCTGCTGACAGACTAAACATCTAGCTACAAACTCCGCAATGTCCTTTTTCATGCCTGGCCACCAATAGTTGCCCTGAATAGTTCGATACATTTTTGTACTACCCGGGTGCAAGGCATAAGCCGAGAAGTGTGCCTCCTCTAATATGGACCTGCTGAGATCCTTATCGGCGGGTATAGCAATTCTATCTCGATAAGTCAGAAGTCCATCACTACGGACTGTGAAATCATCTATATCACCTCTATGGGCTCTCTCAGTAAGAGCCTGGAGCTCGGTATTAATGCTCTGCAGCTTCCTAATAAGGTCCAACAGCGTCAGCTTGATCTCAAACCTGGCTAGCAGAGTGCCCAGATCATCACTACCCAATCTGACTCCCAAATCCCGGAGTCCCATCAAACAAGTGATGTATGCCATATTGTTCTTCTAAGACGATGGAGCTGATTTCCTGCTCAAGGCATCAGCAACCACATTGGTTTTGCCCGGATGATAATCAATGACAAATCATAATCTTTGAGGAGTTCCAACCATCTCCTCTGTCTCAGGTTAAGTTCTTGCTTGGTGAATAAATACTTCAGACTTTTATGATCATTATACACCCGACAAGTCACCCCGTATAAGTAATGGCGCCATATCTTCAATGCAAGGACTATGGCCGCAAGCTCCAGATGGTGTGTTGAATAATTCACCTCATATTTCTTCAACGGTCTAGAGGCGTAGGCGATCACCCGATCATTTTGCATCAAAACATAACTCAATCTCTGTCGGCTAGCATCACTGTACACTGTGTACTCCTGATTGTTGGTGGGAAGTGCCAAATCCGAGCTGAAATCAACCGTTGTTTGAACTCCTTAAAACTCACCTCACAACGGTTATCCCATACAAACTTAACACCTTTTTGCGTCAATCTACACAATGGAGCAGCTATCCGAGAAAATCCCTCAACAAATCTGTGGTAATACCCTGCTAGACCAAGAAAACTCCTGATCTCAGTCACTGTCTGCGGCTGCTCGCATCTCGTAATGGCATCGACCTTCTGCGGATCGACAAAAATCCCTTCCGCAGAAACAACATGCCCCAAAAATTCAATCTATCTTAGCCAAAATTCATATTTTGTGAATTTGGCATACGGCTACTCATCGCGGACAATCTATAAAACGGTACGAAGATGCTGAACATGATTCTCGTCACTCCGTGAATATACCAGTATATCGTCTATGAATACTATAACAAACTGGTCTAGATAGTCGTGAAAGACTCTGTTCATCAAGTCCATGAATGCAGCGGGTGCATTTGTCAGTTCAAACGGCATGACTAGAAATTCATAGTGCCTGTATCGAGTGCGAAAAGCTGTCTTTGGCACATCTTGACACCTAATCTACAACTGATGATATCTCGAACGAAAATCAATCTTCGAGAAAACTCGGACACCTTGCAATTGATCAAATAAATCATCTATGCGAGGCAGCGGATATCTGTTCTTCACAGTCACCCGATTAAACTGCCTGTAATCCACACACAATCTCAGTGAGTCGTCCTTCTTCTTTACAAACAACATTAGAGCGCCCCAAGGGGACGTGCTAAGACGGATAAACCTCTTATCCAGTAACTCCTGCAGTTAGACTTTGAGCTCTTTCAGCTCAGCCGGCGCCATCCTGTATGGCGGCATAGAGATAGAGGTAGTTCTCGGAGCTAAATCGATCTCAAAGTCAAACTCCTGAACCGGTGGTAATCCGGGTAGGTTCTCGGGGAAAATATTAAGAAATTCCTGTTCCATTGGAATATCTTCCAGTCTCGGTCCCTGAGCAGTGGTGTCTATGATATGAGCCAGATATGCTGTACACCCGCTACAAATCATGTGTTTGGCCTCCAAAACTGAAATGACACAGCGGGGTCAAACCCGCCTCTCGCCCTAAAAAATCAACACTGACTGATCGGGTCTTCAAAATTCCATCTGCTTTTTAAAGCAGTCAACTGAAGCCCTATGCATATGTAGCCAATCCATCCCCAAGATGGCATCAAAATCAGTCATGGGGAGAGGGATTAGATCTGCCTTCAGCACTGTATCCTAAACTTTGATCTCACATTCTCTATACACTGTGCCGCGCACAATCTGCTCACCTTGAGGAGTGATGACCAATAGCTCCTCGTTCAAAGGTGAGAGCAGCCTGTCAGAATGTCAGAAGAATTGATTGCTCACATACGAATAGTTAGATCCCGTGTCAATAAGATACGAGTATTTATTCCGAAGATAGGTAGAATACCTATCATTGAACAAAATGCACATACACTTAGAATAATTTCAAACTTGATATATATATATATATATATATATATATATGTGTCAAAATAGCTGAGCCTCTAAGACTTTTACAATTTCAGTGTACAAAGATGTCAGAGTAGTATCATGTCGATAAAAGGGTACACAACATAAATACCTATACAACTATCATGATACAATACTGACATCCCCAAAAGAAATGGAAATACGAATAGAGATCCTATTCTACAGGATTAGAAAGTGGAGTACCCATGATGATGTCAGGGTTCGCCTGGGTGTCCTCCTGCGTCATAGCATAAACCCGGGCCTGAGCCTTAGGCTGCTGTCATGCCTGGGTCTGCACTATGTTATTCCCAGTGGTCACTCTGAGAGTAGAAGATGCTGGCTTAGCAGGCTGCCCCTACTGTCCCATACGAGGAGTACTAGTGCGGCTCTGTGAACTCTGTCCTCCGAATCCTAACTCAGGGCAAGAACTCCTATATGCCCCAACTTCCCACAGTGGAAGCAGGTGATCGTCACTAAACAATCTCCTATCGGATGGGACCTATTGCACTTGCGGCAATAAGGATGCCGTTGAACAGTATACTATGCAGGGTGAGTCGGAGCGGGCTGTCTGAACCCCTGGGAGTACTGTCCCCGTCCCAACTCAGGAAATCCAGATCCTAATTCGTCTCTGTGCGAACTGGATCCCCTACCCCTCTTGGAGTTCTGCGCAAAATGAGATTTCTCTTTCTTTCTTTTATGTTCTCTGCTTTCTCTCTGTCTAGTCTCGGCGCGGACCAAAGCCTCCACGCAGTGAGCAGAGTCTATCACCTCGGCCAGTATAAACTGTGGAGTAACAGTCATACACCTCTTTATGCTGAGACTAAGACCGTCCTCGAATTTGAAGCGCAAATACTAAGATGTGGTCAGATCCGGTACGAATGCGGCAAGTCTCCGCATGTCTGCCTCATACTCCGAGACAGATCTAGACCCTTGTGTAAGTCGTCCCAACTCTGACCTCATCTGGTCCTGCTAGTAGAGTGGGAAGAATCTACGGTCAAACTCCCGAAGGAAGTCGTCTCACCGCAGTGGCTCTGTCGCCTCATCAGTGAGGGCCTCCCACCATAAGAGGGCCTCTCCTTCTAACAATCGCTGTGGCACTTTCAGGTAGAGCTCCTCTCCAATCCCCAGATCGGTCAAAATCCTGCGGGTGTGGTTAATCCAATGCTTGGCTGTCGTAGTATCATCAAGCCCCATGAAATCAGTGCACCCCAGCTGACGGGCCTCCTTAACCAACTGAGTCAACTCATGTACCCGTCTAAAAGCAGCCGATGTGGTCTTACTCGGCTCAAACAAAGTATAAGGACCGACCACCAGCGGTGGAACCGGTGCCGAAGGAACTGGCGCTGCTCCAGGTGTAGGCGTCGCTGCAGGTGCAGGCGCCGCTATAGGAGGTAGTGGGGGCAGAATCTGGACCCCATGCTAAGCATACCACTCGTACACCTGCCGAAAGGCATCGAGTGTGGGTACGGGAGTCTCAGCCTGAGCAGCTGGCTGAGTAGGTGCCAATGGTGGCATGCGAGTCGAGGAACGATCCTCCAGCTCGTCTAATTCCTCTGGTGGGGTAAAACGGGTGCTCCGTCAGGTCGTCATATTTCTACAAGAGAATGATTCTTATTAGGTATCGTTCAAAGAATAGGTATGGTTCAAGAAATTTGGGTTACTTACATCTTGACTACCCTCACAAGGAATGAAATCCAATAAAAAAAAATAGCATGTTAGGTTAGACACATCCGTATCTAACCCCCTAAAATGGATGTACTCACATACCTATGACCATGTACTAGGACTTCATGACTGTATGAAACTCTCATGCATTAAGGACTTTAAACACAAACACACTTGGGAGTGTTTTCAAGACTCTCTTTCTACATAACTCTCAACCTAGGCTCTGATACCAATCCAACTGTCACACCCCGGACCGGGATCGTGAACAGCCACCCGTTGTCTTGAATACCGGCTATATTTTTTTATAGAAAATCGAGTAGAACGTCTCCATATTTTGGAGGTCTCCCAAAATAATTAATTCTGTATAAATCAGAACCATCCTGTAAAATAATCAAATAGCCATCCCGGCCTCTCCAAAATCAACCAATCCCACAGCCAACATCCAGAATAACGCAAGACTATAAAAATTTCTAACAATCTAGCCACAAACCTCTACTGTCATGCTCCCGTCAAAGGCATGGAGAGCCGCCAGTCGCCCCTCCTGTAATTTAGAGGTGGCACCTAGCGATCCTAGATTACACTTCTAAGACATAACACTTCCCAAATACATACACAACGAATAAGAAATGCCTCAATGCAATGTTATGCAATGACATGAGAGTTCCAAAATTTAAATGTCTATATTTATACAGTCATCCCAGAATTACACAATGGTCATCTATAAATCTCAAAATGCATATACATTACCAATACAAATTTTGCAGTAGAAATATATAATGACTCCTTAAATCCAAACCAGATCTTCCAATGATATTGAGCGTCCTAAAAGTAACGCTCTTTGTCAAGTACTAGCTCTGAAACAAGAAGGGAAATGGGGGGTGAGTACTCGGGGAAGAATACTCAGTGAGTGAGTGGGTCAATGCAATCGTCCAAGATGAAGTATGAAACTAGAGTATCAAAACATAAGTATACAAATCATATTTCAAATCATCATACTTTTCATTTCAACAATATATCATTAGCATGCATTTTCAAGTCAAATATGCATCCAAAGCACTGTCACTAAAATCATAGAGCTGCCAGGAAAAAATATCCTGACAGAGGTCTATCGCAACCTATGACAGGTGCACCGGGGGTATTCTATGCAAGTTTATTTAAAGTGCTCTCTACCCCGGCATTGGCGACGGACCTCGTCCAGGTGCTAGATTTGGAGAGAGTATCCAAATCTTCCCCCTTTCGGGTTCAACTTGATTAGTATCGTGTCGTTAATAAAAATCACAACAACTCGTGGGATACTCCAAGCCTAGGCATATCCGGACGCCATCAAAGCGTCTCTCACGGTATCTTTCGTAATTACGGAACAATACATACCAAAGCCCTCAAGGCCAAATCCAAAATCGTATCAAAATATGTCAAAATCAGGTTCACAAACCAAATGTAACATATAGTATAAAATGACACATTATACATTTCAACCACATGGATGCATAATTTCAATATTTCATAATTTTTGGACACTCCACCGGTTCACAAAATCAATTTTAAAATCAGTCAAAATATTTCAAATACGTTACAAATCATACTCATTTATCAAATATGTTAAAACAGGGTTTACACATTAAACAAAAGTATTGAAATAAATCCCACTCACAGTTTTTGGGAGGGAAGCGCACTCCCCAATAAAATCACAATATGTAGAACAAGACTCCCCTCAATCGAATCACCAAGAAAACCAACCCAATCAAATTATCACGATTTTTATCAAATTTCTGACTATTTTCAAGGTTTATCATTTTCCTTAAGTTCGTACAAAACCTAAATTCTTCAATTTATAAATATACACCAATGTCATCAATTTCATTCCATTTTCAAGGTATCGAAATCTATTTTCATAATATAGACATATTTTAATTTCCTATATGTAGGAAAATTTATCATGAAAAAACAGTATCAATCCTTAAACTCAAGTCCCAAATTCTGAATATTTTTAAGCATTCATCAAATCAAACTCTAAGAGAAGTTATTCGAATCAAATCCATACGATTCTATCATCCAGAATAGTTCAATTTGTATAAAATCCTATATTTGACCTAATTAATTTCATATAATGTCAAACAATGTATTGCACTCTTACTCTAATTTACTCTAAATTCGTCCAAATAAATCGAGTAAGTTAGAAATCTTCAAATAGGTTCTTCGTGGTTCACAATCCTGTGGTCCAAACGTCGTTCTACTCGGTCCAGGACCTATAATGCTTCAAATTCGAAGCAAGGTTAAGAAATCAAGCTTAATCACCAAGAGAACATCGAACCCTAGAACTATAACCAATCACAGTCATTACCTGTAGTGAAGATGCGGGTGAGCTTTCGAAGGAGAAAGCCGGTTGCGGGCTCGCGGGCCGGTAGGCTGGTGGGCCGACGGGCAGGCCCGCTGGTGGACTCGCGGGCTCGCAGGCCGTAGTGGGCTCGCGGGTCAGCAGGCCGCAGTGGGCTCACGGGCTGGGGGGCGCGGGCTGTGCGCTCATGGGCTGGGGCACGTTGGTGCTCTTGCAAGGGCACGCTAGCTCGTGCAGAGGTACGCTAGCGCTGGCGTAGAGGGTCCTGCAGTGCGCGCTCTTGCTCGGGAGAGCGCGCAGTGCTCTGCGCTGTCGCGTGCTCTCACGCTGTCGCGCACTGGTGCGCTCGCGGTGGTGGCGCGCGATAGAAGCGTGCGGTGGAGGAGACCGAGATGGAGATCGCGAGAGAGAGTGAAACTGAGAGGGAGGCCGTGAGTGAGGTAGAGAGAGAGAGAAGGTGGTGGTGGTTGCTCACGGTGGAGAGAGGTGGCGGGGCGAGCAGCGATCGTGGCGGAGAGGCGCGAAACAGCCACGGAGGAGGGCGATGGCTGCGGGAGGTGAAGGGTCGGGGAGAGAGAAAGAGAAAGAGAGAGAGGGAGAGAGAGAGACAGATTAGGGCTTTTTGGCCCTAATCTGACAAGGGGGAGGGAGTGCCGCGTTTCGGGCCGAAACGCTGCGTTTCCTCCTTCCTCTTTTTTTCTTTTTTTGTTTTACGGTGTTACAATCCAATATCATTTCTTTTCGGTAGAGCTTGTAATCTGCTTGATATATATGTATTTGATAAATAAGATATTTCTCTTCGTGTTATGCATTGGTGTTTTTATAAATAAGATTATAATGCAATCAATTTTTATGGCCTTTTTTTTTTGTTTCCAAAGAGTTATTACAAAAATTAAAGAAACAAAAACAAATACTTTTCTTATTTTTATTTATTTATTTACTTTTTATCTTAGGAGTTATTAAAAGAAGAAAAAAAAAACCGAAAAGGGGAAAGGTGTTCACCCTTACCATGGAAACCCAAACAAAAATCCAACATAGATGAGGAGAGCGCCGTTTGTAAGTGTGGACGGAAATGAATGCGCATCAAGAATCCAGTAGATGCATGCAGCGCAATTTAAGAGGCTGCCATCTGGGCTGAGTCTGACCCCACCAATTCATCGGAGACCATATTTTGATAGCCTTCGGTTAGTTCCAGTATCTAATAGAAAAGAAATACTAAAATTCTGTTAATGGACAGAAAAGTTACCATTTACATGGCCGTAAGGACTACAACCTAGATGGTAAGGCAACAGACAAATTATGAAAAGTGACTAAATGCTTGCTGTTATTTATTGATAAGTAATCAAAATAGTTAGGCCGTCAAGCATAATAGCCCTTTAATGTCTATATTTGGGTAATCACCACAACCAACATGACAAAAAGTGATTCAAAGCTCAACCAAAAAACCAATCCATTCTTCTATTTTAAAAGAAGTCTTTACTCCAAACGTGCTTCCCAACCCACCTATTCTTCTACCTTCTACCTTCCTCCTTCCGCCTCCTCAGAGTTTCCTTCACCTATATAAAAAGTCAAAAACAACCCCATTCTCAATCAAGAACATACAAGATGACCATGAAAGACCAATCACCACCAATGTCACCACCACTCCCCCCGAAGCAGCCATCGGCACAACCAATCTCCCTCCAACAAACTATGCATAAAAAAGGGTTCACAAAGCCACATAAAATGCTACGACAGGTCCGCAATGTGATAAGATCCTTCCCCATCATCACTCCCCCTGCATGGAAGCTCCCGGGCCTGCTTGGAGCCACCATGGGGAATCACCGTGTTGAAGAAGGCACGGTCAAAGGTGGAAAGCGCGTAACAGGCACCATTTTTGGCCTCCGCAAGGCCTATGCCAGCCTTGCCATCCAAGAAAAACCTAAATGCCTTCCGCTTATGGTGATTGATTTCCCCGTCCCCACTGAAAAACTCCTTCAAGAACTGGGGGCTGGGTTCATAAGGATTGGGCTGGAGTGCGAGAAACAGGAGCAGAAGAAGAGGCTCTTGGATGAGGAGGTTTGGACAATGTACTGCAATGGGTGCATGCTAGGACATAGCGTGAAGCGTGAGCCCAATGAGGAGGACTTGTACGTCATGCAGTTGCTGCATATGGTTTCTATGGGTGCTGGGGTTCTTCCAAAGGAAGCGAACGATGAGTTGACGTACATAAGGGCTTATTTTCAACGAGTAGTTGGGTCTAATGACTCGGAAACGTACCATATGATGAATCCTGATGGGAATGACGGGCCAGAATTGAGTATATTTTTTGTAAGAATGTGAATATATATATTTTTTTTCATTTTGGTTTTTGGTTTTTGGTTAGGGTTGACAGGATTGTCGAAACCATCAAAATTAATACCGATTCTCTGTACAGATAAATTTATAGTACTAATGGCACCATATCAAATTTCATGAGAACTAACAATTAATTGTTTAGCTAAAATAATTAAAACCAAATGAGGGTTTCAAATAATTAAATTCCTAAATTAAATTCAAGAAATTATGAAACACTAAAGAGAATTCAGGATAAATAATAAAAATCGAAAAAAAAAATCAATCTTACCAAACTCTAATCTAAGAGTTCAATTATATCCGATTGTTTCACTAATCATAAGTTAAAAAAATATATTATTTTGTAATTCAAATATTTAATCTTAAATTTATTAGGATAGTCGTAATAAATTCTGTATTTTTCTAAATTAATTGACCACATCTAGTATTCACTCAAAACTTATTAATAATCGACCGAATATGATAACATTTCATATCAATATAATAATAGAAATATACTCTATAAAAATAGTTAAACCAAAATCCAAATAATTGAGATAGGTGCAATTATTCAATTTTATTCTATAAATTCTCATAGGTTACACATGCATATTGTCTATTGACCTATAAATATAAATAATCTAATTGTTATTTGTATGTCACGCCTTGACATCCAGTTGAGTACGTAACAACCACCGCATTATCCCGAAACATGTCTGAATAAATCAAATGAAACAGTCAGATATTGGGATAGGTGGTAGTTCCTGAGGCTCAGGGATTACAGAAATTAATTTTTGAGGAAACACATAATTCAACATTTTCTGTTCATCCAAAATCTGTCAAGATGTCTAGGGATTTACATCAATCCTTTTGATGGTTTGGGATGAAGAGAGATATTGCGGAGTTTATTTGTAAATGCTTGACATGTCAATAAGTAAAAGCTGAATACCAGATATCTGGTGGATTACTTGAGCCGCTCCTTATTCCTGAGTGGAAATAGAAGTATGTTACCATGGATTTTGTCTCAGGATTGCTCAAAACCATGGGGGATTTGATGCTATATGGGTGATAGTTAATCAACTTACCAAATTAGCTCACTTTTTCTCTGTTGCGGTGACCCATTCTATAGAGAAATTAACTAAACTTTACATTGACGAAATTGTGAGATTGTATGGTATACCCATATTAATTATTTTTAACAGAGATCCGAGATTTGTTTTTCGATTTTGGTAGAATTTTCAATCCAGGTTGGGAACTAAACTTAATTTCTCCATGGCATATCACCTTCAAATAGATGGTCAATCAGAGATGACTATACATACTCTAGAGGATATGTTGAGAGTTTATATTTTAGAGCTCCGTGGTAGTTAGACTGAACACTTAATACTAGTGGAATTTGCTTATAACAACAGCTATCACTCCATCATTGACATGACACAATTTGAAGTATTATATGAGAGAAAATGTAGGACTCCTCTTTGCTAGGATGAAGTGGGTAAGAAGCAATTACTTCAATCTGAAACATGGCCTGCTTATCTACAAGAAACCATGGAGAAAGTCCGAGTCATTCGAGAAAAACTTAGAACTGCTCAATCCCATCAGAAGAGTTATGCCGATCAGAGGCATACAGACTTAGAATTTGAGGTAAGGGATAAAATTTTTCACAAAATTTCTTCAATCAAAGGGGTGATGAGGTTTGGAAAGAAAAAGGAAAAATTCAGCCATAAATTTGTTTATCCTTTTGAAGTCCTAGCCAGAATTGGTCTATCTGCTTATGAGTTCGTCTTGCCGTCAGCACTTGAGAGAGTTCACCCTACTTTCCATGTTTCCATGCTAAGAAAGTATATTCATGATCTCTCACATAATATCAGTTATGAGTCACTTTAGGTTGTAGAAGATCTAACTTATGTTGAGTAGCCAGTACAGATTCTAGACTCTCGATAGCAGAACTTAACAAACAAAACTATCAGATTGATAAAAGTTTTGTGGAGACACCATATCTCTAAAGAGGTATCCTGAGAGCTAGAATCAGAAATGAGGGAGCAATACCCATATCTTTTTTAGCTTGAGTGGTGATCTGGAGAACCGGATATTTTAAGGAAGAAAGATGTAAGGTCTCATTTCAAGAAAATATTAAAGCATGTATCTGCATTTGTATTTTATTGAACACACTTAAATTTTTTGTATCGCACTGGGATAAGTTTCTTGATTTTCTCTTTATTTGCAATGCACATTTTGTTTTTTATATTTATAATTTTAAGTACAGTTCGTATATATTGAAATTAGTATAGATTGTGAAATATAGTGGCGAATAAAATGATCAAAATAATACAACAAGAGAACAGAATTATGGTTTGATATGGGACCCATAAAAGGAAAAGAAAAAGAAAAAGAAAAAGGAAAATAAAAAGACAAGGAAAAAAAAATAAAATAAAAATAATCAGGGAACACTATGACACGTTATCACTCATCACTTGGCACCCTTACATTTGACACCTCACCATACTTGGGCCTCACATTCCACTTTGGTAGAGAGATAGGGATGTAGAAAGAACTCAAAAACGTAACATTCATGTTCATTTTCGGATTCAACACTCTTCTTCCAAAACCCCACCCAACCCTCTATGAAAATGACCTTCCAAACTTGAAATAGACCATCTCTATCCATATATATGTTAACCCTAGTTTTTGGGAAGTAAAAGAAAGTATAGAATGCCTAAAAAACAAGCTAGAAATCCAAAGAAAGCTTGGAGAGGAAAGGAAGGAAACTCAAAGGAAAAGATTGCAACTTTGAGACAAATAATATGCTTGTGTTGTTTCTTTGATGCCTAATAGCCATATTTAATATGTATTCAGACTGTTTGAGGTATTTAAATAAGGATAGAATGAAAAAAAGAAGAAAAATCTCACTTGAAATATCAAAAGATGGAAGTAAAACCTAGATTTAATATTCTAGATAGCCTGATGATGCACTATTGTTTATTGAATATATTTTTCTGCATAACTGTAAATTGAGTAGGGTTTTTTCTAAAGAAACTAGACTTCCATAGCTTTGAAATGATATATGATTCAAAGAGTTTCGTGAAGAATTTGATTTTTAGTGAATTTTTGAAATAGCATGATTTCTGCAGTTGTTCTGTTCATAGCATAACCATGCTCTGTTTTTTATTCAATATTTTTTTTTTGCACAACTACAAATTAAGTGGGGTTTTCTTCTGAAAAAACTAGACTTCAATAACTTTAAAATGAGATAAAATTCAAAGAGTTTCATTGAGAAATAAATTTTCAATGCATTTTCAAAACGTCACATTTTCTGTAGAAAACACCGTTTTTGCCTATTTTTGTGCTGAAATTTGCCTTAATTGTTGGCTGCCATCTAGGCTGAATTAGACTAATCTCTGAACATAAACATTGTAGCTTTGTGTATTATCTTTAAATGGTCACTAGAATCACCTCAATCTGATATGTGTAGAAGAGGTTATGTTAGTTTTTCTATAACTGCGTAAATTATATTGTGAATTTTGGGTTTGACATTGTTTGATATGGCTTTCTCTATGTAATTAGTACTGAATCTTGTTATGAATTTTATGTAATTCTTGTACAAATTGGGATATTTGTGATCATTATTTATGTAAATATGAAATAATATGAAAAGTAAGTGATACTATGATGATTTCTCAAAAAATTTTGTAAAGCCTGCGAGCGAATCTTAAGGGACTATAGATGTATCTTTTCTCCCTACGAGGGTGAAATTAGAAGCATGTGAAGTATTTGAGATCTCTAGGCTAAAAAATCTAGATTTCATTTAAAAATACTGAATTTTGGCTTATTCTCGCAGACCCTCAAACACTAGCTTAGATCGATATTCTATTCCTTTTTTAAAATATCAATTTTACTTTAGAACAATAAAAATAGAGAAAGATAATGAATCTAGAGGGGTAATTACACTTATTTCTTTGGAATTGTTTGAGATAATGTATATCTCTTGTGTACTCTTCGATGTCACGATATTTGCGTGTTGATATTGATATTTCTATACTTGATTAATTGTTATGCATGCTATTGGTCCCCCGTGTACTTTCTCAGCTTATATTGACACCAATATCCTTATTTTCAAGTGATCAAGGAGACAAAAAAGAATCACAAGGTAAAGGCCTTTGAGGCAAGAGATTTCATTCCCTACTCTTTTCCGACAAACTTGTATTATTAAGGCATATTGTTCAAGTTCTTTTGGATTTGTACAAACTACATGATATATGTAAATGAATAGTGAAGGCCAATGAGAGTCTTATATGTATAGTTTTGTTTATATTGTGATTATACAACATGATGTGTATTTGGATGGCTGAGAGAGCCATTAATACTTGTTGTTTGATATTAGAGGTATTACGTGTGTTCTATCAGGTTTTATATTAATCCAATGTGGCTGAATAGTCACTAAATAGGGGAGATTTTACCGTTATTTTATTTGAAAATAACAAACAATTTATTTTTTTAATATAAATCTCATTCCGTATTGTTACACATTGGGAGTGCAACTGTCGTGAATCCAGATGTCGTATTTTAATTGTGTTAGTTGCTTCCACATTTGCATGTCTGTTTCCTTTTGTTAAGGGGTGCGACACCTAGATAGCGGGTTATCATAACACAGCTCGGTAGGACCCGCTGTTCATTAACAAACTCAAACGAGGGACATCCTGGTCTATGGAATTCCACATCCTCAGAGAAGCAATCCATTGAAACTCAATGAATGTATAATCAATCCATATCTAGTGTGGCGTCAAAGTCCCTTATTTCCAGCAGAATCAAGTCCACTTCAAGGTTCTCATCCTCAATGACTACTTCACATGTCTTGTACACAGTGTCCCTGCTCAACTGTTCTCCCAAGGTTGTGATAACCAGCAACTCCTCTTCAAGTGGGATCAAAGGCTTTTCAGAGTGTTTAACGAACTCCATGCGCACAAAATAATTATTAGATCCCACATCAATTAATATGTAGGCATTAACGCCAAAATTTTTCATCATACATATGAATGAAAAATATTAAACAATTAAGATTAATTATTTGAAGCCTTTAAAACATAGAAAAATTGGTAAAATGGAACAAGTATTAGCAAGTCGACTTGTACCTTGGACTCTGCCTTATTTGAAACAAATAGAGAAGTCGACCTGGGAAGAGGCCAAGTCAACCTGGGGGACGATATGAGTCAACCCAAGTAAGACAACTCTCAAAAACTAAACTTTGTAAAATTATAAGTCAACCTAAAGAGTCATTAAGTTGACTTGAAGAGTCATCAAGTTAGTAACATGACTAAGTCAGTAAGTCATCAACTCCCAAAAATAACAGTTTGTAACATGACTAAGTTGACTTGAGAGTGTACAAGTCGATCTGATCAAAAGACAATTAGATAAATGAGTTGACTCAACCATTAGCCAAGTCGACCTGAGAATTGAAGGTCACAAAGATTAATGTCTGTGACTTAAGTAAGTCAACCTATGAGTAAAACAAGTGGACTTACTCTCACATATCAATATAAGCAAGTTGACTCAAGACCTCAACGAGTCGACCTCTATATTTCCAAATTCAAGAATGAGTCGACCCAAAACTTCAACAAGTTGACTACATTTCTATATGTTTAGGAAAGGAGTTAAATGTTAATTTAACCAAATTCAATGAAAGTTCATAGTCCTCAATACCACCATAGACTATCACAAGACATCAAACTCATTCCAAACCAACTTCACTATCATGTAATTTCATTAATAAATCTCAAAATCAAAATCATGTACTCAAAATCATACAGTATTTGTATCCGAATTTCTAAATCACCAAATTCAAGTTATAAGAGATTTAACTGTGACTATGTCTGGATTGGTTTGTGCATCCTTACTCATCATTGCATATATCCTCGTTTGAGTCGTTGCTTGTGAAGGGAATAGGAATGTTGGCTTGACCGCCCATGGATCCACTAGGGCAATCTCGACTCGATTAGCTTCCCCATCCCAACTCTAGGCAAGTGTTGCGGATATGGCCTTCCTTTCTATACTAATAGCACCTCTTGAGTGCATGGCAAGCCCTGAAATGGAACTTCCCGTAGTACTTACATTGCTTCTTCTTGTTTCCCATTGATTTACTTCTAGAGGCAAACTAGTATGGAGGACACAAAATTGGGCGATTGTTGGCTTTGTGGAATGCCAACGAATCCAGTGTTTGAGACTCCACCGTGGGAGCCCGTGCTCCTACTTTCACTACAAAATTAAAGCGCTGTACTGACGGTAATTTTTAATGACAGTGACTTTTAGTGACGGTTTTTATAGTTTATAAAAATGTCCTATGATAAAACCGTCAGAAAATATAGATTTTTCCCAACTTACTAAAATATCCGTGAAGAAAAGTTTATCAACTGTAGGTAAAGTTATCACAACCGTCTGTAAAGTAATATTTAATTGCGATGGTTAAAAATTATAGTAAGTAAATGTAATAATCTTTTTTATACGGTTTAAAAATAATCTCAATATAATTTTTTTTTATTATCTATTTAACAAAACCGTTTTCATAAGTTTTAGATGTATGGTAACAATAAATCTACCGTCTTTTAAAATTAGATTTGTTTAAATTCTAATATATATATTGTAATATCTGTAAGAACCTAATATTGTTATATTTTTGTATCATATATCCTTTATATTTGAAAATAATCTAGATAATAAATTGTGGTAAATTTATGATAGTGGTAGTTTAGTAAATAGGTGATAATAATAAGTAACAGTAATAGGTAAGTAGATAGTAGTAGATAGTAAGTGGGCAAATAATTTTATATAGTGGTAAGTTAGTAATAAATTTGTGAGTTTATATAGTGGTAAGTAGATGGTAAGTGGGTAAATAAGTTTATATAGTGATAAGTTAGTGATAAATTTGTGATATATAGTCGTGATAAATAGATGGTAAGTAGATTATAATTAGATGGTAAGTGGATAAATAATTTTATATAGTGATAAATTAGTAGTAAGTTGTAGTAAGTAGATGATAATTGGGTAACTAAGTTTATATAGTGGTAAGTTAGTGATAAATTTGTGATATATAGTCGTGATAAATAGATGGTAAGTGGATAAATAAGTTTATATAGTGATAAGTTAGTAGTAAGTTGTAGTAAGTAGATGATAATTGGGTAACTAAGTTTATATAGTGGTAAGTTAGTGATAAATTTGTGATATATAGTCGTGGTAAGTAAATATTAAGTAAATGGTAAGTGGATAAATAAGTTTATATAGTGGTAAGTTTGTGACATATAATCGTTTTTTTAATCTACTATCATTATTTTTATTTCTATTTTTTATTAATATACATTTATTTAATATTTATTAACACACATTACTTATATACATTAAATAATTTTATAAAATATTTTAATTATTTATACTAATTTAATATTAACTTATATATATTTTTTAAAATTTTAAAATGTATAAAGAATTTTTGAAAAGGTTTATGATTTAATAATTTGAAATTAAAAATAAAAAACGTAATTTATTTATAAATATTATATTTACTTCAATTTTTAAAATTTTTCTAAATAGTACAAAATTACGTATATTAACTTTTATTGTTATTTTATGAAGTTTTAAAAAACTATATAACACTACTTCCCTAAATTTTATATAGTATCGAAATTTTATAAATTGTAAAAATATCATCAATTTTTCAAAATTTTCTATATTTTAATTTTTAACAATATATTTTAAATTTCTTAAAACAATTAATTTTTAATCTTAAATTTCATTTGTTATAATAATATAATTTTAATATAGTGCTCCGAGGTACGGTAATTGTCACGGTACATAGTAAATCATATAATTTCGTTAAATCTAACTTTATTTTTATTTATATTTCTACTATTACATTTTTTTCATTTTATATTTCCATTATTTTATTTCATTTTATCATTTTTATTTTCATTATTCTATTTCATTTAATTTTATTGTGCTTGTTTTTTTTCCTAAATTTTTATTTTTCTAATAAGTATGGAATTTAAATTCTAATATATTAATAATTTAAAATATATATATATATATATATATATATTTAATCACAAATATTTGCCCTTCAAAATATATAAAATTAGTAAATTATAATTTATTCATAACATTCAATTTAAATATCATTCATTGGTTTTGAATATGTTAAAATCGCAACAAAAATAATTCAAAGTGAATACAAAATGAAAAAAAAAATGCTCCCAGAAAAAGAAAAAAATAGAGGTAAGAGTGAGATAGGGAAAAAAAAAGTGAGAGTGAAATAGGGAGACAAAAAAAAGTGAGATTGAGATTGATACGAAGAAAGAAAAACAAAAAAAAAAAAGAAACCAAGGGTATTGTGGATTAATGGTTAATACCTTAAAGATTCAGTTTCTGGTCAAGGGTTTAAATCCGGGTGCCTACAACTTTATTCATTTTTGCATAAATAAAAGGAAGTTGAGCAAGCAGGCGCTCGCGGGGGTGCCTACTCGCACGGGCGCTGCTTCCGGGGGGGGGGGGGAGGGGGGCGCCTGCTTACGCGGGAGCCCATGCAAGCATGGGCAGGCGCCAGTGTAGGCGCTCGCATGCGCGCCACGGAGGCGCCTGCCCACGCGGGTGCTCGTGCGAGCATGTAGGCAGCCACCCCGCGCCAGCATGGGCAAGCGCCTCGCATGCGACGCGGGCGCCCGCTCGGGCGCTGCTTGCGCCCGCACGAGCAGGGGCAGGCTCCCGTAGCAGGCTAGCACGGTGTAGGCAAGCAATATTTAAATTGTTTAAATTACTATTAATTTTATTTAAATTAATAATGATAAAAATTAAGAAAATTATTTACACTTTAGAGAATCCAATTATTTAAAATTATTAATATTGACACCGCTTGCAATATTATTTCACATCTAAAATAATTAATTAAGTTATATAATATAATATTAATAATAATTACATGATTATTATACAAATATTATATTATGAAAAAGTACATTAGTTCGATGATTTGATTTAAATTGGTAAATTTATAATAATATAATTATTATATTATTTGTTTCCTAAATTATTTTCAAATTTTTTGCAAAATTTTTGCACTTCCGCTATAATAATCTCTCTTTATTTTCATAAACAAATTTTGAAAATAAGTTTTCACAAACTTTTTCGTTTTCTGCGCCAATTTTTTGAAAATTTTCTATATTAATGTTAAATCTCAAATTAAAATTAAAATAATATGTTTATTTTTTAAAACTTGGGTAATATGTTGGATGATTGAGCTTATTCGACTGAATTTGGAGTAGTTGTGATTATGCTCATCCATTGTTATTTTAAATATCCAAGATAAAACTTTACAAAGTGTGAGTGAGAGATTTAAATGAGTTAGGGAAGAAGAGCTTTTAAGGGAAGGATGGAGAAATTTTGATGGCGGATAAAATTTTATAAAGTATAAGTGAGATGTTTAAATGAGTTAGGGGAGAAGAATTTTGAAGGGAAGGATGGAGAAATTTTGATAGTAGAGGTTTCGCCTGCATTGAATTTATAATATATCATTTTCACAAACAAAATTTTAAAACCTCACTTTCGCGCTTTTTCTTTTGCCTCTTTTTTCATTATCGTGTTTTTTAATTTCTCACAATTTTTTTATACTTTTAATTAATACCGCCTTGTGATTTTTACTATTTACTTACTTACGAAATACTTACTAACTACTTACTAACCAGTTACTACATTTCACAATTTTTTGACACTTTTTTTCTCTTTTTTTTTTCTTAGTCACTATATTATTATACTCATTGCTTCCATTTCTCCATAATTCTCATGCAATGTAATTTTTAGAATTTGTTAACTTTTTCATATCTATACTCTTACAACTCCTTATAAGTAGTAGACTATTCACGGTTTGTCTTGCCAGATTAATCTAATTAAACAAATTATTAAATCTAGGTTTCTCTTAAATTTTCATATCAAAATACCAATTATACTGTTTCCATTTGTTAGTATCATTATACCCATTTATTACATGATAACTAAACCACATAGTAAAGTCTTTACTATATATGATTTAGTATAAAGTTTCAATATTTAACTTCTTCCATGATTGATTTGTTCTTTGAACATGTTGCATTTACTTCATATGAAACAGTACATAGGATATTAGAGTTTAATATATATATATATATATATATGACAGTATATATTTATACTCGCAATTGAGTCACTATTAAGTAGTATGTATTTAATAGTATATATCTATAGTATTTGTCATCTCTTTTAAAAATAATATTTTAAAAAATAATATCAAATTATGTAACAATAAATTTAAAGTTGTACTATTCACTAATAACTAACAATATCGTGTTTATTAGTTGTACTACCCACTAACAATATCCATCTCACCCACTAACAAATGATATGATATGATAGAATAAATATTTGCTCAATTGCTCAATTACCATTGTTGACATTTAGGTATCAAGACAAAGTTAATGTTACTAGGGGCAAAAATAAAATTTATATTGTACTAGTAATATTATTCTTGGATAGATACTCAAGGTCAGATTTAATCTAGTTCAATGATTAAAGTAACCAATCTTAAAAAAACACAATTGATGTTTAGAAACCTCTTGGTTCATCCCGCTAATCCTATAAGTAGTTTAACAAAATTTGACAATAAAGTAATCCAAACTTTTCGCCCCAATTTTGTCAAAGGCAGAACATTATACACAATTAATTTTATTTTTCAAGCGGTTTGATTAATTTTGTTAAAGTCATCATATCATCTTCCAACCATCTTGTAATGAGACAATGAATTTTATTTGAATTTGATGGTAAGGTGGTTTGATTTTCCTAACACAAAGTCAATTTAATTTAATGATTGTTTTATATTGTTTTTATTTAAATAGAAGTAAGCAAAGAGAGTAAAAAAGAAAAAAAAAGAAATAAACATATAGCAAGTAAGTAACATGATAATTTGGCGTCAAAACTAAAATTTTTGCTTTTGAAACAAAAAACAAATAAAAACTTTTGGCGGTTAATTGATACAAAAATGTAAAATATTTTTGGGATTTTAACAAAATTTACCGCCCAATTTTTATAAAAATTGCTTGATTGATTAAATATTAATATAATTCTTAAATAATAATATTAATAATTCAAAATAATAATATATAAATTATTAATTTAATAATATACTAATTTATGCGGGCGCCCATGTTGGCATGATCGAGCGCTCGCGCAGGCACTTGCATGCATTGTTGCCTTGCGCGCGGGCATATGCCACCCATGCCATGCGGGCGCCCATGCACACATTCGTACGGGCTACCATGCATGCCGCGCAGGCACCCGTATAGGTATTCGTCATGGGGCAAGCACTGTCCTTTCAATCAATAATGTTATAATTATCATATAAAAAATTTTAAATATGAATTATGTAGAATAATGGTATAATTAATATTATTAATTTAAATAATATAATAATATGAAATTAAAGGCTTTTAATGTAATTTAGTAATAATATTGTAACATAACATAGTAGTATTGTAACAATATTGTAATGTTATAGTAATAGTTGGTAACAGAAATAAAAATACAAATGAAAATATAAAATTTTTGATGGTGTAATAAAAGAAGAACGGTAGACTAAGATAAAATTAAACTCTAAGGTGGTAAAAACGTGATGATTTAAAGGCGGTAAAAAGGTTAAAAAAGGGGGAAAAATTGATGGGCTTTTGAAAATTTTGAAAATTTATTTGGGCGGTGAAATAAACTAAATATTCTATAAATCGTTCCCTCTGAACCCTTTTTCCCTTCCTCCCCTCAAAACCTCTCCTCTCCGCTCAAAGCTCTCGCTTATGAATCAACCAAAATATTCGTGAAACATGTAATCACATATTTTTTTTAAATAAAATTTGAATTATATTTTATTTTGAAATATTTTAAATTTTCACAACTTGTGCTCATTTTGGATAAATTAAATGAAGAATGAGTATTTTTACTGACCATGAAGAATCACAACTATCCCAAAGCAACTTGACTTTGAAGAAACCCAATCATCTAGTTTTGTACAGATTTAGGTACGAATGTTATTTCTTTGTTTTCACACAATATTACTAATTTCAATTTCATTTTTGTTTTTGAATAATAATCCAAATTATTTGTATTCTTAGCTCCCAACCAACAATCATTATCTCTACGTGACTGCATCCAAAAGGTAATATTTTTATTTATAACAATTTTTATTTTTATAAATAGATTGACATACTCTATCCAGAAAAGATAATATTTTTTTATAACCATTTTTATGAATAGATTGAGATGAAGGTTGATGCTACGACTGAAACATTTTTGGGGTAGAAGATATGCTGAAGAGAAGAGAAGATATATAGTTATTTGATATACAATAGTTTTTTTTTCTTATTTTATTAATGTATCAATCATTCTCAATAATACAAGGTGTTATATTATTTTAGTAATTTCTTTATTTATTGTTTATAACATTTCCTAAAATATCAACATGTGTGGTAATCGTATAGTATGTGATAACTGACGAAATAGTAACATTTGCTAACGGATAAATAATTGTAGTAACCAATGTAATATATGAAGATATGTACTAACCCACCATAAATGACTAACCAACGATAAAAGGTAACAATTGTGGTAACCAAGTAGTAATCGAGTGGTAACCGAGGATAAAAGTTATAACATTTCCTAACACATGAATAACCGTCTTTAAATGACAGTTACATTTTTTAATAGTTATGTGGTAACCGACGATAAAAGATAATACTTGTGCAAACCGAGTGATAATAACCGAATCGTAATCGAGTGGTAATCAAAATCAAGTAGTAACTGAGTCGTAACCAAGTAGTAATCGAGTGGTAACTGATGATAAAATATAGTAATTTTTATTCATACTTAGCGTAATTTTACAAACACTTTCTAACCATCACTATAAATATATGACATGCTCCAACGATGATTAAGGTTGTCGGTATAAACCTATCCCGACTAGTATATAGCTAACTAAAATCCTATCCTTTGGAGAACGATCTACCAATGGTTTTAGTTGATTCACCATACGGTTTTCATCCATTTGAATAAGTCATTTATTTTGTAGTGTTTGTTTGAACTTTGGCCCGATACATGATTGGACATTCTCTTCTTTTTCTGGCCTTCTCTCATCCTTCCCCTTTCCTCAACCATTTTCTCAGCCCTCAAAACTAATTCCAAGACATCTTTATAGGTGTAGGCCGAGGTCACGGACATTTTCTCCTGGATGGACAAATTTAAGCCTTCCTCAAACTTAAAGCATAAGTATTCCTTAAAAGTCACGAACTTCGGGACAAATGAGGACAACCTCCTCAATTCCATCTCATAATCAGCCACTGACTTGTTGCCTTGGTGGAGGTGAAGGACCTCCTTCCTCTTCAAGTCTCGATAAAATCAGGTATAATATTTTTCATCAAATTTTCTAAGGAATTCGTTCCAAGAAATAGGTGTCGTAGATCTTTCCTTAAGGTTATCCCACCATACTCGGGCATCTTCATTAAATAATTTTGCTACCACCATGAGTTTTAACTCATCGTCAAACATGTCGGTCATAGTCTCCTGAACCCAATTTATCCAATTTTTCGCTACCTTCGCATCACTAGTCCCCATAAAGGTGACACATCTAGGTTGTAGGCTTTTTTTATCAACTTGGATAACTCGATGATTGGACAATTGATAGGTGGGGCCACCGAAGTGGGAGGAGCAATTGGTGTTGTCGGAGGGGTAGGTGGAAAGATTGGGCTTGGTGGAGGAAGTATTAACGCTTGAGAAGGGGCATGAAAATGAGAGCCATAGATGTTTTACTACTAGTCCATTACTGGAGTGCATCGAGTGGCGTTGGAGGAATCCCGGCTGGAGGAACTAGATAATTGCTAGTAGTTGCCAAGAAAGAAGAGGGAGCACACGATGATGATCTATCCTCATGCTCAGAAGGAGAATTTCATTCACATTCCTTAACCTTCGTCTAGGAGACATGATCCTATAAAAAGAGAGATACTATCCTTAACTCACTAAATTAGGATTTGGACTGGATACCTAACCTTCTAAAAATAAAATGATTCTTAGTCCCTAGCATCCATGGAAGGTTTTTGAGAATTTTTTGTAAAATCTTTCAAACTCCGAATTTTCAATTAGAAAAATTACTTTGAAACCTTGGAAAAGATCTTGGAGACATTTGGAAATATTTGTAAGCAAGTAAAGAATTTAAAATCGTAAACCTAAACTCTAATACCAATAGAATTGTCACGCCCCGACCCTCCAGTCGAGCATACAACAACCGCCGCATTACCCCAAAATACATGTGAATCCCACTTCGTGTTTTGAGATATAGAAAGGCATTCTAATATTCTAAATATTTTAAAAATAAATTTAAATCATCTTTGGACCAACTCGACTGTCTAAACAATTCCCAATCATTTAAATAAATTCACATGTTCAAAATGTGTTCAAAATTCACCACATAATCCAAATATTCCAATAAAAACAACATGTCTTGCAAAATAAATTTTTAAACAAGTTAAATAAGCTTCCACATCATAAAAATAAGGATTTTACGATATTTGTTCATATAAATCAAGCAAGTATTTGTTAAATCCAAATATAAAGAGGTGTACAAAAATTTCTTTCTATGGTTCATATAACAAGTTCCCATAAACAATATTTACATGTCGAGTACCCATTGAAGATCACCCAAAGAAAATTCTTCAAACCGGCACTAGTCCTAGTCAAAGTCGAAGTTTCCAATTTAAGTTTACTCTGAAAAATCAGAAAGAGTGGGGTGAGTATAATCATATTCAATGAGTGGTGTGCAATGGCATGCTGAACATGAATGAAAGGTGAGAGTGATGGTACCAAACATATATGTCAAAGTATATTCTAATGCAATTATGAAAATCATTTATACAAAATAAATTTTGAAACAAATCTTTTATGACTCATAAGTTATTCATCAACCACCCATTTTCATTTTTCGTTTTCAAATTTTCTTTGGGGTTGGCAAAACCACTATTCTACCAATGACCGTTGGTAGAATTTGCCAAGAGGCTTTCCGTAATTGTTTATATAAACATTTTCCCATTGTTGGCATTGGCCCGGAGTATTCGTGGGGTACTACCACGATATCATGGCTAGCTTGAGGGGCTCTCCAATCCGCCTACCTCCGATCCGTAGTTTTAAACTAGCCTTGACCATGCCACCCCGATGGCCCGATCCGTGGAAGACTTAGACTATAGTCTTTTTCCCATCACTATGTTACAAAAATATCCATTTAATCATTTAACATTTGTGTTCACATACAAAAGAGAGCAAATTCATAATTCATAATGAATATTCCATTGTAATATAGTGCAAACGATTCAAAGATCAATAAAAGAATCATGAATTTGTCAACAATTCAATTTGGGGTACACCATAACAACAAAGTATTGTGAAACCATTTCAAAATTCATTTCACAAATCAAAATTTTAAAATCATTTAACATATATACTCAACATAGCTATCTACTCACATCTTGGAAGGGTGAGCGCTCCCGATTCATAACCAATTCCAAGATAATCCCTTCTCGGATTCCAATTGATTTATCTTAAAGCAATAAATATGAATTAAATGTTAAATCATGTCTAGGATTAGGTCCCAACCTAGCACGAACCCTAATTTCTCCAATCCAAGAACGTATGTTCTAATTCCATCATTTATATACTATTTGCACCTATATATAATCCCCATTCACAAATTTTTCAAATTTTTTCTCATTTACAAACTTTAAGTTCATGTTCTTCAACAAATCCCTCAAATCTCAAAAACAAATTTAAATCTACTAATGAGAAAGCTAAATTCAAGTTTAAAAGAAAAAAATTACCTTAAATTTGTGATTGGATTGAACCTTGAACCTTGAACGTTGGATTTAAAAAACCATAGACTTTTCCCCTTTTTACGCAAATCCTAGATTTCTCCCAAATCACCTTCGTTCACGAGTTTGCTTGAGGGTTTAGGAGGTTTAAGGAGTGGGGTTGATTTCAAGAGAGAATTGAGAGTAAGATGGGTGAGAGAGAGATGAGAGTCAAGAAAGAGAGTCAAGTGAGAGAGAAGAGAGTGAATTTGAAAGAGAAGAATGAAAATGTAGGCTTATTTAAGCCTTTTTAATTGTATGAGATAAAATCTCAATCTTGCCCCACTTTATTTTTAAGGTTTGTTCAAGTTTGGTTATCCCTTTGTGTCATTTCGCAACTTTTCATACTCATGAGTTGACTTACAAATGACATAAGTCGACTTATGTGCGTAACATCTTTAGAGACTAAGTCAACTTATTGTCTAACAAATAAACTTGATCCTTGTTTTTCGGGGCCTCAAGTCGACTCGCATATGATTCAAGTCGACCCAAATTCATTCTTGTTTAATCCCCAAGTCGACTCACTTCTTAGTAAGTTGACTTACTTAATTTGCATATGTATTTCTTTAAGACTTAAACTTGGCGAGTTGACTCGTGTTGGCCACAAGTAGACTGATAGACACGTAGTTTGGAAGCACAAATCAACCAGTCATTGAACAAGTCAACTTGCCTTTGTACAGAGGTAAGAATTTTGAGATCTAAGTTCCTCAAGTTGACTTGGCAGTTGCTCAGTTCGACTTGGTAAGTTCTACACTTAACCAAAATTCAAATTTTGAGCTCTAAACAGACTTATCAAGGGGTAAAAGTTGACTTGTTATCACTTAATTGATTCCAAATAAGTTTTAATTGTCCCAATTCATCATCAAAACATATTTTTATTTCAACAAAACTTTATAAGACTTTCATTGAAAAATTAAAATCAATTACAACCGGTTTTTCCTGATATTTTTACAAAAAACATTAAAAATTCAATAAAAATTTTCTAACGTCAAATATTTCGGTGTTTTATTGTATCAGTCACTCATGACAATTACAAATTACTGAACTTATGGAGAGCAATATAAAAATAATATTGTTTTAAATTGTCAAATTAAGAAATATCACTTTTTCATATAAAATAAAGTCAAGAATCAATGAATAAACTAAAGATAAGAAATTCAAATCAAGCACATAATCTTACTGTGATAACAATTGAAACAAAAATTCCCCCTTGAATTAGAAAGAAAAGTTTAGCCACTCATGGTAGAAAATATGGTCTCTTGGATTTTTTCAACAAAATAGAGAAAATAACGTTTTGTTTTAAAGGGAGAACAAAAACCAGCAACCACCTCTCTTCGAAGAATAGACATGTCTCTTGTTCTTTTTGGTGCCCTAAGATTTAAAAAGATCCCCCAAATTCTAAAAATTAGGAGTAGTTTCTCAAAAATAGGAACAGAGTTATATTCCTAATTAAATTGTTCTCTTAACCCAAAATCCTACTAATATAAAATAAAGAATTTAACTAAAACTAAAAGTGTTCCACTCTTATCAGGTTTCTTCTTTCTTTTCTCTTCATCAAGCCCAAATTTAATGTTTTGAACAATTAAGCTCCAAAATGTTGCTTTAAGCCCAATTTATAAAATTTTCTAATTTTCAATCCCTTAATAATAAATACCGAAAATCTATCAATTAAACCGATAACAACTAAAAACAAAGTCATAATATAAATGATAAATTCAAACTTTATGCACTCTATCATGAGTTTTGTTCGATGAAGCAGAAATTAATCATTATAGCTTTGTTTTTTCCTATTGTTAAAAGAAAAGAAAGGGAAAAAAAAAAGAAAATAGTTTAACTAACGGAAATCAATCATTCACAAGATCATAAATGATATACTAGATGGCATATGCATAAACTTTGTGCATATATAAAATGTATCAATTCAAAAAGAGAAAACTTATTAATCAAAAATGTTAATGCCCTTGAGTAAAAGCGGCTCAAGATATTTTAAAAAGGAGTCATGGTTGGGTTGTCGAAACCTTCAAATTAATACTGATTCCCCCCAATGCAACAACTGTAGCAATAGTGGTTACTAGATCGAATTCCAAGGGAACTAATTAATTTAATCTCTTAGTTAATATTAAAAGTAAAGTCGGGGGTTTTCAACAACTTGCTAAAATAAAAATTGCTAAATAAAAGTTAAAAAGCTAAAATTAAGAAACAAATCAATAATATGAAATACAAAAATTAAGAAAGAAATTTAATTTACCAAGTGCTGATCCAAAGTTCATATATTCGATTGTCTTATTGATCATTGGTTAAAAATATTATTCTTGCAATTCAAGCATTTAACCTTAAATCTATTAGGATAGCCGTAATAAATCTAGTGTTTTTCTAATTTAATTGACCAAACCCTATATCCAATCAAAATTTATCATTAATCAACTGTGCACGATAGCGTTCCATATTGACATAATAATAGTATTAAGTTCTGTGAAAACAGTTAAAACAAAATACAAATAATCAGGAAAACCGCAATTATTCAATTTTGTTCCATTGATTCCCTAAATCATATGAATACTGGTAAAAGACCCATAAACAAAATTAATCTAGTTGCTACTTGTACCATTCATTCATGACAATTATGGATCACTGAATTCCTGGATATCAATAGAAAAACTAATATTGAATTAAATTGTCAAATTAACCAATATTAGGTTTCCCTAAAAATAAATCAAGAATCAACCAATATTTGAATAAAAGGCAAGAAATTAAATTAAGAACATAATCTCATAATAAAGAACAATTGATTAAAATTCTCCTTGAATTAGAATAAAAGAACTAGCCACTCATGGTGGTAAGTATCAACACAAGAAAATAAAGAAAAATAATGTTCCTAAGAAGAATAAAAATAAAAACCTAATGGAGAAGGAATGAACAGCCGTGAAGTCCTGGAAGGTGCAGCAACCGGCCAAGTGTGTAGAGAAGATATGCTACCCTCCTTTGAGGAATTATAGAAGAAGTGATGTCCTGGTGCTTGAGTCTTTAAGGAGTATATATAGCCTTTAACCTCCTTCTTGAAAATGGTAACATAGAATTATTTTAGTAACACTTTCCTTTTCTCTAGACTTCTAAATCAAGTTGGAGTCTCTAAAATTAGGTAAATTAAAAAACTTTTCTCCCACTAAAACAACTATTACTAAAAATTAAAAACTTTACTAAAGATACTAAAATTAATTTCAAGCTTCTTTTTCTTTTCTTCTTCAAAGCCCAATACGATAACTTGAGTTCAAATAGCTCCAAAATTTCTTCATTAAGCTCAATTGCTCCAAGCCTTCAAATTCAATCTCCTAAAAATAAAATTTAATAAAAACAACCATTAGGGCATTAAACAATTCAAATTCAAACCATGATAATAATAATAAATTCAATAAATTGCATGTTATCAAATTTTCCCACACCAAACCAATACTTGTCCTCAAGCATTCATTAGATTAATGTCACACAACTATTCTCTTTTTCATTCATTCCCCTCCTCCAATTTATCTTCAAACAATTTGAAATCAGCACATATCGAAAAATTCAAGCAAAAATAACAATTCGGAAAGCAAGTGATCATAGTTTTATAACCTTAAAAGAAAATACAAGTATCCCATCAAACTCAACAATCTTATCAAAATTCAATGTTTCAAGATTCAATACCCTCACAAGGAGTTCACTCTATACACTCAAAATGTTTAAGGAAATTTGTCAATAACTCTTAAAATCAAATCAAAGTATATTATTACCATAAGTTTGCTTATTTATCAAATCTCCACCACCACTTATATGAATTCAAAACAAAAATCTGAGGGTCTTTGTAAGGGTTGTAATGTGGCTTGGGTAAAGGTAGGATAAAAAGGATAAATGTGATGTGTAATAAATATATCAAAAGAAGCATGTCAAGAACATAAAACGATTTCTCATATCCTATATCATGAAACACAATCAACTCAAGAAAGATAACTCAATCAAGAATATTTCATTCCTCAATCAAACTTTTGCATTTTCCCATTTCCAAATTCTGGGAATTTTTTTTTCTTCTTTTTTCTTTCATTTTCTGCCCTTTTCGCTTCCCTTTTTTTTTAAGCACAATAAATTTGGGGATGAATGAAAATACAAAACATATGCAATCCATCCCAATTGTGTAATCGACTTCCTCAAAAAATGATTCCCACAATAAAAGTATCCTATTCCCTTTGCAAATAACCACTCAATTTATACTCAAATCTCATGCTTCTTTGATATAAGGACAAAAAAGAAGGTTAAGCGTAAAAAGAAGGTTATGTGTCAATTAATGTGGTTAAAGTAAAGAAAATGGGTATAAACTCAAATAGTTTCACTAGGGAAAATATTATGTATGGGAAGGTCTTTTTTTCGAAAGCTAAAAAGGGTAAATCTAAGTGCCCCCATCATTTTAATGTTCAAACTCATGGATGTGGTCTCAAAATGTATGGCAAAGCAAGTTTTAGAATAAACATACTATGATTGATAAACTCTCATAAAAAATTTAGAGCAAGATGAAGAATACTCTTCAGGCTCAAAGCTCACAAAAGGTGTTTAGCTTGTATCGAATCTATTACATTTTCAAATGACTCAACCATCAAGATCAATGGGACACTTTAAAATAATTTAATCCAAAAACAACTAATCACACTTGCATCTTTCATGCATTTCAAACTCAAATCAACAATGCGTACTAATTCAAAATCATTATCCGATAAAATCCAGAGAGTGCGAAGTTCCAAAGAAAAATAGAACAAATAACATTTCATGAAAATCCTCCCTCACACATAGATATTACATTGTCCTCAATGTATGCAAAAGGTAAGAGATGTAGGCACAATGTTAAAGAAACTCACAAACTAACACAATTTTAAACTAGTAGCAACACTCATTAAATCACCCTAATGCAACATATAAAAACATGACAATGAAAAGAAAGAGAAAAGAGAGAAAACTCCCCTGGGGTGATCGTCTGAAATTGATAGGCTTTGCTGCTATGAAGGAAACGTGGGCTGGGATGAAAATCGTGTGATCACAACCTAAAGAAAAGACTGCTTCTACCTACTTTTGAATTCCACTTTTGAACTTTGTTCTTTGTCTGGTTCTTGATTTGGGTAACTGCAACTCTCAGAATTCTCCCTTTTAGACACCTAAATAAATAAATCCATAAAAAAGGAAAAAATGTTACTAGATAACACCCAAAATAAAAAATCTACAATCAATTAAAACAATTTCTAAAAAAATGTTTGGGTTGCCTCCAAACAAGCGCAATTATTTAACGTCGTTATGCTCGACGGTCTTCATTGGTGACTCAGTTTGATGAGTAATCAGAGAGTTTTAATGCAATGTCTAACATTGTAGAGATCACCATGCCCTCATGAAATATCTTCAACCTATGTCTATTCACTTTGAAGATCTTATTTGTATCAAGACTTCTTATTTCCACTGCACCATGGGAAAACACATTAGTTACAACAAATGGACCAATCCAACGAGAAAGTAACTTACTTGGCATAAGTTTGAGTCGGGAGTTGTACAGAAGCACCCTTTACCCAACCTCAAACTGTTTTCTCAAGATTAAACCATCATGAAATGATTTAGTTTTTTCCTTACAAATTCTTGAGTTCTCGTAGGCTTCTAATCTCAACTCCTCCAACTCTTGCAATTGCAATTTCCTTGATGCACCGACTACATTTAAATTCATATTGCAACGTTTGATCGCCTAATATGTCTTATGCTCAATTTCCACCGGTAAGTGACAAGATTTTCCAAAAACTAACCTGTAAGGAGACATCCCTATTGGTGTTTTGAAAGCTGTCTGGTAAGCCCATAGTGCATCATCTAGACGTAAACTCCAATCCTTTCGTCCCAGGTTAACTATCTTTAAAATGGATTTAACTTCACGGTTGGAAACTTCGGCTTGTCCATTTGTTTGAGAATGGTATGTCGTAGCGATCCGGTGATGTAATCCATATTTCTTCATCAATGCTTCGATTGCTCGATTGCAAAAATGACTCCCTTGATTACTTATGATGGCTCTAGGGATTTCAAATCTGCTGAAAATGTTAGTCTTGATAAAACCTATAACAGACTTAGAATTGTCAGTCCTGGTGGCTTTTGCTTCTACCTATTTCGATACATAATCAATAGCCAAAAGAATGTAAGCATAACCACAAGACGAAGTGAATGGACCCATAAAATCAATACCCCATATATCAAATATTTCACAAACAAGAATGGGAGTTTGGGGCATCTCATTTCAATGAGACAAAGATTCTGTCCTTTGACATCTATCACAGCTTTTACAAAACAAGTAAGTATCTTTAAACAAGGTCTCTCAATATAACCCACTATCTAAAATTTTCCTTACAGTTCTCTTTGGCCTAAAATGCCCCCCACAAACATAACTATGACAAAATGTTAAAATTGATTTATGTTCATTTTCTGGGACACAACTCTTAATTATTTGGTCAGAGCAAAATTTTCACAAATAAAGTTCATCCCACACATAATATTTTGCCTCACATCGAATTTTTTCCCGCCTTGACTTACTAAGATCACTAGGCAAGATGTGTGTAACCAAACAATTCACAATATCTGCATATCAAGGAGTAATACCTTTCAAGTGAAATAATTGCTCATCGAGAAAAAATTTAGAAATAGGTAGTGGATCTTCCTCCTTCACTAACCTACTTAGATGATCAGCTACAAGTTCTCAACTCCACTTTGATCCTTGATATCCAAATCAAATTCTTGCAACAAGAGAATCCACCGTATCAACCTGGGTTTCGACTCTTTTTTCGTCAAAAGATACTTCAAAGCTGCATGATCAGAATACACAATTACTTTAGAACCAAGTAAATATGATTTGAATTTATCTAAAGCAAAAACAATGGATAAGAGCTCCTTTTCAGTGGTAGTATAGTTGCATTGAGCAGTATTCAATGTTTTTGAAGCGTAGTAAATGACGTGGCTCTTCTTATCAATTCGTTGGCCAAGAACTACTCCCACAGCAAAATTGCTTGCGTCGCACATGATCTCAAAAGGTAAATTCCAATCAGGTGGTTGAATGATTGGTGCAATAGTCAACAGGTTCTTGAGTTTGTCAAAGGCTTCCTTGCATTTCTCTACAAGCTCGAAAGGTATATCTTTCTGAAGCAACTTGGATAATGGCAAGGCAATTTTTGAAAAGTCTTGAATAAACCTACGATAAAAACTTGCATGTCCAAGAAAACCATGTATTTCCCTAACATTTGTAGGGTAAGGTAAACTCTTGATCAAATCAACCTTTGCCTTATCTACCTCAATACCCCTAGAAGAAATCACATGCCCCAGCACTATGCTTTCTTTCACCATAAAATGGCATTTTTCATGGTTCAAAACCAAGTTCATTTCCATGCATCTTTTCAGAATTTTGATCAAATGCCCTAAACAACTATCAAACGAGTCACCGTAAACAATGAAATAATCCATAAAAACCTCAATGCAATTCTCAATATATTCAGAAAAAAAGCTCAACATGTACCTTTGAAAAGTACCTGGGCCATTACATAAATCAAAAGGCATCCTTCTATAAGCAAATGTTCCAAATGGACATGTGAATGTAGTCTTCTCTTGATCTTCTTGTGCA
This sequence comes from Dillenia suffruticosa, assembly GCA_033439265.1. NCBI lineage: Eukaryota > Viridiplantae > Streptophyta > Magnoliopsida > Dilleniales > Dilleniaceae > Dillenia > Dillenia suffruticosa. The sequence goes on along the minus strand of JAVTVX010000016.1, from coordinate 9,826,788 downwards.
ATCACGATTTGATAATAACCTGAAAAACTATCAAGAAAACAAAAGAATGATTTTCTGGCTAATCTCTCTAACATTTGATCAATAAAGGGTAAAGGGAAATGATCCTTTCTAGTGGCTAAATTAACCTTCCTAAAATCAATGACCATTCACCAACCATTTTGCACTTGCATGGGTACCAATTAATTGTCTTGATTTCTTACCACTGTGATCCTTATTTTCTTTGGTACCACGTGGATTGAACTCACCCACTTGCTGTCCGAAATTGGATAAATTATGCCTTCATCCAAAAGCTTGAGAATTTCCTTCATTACCACTTTTTTCATGATTAGATTCAGTTTTCTTCGTGATTCCTTCACTGGTTTAGTGTCCTCTTTCAAAAGGATTAGATGCATGCAAATTGAGGGATTAATACCCTTTATATTGGCTAAGGTCTAACCAATTGCTGTCTTGTGCTCTTTTAAAACTTGGAGTAGCCGATTTTCTTGCTCTTCCGTCAACTCTCTTGCTATGATAACGGGCAAGGTCTCTTCATCACCTAAGTATACGTATTTAAGGTGATCCGACAAAGTTTTCAATTCCAATGTTGGAGCCTGCAAAACGAAAGGTAACATTTTCTTGTGAGTAATAGGCAATATGGTACTCGAATTCAATGACCTTGGTTGTGATTCTAATATTGACTATGAAATTTCACAAATCTCAATCATCTCTTCCTTGATATTCAATTGCACATCAAATTCAAGACTTGTGTCATTTTCTTCTTCAAAAATTTCCTGCACAATCGAATCAATGAAGTTAGTAGAACAAATCGAGTGACACTCATTTGGGTACCTCATGGCTTCAAAAATATTGAATTTAATAATCTCGCCGTCAAGCTCGACGGAGAGTGTACCCTCATCCACATCAATCTTTGTTTTTTCCGTTTTCATGAACGGTCTCCCCAATAGTAGTGGTGCTGAATTTGTAATTGTGTCTTCATCGATTTTCAAAATACAAAAATCTGTTGGAAAAATTAACTCGTTAACCTGTACCAAAACATCTTCAACAATCTCTTCTGGATACACAACAGAACGGTCAGCTAATTGAATGATCACTCTAGTTTCCTTTAAGGAACCTAGGTTTAGAGCAATATAAATAGAATATGGCATGACATTGATTGAGACTCCTAAATCTAGCATAACACGTTCAAATTTTCTCAAACCAATAACATAGGGTAAAGTGAACATACTTGGGTCCGAACATTTTTCGGGTAGAGATCTTTTGATAACAGCAGACACGTTCTCGCCCTTATTTTCTCATCACCTCTCATCTTCCTCTTGTTTGTGCACAATTCCTTCAAAAACTTTGCATATTTGGGTATTTGCTTGATGGCGTCCAATAAAGGTATGTTTATTTCTACCTTCTTGAAAGTTTCCCAAACCTCCTTTTCATAGTTCTCCTTCCTGGATCTTTCAAACCTACTGGGAAAGGTGGTACAACCATATTAGAACTCATAGGTAAAAGAGAATCATAATTTATCTTGATTGAATTTTCATTGGCAACTTCAGCTTTTTCCTCTTCATCTTTCTTTTCATTCCTCTTTTTGGGTGATGGTGGTTTTGATTGTAATTCCTTTCCATTCCTTAACACCATTGTACTAGCATTTTCCTAGGTTTCACTACCGTTTGTGAAGATAATTTTCCTGAATTTCAAGCCTCCAAATTGCTGACTGAAGTGGCTAGCTGAGATATTTGATTTCCCAAGTTTTGTAAGTTTGCCCTCATTTCCTGAATGCTGGCTCTCGTTTCTTGTTGAAATTGTTGCGTGTTAGTCACGAGAGCTTTTACAATATCCTCTAGTGACATACCTGAATTAGATGATTGAGTCGGTGCATGTGTTGGCCTATTGAATTGCTGAGGAGGATATCTTGTCTGTCTTTGAATTCCATAACTCAGGTTTGGATGATCTCTCCATCCGGGATTATAATGAGTGGAGTAGGGGTCGTACTTCTTCTAAGGTTGGCCAGGAAATCCTCCTACGACATTTGCTTGATAAGTAGAATCTTCTTGCAGAGATGAACACATATCCGTAGGATGTCTGGGAATCGAGTATATGCCGTAAACTTTGGTTGCATGTATTTGCCCTACAGCTATCTAACGAACCAAAGCAGTCAATACAGAAATTTGATTTTCAAGGTGAGAGTGACTTACCCATTGACATGTTTCGTAACTCCATCCGTTCTCAACCCAAATTGTTGAGAATTTTCTGTCATATTTGTGATCAATAGTCTGGCTTTTTTAGGCGTTTTATTTACCAAGGCTCCTCCGCTGGCCGCATCTACCATACTCCTATCCATGGATTGAAGTCCTTCATAGAAGTATTGTATCAAAAGTTGTTCAGGTATTTGATGATGTGGACAGCTAGCACAAAATTGTTTGAATCTCTCAAAGTACTCATATAGCGTCTCTCCGCTAATCTGCTTAATCCTACATGTCTCCTTTCGAATGTTGGCAGCCCTGGATGCAGGGAAAAATTTTTTCAAAAATAATCTTTGCATCCCATTCCATGTATTTATCGAACCCGGAGGTAGGTAGTACAACCAATCCTTTGCCTTATCTTTTAGGGAAAAGGGAAAGGCTCTCAGCTTAATTTGTTCCTCGATCACACCTTGGAGTTTCATACTCAAACAGACAACGTGAAATTCCTTCAAATGTTTGTATGGATCTTCACCTGAGAGACCACAAAAAGTAGGCAGTAAGTGAATCAAACCAGATTTAACTTCGAATGCTACCTCAAGAGTTGGGTATTCAATGCATAATGGTTGTTGATTCAGATTGGGTGCAACCAATTCCTTCAAGATTCTCTTACAATTAGCCATCTTTTCCTCTTCTTCTTCAAAAATAGATGTGTCACAAATTTTTATATCAATGTTAAAAGTTGGCTTTTGACGTAACTTATCTTTTCTTTGTCTGGCCTCATTTCTCAATCGGCAAACAGTTTTCTCAATTTCAGGAATATATTCCAATTCACTTTCTTGAGAAAAACGGGTTATAAAATAAAAGAGGTCAGCAAAACAAACAATAAAGATAACACAACAAAGAAATCAAAATAGTTCCCCGACAACGGCGCCAAAATTTGGTCGGGTTGTCAAAACCCTCAAATTAATACTGATTTCCTCTAATGCAACAACTGTAGCAATAGTGGTTATCAGGTCGAATTCCAAGAAAACTAATTAATTTAATCTCTTAGTTAATGTTAAAAGTAAAGTCGAGGGTTTTCAACAGTCTACTAAAATAAAAATTGCTAAATAAAAGTTAAAAACCTAAAATTAAGAAACAAATCAATAATGTGAAATACAAAAATTAAGAAAGAAATTCAATTTACTAAGTACTGATCCAAGGTTCATATATTCGATTATCTCATTGATCATTGGTTAAAAATATTATTTTTGCAATTCAAGTATTTAACCTTAGATTTATTAGGATAGCCATAATAAATCTAGTATTTTCTTAATTTAATTGACCAAACTTAGCATCCAATCAAAACTTATCATTAATCAACTGTGCACGACAGCATTCCATATTGACATAATAACAATATTAAGTTTTGTGAAAACAGTTAAACCAAAATACAAATAATCAGAAAAATCGTAATTATTCAATTTTGTTCCATTGCTTCCCTAGATAATATGAATACTGGTAAAAGACCCATAAACAAAATTAACCTAGTTGCTACTTGTACCATTCATTCATGACAATTATAGATCACTAAATTCCTGGATAGCAATAGAAAAACTAATATTGAATTAAATTGTCAGGTTAACCAATATTAGGTTTCCCTAAAAATAAATCAAGAATCAACAAATACTTGAATAAAAGGCAAGAAATTAAATTAAGAACATAACCTCACAATGAAGAATAATCGATTAAAATTCTCTTTGAATCAGAATAAAAGAACTAGCCACTCATGGTGGTAAGTATCAACAAAAGAAAATAAAGAAAAATAATGTTCCTAAGAAGAATAAAAATATAAACTTAATGGAGAAGGAATGAACAGCCGTGAAGTCCTGGAAGGTGCAGTAACCGGCCAAGTGTATAGAGAAGAATATGCTGTCCTCCTTTGAGGAATTATAGAAGAAGTGATGTCCTGGTGCTCGGGTCTTTAAGGAGTATATATAGCCTTCAACCTCCTTTTTAAAAATGGTAACATGGAATTATTTTAGTAGCACTTTCCTTTCCTCTAAACTTTTAAATCAACTTGGAGTCTCTAAAATTAGGTAAATTAAAAAACTTTTCTCCCACTAAAACAACTATTACTAAAAATTAAAAACTTTACTAAAGATGCTAAAATTAATTTCAAGCTCCTTTTTCTTTTCTTCTTCAAAGCCCAATAAGATAACTTGAGTTCAAATACCTCCAAAATTTCTTCATTAAGCCCAATTGCTCCAAATCTTCAAATTCAATCTTCTAAAAATAAAATTCAATAAAAACAACCATTAGGGTATTAAACAATTCAAATTCAAACCATGATAACAATAATAAATTCAATAAATTGCATGTTATCAAACCATTATATAATTTCTATATATATTGATACTAATTTAGTCTGTAACGGTTACAATCTAATCATAATAAATTTATACTTACCGGATAGAATGCTCATTGAATGCTAGTTACAAAAATTCCTAGACAAGTTGCCGAGCTGGTAATATAGCGCTCTTTCTGAATCGAAGATTTTAGTCTCAAAATTTTGCTTCTTTCAAAATCCTCCTACATAGATTCGATTTTAGTCTCTCAAAATTTTACATTTAAGATTACACCCAGTGTTATTGAAAATATTTTCCATGTCATATTATACGTATGCTTTAGCAATATAATTTAAATTAATTTCCAAAATTATTTTTCAAAAACTATATAGAATTATTATTTAAAATATAATAAAATTGCTATTGCAAAAATTTTGGAAATTTAAATACGACGACTTTAGCAGACATTAATATTGGTTAGTGTAAAATGTGATTAATATGAATGCAAGAGATTTAATTATGAATAATATGTATGACCACTTTAGAAAATTGCATTTAGCCTGAATAATATGTACACTCACCACAAACCAATCAAATGCGATAAGCGCGAGATTTAAAGTGGTTCTGCTTATAAGTTTACATGCACGATCATTATCAATCACCGTCATCATTCATTTCTAATCTAGCATTATAATCAATCATTACCAATCATCCTCTCTCTCCTTTGTGTCCCTAAAAGGACAGACTAGTGGTCACAGCCCTCTCTGTTCTCCCCCAACTCCATGATCCAGAGTTCAAATCTCATGTAATAAAAAGAAAATAAACTCATTGCTTAATTACACCATCACTCAAACCTACATAATCACACAATCATGCCATGAAAATGTACCAATATACTGGCATCAATTGGTAAGACTCTAAACCTACCAGTTGTTACCAATAGCGGATCTTCTACTACAAAAACCACAGGAAATTGCGAGTCAGTGACATACACATTGTGCGTCACTAGGCCCCAGTCACGAAAGCAAGTAAGGCTACAACAGAAAAGTGCTATAGGGTTCAATGATGCCAAACTTGTCACAAACCATATCACTAACATTTTGACAATCATGGAGATACACAATTTGTAGCATCACAAAAGTTGGAGACACCTTTATTGTTGCAAACTCACATTTGGAACTATGTTGCAAAAAACATTGCATCACCAAGTTTTTCAACATAGAAAATACTTGCAACGCTCATTGCATTGAAATGTATGTTGTGCATGTTGATCTCGTGTCAGTGTGTCACAAAGAGCATGCCTGAGTGTTGGAGTTTGTCAAAGTGTATTGCTACTAAAGTCACAAAGAGCATGCCTGAGTGTTGGAGTTTGTCAAAGTGTATTGCTACTAAAGTTTATTTTTTTGAGAAATTATTTTTTAAAATTTGTAATTGAATTCTAAATTGAAAAAAATATTTAAATATATACTCCCTCTTTTCCACTTTAAGTGCCATTTTTAAGACATTTAGTTGTATTTTAAGTATCATTTAAGAAAATTAAGGAAGCACGAATGATTTATTTTTAATTGTACTCTTATCTCTTATCATCCCTACTTAATGTGCGACGATATTGATGGTGCATGGCTCGATAGCTCATTACCATGAAACCTAACAGGTCTATAATTATAAAGCCCATATATGACCAAATGACCTCTCAGTCTATCTTGAACAAACCTCGTCTCAGGAAGATACCCTCTCGGTCGATACCCTCCTCGTCTTTCAGCAAGACCTCTTCGGTTCTCGCATTACATGATTACTCTCCTAGCATAGTCTATCCCCCTTTAACCTCTCGGCTTTCTGGCCTCTCGGTCCTTGTGGAATCCACTTCTATTACATGATGAGTCCTGGTTATAATTATTCAATAAGGAAAGAAATTGTCAATTGTCAATAAGTCGAAATCTTTTTTTTAATCCGACATGAGTTTATTTGCATCTTTCTTTATAATAAAGTAAATCCACTCGCGATTTGAACTCTCCTAAAACTCCCGTGATAATAACAAAAACTTTTCTATCTCAATCTACAAGAAGTCTATAATGGCAACTCCTACAATCTTAGAAGTTCTCTAGCATCTCTCCACATGGTAAGTATGGTTTTTACACCCTGAAGCACATACGGGACTATCTATATATGCTATATATACTACACAAGAGGCAACCCTCTAGGTACGGATCTCTTATTTTACATGCTACACACAAAGGCCACATAGGGTTTAGACTCTTTCAGTCTTCTCCATTTTTACTGCTCTTTTTTTATTTGAGCATCGGAACCACCTCTTGTGGGTTCTTTGTAGGATTTCACATGGAAGATGACTCAGCAAACAACCATATTGGTTCCCGTTTAGGCTAGAAGGATGATCTACTGTGAAGCCATTTTTGGTTTCAACAGATTGACGCTATTTATAAGAATGATTGACTAATATTCATGCCCTGTTTCGATTTCTTTCTCCCTATCTTACCACCATGAAGCCAAAAAGAAAGAATAGAGACAACACTTCCAAAACAGTATCCAAGGTAGGAGGATAGACATCCAATCCGGTGGACTTACCTTCAACAACACTCCCGGTTACATAGTTGGACACCTCAATCGTATATTCATAGCACCAAATGGAACAACCCCTATAGGAAGATCCTCAGCCTCTAGCAATTCAACCTCCAGCTGGCCCTACTCCTCCCCCTGCTCGAGCCTCTCCTGACCAAGTTCATTACTCTCAAATAGAGAAACTAGAATCTCAAATACAGGGGATGAGTAAACATCTGGAAGACATTAGCCACGTTCTTTGAAAGATAACCCCTTCCCTTAGGGAATTCAGTGCACTCATGCTCATGCAGACTACAATGTTGCGACGCCCGAAACCCTTTGTGACATCTCAATGGGAGTCGAAAAAGTTGAGGAAACAAGTTGAGGAACTTATAGCCGTTGACCTCCAGAAAGCTAATGTAAGACGAAATGACCTTGACCCTTCTTTAATCCATCACCGAATTGATGCCTATATTGTTCTCCTTCTCCACATGGAGATGTATGAGGGCACTACTGATTCCCGAGACTACATGACTTATTTTGTCTCGTTCGTGATCTCGAGAGACATGTCAGATGCAATCATGTATAAACATTTCCCCACGACCCTAAAGGGAAATGGATTAATGTGGTTTAACTTGCTCCTACCAATTAGCAACAAAGGCTTCTACCTACTTAGACAACAATATAAGGCTCAATTCATGATTAGTAGAGGGGCTAAGAGGAAGTCTACTTCCCTTTTGTCCCTATAGTAGAGAGACAACAAACCAATGAGTGACTTTCTCAACAAATTCAAGACCAAGATGATGAAGGTATCAGGTCTAGATCATTCTATTGCATTGGCAGCACTGCCCATAGGATTGTAGTCTTTAAGGATAAAGATGTCGATCACCAGGAATCCTCGGGCCTCTATTCAAGAGTTTTGCACTCGAGCTGAGAAGTACATTGTTATTGAGGAAACTAAGGCATTCAACAGATGTTGAAGGGGGTATGAAAGGAATGAACATAACCGGCCCCTACCATGACAGCCCTCACCAAAGAGGACTCGAATAGAACCTTTACCTCCTTGTAGATTTACTAACTATACCATTTAAATAAGACGCCTGGTAAGATCTTGAGGCAAATCAGAAATCGACCTTATGTTAACTGGCCTCCTCCCTCGAGAGGAGATGATTCCAAAAGAGATAAGACGTGATTGTAAATTCCACCAGGAACATGGCTACAAGATGAATAAATGATGAAGGCAGAGGGATGAGCTTGAAGCCTTAATTAAGGAAGGAAGATTACAAAGATTCATTGATTATAAGAATGAGGAATTTCCCCATAGAGGTAGAGAGAAAGGGACCAACCAGAAATCAGCCATACTGAACTAGCTGAACCCCCGGTCACAGGTATTGTCTAAGTTATCCTCCCTATATAGAGGGAAGGCCCTTCACTATGTTCTATCAATTATTAGAACACCCTAGTGTTTTAGAGAATGGAGAGCACCCTTCTGAAGAAGTACTCACTACTTGTGCCGAGAGGGGACAAAAGTGACAAATGTTGATGATTGATTTTGAAGATGAAGAACTGACAAGGACCGGCCCGGGACAACCTAACCCTTTGATTATCACTGCCAAGATATGATAGTTCACTATTGAAAGAATCTTCATCGACCAAGGAGTGGCTTGCAATATCTTGACTAAAACACTTTTAGACAGATGGGTCTTAATTGCACTTACTTTCAACCTCATGTTGGGCCTCTGAAAGGACTCTTTGGCGAATGGATATATCTTGAAAGTACCATCTAGCTTCCAGTGACTCATGAGTACCACTTAATCATGCCACTACAATGATCACATTTAATGTGGTGAAACTGACGTACTCCTATAACACCATATTGGGTTGCCTCGGCTGAGATGACTTGGAAGTCTTGTCAAGTACCAAACACATAAAGATTAAGTTTAAAACACCTCTTGCCATCGGAACACCTGAATGTGAAATAAAGCCCTTGAAGACCTTAGCTTAGTGACCCCTACCATTTACTGTTATAATAACCTTTTATTGTTGCTATTATGTTATTCTGATTTTAGGCTTATACTCATAATAATATGCTGATTTCATTATTTCTTTGCAACATCTTCACTAATGGCAACGACCAAGACCCTTGGCCCTCTTTTTCGTAGCGGCCCCCACTATCTCTCTCTTTCTTAGTCTTAAATTTGGCATGGAACTATACACATGGAAGGGGATTCGCTCCCCTTTCTTTCAGCCTATGCAAACTACATGTCCCTATGTGATGACAAAAATATTGCGTGTTCATCACAATGGAATCACATTGTCACAAAAAACAACTAAATATTTTACACTCTTACCATCAAAGCACTGAAAGAAAGAAAAAAAAATTTAGAAAGAGCTTCGGTGTATTTCATGTCACAATAAGTACAATTAAGCAAGGAGATCTATAGGAGACCAGGAAACAAGATACATCAAGGGAAGAAACAAGGCCAAAGTTTAGGTTACGTGCTTAGGGAACGGAAGAGGAGTAGGTCTTTGTCATAGACCCTTGAAACTAGCTTGCGGAGTAGCAACACGTGCATTTGCATCAACCACTTCTTAAGAAAAGCCCATTCCAGGACCCCTGGCTAGGCTCGATCCTAGCATTTTGGTGTAACTCCACCAACGTTATTACTAAACTCTCTTCTAGTCCTGCTTTACGGATGATTCCTTCTGCATGGCACAACTTCTCACAAAGCTCACGTAGATCACATTGGTGGCCATCCTGAAGTTCGTCGATTCTTCCTTCCAGATCTACTGCCTTCTTTTGCCTTCTTCTCTAAGACAAAAAGTGATTGTCTTAGCTCCCATGCTGACTTTTTAGCAGATAGGCATTCTACTTCCGTCCAACTCAGTACAGCCCCAACCTCTCGCACTTTACAAGGTTAGTGTCACATTACTCAAATACCGAACGTTAGTCAATTCTCAACCACTCTTTCTCTTTTTCTTTTTTAAGTAAGTCGGCATCGGGTGCCTTACCCTCATCCCATTCTTTCTCTTTTTGAGCCTGGGTAGCTTGGAATCGAGAGACCTCCTCTCCTCTTTGCTTTTGGGTCCTCCACGTAGCCCACTAGTTGATTCTTCCTTAATCTTTGAAATCTAGCCACAACGACAAACTACAAATAATATGACAACTTATATAGGCTACAGTCAGAATACCAAACTCACCAAAATAATTAGGAGAGAAGCATACCTGAAGACCAAGTATAATTATAGCCTCATCGCCCTGTTTCACTGTTAAGCGGTTCAGCTCTGACTTAAAGTGTTGGAAGTCCAGCCTGTCAACAAACCTTCCTGCCTCAACAATGTCTATATAGTAATTACTACTGCAACTAATTTTCATGGTCCCTCTCCCATTTAAATCTTTTGACAAATCAAAATAGCTCACAAAAATGGGGAACACCTTTATCAAAAGTCCAGCCATCTGACTAGGCATTGGAAGGGTGCTTGATGATCCAATTTCGGCCCCTGGCCTAGTTTCTTCCTTGCCCACATCTGGAGCACTACAAGAGGCACCCTCTTCCTTAGCGTTGGTAGCACAAACCTTAATATATGGTCTCTCGATGCCTATGATAGCCAAAATTGGCACCTCGCTACTAGCACTAGAGACCACCAACCTTCTTTTCTTTCTTTTAAGAACCAAAATAGCAATAGGGCGTGCATTGCTAGCTCCTTCACCTGACGTACTTTCCCCAACATTCTCACTCTTCTTACATCGGATCCTCATAACCTTGTCGATAGTGATCACCCAAAGATCACCTCCATTGACAATACTCAAAGTACCAAACAACCTACTTAAGAGAGGCCTTTCAATCCTCACCTTCTCATTAAGCAACAACCTAGCCATCTTCCGCATCTAATCATCAAGAAAAATATTCACTCAAATTGACCTTGTATTTTTTTGATAAAAATCCTCGACAAATTGAATGAAATCAGGATGTCGCGAATGGCTCGAGGCCTTCAGTGCCATAGGCCTCCCATCAGCTTTCAGCAAAATCGACATTAGTTCTTTCTTCTTGAATTGTACAAAAAGGAACTTCTTCATCCATTGTTTGCATATACTCTCTTTATAAAAGAACCTTCGGCTAGAATTCGGCCTTGTCTGAATATAAAACCAACCCTTAGTAGAACAACCCCTCAGACAAAAAATAGAAGATAGAATCTTGAAATTAAAATCCAAGCGATAGAAATTCAAAAAGGCTCACTACCATTATGATAAATCGCCAAGTATTAAGGATTAATAGAGTTGGAAAAATATTCTAACCTCTCAAAATCTTAGACACAATGCCTTACTAGGGCACCTTTAAACTATACTTTGTACTCCTTGTATATTGGCAAAGAAGTCTCCTGGGCCATGTTTGCCCGTTCATCTTTTGAGGGCAATCGTAAATAAAATTCATCCCCTAGACCCATCGCTCATACAACCTCTTGCAATTCCTCATTGGTCATCACACTCTTGATCTCGTTGATTCTGGCCATGGTAATTATGTCATAAATTTCGAACCTAAATCACAGAACCTTCTTTCTCTCAACAAAGGAAACTGCTGAAAGTACTACAGTGCTTGTAACCATTCGGCGTGTTGAGCAAGATTCATGAAAAGTGAAGTGACACATTCCTCATTTAATGCTTAGTAATGTACCTCTCCACTTACTCAAAACTGTTCCGCTTTTGAGCCCATTTAGTTTCCCAAATTCTTATCCTTTCGAACATACTCCAACATCATTCCAACAAACAACATAAGGAATGGGGGACAAATAATGATGTATGGCTCGGCAGCCCATTACCATGAGACCTAACGGCCCATTCGATCTATCTTAAACAAACTCCCTCTCGGGAAGACACGCTCTTAGTCGATATCTCCCTCTCGACCTAAGCCTTTCAATAGGACCTCTTTAGTTCTTGCCTTGCTTGATCACTTTCCTAGCATAGTTTGTCCACTAGGCCCTTTATCTCTTGATTTTTGGCATGTTGGCCCTTATAGAGTCCACTTCTATTACGCAATGGGTCCTAGACATAATTATTTGATAAGGAAAGGAATTGTCAATAAATCTAAATCTTCCTTAATCTGACATGAGTTTATTGTGATCTCTCTCAATAAGGAAGTAAATTCCCTAGCGATTTGAACTGTCCTAAAACTCCCACGACAAGAACAGAAACTTTTCAATCTCAAAAGATACCAAATCTATAGGAAGTCTACAATGATAGTTTTTACAATCCCGGAAGATCTTTAGGCTCTCTCCACATGGTAGGTAAGGTTTATATATCCCCAAGCACATATGGAACTCTCCATACATACTATATATAGTACAAAAAAGGCAACCTGCCAGGTACATACCTCTTACTTTATATACCGCATCCAGAGATTACATAGACCTCGGTCTCTTTTAGTCTCTTTCAGTCTTCCCCTTTTTTATCACTATTTTGACTTGAGCGTCAGAGCCTCTTCCGGTGAAGCCACTTCCGTCCTATTTTTTGTAGGTTCCACACTAAAGACGACTCACCAATCTTCTCATCACCAGTTTCCTATTCAACCTAAAATGATGATTTATTATGGAGTCATTTTTTGCTTCAACTAATATGTTATTTGCGTGTTATAAGAAAATTGAAATTAAATCATTATAAATCATACAACATCCGAGATAACAGTCTTTGAATCACCATTCACATGTATGAAAATATGGAAGGAAGAAAGAAAATTTCTTTAAAACTTTTAATTTACAAATATTTGTTAAAAAATCTCAAAGAAACTTTCCTATAAATTGACTAAACTCATCTATTTAGGGCTATCAAAGACAACCTCAAACTTGTAATACTATACTATCAAGACAATAGCTCACTACCAGAAAATGGGCTTTCAATGACAGAAAAATCCATCATTGAAAGCCCATTTTCCATCGTTAAAGAGTATCAGCAACAGTTTTTTTTCATCATTAATAGTGACCCCGCTAATTATCAGCGAAAAAAAAATCCGCCGCTAATTTTTGAATTCTTAAAAAAAAAAAAAAGAAGCTTGCTCCACAAGAGCCTGACCCACTACCCAACTCGACCCGCCCGCCTACACAGCCCCCCTTTAATTTGTGAAAATTGTCTCAAATGCCTCTCGTGAGTAAAAAAAAAAAAGTCAACGACGGAAAAAAATTCGTTACTGATTTTTGAATTCTGAAAAAAAAAAGAAGCTTTTACAAGAGTATCAGCGATAGATTTTTTTCGTCACTGATAGTGACCCCGCTAATTATTAATGATAGAAAAAATCCGTCACTGAAACGAAAAAAAAAAATTCAGCGACAGAAAAAAATCCGTCGTTGATTTTTGAATTTTGAAAAAAAAAAAAAGAAACTTGCTCCACAAGAGCGTGACCCACTACCCAACCTGATCCGCTCACCCACATAGCTCCCTTTAATTTGTGAAAATTGTCTCAAATGCCTCCCATGAGTAAAAAAAAAACATCAATGACGGAAAAAAAATCCGTCGTTGATTTTTGAATTCTGAAAAAAAAAAAAAAAAGAAGCTTCCACAATAGCCTGACCCACTACCCAGCCCTCCTTTAATTTGTGAAAATTGTCTCAAATGCCTCCCATGAGTTGCCGGCCATTGGATCAACTTAGTTATCCACACATATTTCCTTTTTTTTTTTTACTTATTAAATTTATCTCATATTTTTTTAATAATAATAAAATAATATAAATTTATATTTTATTATAAAATAATAAAATAATTTTATTTTAGCTTAAAATAAAATAATAAAAAATATGAAAAAATAAAATAAAATTAAAAATAATTATTAAAAAAATTAAAAAAAAGTTAAAAAAATTAAAAAAATTAAAAAATTGAAAATTAAAAAAAATCCGTAGCTAATCCGTCGTTAATTTTTCGTCACTAATCTGTCGCTAATGGCTATACATATATATATTTTTTATTTTTTTCCTTCACCAATTCACTGAGGGATTAGCGATGGAAATATTCCGTCGCTAATCCATCGTTAATAGTTTTATAATTTTTTTTTTTTTTTTAGGGTTTAGCAACGAAAATATTTTCGTTGCTAATTTTCCGTCTGTATTCAGTCTGTCACTGATCTATCGAGAATCCATTACTATTACCGATGAATTTTTTTCCGTCAATATTTATCCATCGCTGAAACTGATTTTTCTAGTAGTGGCTAGACTGAATGGCTATCCTGCTTGCCCAACAACACGTCACATATTAGATATACATCATAACATATATAGCATTTAGGCAAACTTACTCACAAGAATTAATACAAAATGACTCAACAACTAAAAGAGAGTGAGGGAAAAATCACTAAAACTGATATCCTCCACCACTCTTGAATCTCCTCCCTCTGCTCTCAAAGCGCCAAATATGTTAAAAGAAAGGGTTAGCTGATCATAAATTAAGCAAGCACTCCTTTCGAGTCATACATGGCAAACAATAGTGCATAAAGTAGTTTTGAATGCATGAAACATGAATCATGAAGGACATAAAATACATCAATAAGAATTTAATCAATTTTGAACATATTTGAACATAAACAATGGATAAAAGAGTAAGAAAAGTAAAATATATTAAGATCAATTAGTTTGAAAATCTCACTCGATCACGTATCCAATACAAGTAAGCCTTTTAAATTGTGGTATTCAATTTAATCTACTCCCCGTATGTCACGCCCAGACCCACTCCCGAGCCAGGCAGGCAACGACCCCGCCGCGGCACCCAGATGAATGGGCACCACGTCCCGCACATCGAAGCACCATAAGGCTGTCAACATTCATATAATCCAAGTTTCCAAATCACAGAAATCCCCAAGTGGTAAAAATTATACATGTATGCCTCAATGTAAATTAAAATGAGTGAGAGTTAACCTTTATAGACCAGAAGAATTATAAATACAGTCATCCCAATTTAAACAAATACAATGGTTATCCTAACTTCCTCAAGATGAAACAATAACCTCAATATATAGCGGAAGAGCGGGTAGTCATACCCCGGCCCAGTAGTCTCCAAAGAATATCCAATACAACAATGCGCACAAATCTCTCGGTCTGAGTCTACCCCTGTAGGAGGGAAATGTGAGGGGTGAGTACCATAGAGAGGGGGGTTGGTACTCAGCAAGTCGAGGGGATGACATGCTACAATTAATTTTTTTTGGGTGAATTAGGAGTGCCAAAATTATGTCCCAATAAATCCATAGTATGCAAAAAATATTATGACATCTCAATAAATCATTCACAGCATACGTATCAAATCAAATATGCATCCAGTATGTATGTCCGTTATATCGTATAGAGCCAGCCGAAAATATCCCGGCAAGGGCCGACCATGGCCAAGGACGGGCAACATTGGGGGTTTTCACAGTGCAAGTAATAAAATAAGGCTCTTTACCCCAACGTTGGCCACAGACTACTCCAACTAGCCTGTATATATATATATCGTACATGTATCAAGGATCAAGCGTGTATGGAAACCCGCCGGTGCTAGACCTACCAAGGTCCTCCTCGTAGTGGTTCAACCGACGACTGTCCATACAATATGTATGACAATCTGGCGGATACCCCCTGCAGAGGCGTATCCGGGCACAACAGGTGCCTCTACCAAATGTCCTTCGTAACTACGGAATGCCATAGGAAGCATATCATTATCATCACAGTATCCACAGGGGCATCCAGCCCAAATCACATATCTCAAGCCAAATCATCAAACCATATCATGTCAAAAGCATGTGCCAATATGCAATGAAAGCATAAAATCATGTGGATATATCAAAGTGTGGCACAATCATCAAGTATCAAAATCATGGATGCATATCGATATAAATAAGTTGGGACACTCCATATATCACAAAACATTTTCATAAATCCAGAGGAATATGTCAATCATACCATTTTAAATCATGCTTTTGAAAGCTTTTTAAAACACGGTATCAATTAAAAGTAGATGTCAAGTCCCACTCACAGTTAGGGGAGGATAACGCACTCCCCAATATTTCCACAAAGCGTAAATCAAGTGTCCCCTCCGTTCAACTCAAATAACTCTTAGGGAGACAAACAGTCCGCAGATTTTTAACCTGCGCAGTCATGGAAAACAGACTATAACTTTGGCTATACCAATCCAAATCAGATGATTCGTATCTCATTTTAAAGCTAAGGGATAGCACTATAACTTTCATTTTGCACACTTCCTCAGATTCAAATCACAGAATCCCCAGTAAGCCTCATTTTGTTACAGCCATATTTAAGTTTCAGATTCTGTCCAGTTTTCGTACAGAAGCTATAACTTTCATCCTACGCATCAACGTCTAATGAACTTTTAACATGTTATAGCTAAGATGTAGATCTACAACTTTCGTGTTTTGAGTTTTATCTAAATATGTCTGGAAGGGGTTGAACAAAATTCATGAACAGAACATATACGTTTTAGTGAAACATACAGTTTCTGTCAACACAGTTTTAAGGAAAATTGTATAACTTTCAATTTCCTCATGCGAAATGGCTGAAATGTTTATATGTTATAGACAAGGCATATATCTATAACTTTCATGTTTTGTGTGTCTTCAAACTAAGACTGGAGAGGGGTCGTTTTTACTCACTACTATCAAGGTTCGAAACAGGACGCTTCTATGTCGAGTTTCAGGAAAAGTGCCATAACGTTTTGCACAGGCATCAGAATTTGGTGATTCTTACCTCGTTGGAAAGATAAGACTTAGATCTACAATTCATATAACTATCACATTTTTAAATTCTGGCTCTAAGATGCCTTAAAACAGAGATGAATTACGGACAGAAATAAAATTTAAAGTAAGACAGGATAAAATTTCTTACCTCACTTTCTTTGTCTTCCTCTCTTGCTTCTCTCCTTGTTCTCACGAATTTGGGAAGAATGAACAAGCATTCTAAGGCCTTCTTCTTTTATTATTGTGTTAATAAGTCACCACCCTAGGATCAAATCTCCAATTAATCTAAACCATAGGATCATTTTGACTATTGCATGTGTTTTGATTGGTTCTTTTGTTTTTTTTTTTGCATGTGTTCTCATTGGCCCACCTTGCCTTTCTCATCTCCATTTGGCCAACACTTGTCCTCCTCACTATAACACTTGTTCAATACAAGAATACACTTGTCACATTTCATGTAAGTTTTGTTAATTGCTAACAAGTCCTTTGACTTATAAAAATTCTAATTTGACCCCTAAAATTTTCATAATTACATACTAGGCCCAAAATCTTATATTAGACCTAATTTAATTTATTTAATATGAAATTAAGGTTTTGAATCTCTTTGAGTCAAAATTGATCCGATTTGTATTTTATCGTCAAATATCATTTTTTTTTGTGAAAATTCATGAACCTGTAGTAGTAGAAACATCATATATATATATATATATATATATAAGAAATGGAATTCACTATAGAATACACCGAAAGTCGGTGTTACACCGTAAATGGAATTACCTTACTTCTTGAGTTATTGTTTTTTTAATGTTTCATTTACTTGTCTTTAAATGAATAAGGGTCTAGAATTTGGTTCCTGAGATAGAAATAACTGTAATTGTCGATTATAATCCAAACAATATAATAATTGTAAGATTTGTAGAAATTTCATTACAAAAAAACACGGTTTTAGCAACGGATTTTCGCGACGAAAAACATTCGTCGCTATTTTGCGATGAATTTAGCGACGAAATATTTTTCATCGCTATTTTGCAACGAATTTAGCGACAAAATATTTTCGTGGCTAAATTAGCAACGGAAAATATTATTCGTAGCTAAATTCGTTGGTAATTAGTGACGAAACAATTTTCGTGGTTAAATCCATCGCCAATTAGCGACTAAAAATTTTTCATTACAAATTTCATCGCTCCAACTCGAATTTTGCCACGGATTCTAAATCCGTCGCAAAATTTATAGAAATTTATTTTTTTTATTTTTCTTTGTATTTTATTAATATATTATATTAAAGTTAAAAATTGATTTGGCGAGAAAAGTTAATTTTTTATATATAATTACATAAAATATAATATTAATATAAATTTTAAATTAAAAAATTAATTTAATGTCACTCAATCAGTGATGGATTTCCAAATCCGTCCCTAAATCAGCGACGGATTTCCAAATCGGTCCCTAAATCAGTGACGGATTCAAAATCCGTCGCTGTTTCGATGACGGATTCAAAATCCGTCGCTGTTTCAGCGACGGATTCCAAATCTCTGAATTTTATTTTATTCTTATTTTAATTTAATAATTTATATTAACAAATCATATTATTATTTTATAATATTTTAATTTACATTATATTATATTATATTATATTATATTTATTTAATTCTTAAAAAAACCATATATTTTATATTATTTAAATTATATATTTTTTAATTAATTTATTAATTAAATATAAATCCGTCTCTGCGAGCGTGCGTGGGCACCGGCGCATGCATGCACGGGCACCTGGGCGCCCGCAGGCAGGCGAGTGATTATTTCTTAGCGACGAATGACGTCCGTCGCTAACTGGCGACGTATTCACGTCCGTCGCTAACTGGCGATGGCGTTAATTTGTTTTAATTATTATTTAATATTTTATTTTATTTTGTTATTTTATTAAATTATATAAAATAACCATATTT
Source organism: Dillenia suffruticosa (assembly GCA_033439265.1). NCBI lineage: Eukaryota > Viridiplantae > Streptophyta > Magnoliopsida > Dilleniales > Dilleniaceae > Dillenia > Dillenia suffruticosa. Next base: position 9,808,084 of record JAVTVX010000016.1, on the reverse strand, counting down.
AGAGACGAGCTAAATTTAGTAAAATTGAAATTGGTCCCTATTCGGGTTAAAATAAAATTTAATTTATTAATTATATCAAATTATATTATATTTTAATTCTATCAATATTATATTTTACTTTTATTATATATAAAATTTAGAGAGGAAAGGTGAGTAATTATTTATTATATAAATATTAAATTTTATAATAAAATTTAGAGAGTAAATGTGGCGGCTGCCCGGCTTGGCAGCACAGGCACCCGCGCATATCAAAATGCACTGAGTGTGCTCCCAGCGCGGGCGCCCGGGCATGGTAGCACCGGCGCCCGCACATAAGATATGATAAAATATAATAAAGATATGATAAGCAGATCTACATATATTTTTATTTATACTTTTAACTAATATATTTTATCAATTTTTTATTGTCATTAATTTCACTTAATTTAATTAAATTAATTTGTATGTATTTTTAATAATTATTTAATTTTTATAGAATTTATATTTATAAATAAATAAATTGAGACATATTACATATTAATTTCATTTCTAATTGTGTTTGTAATTTTCCTAATTTTTGTATTTTTTATTTCTTTATATTTATAAAGAAATAAAATGAAAGAATTAAAAAATCTATATATTTAATATAAAAGAGGTAAATATATATTCTATGGAAAGAAAAATGTGAGAAGTTTTTGAGGGAAAAAGGAAAAAGGAAAAAGAAAAGCAAAGAAAGTTTTTTGAAAATATAGGAGCTGGGCCTTCGGTCCTGTCCGGTTCGGAAGGTGGGCCGGGACGCGCGCATGCAAGCCAAACGGAGTGCCATGACTGCGTGGGTGCCCACGCATACCGCGTCAGGAAGTACGTGCAAGTGGCCGCATGGTGCACCGCACGGTGCAAGTGCCGTGTAGAGCTCGGTCATGGCCATTAAGAACTCCGCGCATGCCGGTAGCATGGGCGCATGCAAGCGCCCGCACGGGCGCATGCAAACGCCCGCACGGGCGCCCGGGCTTGCCTGTACCGGTGCCCGCGCATACCAAAGCACACCGTGTGTGCTCTGCAAGAGCGAGCGCGGGCGCCCTGGCATGCCAGCACTGGCGCCCGAGCATGCCACCATGCGCTGCATGTGCCCATGCAAGCCCCCGCGCATGCCGTGCTAACGCAGGCGCCAGGCCATGGGAGCAGGGCGGCCGCGCGCAAGGCAGCGCGTGCTACATGCGTGCATGGCAGCGGGTCCACGTGGGGGCCAGGCATGGCAGTGGAGGTGCCCTTTCATGTTATTGCGTGCGGGCCAAGTGATGCCAGCGTGGGCGCCCACGGATGCCACTGTGCGGGCAAGCTTGGCCGCGCTTGCAAGTCCCTGCCCGGGCGTCCGGCCATGCCAGTGCGGGCACCGACGAGGCATGTCTCGCGATTGCAATAATAATTTTTATATAAAAAATTATAAATATATATTTATAAAAATAATTAAATTTATTATTGTTCTAGTTTTTAATATTAGAATTTGTAGCATACAAATAATAATTTAATATTTGTAATTTTAATATTTATGAAGCTAATTATATGTTTATAAATATAATTTGGATTCTTAGTGGAGTTTTAAATTTTAACACATTATTTTATTTTAGCACATATTTTGAATTTTGAAAGTCAGCACATATTTTAAATTTTTTGAGAAAGTCATAATTTTAGAAATCGTAAGTTATTTGAGAGGGTAATGGTAATTTTGTTTTGAGAAAATATGTTATAGGCAGTGATGTGTGTAAGTATGCTTTGATAGTGTTGACATGTTAAAGAAAAAATTGTTTATACATAAAATTATTTATACATACATAGTACAATCCATCATCCTCTCAATTTTCCTCTTTCCTTTTCTTTTTCTTTTCTCCTTTGTTTTGTTTGAAAATTTTTTCCTCCATCTTTCATTTTCCTCTTTTTCTTCATCTTCAATATAATATCATCCACAAATAAAATTTGAGAAAATAATTTTTTCTCAAAAAAGATCCTGAAAAATGAAATAAAACCATAACTAATAAAATAAAATCACTTTAAAAATTACAAGATAAAAAAAAAACCTATTAACAAGACTATATTAAAATAAAATAAAAGATAAGACATACAAATATCCACAGCTTGCTTTCGGCCCACTTTCTTTTGGGCTTTCGGCCCCACTTTCTTTTGTGTCGGCCTACACCCAGACAACTAATATATAATAAGAATAATAAGTAGATGAAAAACATTATTATTAAAGAATTAAAGAATGATATTTATCTACAAATGATCATGATGATGATCATGATATCATGATGAGAAGTGAGGAATGACGAATGATAAGAGAATATAAAGAAAGAATATAATGGTAAAATGGTTTAGATAATCATTTCAATGTCAGCATATATAATTAGTAATTGTGTAAAATAAAATTAAATAGAAAATATCCATCTCCTAACTAAATTCAATTCTCATCTTATAACTATTCAATTTAGACTATTCAATTTAGATTTAGATTTAGCTCTAAAAATTGAAAAATTAGATTAATTGAAATATTTAAAAATAAATTAAATTTCATTTCAATTCTTATAAATTCAATCTCATCTTTTAACTAAATTCAACTTTCGTTCTTCTTATTCTTCTTATCTTCTTATTCTTCTTATTCTTCTTATTGGATCATGAAAAACTGACACCTTCACATAGGAAAAAGATAAAGATAGTACATCTTTCATTTCAATTCATAATCATCATTTATATTCATATTCAGTATCTTGTCCTTATCTTGTCCTTGTCAAAGCCTCCTCCCATCCTTTCTCATTCAAACCCTTCGCCTTCTCCAACACTCCTGCACTTTCCTTTCTCTTGCCGGGCTCTGTCCTCCTCGTCCTCCTCTTTCCCTTTATTTTTTGCTTTTTTTCCTTCTTTTTTCTTCCTTATACATAATCACATAATCGTCAAAGTCAACATATCAAAACATAATATCAAAACATATTGTCTACATTTGTAACAAATTGAAATTGAAATGAATTTGAATTGATTTCTCAAAAAAATATTTTTATTCGATGCATAATATAAGTATTATATATATAAAAGTGTTTGTAAGTGGTATAAATTAGTGATTTGTAATTTTACTTAATTTTTTCTTCTTCAACACTTTCTTCCTTCAGCTTCTTCTCGGACACTTCAACACTCAACAACACTCAACTCATGACAATAAACCCTTCAACCTATAAACTAAATATTATACTGACATATTTTAACTTCCATAATTAATAACTCTGGAATTTAACCTCGATTTTAACTCTATCCGTCAAATTGAAGTCTGCGAATTCAAGTCTTCGATCCGAAAGGTGTTTTTTTTCCTCCCAAATTATCCTTAACACTCTGAAAATAAAAAATCTAAGCATAAAATAAAATTTGTTAAATATTGTTAAATAGATTGGAATCAATCATAATATTATTATATTATTGAAAATTAAATTGAACCCTAAACCTTACCACTAATATATTATTGAAAAATAAATTGAACCCTTACCACTAACACCCGTCTTCTTTCTCTATTCCTCTCTCTCTGTTCCTTTGGAAGTTTGAATTCACAAATCTTATCACCTATAACCATTATAATAAAAAATTTTAGGACGATATATTTTCAATATCAATAATATCAATAATAGTAAGATGTCTTAAACCGGACATAAAAAGCATAAAAAGCATGGATAAATAAGAAAAAAACATCATTGGGTGAGTAGATTTGGATTTGTTTAAATTGATTATGTTTTAATGTCAATTCCTTTTGAAGACCGAATGGAGGAAGAATCTAAAATATCACACGTCACTGCTTCTACTTCTACTTTTACTTCTGGAGTATAAAATTGCTTCTACTTCTGGAGTATAAAATTGTGATGGAAGCCATACATAGAAAAAATCTCATTCGAGTTTCTCACACAATTTTTGACTTAATATAGCACACTTTCAAATTCCATTCCCATTTCTTTCGCTACACATTCCTTTTGAGAACACTTATCTGTATTTTGCATTTTGTCTGCATTGATTCATTGCAGAAATCTTTCATCTTCTTCATCAGATCTATGGATCTATTAAAATAATATTTTTAAGTATAATTTATTTAATGAATTTAGGGAAAAAAAATTAAGTGAGTATGAGGAACTCACTGGATTTTAATTTCTTCCTGCTCTCTTGTTCTTTGACTAAAGTTCTTCAACAGATTTGGAAGTTTTGATAATTCCTCCAGTTTTTTTATTAGTTTAGATTAATGTGGAAGTGAAAGTCGGTCAAGGTCGCACGCCAAACAATGTTATCGAAATGACCGCCTTCTGTAGAGAATGAAGCTCAACGTTCAATAAATACTATTTTGAATTATGAAATATTATAATATTATAATATTATAATATGTGTGAATCAATTATAATATTATATTTTTTAAAATATAATATTATATTATATTTAAATATATTATATTTTTATGTGTTAAATAAAATTGATATATCTTTGAAAATATTACACTTTTTTTTATCAAAAAAAAATGTTCCATTTGCTTTTTTTTTTTTTTTTGACTAATGTAAATTATGGGTCTGCCATTCCCTTTTTGAAAATCATTCTGTGGTTTGTTAAAAGAGAAAACCAACTTCAAGATAACCATCCATTCCATCCCTAATAACCATCCATTCCATCCTACTCCATGCTCCATGCTATGAAGAGAGAGAATAAGAAAATTGTGAGGAAAAACACCATAATTCCAGACTGAACAAAAAAGGAAAATTGATCCTGTGATATTCTTCGATATTCTTCGTACATCGAAAAAAAAGTTAGTGATCCGTTGGGACATTAAACTGCTTTCAACTAAAAACAAATTACAAAAATATAATAAACATTAATTAATTTATTTATTTGATAGGTACCTTTGAGGTAAAATGAAATTACACAAATGATAGAAAAAACTTTTATGCCTATTAAAAATAAATAGTAAAATATAGTAAATAATAAATTATAATAAATAAATGTAAATGAAGTGATCAATGAAAATAAAGATTTAAAAACAAACTTTTAATTTTTTAAAAAACTTTGCATTAAAATTTTGAAAGAGCATGGGAAATGGAGAAAGATTTTCACAAACAATTTTCGCTTTTTTAATTTCTTAATCCTTTAAAATTTTTTTCATACTTTTACTTACTACTTATACTTACTACTTATTTACTATACACTTATCACACATACTACTTATTTACTATACACCTATCACACTTTATGCTTTTATACTTCTATTCTATTAGATTATTTAAAAATAACAATTATTAATATTATTATTTTAAACGGATTTATATAATTTTATATAATATAGTAATATAGTTAAACTATATTAAATAGTATAGTGATTCAAAATTTTATTTCTCATATTTCATATTTCCACCTACACACCATCAACTCCAACTAGATCTCAACATATTTGACATTTTAAAATTAATGAGTAGGTTTCATATTTCACATTTAAAACATTTAATATTTCACATTTAATGTTTAAAATTAATCAATACATTTTGATATCTTTAAAATTAATTAATTTGACATCTTTAAAATTAATTAATATAATATAGTTTATAGAATTAATTAATATAGTTTATAGATTTCATATTATGATTTTTTCAATTCTAAAATAATTTATGAAACTTAGCAAATTATCTATCATTATATAAATCTATGAATATGAATAAAAGATGCCAAACATGTATGAATAAAAGATGCCTTTATTCAAAAATTTAAAATTATAATAGTTTATAGTTTGGCGTGTTTATAGTTTATATAGGTAATAAATTGAATTACAATGATATATTAAATACAAATCATCATATTAAATACAAATCATTTACATAAATTTGTAAAAAGAAAAAAAATAAGAAAATGTTTTTGCTGTGTGTTTAAATTGCTAAAGAAAGAAAGGGTAAATTGGTAGTAAAATAGAAAATGGGCTATTATTTAAATAATTGTAAATGTAAATTAAGTGTGGCTTAAAATAAAGTATTATTAATATTATTAGTTAATTTTTTTAATTTATATAAAATTATAAAAGATTGTTACATTATTTATTAACAACTTAAATTAAAAAATTAATTTCAAATCATATTATTTAAAATAATAATATTAAAAATTTAAATTTTTAGAAACACAAAAACAAAACAAAGAACAAAAAAACTAAAACAAGAACCACACCGCCAAGTGCGCAAGCAAGCGCCTACACGGTCCCTGTAGCGGGCCCGAGCGCACTGGCTCGCGGGCGCGTGGCACATGCCACGCATGCCTTGCGGGAGCCCAGGCATGCACGTGGCAAGCACCCTTCTTGGCGCCCGCGCACACTTTTTATTTTTTTTAGAAAATTCATAAAAAAGTGTTCTTTCAAATATATGGGATTCGATGTCTTTTTTTTTGTTTTTTAAAGAAAATTCATAATCTTTAAAATTTGCTTCCAAAGTTTCCAAAGTTTGCTTCCAAAGGCTATTCTCCATTTCGATATGCTTGCAAAGGGAATCGATGGGCTCCTCTTAAGAAAAATGTTCTCATTTTCTTTTTTTAACAAAATTCATTCTATAAAATTCATCTTCAATTCTTTTTAAGAAAATTAAAAAAAAAAATCCTTTCCGATTTTTAAAAAAATTCATCAAATAAGTATAATATATTATAATAATATATTGCGATATATCATAACACTATTATATAAATTAAAAATTTTATATCATTTCAATTGTTAATTAATAATATTATTAATTTAAATTAATAACATATAAATAACTAATTTAATTATATTAATACTTCCCTAACTTAATAATTAATATAGCCAAAAAAAATATTTTAAAAGAAATATATTTGAAAAGAGAGAAGGAAAGGTTTTCAAAAGAACAATATCATTTAATAAATTAATATTGAATAAAGAATTTAATTGAAAACTAATAATATTAAGATAAAATTTAAGTTTTAGATGGAGTTTTATGATTATGTGATTTTATTTAATATCTCTCATAATTAATTAATTAGAATAAATAATTAATTAATCTTCTAATTATTTTGTCATTTAATTTTGTTAACATAAATATAATCATAGATTTAATTAAATAAAGATATAATTTAATTTAATTTAATTTAATGATTGTTTTATGAATAGAAAAATAAATCATATAAAAATATAAAAAGTATGAAAAGTATGAAAAGTTTAGGGTAACTATAAAAATTTTGATTTGATTAAATTTTAAATTTTTAAATTTTGAATAATTGATTAAAGGATTTCATGTGTGTGTGTGTGTGTGTGTGTGTGTGTGTGTGTGTGTGTGTGTGTGTGTGTGTGTGTGTGTGTGTGTGTGTGAGAGAGAGAGTGTGAGAGAGGGAGATTGAAAGATAGAGAGGTGAGAGGGAAATTGAAAGATAGAGAGGGGAGAGAGGGAAATTGAAAGATAGAGAGGTGACCGATGACAACAAGAGAGAGAGAGAAAGAGAGAGAGACGAGAAGAGAGAAGAGAGAAGAGAAAATACATTTTACGTGGGATAGGTAGATTTTTCAAGTTATTTTAAATTATTTTAAATTATTTTTGTTGAATTAAATTTTTTGGAACGGTGCAAGAAAAAAAAATAAAGTTGAATTTTAAAAAATAAATATTTTTTCAATAATTTTTTATTTTCAGGAAATTTAAATTTCAACAAAAAAATCTTTTTCTTTATCTTAATAATTATATTTTTTTAATATTCCTTCATTTTTTACATATAAATTTTTAACATTACAATAAATTTTTTTTCTAATTTTTTTCTCCACATCTATAAAATAATTTATGATAATTAACTTAATATTTGTAATCAAAAATAAAATTCTAATAATAATAAAAAGTAGTTTATTGGTGTATTATAATTTGTAATTGATTATATTATATTATATTATATATATATATATATATGATTATATTGTAAAATTTTAAGATTGATTGATTAATATTAAATATGAAGAAGAATTAACGTTAGTTTAGTTTAGTTAGTGTGCTAAGTTTAGTTAGTGTGTTAGTGTAGTTTAGTTAGTGTGTTAGTGTTTATAATTAGTGTTTATAATGATGGGTTTGATTCATCGAAAGATTTGAGATTTAATAAGATTATTATGTGAGAAAAAATTAAACATCAAATTATCTATATCAAACCAAACTAAACTAAACAAAACCAAACTAAACTTGTGACAATATCACCCCCACACACCACACACCCAACATTAAAACTCCATACACACCGCACACCACACACCATACATAAATAAGCAAATGTCTCGTAATTATACTTAATTTTTAAATTTACTACATTATTCTAAAAACAAAATTTTATTATAATAATTTGAAGTTTAGTAAATTATGAAATATGTAAATTATTTTACAAATTTTAGTATTTAAATGTAACTTTCAAAATAGAAATCTCAAACTATATATATTTAAAAAAAGAGTTAGTATATGTAAATTGTTTTTTCTACTTTTTTTGAATTGTTCTTATTAACAAACAATTCAGATTCGTTCCATGAATTGTCCTTATTTACAATTACAAATTGAGATTTTTGCGCAAGTCGGCATCTATCTATCGCACATACTAATATCTCTCACATTTGGCCTTACTCTTATTCAACACTAAACTCTTAAAACTCTTAAGCACCAAACCAAATCTCTATAAATATAATTATTTATAATTAAAATACTATAAATTTTTTATTTAAGTATTTGAAAACCAAAATCTGAATCAAATTTTCGTATATAGTAATATTTTCCTAAATTAAAACGAAGAAATGGATGAATCTAAGCAGGCATCGTGGCAAATTCCAGAATCGGATGACATTGGTGTGGCAAATTCCAGACCTGATTGGATTTTGGCTCCACCACCATTCTTGGCATCCGTGCCACCATTATTCCTAATTAGATTTTGGCTGGCATGCACCGACCACAAACATCTTTTCAATCCTCACGCCAATAACCCAAACTCAAATCAAATGGATTAACTCAAATCATTTACTACCCACTTCCCACCGTATTATATTATTTACGAAAACTTAATACAAATCAATTTATTTTTATATATAATAATTTTATTTATAATAAATTTAAAAATATATATATATTTTACAATTATTTAACATTAAATTATTTTAATGAATTTAAATTAGAATCTCAAATTACCCCCTCTCCTCTCTCCCCATCTCATCCGTGTGCATCGATCCATGAATTATTGTAGAAAATGATTTGTTCATAAGTAGCAAGTACACACTTTCTCTCTCTCACTCTCGCACACACAAATCCTTCATTTTGTAAAGTCTTCTCCCATGCCAAAAAAAAGTAAAAAAAAGGCAAGGTGGCCTTAATCATGTTAAATTATGAGATCGATTTGATTGTTATGTAATTGCTATATATATATATATATATATAAAGTTCAGATTTGATTTTAATTGCTATATATATATATATATAAATATAAAGTTCAGATTTGATTTTACGAGGATTATAAAAAAATTGGTTTGAATGGTTATAGTTTTGGAAATTTTGTCAATAAAAATAAAAATGTTGTTGAAAATATTTTTAATATCGAGAATCATTTTCAAATAAATAAATAAAAGTGGTGGCCAAAACAAATAAAATAAATAAAATATATTTTAAATTATTAATTTTTCAACAAATTTTTTGAAAAGAGGATGTTTTTTTTCGTAATATTCATATTTTTTATATCTTTTAATCATCTAAATTTTGTAATATTACATTTTCTTTTAATCATTCACATCTATCAAATATTTTAAGATATTTTATTTTTCTAAAACATAATTCTTTATATTTCTTTTAATCTAATAATAACAATTTGAAGAAAAAAAATTATATAGTTTTAGTTTCACGATTTGTTTGTAGCAATAAAAAAATTTGTTTCTAAACAAAATTAAATAATTGAAGAAACATAATATATTTTCACAAAAATTTATAAAATTAAAAAACATAATTACTTAGAAATTTGATTTTTATGGAGATAAAGAATAAAATTTTAAAAATACGAAAAAATGAAATTGACAAGAAAACAGAAATTTTAAAAAACTAAATTTTTTCCGCGCTAAAATTTTTAATTCAATTGGCCGACAGAACTTCAAACTTCAAACTGACAAGTTTGAAATTGACATGATCATGACAATTACATTCACATGCGAGTTGTTGAAAGCTGGCAGCCACGACAGGACACCACCTCGCAGCACTGCACTCTACCAGTCCGTGCCACACCAAGCACATTCACATGCGAACAGTTATATTTCAAAATTTGAACACTGCTGCCTTCACGATGCTCCTCCTCGCATCGCAGCACTACACTCCACTCAGTCCGCGCTACGCACATTCACACATGCGAACAGGGTTTCAAATTTAAATTTTTGAACACTGCCACAACAGGACTCAAATAATTAGGACTCAAATAATTGAACTCTGCTGCTGCCACGACAGGACTCAAATAAGTGAACGGTGCTACTGCCACGACAGGAGTCCTCCACCTCATACATTGCACTCCACTCAGTCCGCGTCTTTCAAAATGTTAACGCTGCTGCTGCTGCCACGAAACAATCAACTTCAAATTTCCACAACTCCCACTGCACTGCCTCTGCACTCCAGCAATTTCTACACTCTCTCCAACTACAATTCACTGCACTCCAAGCTATTTCTATTTCTGCAGAGCTACACTACTGCACTCTAGCTACCCGATATTTTGCACTCTTACACCACTACCCAGCACTCTACTCTATCCAGCTATCACACACTAACACGAGCTAACTATATTTACTTAACTCCCTTACTCATCCCATTCATCTCGGCACACTCAGTCACCAACAAAGAGACTTCAGTCCTCGCCACTTCACTCACTCACGGCTCTTTCCTACCCTCTTCTTCAAACTCTTCTTGAAACCCCTCTTCAGTGCTCTCCAAACTCACCAACTCAACAATCAATGGCCTCCTCGTCCAGAAAAGCAAAAAGAATTACGATGGTTCCGGAAGAAAACAAACACTTTCCATCTATGAAAAAAAAATTCTATTTGATAAGGTGTTTTCTCATAGAAATATTACTTTGGGTAGATTAATTGATTGGAATTTTTTGGATAGTATAAATTTTGAGTACGGAAGTTATTTAAAAGAGATTTGTCCGTCTTAGATTCTTAATCCAGATACAAATATTTATGAGAACGTTGTTAGAATTTTTTTTAATAACATAAAAACAATGGATAATGATTGTGTAGTTATCGATGGGAATATTACTTCATGTAGTTTTAAAACTTATTTTGATGGTGAAATAATTAAAGTGACTCCTAAGATGATATGTAGAGAGGCCGATCTTTGTTGGACCGAGTATGAAGACTGTGCTGTGTATTTAAATACCGATATATTAATGGATGCTAAAATAGTTTTTAATAATGATAATTTAGAATTTTTTAGTACAAATGCTACTAATTTAAATTTTCAAGAAAAAATTTTTCATTTTCTCATTATACATGTTATTAAACCACGAGCCAGAAATTATACATCTATTACTAGAGATGATTTTTGGTTAATGGCACGTATAATTGAAAGAAAAAATCCAGGTTTACAATTTTTTACTTCCTTATTTTATGATATCTTCAAAAGATTCTAATAATAATTTATCGTATTGTAGTATGGTGAGTGGTATTTTGAAAAGTCACGGAATAAATCTAGAGAAAGAAAATCATTTACAATTAAATATAATTAAAAATAGTATAAATTATAGAACTTTAAGAAGAGCTTATTGGGTATGTGAAGATGGTATTGTGGATAAATATAAAAAAAAGAGGTATTCCAGAGCCGGAACCAGAGCCAGAGCCACCGGCGGAAGGAGCTGAAGATCATGATTTTCATGATTTTAGTGAGCATGATAATGTAAATGAAATTGAAAAAAGAAGATGGGAAGAATTGTTCGAATATATGAATAATATGAAATTGCAGTTGGATAGTGTTCGTAGCGAAGTAGGACAGGTGAATAGTGAAGTTGGTGAGGTTAGGAGTGAAGTGGGAGAATCACGAAAAGAAATTGGACAAATGCAAACACAATTGAGTGAATTAAGCCATAATTTTGATGAATTTAGGCGGCATGATCATCATTTTAAGGAACAGAACCAAGGAGATCATATGAAAATGGTAGGTCGCATGATGAATATAGAGGCAGATCTAGGGGTGAATAGTAATTTTATTAAGGTTATACGAGATCATTTGCAGCTCGGAACCACGCAATCAGGACCATCTTCCTCCTCAACCGTGCAACCGCGCAACCAGGGAGCTCTGCCTACCCGGCCTACCCATTCGTCATTCGTCTTGTCCTCCAAGGTCTTCATTTGCTTCTCCTCCCAGACCGACACATCCGATACATGATCTTAACCCTTTTCGTAACGATGAAGTGATAAGAGGAATACCATCCTCTACTGGGACCGGGACTGCTGGGACCAGGACTGCTAGGACTGCTTCTTCGACTCATGGAACTGCATCGTCTTCACAACCAACTACTGAACCGAGACCAAAAAAATTTCGACCGAAAGTTCAATTTCCATAATTCCATATTTTTTCCTTTTTTTTAAGAAGTTTCGTGTATCATTTTTTTTCTTTCATGTACCATAATATAATAATTGGATTCTAAATATTAAATGTAAAATATTTATCTTAATTTTCTTATTTATTTCATTTTTATTTTTATTTACGTTTATATTATTAAAAAATTGGTTTGGGGCTGCCCACGGCTGGCACCCGCGCGCCATACAGCGTGGTATGCGCATGTGCATGCAGCATGCAGCGCCCGGGAAGGGCATGCGTGAAAGGGGCCACGCAAGTGCCCGACGAAGCCAATACCGGCGCCCGGCCAAGCCAAGGTAGTGACGCTGGTATGCAAGGGCTGAAAGGGCAGCAAGGCCAGTGCGGCCTCCCGGCCATGCCTGCCCGGGCGTCCGCGCATGCCCGTGCATGCCCGCGCATGCAAGGCCAGCGCGGGCTCCCGGCCATGCCCGCTCATGCCCACGCATGCAAGGGCAGCGCGTGCTCCCGGCCATACGAGCCCGGGCGCCCGTGCGCCCGCTCATGTCCGTGCATGCAAGGGCAGCACGTACTCCTGGCCATGCCAGAGCGGACGCCGGGGCGCCCGCACATGCAAGGGGAGCGCGGGGTCCTGGCATGGCGCCCGCCAACAAAATTTTTGTTTGAGGTTTTAACGATTACTCAAAAATTTTTGAAACCTTTAAAAAAAATACATCAAAACTATGATGACTATATTATATCAGAACTATATTATTCACTTACAAACCCTCTTATAACCCTGTTACTTAACCCAAACAAATCTTTAGTTTTTATATTACTTTACGCGACCATCTTAAAGAGATGTGACTGTTATTTTTATTTTTTGCTAAGTAATTAAATTAATTTTGGCAGAAAGGTTTAAATTCATTTTGGCGCGGAAAATGAAAAAAATTGGCTCCAAAAATTTCTTCTTGGTTTGGTTTAAATATACTATCTTTCCGTGGAATTAAAAAAAGGTTTGGTTTAAATATACTATCTTTGGCTTTAAAAAAAGGAATTATGAATCAAAATTAAATAACCAACGAATTACATTTCTTGTTTGTTTATAGTTACACTACACTTGATATGCATTTAATTTTGTTTCTTTTCATTTTGAATTGCAAGATTAAATTAAAAAATTTTAATTAAATTGTGAATTAAATTGCAAGATTCAATTCAAAATTTTGAATTTTGAATTGATATGCACGATTAATGACAAATTGTGTGAAAATTTGTGTGAGGAACCGAAGAGTTTTAAAAATAATACGAGTGTTAGTAGATTGGAGTAAATTGTAGTAGATGAAAATATCAATAAAATCTTTTACTTTTTCGTGAAAGGTTTCTGGCTAAGTGTTTGTAAGTGATAAAAGGGATAAAGGGAAGTTAAAATTTAAATAACTTTTTTCTCATTCATTTGTATTTGTATTCTGATAAAAAATAAATAATGTATTTAATTCTTATACTAATACTAATAGTTACTATTAGGAAATTAATAAAAAGAAATTTAGAATATAAGTGATGATAATTGTAATGAAGAGCAAGTATTGGAAAATTAGTAAAATGAAATTTTGAATATAATTGATGAAAAATAGTAAGAAGATTAAGAGTGTGTGAGTAGCAAGCGAAGAATTAATTGGGCCTAATAATCGAACTTAGCAACGGATTCATTCTTCCGTCCCTATTGTGAACTTGTTCTTATTCTTATCTTAGATTCGTTTTTCTTTTTTACACGACAACTCTAATTGACACAACTCCCGTAGCCTCCTTGTATCTTCTCTCCGTCGCATCGCATCCTCCATTCTTGACCATCCTCATCCCTGATCATCATCAGTCCTTGCCATATGCTCTATCGTAGCAACCAGCTCCCACCTCATATCATATTAACTTAGCGGCAAAGGTTTTCTCAGATCATCTCTCAGGTTCGTTTGCTCTCCCTCTCTCTTCTCTTCTCCACCTCATCTTCTTTCTCTTTTTTTTTTTTTTTTTATCTTTTCTGATGTTTTTTTCCTCGATATAGGTTTAGGGTTCGGCTCTGATGCTGCCTTCTCTCTTCATCTTATCCTCTCTCTGTCTCAGCTTCATCTTTATATAAATCCGATAAATCCACGAAGGCTTTTCTCTCTTCCGCGCTCATCTATCAGGTTCGTCTTCTCTCCCTCTCTCCTCTTCTCCACCTCCTCATCTTCTGGATGGAAATATAAATCAATCCAAATAGTCCAATCGTATGAATGAAGCATAAAATATGTTCGACAATATGCCTCTCTAAGATTTGTTTTTAGGAGATTTTTAGAGATTTTTAAATCTGTATATTTTTAAACATTGTTAACTAATTTAACCCATAAATACATTTGAAACTGCGTGATACTCACCTTTATTTCTTGGAAATCTTAAGTTTATACTAACCCTCCTTTCAGTGACCAGTAGTGACCAGTAATGATACTGTTTACTAAACCTATTCTTGTACCACTTTATCCGTGTTTAATTTTACTTTATGTTGAATAGGTTAACTATTTGTCTGGGTGTTGATTTTTATTCAAATAATCTCTATGTTTGTCTGGGTGTTGATTTCTATGTTGTTGTTGAAGAAGTAGGTTAAGGGTTTGTCTTGAGTACTTTGTGAATAAGATGGAAAATATTTAGCTTCATCCTTAATTGATTATTTTAAATTATTAGCACATTTTTTTAGAATTGACCCACATATGTTTTATATGTTTTGGGAGTTCTCTACCTATGGTTCTTACCAAGTTAGGATTTAAAAATAAAACCTCTATTTATTTTTACATATGCTTGTTCATAATTATCTTTCATTTAAAAAGTTCTCTCTTGCAAAAATAAAAAGGATAAATTGAGAGCTTGCCTATTTATTCAAATAAATCTCGTGCATATAAGTCTATTTCCTCTTGTCAAAGCTTTTGTTTTTTTTATTCGTAGAGAGATGATGCAAAATGATAGAGCGTGGATGTATAATAAGAATTTGCCCGACCGTCGAGGATTGACCGATGAGTTTCGTATTGGGTTGGAACAATTTTTGGATTTCACTAATAGTAAAGTTGAGTTCATGGATGGAAATAAGTTAAGGTGTCCTTGTAGGAAGTGCAGTAATGGTAAATTTTATGTTTGTGATAAAGTTAGGGAACATCTTTGTAGATTTGATTTTACTCCGAATTATTATAATTGGACTTGTCATGGTGAACCGTTTATATCTGAGGAAGAATATAAAAGAAGTAGACAATTTTCCAATAGAGGAGAATATGATTACAACTATTTAAACCCATATCAGAGAATGATAATTGATGCAGCTGATAATGTTGTTTTACAATCGAACCATGCAAGTACCAATTCTGCTCCAATATTTGAACAAGTATATATTAGTGATGCAGAACCATTGTAGAAGGTAGAAGTAATAGATGTCGATGAGAATGCAAGTAATGAGACTTTTTTGTTTGATCAGTTTGGGGAAGTATTGAAAGCTACAGATCAACCTTTGTGGGGAGGTTGTGACACTCATACTAAGTTATCAGTGACATCAAGACTGTTAAATATTAAGGTAGAATATAATGTATCTGAGGAACGCTTTAATGAATTTGTTCAAGTAATTCGAGAAGTATTGCCTCGTGATCACATCATCCCAAGTGATCTTTATGATATGAAAAAGTTAGTAAAAGACTTGGGTCTTCCTGTGGTAAGGATTGATGTATGTAATCAGGGTTGTATGTTATATTGGAGGGATGATGAAAATGCAGAATTTTGTAAATTTTGTAACCATTCTAGGTATAAGAGTAGTAGGAGGCCGGGTCGGAACAAGCGGAAACCATATAAGCAAATGTTTTATTCGCCCTTAATCCCCCGATTGCAAAGGCTTTATGCATCTAAGGCCACTGCTGAACACATGATGTGGCATGCAAACCATCAAACAGAAGAGGGTCTAATGTGTCATGCTTCAGATACAGAGGCATGGAAACATTTTGATAGAATATATCCTGAGTTTGCAAAAGAGTCTCGAAACATTAGATTGGGTCTTTGTGCTGATGGTTTTGCTTCATTTGGCAAATAGGGGAAAACGTATTCATGTTGGCCAATTATCTTAACTCCATACAATCTTCCGCCTGGTATGTGTATGAAAATGCCATATATGTTTCTAACATTGTTCGTGCCTGGCCCACAAAATTCAAAAAAATTAATAGATATTTATATGCAGCCACTGAATGCAGAGTTAAAACAACTATGGGATGAAGGTATTTATACATATGATGTCCATTCTGATCAGAATTTTCTAATGAAGGCTGCTCTTTTTTGGACGATAAATGATTTTCCAGCTTATGGTATGTTATCTGGGTGGAGTACAGCTGGAATCTTAGAATGTCCGATATGTATGCAGAAATCAAAGTCATTCAGATTAAAATATGGTAAGAAGGCGAGCTATTTTGATTATCATAAACAATTTTTGCCACTAAATCATTCCTTCAGAAGAAATAAAGTTGAGTTCATTAAAAATAGGGTTAAAAAAGCACCTCCACCCTTGAGATTGACTGGTGATCAAATTTGGGAACAAGTGAATAATTTTCCATCTACTATTGAAGACCCTCATGGTACCACTGTTGGATATGGAAGTACGCATAAATGGACAAAACGGAGTATATTTTGGGATTTACCATATTGGAAAATCCATCTTCTGCATCATAATCTCGATGTCATGCATGTTGAAAAGAATGTTTTTGATAATGTTATAAATTCAGTTATGGATATTTCTGGAAAAACAAAAGATAACTTGAGTGCAAGAAAAGATATCAGAGTTGTTTGTAATCAGTCTACACTAGATGTGGATGCAAGTAGTAAGGGACCAAAGCCAAAGGCAGTTTATACATTGAACAAGGATCAGAGACAGATTGTTTGTGAGTGGTTGAAAATGGTGCGGTTTCCTGATGGATATGCTTCAAACCTTGGGAGATGTGTTGATTTGAATGAGTGTAAGTTGACAGGTTTGAAGAGTCATGATTGTCACATATTTATAGAAAGACTAATTCAATTGCATTTAAAGAACTTTTACCAAATTTTGTCTGAGGTGCCATTACAGAGTTTAAGTATTTTTTTCCATGGCATTTGCTCAACAGTGTTAAACTTATCACACATGGAGAAACTAGAGAGGGATATTCCAATTATTCTATGCAACTTAGAAAGGATATTTCCTCCATCATTTTTTGATTCTATGGAACATCTCTTAGTTCACTTGCCTTATGAGGTAAAAGTTGCAGGTCCCGTTCAATTTCGATAGATGTATCCGTTTGAGAGATGAAATATTTATCTTATTTTTTTCAAAATAATACTTCTTTACAGATTTCTTTTTATAATCGTTTAATATTTTTTCTTGTTAGATTTTTATATCATTTAAAGAAAAAGGTGAAGAATAAGATATGGGTCGAAATCTCTATTGTTAATGCATATATTGTGGAGGAAGTGACAACATTTGTATCGTATTATTTTGAGCCTCACATATAGTGCAAGAGGCGAAGAGTAGGAAGAAATGACGAGAGCCCTATCGATCCCAATTTTTCATCATTTTCTATTTTTAATTATCTTGGTCGAACTAATGGAGCATGTAAGAGAAGATATTTAACTGGTCAAGAATTACGAGCAACCCATACATATATTTTATTGAACTGTCCAGAAGTGGGACCATATTTTGAGTAAGTATATAGTTTTAACTGGTTAAGAAATGAAGCAGTCCTTACATATTTTATTTGGGTCAAAAATTTATATAATATATAAGTGATATTTTATGATAGGATTTTTCAAAACTCATTTTCGGAACTACCAAACAAGGAGTTTGATTGTCTGTGCGATGAGAAATTTGCAACATGGTTCAAAACATATGTAAGTTACCTATCTATCAAGTTCCCATCATAATTTGTTTTTATAATCATTACTTAATGATAATAGTTTGATCACTTTCCTTTAGGTTCATGCCAATGTTGATCAAGTTGAACAAAAATTGTTATATCATCTATCATGGGGTCCAAATTCATATGTACGAACTTGGCCATCATATTTTATAAATGGGTTTAATTTTTACACCCAAGAATATGGAATTGGAAAAGTCACAATGATAGTGGGGTATGTGTTCGGTCATCCAATAATGGAAGTGTAAAAGATGATTTTTATGGTTTATTGGATGAAATCATAGAGATAGAGTATCCTGGAGCAGAATTGCAAGTGGTATTATTTAAGTGCATTTGGTTTGACCCCATCAAAGGAATGAAGGTGCATCCAAAGTATAATTTCATTAAAATAAATCATAAGAAGAAGTATAAGAAATATGAACCATTTATATTGGCACGCAAGGAATTCAAGTATATTATGCATTATATCCAAGTTTGAAACGTGATAAAACTGATTGGTGGGCTGTATGCAAAACAAAAGCACGGAAAAAAATTGAAGAACATTGGGTTGATATAGCATATCAACAAGAAGAAGTTACTAACACGATTCAAACAGAGGAATATGATATTCCAACTTTACGAGATCTATGTGGCGCAATTATAGATGTCGATCCAAATGAAATTTGTAGGGATGAAGATGAAGAATCATATTTTCATACTGAGGATGAGGATGAGGATGAGGATGAGGATGAGGATGAGGATGAAGATGAGGATGAGGATGGTGATGGTAATGGAGATGAATGTGAAAGTGGAGATGATAATGAAAATTTTGATTTTTGAAACCGGGTAAGTTTAGTTTTGTACACATAGATATGCTCAATGTGATACATATCAATTTGCTTCCTTATGATATAATTATCTTTATTATACATCATTTATTTATTTATCTTATCTACACATATGCTTTTGCTTTTGTCAATCACTAATTTTGTATTTCTCTAATTTTAAACGATGTTCGCATCCCAAACCTAATACTTTGCTTTTTTTGTAAATAATTTGGATTTGGTAGTTGGACTATTGATAACATTTTATCGGTTACAAAAGTTTGAATATGGTAAGTTTTTCATGCCCTTTCTTATGTATTGTTAAAACATGCAATTGTTATTTTTGTCATTTGTTTAACATTTAAGCTTATTAGTATAAACATGGAGGACATGTTCGAACTTCACAAGGAAGATCAAGCACTGCCCCTTCTCCTTCCCCTTCGCCGTCCCCTTCCCCCTGTCCTTCTGCTTCAGCCCATTTAGTTGCACCTTCACCTTCTGTGCAACAATCAAATGATGTGGGGGATACAAGTATAGAGCGAAACTTCATATCCGCTTGTGGAGATTCGTAAGTATTTAATTTTAAAATTTTACTTCATTTGTTTATCACTACAAAAAAACACGGTTTTAGCCACGGATTTTCGCGACGGAAAAAATTCGTCGCTATTTTGCGACGAATTTAGCGACAAAAACTTTTTTATCGCTAATTTGCCACAAAATTTACAACGAAAAAGAAGTCGTGGCTAAATTAGCGACGGACACATCATTCGTAGCTAAATTTGTCGCTAATTAGTGACGAAAAAATTTTCATGGCTAAATTCGTCGCTAATTAGTGATGAAAAAATTTTCGTGACTAAATTCGTCGTTAATTGGTGACAAAAAATTTTTTCGTTGCAAATTTCGTCACTAAATAAGTTTTTTATATATAATTAAATAAAATATAATATTAATATAATATTTAAATTAAAAAATTAATTTAAAAACCACGGTTTAACGACGGATTTCTAAATCCGTGGCTGATTCAGCGACGGATTCGAAATCCGTCGCTAAATAGGTTTTTTATATATAATTAAATAAAATATAATATTAATATAATATTTAAATTAAAAAATTAATTTAACAACCGAATTTAATTTAGCGACGGATTTCCAAATCCATGGCTGATTTAGCGACGGATTTGGAATCCGTCGCTGAATAATTAGAATTTTTTTTAATTTTTTTTTATTTTAATAATTTCAGCGATGGATTTTCAAATCCGTCGCTGAATTTTATCTTCTTTTAATTATAATTTTATTTTATTTTTATTTTATTTTTATTTTATTTTATTATTTTATATTAACAAATCATATTATTATTTTATAATATTTTAATTTATATTTTATTTTATTATATTATATTTCTTAATTCTTAAAAAAACCATATATTTTATTTTATTTAAATTATATATACTTTTAATTAATTTATTATTATTTTTCTTTTTTTAGGTAATTTTATTTTATTTGTATTATTTTATTTAATAATATAAATTTTTTTATTAAATATTAATCTCGCGGGCGCCTGCCCGTGCACGCACGGGCGCCTGCCTGGGTGCCCGCGCCCTGGGCGCGCCGCCTGGGCGCCTAGGCAGGCGCGCCCAGCAGGGCGGGCGCCCAGGCAGGCAGGCGCGGGCGCCCGCACGCCTGCCTGGGCGCCCGCCCTACTGGGGTGCGCCTGCCACGAGCGCCTGCCTGCTTGGGTGCCCGCGCCCTGAGCGCGCTGCCCGCCTGGGTGCCTGCCTGGGCGCCTAGGCAGGCGCGCCCAAGCAGGGCGGGCGCCCTGGTAGGCAAGCGTGGGCGCTCGCGCGGCTGCCTGTTCTCCCGCCCTGCTGGGGCGCGCCTGAGCAGGTAGGCGCTGCCTAGGGCGTGCCAAAAAATATAAATATATCTGAAGTTGGAGGGATTCGAACATTCGACTTAGACCTCGAAGACATGCTACCACTATCACTACACCACGGGTGTTGTTGTGTGACTTACTTCCTCCGCTTTTTTTTCTATTCTCACTTTTGTTTCCTTATCTCTATTTTTGGGTTTTTTTTTTCTTTCTACTCTCATTTCTTATATATAATAATTTTATTATAATATATAATAATTTTATTATAACGAATAAAAATATTTTATAATTAAATATATAGATTTTTTTAAAATATTAATATATTATAATTTATTGATAATTATAATTTTATAGTTTTGAGATATTGTAATCCATTTTTAAATTATAAATTATGGATTAAAAAAATAAAATAAAAATGAAAAAAAATAATAAGATAATAAGATAAAAAAAAAAGAAGAAATCAAAATATAATATAAACATATTTTTTAATTAATTTATTATTTTATTTTAAATTAGTATTTTATTATTTTTTATTTTATTAAAAATTATCATATTTATTATTTTTAATTAATATTATTTTAGGTGGGTGGTATAAATAAAAAAAGTTATTATATTTATTATTTTAAATTATTATTATATATTATTTTATTATTATTAGAAAAATGTGAAATAAAGATAATAAATAATAAAAAAAAAATTTATATCATAATAATATCTTTAGCTCGGTGGTTTACAGGTTGCATGCAGGAGTTCGGAAGAGTGCGGAGTTTGGAGTTCGAACCACGGTAGAGGCAAAAGGCATTTTCCAACAATTAAGAGTGGCTGCGCGGGGTGCGGGGTGCTGGCTCAGGTGGCACGTGCTCGGGCGGACAGGCTCGGGGTGCTGGCTTAGGTGGCACGTGCTCGGGCAGGTGGGCTCGGGTGGGAATTTCAGCAACGGATTTGAATCCGTCGCTGAATTTAGCCACAGATTTTTGCGACGGATTTTTTTTTTTATTACAGATTTTTTTCCCCTAAATTAGTGACGGATTTTAGCGACAAAAATTATCTGTCGCTAAATTTAGCGACGAATTTTAAATTTTCGTTGCTAAATTTAGCAACGGATTTTTTTTATATCGCTAATTTAGCGACGGATAATTTTTTATCGCTAAAATTAGTGACGAATTTTAGCGACGAAAAATTAGTTGTCGCTAAATTTAGCCACAGATTTCAATTTTCGTCGCTAAATTTAGCGACGGATTTCTAATTTTCGTCGCTAAATTTTTGCAACGCGTTATTAGCGACGAAAATTTGTGGCTAAAATGCTGTTTTTTTGTAGTGTATTTTATTTATATATATGGTTCTTTAATTTAACTTAATTATTTTTCATTGCTCATAAAAAAAATTGTTTATATATAGATTCTCAAACCCAATATATGTAGTGTGTATTATAAATAAAATTGTTAATAATCATTGGGGAGGGATATCAATGAATTACACAAGCACGGAGAATGAAACAAAGGAATTATGGTGAAGAGAATTTAAGGTAAATTTTATTTTTAAATTGATACATCAATTATAATTTTTGCCTTAATTAAGATAATTGTTTCTTTGTTTATTGCAGCAGAGGTTTAGTTGGGCTGAATCAGAAGAGACTGAGATAAGAAGAAATTTCAAAAAAAAAGCCGGTGATCACATTCAAAATGTGATCAATAAAGCCAAAACAAATCGGAAGAAACCAAATTGCATCATGGAGGAAAATTGGGTAAGAATGTTGGTAATTTGGGAGTCTGACGATAGAAAAAAAAGAAGTGAGCAGAATAAAAGGAACAGATCTTGTAACTCCGGGCAAGCGTCTGCCACTTACGCGCGGGGGTCAATCAATATGGATGAACATAGAAAAAGATTGGTAACTATTTCAAACACTTATATTTTTATTTAATTCTTTTAATTCTTTTTTTACTATTTTATTATTATTGTTAACTTTAAATGATTCTTTTTTAAATTTTTTTAGGCCAAGGAAAAGGGATTTGAGCCATCATATATCGACACTTTTGAGCAAACATTTCAAAAGAAGGACAACACTTGGAGTGGGGAGAGAGCAAAAGTAATATCGGTATATAATTGAAACTTTGACAATTAAAATTACAATTCCATAGGCCTAGATTTCTCCTTCTCTTGCATGATAAATATACATGCATCTATTTTTTCCTTCCTTTTTTAATACAATATGATATAATCTAAATGGTCTTCCCTCCCCAAGCATACATTATAATTTTGATTTTTATTAATCAAAGTAATTGCTTTTCGATTTTGCATCCATAGAATCTTATCAGAGAAAAGGAGAGAAAAGGAGAGAAAAGGAGAGAAAAGGAGGAAAGGACATTTCGGTATTTTGGTATTGGTATTTTGATGTTGGCCGGTGGATTCCCATTGGTAATGGTAATGAGAAATTTTATAGGCTAACCTAGGAGGTATGATCATGTTGTACCGGTAGATCTTTCCAGGTTTGGACCTAAGGAGTGATAATTATAAGTTTGGGTCTCATCATTTCTCAAATATCTTTTTGTTTCCATAGGTTAATGGTAGATGGATAGATTGATTTTTGGCTCTTCCCTTTGTGAAAATGATCAAAGAAAATAACATATTTTGTTGGGGGTTTTCTCATCAAAGTTTGGTTCAATTCATCAGCTTTGGTGAATCCATGTTGTCATTTCATAAATTATATAAAAACTTGTGATCGTGCTAATAAATTTATTACTCAAATCGAACCATGATTTTTTGTTTTAAGTGTTTCTAGCTTTAATGATTCCTTTCTTTCATATAATTGACACTCAAAATTAGCTAGACAAGTCCTGTTCATATGGTTTGGAACAATTTTGTCAATCCCTAGCTCACTTCAAAAATAATCATTATAAACTCCCAAATCAATCAAATTTGAGACTGGAACATAATCTCTTTCATTTTATCCTTGATATTGTCTAATTTTCTTGTACATATCAATGGACTTTATCCTTGATATTGTCTAATTTTCTTGTACATATCAAAGGACTCTCTCTCTCTCGATTGTTTATTTACCAATTTTGTAGTTGGTGAAGATAAAAAGGTGATGCATAATAACCTTGACAATAATATATACGTGGGGTCTATGTTAAAAATAGTACAGTAAGTTCTTTAGAGAAGAAATTAGACAATAAGTTTTTGAGAGAAAAAACTCATCCCGAGACACACACCAATTCACCAATTTAGATTTCTTCTTTGGTGGCGGGCATAAGCCTCTCTGATGAAAAGATAGCAACATATCAGAATTGCTTATATTATACTTTTTCTTTTGACTTTTTAATTTATTTATTTTTTATTGATTTATTGCTTTGAAAATGACAGTGGTACCATCCTGTATATATGCAACATTAATTTGTGATTTATTTAATTAGACATACTCAAATTTTCAAATAAGGAGCACCGAACCACATGAAATTGAATTTTGTCTAATTTTAGCACCACCATTGAAATCAAACCATGAAAAGAATAGTAAAAATAGGTAAAAATCATTGAAACTAAAAAAATCATATCAAACCAAAATTTGGATCAGAACCAAAACAACCATTTGAGAAAATTTTTTCAGTAAAAGTTAGTGTTATTGTCAATAGCTATGGTGGTCATTTAATATGGCAAAAGTTAGTGTTATTGTCAAATTATCAACTTTCTAATGTGTTATGAGTCAATCCAGAGTCAACCAAGGAAGCTTAGATTTTCTATAATTTTATTTCTTAGCATAGCTATCAACCCACCAACCCAGTGCAAATTAATTATTCTTTTAATTAATGTATTTTTATGTATGATAAGACTTTTGTTACGCTGACATAAGAGATAAATTTGAAGTTTTTATATAATTTACTACTAAAAAAAATTCCAGGATGAGTTTTGTCTATGATTATAGCATGACTTAAGTACTTATAAGCACAATTTAGCTTTATTTAGTTTTTTGAATTATTCTCTGTAGCCATATATATATATATATATATATATATATATATTTATTTATTTATTATACTTGGGACACCTCCATGTTAGAAAAATAGAATGCAATTTCCCCGCCAAAAATTTGACTTTTGAGTTCTCTTTCTCTTTCTCTTTCTCTTGGTATAGTATAGTAGCTCTACCCATAACCATAACCTTGAATCACTTTGTGATAGGTTCTTTTATGGCATCAATGCAATGATATGACAGCTTTTAATTCTATCATACGTGATCAATTAGTTTTTAGTTGAATACGTGATCAATTAGTTGAATTCATGACCTTGTAATTGTTTTTTCTTATAATTTTATTGTATTTTTTTTGTCTTAATAATACAAGAAAAATATAATGAACTTTTGTTGACGAATTCAAGTAGTGCTGATCATGATCCCTTATCTGAGCCATCTGTTGATAGTATGGCTTTGTGGTTAGAGGCATCTGGTGGGATAAAAAGGGGAAGAATTCTTGGGATGGGATCATTGAGCAGAATGTACACACCAAGTCCATCTTCTACCACAATGGCTTCAAAAAAAGAAATGCAACTAGATAAAGAAGTACATGACCTCAAAACGCAACTTGCATTGAAAGACGAAGAAATCAAAGCGCAACTTGCACAAAAAGATGAAGAAATCAAAGAAATCAGACAATCACTTGAGGTAACACAACGACTTATTTTACAGCACCTCAATTTGGATGCAAGTCAGTTTCTTCAGTCACAGAGTCAGGTTCGCCCTTCTTTGCCTGCTGATGACCCAGAGGAAGACCAGCATAATGACTGACCCTTCTTTGTCCCCCTCCTACTGATGAAATGAACCTTCTTTGCCCCCTCCTACCGATGAAATGAAGACCAGGATAGTGACTGACGGTTGTCCATAATGAAGATCAAGATAACAACTTAGTAGGCGGTAGTGGACAATACTAAGATTATCTGGATGTTTAATATTTCACTATATTTATATTAATTTTATTTTATTTTTATGCTACGTGCAGTGTACTTTATGAATCTATTAGACATTTTATTATCATGTTGACATTTTCATTTTGGAATTCCATATTTATTTTGGTTGGAATGATTTTTTTTTTTATTTTTGTATGGTTTATTAGTTGAATTGGATATTGATGAGTTATTGGTTGGATTGTAAATAATATGGGATTGGATAGATATTACAGGATATCATTTTTTTAATTAATAAGCCAAAATATGAATAAATAACAAAATTTATTTTTTATTAAATCCGTCGCTAAATTTATGGCTAAATTTAGCCAAGAAAATCTCTGTTCCTAAACATTTAGCGACGAAAAAAATATTCGTCCCTAAATTGAAAGAAATCCCTAAAAGAAATCCGTCGCTAAATCCTAAAATTATCAAACAGAAATACATCCGTCGCTAAAAAAATATGTCCGTTCATAAATTCAGCGACGGATTTTAGTGACGAAAATTTTCTGTTGCAAAATTTTAGCAACGAATAATGTTTTTTAGCCAAATTAGTGACGAATTTTAGCGACAAATATATTTGTCGTTAATTTGGCGACGAATTGTATATTTTGTCGCTAAATTAGCGATGGATTTTGGCGATAAAATATTTTTGTTACTAAATTAGTGACAAATTTTAGCGACAAAAATATTTGTCGCCAAAATTGGTGACGGAATTTAGCGACGAAAATATTTTTGTCACTAAATTGGCGACGAATCCGCCATTTTTGTCGCTAAATATTTGCGACCCGTCATTAGCGATGAAAAATTTTTTGCAGCAAATTCCATCGCTAAAAATTTTAGAGACGAATTTTTTAGAATTTTTTGTCCCTAAATCCGTCGCTAAAATGGGTTTTTTTTGTAGTGTTTTACTATACTTGTAAGAACATAAAATTTGGAAAAATGATAGAATTTATGCTTGGATCATTAAGGAAATAATGTTATAGTTGAAGTATCATTATTATGGTAAAACCACGAAAGACATTCACTACAAAAAAACAAGTTTTTAGCCACAAATTTAGCGACGAAAATTTAATAAAAATTTGTCGCTAAATTCATTAGCGACGAAATTAGCGACGAAAAAATTTTCGTCGCTAATTACGCGTCGCAAAAATTTAGCGACGAAAAATAAGAAATTCGTCGCTAAATTTAGCGACGAATAATTTTTTGTCGCTAAATCCGTCGCAAATTTAGCGATGAAAATATAAAATTCGTCGCTAACTTTAGCGACGAAAATATAAAATTCGTCGCTAACTTTAGCGACGAAAATATAAATTCGTCGCTAAATTTAGCGATAGATAATTTTTTGTCGCTAAACTTGTGACGGATTTAGCGACAAAACATTATTTGTCACTAAATTTAGCGACGAATTTTATAGTTTTGTCACTAAATTTAGCGACGAATTTAGCGATAAAAAATTATCCGTCTCTAAATTTAGCGACAAAAATATAAAATTCGTCGCTAAATTTAGCGACGAATAATTTTTCATCGCTAAATTCATCGCAAATTTAGCAACGAAAAATTATCTGTCGCTAATTTATGGACAAAAAAAATTCGTCGCTAAATTAACGACGGATATAAATTTGTCGCAAAATCCGTAGCTAAATTATGAATGAAAAATAATGCAGTCCCGCTTGAACCCGAGCCCGCCCGAGCAAGCATCCGCCTGCACACCCGCCCGAGCCGGCGCCCACGGTGACTACCTCACTTAATTCTTGAAAATTGCCTTTGCTTTGCTTCCACCAAGGTTCGAACCCCTGCGCTTCCATAAACCTTTAAGATCCTGTAACCATCAAGCTAAATGTTAATATCTGTAATAATTTTTTTTTTTACTTATTATCTTTTCTTCACATTTTTCTAATAATAATAAAACAATATAAAATAACAATTTATTATAAAATAATAAAATATTAGTGTAAAATAAAATAATAAAGGATTTAAAAAAATAATAATACTATTTTTTTAAAAGATAAAATAAAAATAAAATATAACATATTACTTAAAAATAATAAATGTGATTAATTTTTTTAAACTTTTTAAAACAAAAAATAATAAATATATATTAATATTTTATTTTATTTAATTATATTTCAAATTTAACGACGAAATCCGGAATTCGTCGCAAAGTTAGCAACAAAAACCGAATTCGTCGTTATATTAATTTATTAATTAATAAAATATAAAATTATTAAAGAATAAATATATATTTATATTTTATTTTATTTAATTATATTTTAAATTTAGCGACGAATTCCTAATTTGTTGTTGAATTCAGCGAAGAATTTTGAATTAGTCGCTGAATTCAGCGACAAATTCCGAATTTGTTGCAAAATTAGCCACAAATTCAAATTTGTCGCTGAATTCGTCGGAAATTAGCGACAAAAACCTAATTCGTCACTAAATTAATTTATTAAATAATAAAATATAAATTTATTAAATAAAAAATATATATTTATATTTTATTTTATTTTATTATATTTCAAATTTAGCGACGAATTCCGAATTTGTCACAAAAATTCGCAACAAATTCAAATTTGTCGCTGAATTCGTCGCAAATTAGCGACAAAAACCGAATTCGTCGCTAAATTAATTTATTAAATAATAAAATATAAAATTATTAAATAAAAAATATATATTTATATTTTATTTTATTTTATCATATTTCAAATTTAGCGACGAATTCCGAATTTGTCGCAAAATTAGCCACAAATTCAAAATTTGTCGCTGAATTCGTCGCATATTAGCGACAAAACGGAATTCGTCGCTAAATTAATTTATTAAATAATAAAATATTAAATTATTAAATAAAAAATATATTTTTATTTTTTATTTTATTTATTATATTTCAAATTTAGCGACGAATTCCGAATTTGTCGCTGAATTCAACGACGAATTCCGAATTTGTCGCAAAAATTGGCAACAAATTCAAATTTGTCGCTGAATTCGTCGCAAATTAGCGACAAAAACCAAATTCGTCGCTAAATTAATTTATTAAATAATAAAATATAAAATTATTAAATAAAAAATATATATTTATATTTTATTTTATTTTATTATATTTCAAATTTAGCGACGAATTCCGAATTTGTCACAAAATTAGCCACAAATTCAAAATTTGTCGCTGAATTCGTCGCATATTAGCGACAAAACGGAATTCGTCGCTAAATTAATTTATTAAATAATAAAATATTAAATTATTAAATAAAAAATATATTTTTATATTTTATTTTATTTTATTATATTTCAAATTTAGCGACGAATTCCGAATTTGTCGCAAAATTAGCCACAAATTCAAATTTGTAGCTGAATTCGTCGCAAATTAGCGAAAAAACGGAATTCGTCGCTAAATTAATTTATTAAATAATAAAATATAAATTTATTAAATAAAAAATATATTTTTATATTTTATTTTATTTTATTATATTTCAAATTTAACGACGAATTCCAAATTTGTCACTGAATTCAGCGACGAATTCCGAATTTGTCGCAAAAATAGCCATAAATTCAAAATTTATCGCTAAATTCGTCGCAAATGAGCGACAAAAACCGAATTCGTTGGAAATTAGCGACGATTATTTTTTCGTTGGAAATTTCGTCGGAAATAGCGAGTAAACAAGTTTTCGTCGCTAAATTCGTCGCAAAATTGCAACAAAAAAAATTAGTCGCTAAATTTCGTCGCAAAAATGATGTTTTTTTGTAGTGATTTAAAGACTTTAGGGAATAAATAACCTTATTCTCATGCTTAAGCTTAATCCTAATTGAGTTTGGGCATAGTCCCATCATATAAGTCAAAGGCTAGTAGATTCAAGTGTAATCTCAAACCTCAGTTTGTACAATACCTATGGAATACATATTTTAAATAATCAAACTATGCGAAATCTTCATCCAAAACTCAATCTAAGGCTACAAATCATTTCCACCATATTGGAATTTCCCTAATATATAGAAAATTAAGGCATTACAAGAGAATTTATCACTTTTATATGTGTGATAGAAATTGACTCTTAGAGGCTTAAAGAGAAAATTTAATCCAATTCAACCACAAGTTGATTGATTTAATTTATGGAAAAATATTATAACATCATTAAATGTTAAGGAATCAAGAAAATACAAAGATTGCTACATTATAGGGATTTGAAGGTTTGAAATCAAGAGCAACGAATATTATGCTTGGTTAAAACAAGGGTCTGATTTCTACATATATAACCTACTTAATTCCCTCTCCAAGACTCAATTTTTATTGATCAAACCAGCATTTCTTTGATAAAAGATTTTGAACGAAGGGAGTGAGATTAAGTTTTAAACATTTGCAGATAAAGGAGGAAAATATAGAAAGCACAATGCGAATCTAATAAAAATGAGCTAAATTTCTTATAAAATTTGGCAGTTCAATCCCCTTTTCGATCGTTCAAAAACTCTGGAATGTCTATCTTTTGAATGCTTTAATGATTCCAAAAGGCAACTTGAATGAAATATGGAAGGAAACTTTAGAAACTCGACTTCAATTTTTTGATAGAGACGCCTTGTATTTGAAGACTAAAAGGCAAATTTGAAGTCTTCAATTCATGGGGGGTTTGATTTTAGTTAGGCCTTGCAAATTCAATGATGTTAGAGAGAAAGAAGTAGAAAGAGCGAGACTAAGAGACAAAAACAAAGAGAGGCTTCAGTTATTGTTGTGGTGTTTGAGTGTAATAGAGAGAGATTGATTAACCGAGATAGGAGGAGAGAAAAGAGCTTCAAATTAACATTTGGGAGCTTTATAGCCAGAGATCAACATTACAGTCTCCAACAAATAGAAACAAAGATGATGATGAAAGGAGAGAATGGCAAAGATGTGGAGGAAAGGGGGTGAGCAGGATGATCAGCGTCGACGAAAGACGAGAGAGAGAGACGGGAGAAACACGGGACTTAAAGAGATAGAGTAAGAGAGGAGACTTACAACTGTGCTGAGAAAGGATAACGCCTTTGCTATTTAAGTTTTTCTTTTGTTTTTATATCACTCATAATAAAATTTGTGTGGCTCACATAGCTTATGGTTTTGATATTTTTGAAGCATATAAATTTATCAGAAAAGACATAAACTTGTATAAAGATAAATATCAATAAAATAGTGTTTTTTACATTTTGAGTGAAATTTTCATCAATAATATTTTTTATGAGAATGCTAATCTATTTGACCACAACCATAGTCATTTTAACTCTCATTACTTTTTTTTAAGTCTCGACTTACATTTGTTTTTTAGAATAACTTTTCTCTTACCTCTGAGTTTATTAGTTTGGGTTAATTACATGGAAATGATAGTTTAGGCAAGAAACTAGAGCAAGAAAAACAGAAGAATAAAGAGTTGAAATCTACTTTACTAAAATTTGTTTAAGGCAAAGAAAAATTGGATGCTATCCTAGGAGCACCGAGAGCATTTTTTTAATAAAATAGGATTAGAATATAATCTTATCAAAACTCAGAAAAAACTATATACCTTCTTTGTTCCTAGCTCATATAATGATAAATCATAGAAAAGATGTCATAATTGCATAAAGTTTGGACACAGTGCACATCATTGCAAGCTTAGAAAACATGCTAATAATAAAACTAAAAGACCAACTAATTATCTCAAATGCACTTATTATTTTAAGTATGATCATTCTATAAATAATTGCTTCTTTAGGATCTATTCCCTTGGTAAAACAAGTTTGAAGTGGATTTCCAAAGAATCAATAAGAACTAACAATATCGGACTCAAGAAAATTTGGGTACTAGAAAGCAAAACTTAGTTGAATCTCTGGGCAGACATGTTTTAAGATTAAAGCTACTAGAAACACTTGGTTCCTAGATAGTGGGTGCTCCAAAAACATGATGGAGACACCACAAAATTTAGAAGTCTGGAAGAGAAAAAGAGAAGCAAGGTAGTCCTTAGAGACAACTCCAAAAGCAAAATCATCAGATTGGAAATATAGGTAAGTACTCTACTCGAATAGAATAAGTTTTATTAGTTAAAGATTTCAAACATAACTTACTTAACATTAGCCAATTGTGTGATAGAGTATGTATTGTAATATTTGATTGTGATTTACTATGAAGTGATAGATATATTAAATAAAGAAGTAAAATTCACGCTACTAGCTAAAGAAATATATATGTAATAAATCTTGATAACATAAAAAAAGCAGATGAAGCATGTTTAATGGCAGTAGGCCATGACAATATCTAACTATGATCTAAAAGACCAGAATATGTAAATATGGATTTAATTTCAAAATTAGTTAGAAAAGATAGAGTTAAAAATTTACCAAAATTAAAATTTGGGAAATATAAGCTATGTGATATTTGCATAAAAGGAAAAAAAGATTAGGAGCTCTTTCAAGCCTAAGAACTTAGTCTCAACTAGTAGACCTCTAGAACTACTCTACATAGGCTTATTTGGACAAAGTAGAACTCAAGATTTAGGAGGAAGACACCATGATTTTGTAATTATATATGATTACTCTAAATATACCTGATGCAATTCCTAGCTAGAAAAGAAGAGGTTAATGTGTATTTATAAAATTATGCAAGAAAGTGCAGAATGAGAAAGGCTATACAATAACTAGCACAAGTAATCATGTGAAAGAATTTGAGGATAGGTTAATGTAAGAATTTTTTCATTAATTATAACTTCTCTACCCCTAGAACTCCATAACAAAATGGTGTTGTGAAAAGGAAAAATAAAAATTGAGAAAAATAATTAAGACAATGTTGTGTGGAAACAACTTGGCCAAATATTTATAAGCAGAAACTGTGAATATAACATGCTATATATCGAATAAAGTACTAATTAGACCAATTCTAAGGAAGACTCCTTATGATCTTTATACGGATAGGAAGCCTAACATCATATATTTTCATGTATTAAGAAGCAAATGTTTTGTTCTAAATAATGGAAAAGGCCCTTTAAAAAAATTTAATACCAAAAGTGATAAAAATATCTTTTTAGAATATTCAACGAACAGTAAAGTCTATATAGTCTATAATAAGATAATCATGATGGTTGAAAAATCTATTCATATTTAATTGATGAAAGTGATTCCCTTAGGCAAGAAAAGTTTTGATGATGAAATATTAGACAAGTTCATAAGAGAACAAGGTGTAATAGAGAATGAAAATGTCAAAGAAAAAGTTATTGAAACAGAACAAGAAACTAAGAAAGATAAAAAGACTCATGAAAAGTAAGAAATAAGATTTCCTATAGTAAGGAAAAGTATAAATGTAGAGAATGTAGTTGGAAATCTAGAATTTGGAGTTAGGACATATCTGCTCTTTAAAATCAATACGAATATATGAGACTCATCTCTTGAATAAAGTCTAAGAACATAAATGAAGTATTAGAAGATAAAAATTGGATTTTGACCATGTAAGAAGAGTTAAATCAGTATGAAAAAAATAAAGTATGGAATTGGGTTCTTAACCCCTAAGGATCATTCAATTATAGGAACAAAATGGATATATAGAAGTAAGTTAGATGAGCACAAGAATAAGACAAGATTATTGATTCAGAGATAAAATCAAAGAGAAATAATAGATTTTGATAAGATATATGCCCCTGCAACAAGGAAAAATATAATGTAGAGAATGTGATTAGAAATCTAGAATTTGGAGTTAGGACAAGATCTGTTCCTCAAAATCAATATGAATATATGACATACATCTCTCAAATAGAATGTAAGAACATAGATGAAATATTAGAAGACGAAAATTGGATTTTGACCATGTATGAAGAGTTAAATCAATTTGAAAGAAATGAATAATAGTAATATTTTTTTACGCTTTAATTATATTTTTTTCAGCATCTATTTATGAACTTTAGCACTATTTTAAACCATATTTTATCATTTTACATTGTTTAATTTCATGGATTTTAATTTAGAAAACATTGGACCTAGTTTCTAGATATTAAACTGCACAGATAGTTATTAGTATTTTAGGCATAATTTTCTGTTCTAATATCCGATTGAGGTGATTCTTGTGGTGTTGGAAAGAAGACTTCATGCTTTATAAATCTTGTAAAGAGCCTAGAAACTGATTCAGGCAGAAGCATGTTCAAAAATAGGCCTGAAATTGCTGTAGCACTAAAAAAAATTGTTGTAGCCTAAACTCTGAACTTGAACTTCCATGACATATTCTGTTTTTTTCCTGTAAACTCATTCTTCTATAAATTCTTTTTGTGAGTTTTGAATATGTTACATCCAAAGTTGTAGTTTTATTTATCGTGACATTTCATCTCCACTTGTACTAAAAGTTCAAAGACCACAAAAGGTTTTTTCGGTTTGGAGTTTCGAGAGAGAAATAACCCATGAGAGGTTGGGTTAAGTAGTGTTTTGAAAGAAAATACTATAAAAGTTTAACTTATACCAAAAAACAAGTTTGTTATATTATTTTAGAGTAAATAGTGGAAATCTAGGAGTGGCTATACATGCGTTTGATGGAACCATCATAAAAATCTCGTGTGCTCTGTTTTCTATTTTTTCCTTCAACTCCTACATTTTATTTTTGTCTTTAACAAATTGTAAAACTTCCAAAATACTTGAAAACGTCCTAAATAACTTATTCAGCTCCTCTAAATTGTATTTCATGTGTGCTTGTAGAGAGAGAAGACAATTGAAATAGAAACTCTTAAAAAGAATTTCAAAAACAAGGAGTGGGGTCCTAGAAATTGAGTAACATAATTTGCTCTCGATTAAGATAGAGAAAGAGAGTTTACCTGTGGCGATTGAAGAGAGATTTTGGTTGAGGTAGCAAATCAAGGGGAGTCGCAACAATGAGAGAGAGAGAGAGCCAAGATCAGAGAGGCACAGTAGCAAAGGGACATGAATGAAAGAATAAACTATTTTGAATTATGAACCTTGTGTTCCAAAAGCTCTGATCTTCTTTTCGATTCTCTTTTATGATTTCTATTAAAATTTTCTATAAAGTTTCAAGAGATTAATAAATCTCATTTTGTATGTACCTTAAAAAAATCTCATTTTTATTTTAATTTTACATAAATTATTTGTAAATAAATTAAATTTTTTATAGATAGTAAAAAGTTTTATGAATAAAAATAATTTTTTTTTATAAAAATAATTAAAATTATTATTAACTAACAATTTTTTTAATCAAATTTATTTGATCCGGACTGAATTGACTTCAAAAAGAGCCCTATTTGTATGTACATTCTTGGCATTTAGAAATTGTTATTAATAATAATTTTTGTTAAGCATTTATTATTTGAGCTGACTAATACCTATTTGGCATCACCAAATAATAAATTTGAGAAAAAATAGAAAATAAAAATTATTGGGTGTTTTTTTTTTCCGAGAGAGATCTGAATCTCCATTTTAAATTTTAAGTTTTCAAATTTGAAATTAGTTCTATTAGGCAAAATGTTGGATAAGAAGAGAAAAGGTGCAGTGATGACTGTGGCTATGAGAGAACTTACAAGCCAAGCGAGGGCAAAAATCCAACAGATGTAGCCAAAATTCAACTGTGGCTAAGATGCCTCGAGAGAAACAGATCATCAGTGCCGGCTTATAAATCCAATACCCCACCAACATATAATAATCCAGCAGAGCGTAGCTTCTTTGGCTTCTTACGACATTTTGTACTAAATCACACGTCAACACTTGTCCACGTCCATGTGGAGCAAGTAAACCAACCAAACAGCAACAAAAACTGTCTACATTCAATGAACACAAAATTTTGCACTTGGAGAAATAAGGCATACCGTCAACAACAACTTATCTTAATAAACAAAACTAGCTAAAAAAGCCTTCATTCATCTATGGGAGAGATTGATCCAGCTTTCATCCAATCCATTGAGCATAGACCTAAACTAGACTTTCTGGAGGGAGATGGTATCCCGTTGATCGATCTTTCGGCTCTGATCAACTCGAGCAACGGATTGTCTAATTCTAAAGCGATTGCTGGATTAGTAGAGCAAGTTGGAGATGCGTGTGAAAAATGGGGATTTTTTCAGATCATCAATCACGGGGTGCCTTTAAAAAGCCGCAAGAAGATTGAAGAGGCACAGAGGGAGTTTTTTAGTCAACCACTTCTAGAGAAGCTTAAAGTAAGAAGAGACATAGAAAATCCCCTGGGATATTATGATACGGAGCTCACTAAAAATGTGAGGGACTGGAAAGAAGTTTTTGATTTTATGACCCAGGATCCAACGGTAGCCCCGGCTTCACATAAGCCCGATGATAATGAAGTCAAGCTGATGATCAATCAATGGCCTGACTACCCCTCTAACCTGAGGTAAACATTCACGGTTTAAAGTTGTGATCTTTCTGTAGTAATTATTTACTAGTTCTGAAATTAGCGAAGTATTTTAGTAGGTGGCCTATAAAACTAGATCCCACATGCATCTGTCTTGGGTTCAAGCCTCACAATTTGGAGGCCTCCAAATATCCCAAATCTGCAAAACCTTGACAATAGGTTGCTTTGATTTACAGGGAAGTATGTCTAGAATATGCAGCGGAGATGGAAAAACTAGCTTTTAAATTATTGGGACTAATCTCCTTGAGCTTAGGCTTGCCAGTTGATCGTTTCAATGATTTCTTCAAGGACCAAATCACCCGCATTCGACTCAATCACTACCCACCTTGCCCTTCTCCGGACCTAGCTCTTGGGGTCGGCCGCCACAAGGATGGCGGTGCACTCACCATTCTTGCTCAGGATTATGTTGGAGGACTAGAAGTCAAGCGCAAATCTGACGGAGAGTGGATCCGAGTTAAGCCCACTCCGGATGCTTACATTATCAATGTTGGTGATATTGTTCAGGTGCCACCTCGTCTCGCCTATCAACCTTTTTCTCTTTTTAAAATGATTTATGTTGCATCAAAAACACTTGTGATGAATTTATCAGAGACATGTTCCAAAATGACCCAAAAAAAAAAAAAATTTTAAAACAACCCCGACCCGAAAAATTTTCCCCAAATAACCTCAATTTGTCGCGTCTTGGGGACGCGACACAGTGTGTCGCGTCTCCAAGACGCGACAACCCAAATTCCAGAGAGAGAGAGAAAGAGAGAGAGAGGGAGGGAGAGGAGTCCGCAGGGGGTGGAGGGAGAGACGGGAGGAGAGCGGCGGGGGAGGGAGGAGCGCTGCGGGGGGCGGCGGGGGGGAAGGAGAGAGAGGGGAGGACCGCGGCGGGGTGCGGAGGGGGGAGGGAGGGAGAGAGAGAGGGGAGAGGGCCACGGAGGGGGGAGGGAGAGAGAGAGAGGGAGGGCCGCGGGGGGGCCGCGGGGGGCGGAGGGGGAGGAGAGAGACAGCGGAGGGGGGAGGGAGAGAAAGAGGGAGGGCCGCGGGGGGGGCGGAGGGGGGAGGGAGAGAGAGAGGGAGGGCCGCGGGGGGCGGAGGGGGGAGGAGAGAGACACAGCGGAGGGGGGGAGGGAGAGAGAGAGAGGGAGGGTCCGCTGTCTCTCTCCTCCCCCTCCGCCCCCCCGCGGCCCTCCCCGCGGCCCTCCCTCTCTCTCTCTCCCCCCCTCCGCTGTCTCTCTCCTCCCCCCTCCGCCCCCCGCGGCCCTCCCTCTCTCTCTCTCTCTCTCCCTCCCCCTCCGCGGCCCTCTCCCCTCTCTCTCCCTCCCTCCCCCCTCCGCACCCCGCCGCGGTCCTCCCCTCTCTCTCCTTCCCCCCCGCCGCCCCCCGCCGCACTCCTCCCTCCCCCGCCGCTCTCCTCCCATCTCCTCCCTCCCCCCGCGCGGACTCCTCTCCCTCCCCCTCTCTCTCTCTCTCTCCCTCCCCCTCCCCCCCTCTCTCTCTCTCTCTGGACTATTGGGTTGTCGTGTTTTGTAGACGCGACACAGAGACATGTTCCAAAATAATCCCAAAAAAAAAATTTTTAAAACAACCCCGACCCGAAAAATTTTCCCCAAATAACCTCAATTTGTCGCGTTTTGGGGACGCGACACAGTGTGTCGCGTCTCCAAGACGCGACAACCCAAATTCCAGAGAGAGAGAGAAAGAGAGAGAAGGAGAGAGAGAGGGAGGGAGAGGAGTCCGCGGGGGGTGGAGGGAGAGAGGGGAGGAGAGCGGCGGGGGGAGGGAGGAGCGCTGCGGGGGGCGGCGGGGGGAAGGAGAGAGAGGGGAGGACCGCGGCGGGGTGCGGAGGGGGGAGGGAGGGAGAGAGAGGGGAGAGGGCCGCGGAGGGGGAGGGAGAGAGAGAGGGAGGGCCACGGGGGGCGGAGGGGGAGGAGAGAGACAGCGGAGGGGGGAGGGAGGGAGAGAGAGAGGGGAGAGGGCCGCGGAGGGGGGAGGGAGAGAGAGAGGGAGGGCCGCGGGGGGCAGAGGGGGAGGAGAGAGACAGCGGACCTCCCTCTCTCTCTCTCCCTCCCCCCCTCCGCTGTGTCTCTCTCCTCCCCCTCCGCCCCCCGCAGCCCTCCCCGCGGCCCTCCCTCCCCCCCTCCGCTGTCTCTCTCCTCCCCCTCCGTCCCCCACGGCCCTCCCTCTCTCTCTCCCTCCCCCCTCCGCGGCCCTCTCCCCTCTCTCTCCCTCCCTCCCCCCTCCGCACCCCGCCGCGGTCCTCCCCTCTCTCTCCTTCCCCCCGCCGCGCTCCTCCCTCCCGCGCCGCTCTCCTCCCTCCCCCTCCCCCTCTCTCTCTCTCTCTGGACTATTGGGTTGTCGCGTTTTGGTGACACGACACACTGTGTCGCGTCTCCAAAACGCGAAAAATTGAGGTTATTTGAGAAAATTTTTTTAGGTTGGGGTTATTTTAAAAATTTTTTTTTATTTTAGTTTATTTTGGAACATGTCTCGAATTTATCATATTTAGTGTTAAACAAATGCCTCAGACCCAATATTAGATGGCAACAACTTTTAACTTATAACAGTGTACTATTTTCAATAAGATTAACCTTGGGTGACTTTGTCGGAATTGTACAGGTAAATAGTACTTCTTTGACCAACTCTCAAGCTAAACAAATGAACCCTTTTGTGTAGGTATGGAGCAATGGGAAATATGTGAGTGTGGAGCACAGGGTTGCTGTTAACTCAGAGAGGGAGAGGTTTTCCATTCCCTATTTCTTCAACCCAGGACACTATGTGGACGTCAAGCCCATAGAGGAACTCACTACTGAGCAAGACCCTCCTAAGTACAAGGAATACAACTGGGGGAAGTTCTTTACCCATAGAAGACTCACCAATTTCATGAAGCTTGATGTGGAAAACATACAAATTTCTCATTTCATAATTTCAGAGTAAATTTGAATAAGTTCTGTATATACAAATGGTAACAACAACGTATCTTCGCTTTAGGAAACTCATTTACACAAAACAAAATAATAGTTGTTGTTATCAACAAAAAAGTAAATAAATAATTGTGGGTGTTTTTATTTGGATCACCTGCTAATTAATTAATATGAGTTTTGTATATATCTTTTGGATCTATAATAGCAAAAAATTATTTAACAAATTTCTGTAAATAACAATAAATTGCAGTTTTCAGAACCAAAGACTACGTGTGAGCCGAGAAGCAAACCAGCTGAAGGAGCTTAAACAAACAGAACCACATGGCCCAAAACAGCTAACACTATAGGCTGAAAGGCTCACAGAGGACCCATAAAGCATGAACTTAAAAAGAATTTCTAAAAATCTTTTAACATTTTTTATTCTCTCTTTTTTTGTTTTTGGATCATCTCCCCTTAACTTTCAAGAGGCTAAAGAATGAACGCCAAATTAAAATTTGGTACGGCCTCTTTCTGATTTCCTTCATCCAATTCCACGAGTGAGTTTTAGTTCAGCCGTCCTTGGTTGTGCATCATTCAGCGCCTTGTCACTTCTCAAGGTCGCCGTCTTTGCTTGTCGTCGTGGTCGATCTTGGTACTTCCCGGCAATGCTCCTCTTTGCTTCATCATTTGGTTGAACATGGTTGAATATGTTGGGACATGCCTTTCACATCAGTAGTCAGCTTTTACACGTCTCTATGCAAATTTCCAAGTCTAACTTGCTGGTCCATCATACGCTGTCTTAGATGGCTTGAGGCGGTATGGCTGATCTCTATTAAATTTTGAACTTATTCCTAATTCATAATATTTATTATCAGTTATTTAAAGTTTTCTACTAATGTTTCCTAAATTTTATACTCATTCTAATGTTTTCTACTAATATTGAAAGAATGTCTACTTTTATTTTATTAA
Source organism: Dillenia suffruticosa (assembly GCA_033439265.1). Taxonomy (NCBI): domain Eukaryota; kingdom Viridiplantae; phylum Streptophyta; class Magnoliopsida; order Dilleniales; family Dilleniaceae; genus Dillenia; species Dillenia suffruticosa. The sequence goes on along the minus strand of JAVTVX010000016.1, from coordinate 9,767,834 downwards.
AGTTGGAGACTAGTCACGGAATCGAGTTTTGTGAGTTAAAACAATTATCACATAGTACCCATGATTGATCACGTGTCTGTCCCTATGCACTATATTATTATTTTTTTTGGTCTCTAGACTTGATCCACCGCCGAGTATTTGAAGTTTTACTCTGACTAATTTTGACCGAGTTACTGTCGGATCCCAATCGGGAGGGAGTTCTCCCAACATCGTTTTTTATCACTATCAAAACTTAAATCCTGAATTTTGATATGGTGTGCTCATACTCTTCCCACTAAATCAACGAAACATCGATACATAAACCATATTATACACCCAACCGATGTGGCTTATATGACTGGACTGGTTAGGCTCTAGAATGACATGTTTCCATTGAACCCTTTTTTTTTTAATCTTTCGGTTTAATCTTCTTTATATTTTGATATAATATAAAGACTTATATTTTGGATGCTTGTGGGGTGACTGTATTTATGAAAAAAAAATAGATTTTGCTATAATTGTGTTACAATGTGAGGATAACATAGTTATCTTCACTCTAAAGACTGCTATAAATGAAAGTCTCTCTCTTGAAGGCAAGGATAAGATATTTAATATTTATTGTAATAGGTATCTGGGAAATAATGATATTCAGGTATTGTAATGGTGATGACCGAGTCCGATAGATCACCACTCTAGGGTTATGGCATTTTGCTTGTTTTCAAGGTATTTGTAGAGAATTATTTGATTTATGTATCACATGGGGACCAATATTTGAATATGTTTGGTTCAATATATATATATCTAAAGCTGGAAACGGGTTGAATAAAATGGATTAATATCTCTTAGCTTACAATTTTATCCCTCGGGTTTCAATGTTCTCCTATCGTATGTTTTTCTGTGATTGTATTTTATTAAGCATTTTTAAGTTTTCTCATTCAATAGAAGCAAGATGGACATTCGTCGGTAACTACGTTTAATTATTTATTCTAGTTTTGGAGTTCTATTTTTTATTGAACCTTATCTTTACTAAGCAAAGATGTTCTTCAAGATTTTCTCAATACCCTCCATTGTGATATATGAAGTAAAGGAATATGTTCCCCAATGGAAATTGGCTTAGGCTTTGTGTTGGAATATTTAATGCACATATACACAGCGAAAACATGGAATTTTTTGAAATAATAAAAACGACAAAATATGAGACGTAACTTGGTGAATAAATATGCTGATTTTAGGAACCGTGATACTTTTGATCGTTGATTTCGCAGTCAGAAATTTTTTCACTTTCCGTTGGCCTTCTTGACCATCACCACACTGGCCAACTACTTGGGTTAGTCTACTTCATGAATGAATCCCGCCGTTAGGAGTTTCTAAACTTCTTCATATGTTACGTGCTACGTTCTAGTATGAACACACTTTTCCTTTTGCTTAACAGGATTATGAGTGGGGTTCACAATTAACCGGTGGACTATAACCAAGGGGTGGACGCCCGGAATATCCTCGGGGGACTACACAAAGACTTTCGAATGTCATCAAAGACATTCCACAAATATATTCTAGAGAAGAGTCAGTAGGTGGGACTGATTTGGACCGTCTATCCTGGTGCATCAGTAATGAAAACTTTGAGTACTTCTTCCCCCGGTCGGGGCTTTGATTGGTATTGAGTGGTGTCTCTAAACTAAAGTATATCTATTGAGAGAACTTATTTTTCCTCCATTGGTATCGAGAAAAACCGAAGGATCGGTATCGCCATGAAGCACGGCTACCTCTAAAGGTGTTCTGAACTTAATCTTCATTTACCTTGTGCTCAGTAGTACCTCGAGACCATCCAGATCAGGGCAGCCTAGGATCGCGCTATAGGGAGACGAAAGTTTTACCACATGAAAAGTAGTCCTGATAGTGGTGTAATGAGGACGTGTTTCTAGAGTTACGACAAGAGGGATGGTACCTTCCTGATGTAAGCACTCATCAGCGAATCCCTTTATGGGTCCATTGGAAGGTTGAAGGTGAGATGGGTTGAAGCCCATCCACTGGAAAGCATCCCAAAAGAAGAGATTCTGATATGCTCCTCGGTCAACGAAGGTCCTTTAGACTAGGTAGGTACCCTATTCCTACGATAATGATCTATGGATCATCTCAACTCGTGTCGACTCCTATTAGATCGTCATCATTGAAACCGATGATCGGTCTCTTTCTTTTGATTGATGTCATGGTTATAAGGAGAAGAAGATGGCAATAAGAACTCAGAAGATCAATTGGTTCCCACAGACAATGTTAATCTGTTGGAGGTAGGTTTGCTTCCACAGACGATGGTTTTGCTTACTCGAACGAGGAATTCAATGATCGGTCTCTTCCTCTTGATTGACGTCATGGTCATAAAGGAGAAGAAGATGGTAATAAGAACTCGAAAGATCAGTCTATTCCCATAGATGATACCGATCTATTGGAGGTGGCTTTAAACTCTATAGATGATGGTTTTGCTGACTCGAACAGCATGACTGGCTATTTGGAGATCTTGATCGATAAGACCTACAAAAGACCGTCGAATGGTACTCTAGTAAGGTAAACTCCAATTCTTAAGTCAGAGATTAGTTTTCAAAGAGGGAAAGAATAGACTGAAAGGAAGTTTTGTATGCTTTCATATGCTTTGTGTGAGTTATGTGGAAAAGGGGACTTACCTGGTCGATAGAGTTAATGTTGTGTATATAGGTTACTCGTGCAAGTCTCATATGTATTTGGGCTGTCAAAACTCTCGTTTTCTTGTAGAGATGTCCTAAGATTTATGGGAATCAAATAAAATTTTAGGAGATCTGGAATCTTATCAAGTAAAGGAGATTAGTTTTTATAAGGAGATCACTTTCCTTATCAAAAAGGATTCAAAGATTTTCTTCTTTATTATGAGATTCTGTTCCGTGTTTTAGAAAAAGTGAATATTGCTTCATGCTGACCAATCAATGGATACGAAGGAGGTTCAGCCATAGAGCGAGATCTGGTCGTTGGACACCGATCGGGGGATGCATCTATGTGAAAAATGCCTTTAGATAAGCTTACAGCCTATCTCGCTTGTTGGGTCCAAGGCCCACGTCATGTGTTAGTAAGCTCTTAGATCATGTAACACCCTACGTTCAGTAAGATATTAGAGAGAATCTCAAAGATATGATGGGTCGTGTCCACTCGTCAAAGAGTCATGTCCCTTATTGACGACACGCTACTCTTGGTAGGACATTAGAGAGAATCTCAATGATAGGATAGGTCATGTCCACTTATCGGGGAGTCATATCTTTTATTGATGACACATTACATTCGGTAGGATATTGGAGAAAATCTCAATAATATGATGGGCTTTGATCACCCGTCAGGGAGTCATGTCCCTTATTGATGACACGCTATGTTTGATATTGTAAATTAATCGACAAATAGATTGAAGAACTACGATAGTCTTACCTAATTGTTTAATCGAAATTGAAGGAGTTGTCGTCATTACTGATAGTAAATGCGCAGAATTTCAGAATTCCATGTTCTCGGCATGATGGAGCCGTCCAGATGATTGAGACAATATGTCTCTGGTCAAATTTTTAGAGTAACTAATAAGGCCCTTCTCAATTGGGAGTTAGCTTCGTACCTGGATGGGTTGCTTGGTAGCCTCTACCTTCCTTAGTACTAGATCGCTAGACCTGAACGTCCTGGCCCTAACCCGTCTATTATGGTATTGTGCCATCTGCTGCTGGTAGGTTGCTATCTGAATGGATGTGATATCTTATAGCTCAGGGAGCAAGTCTAGTCATTTGTGCAATGTTGGCTCATTTTGTCTGGACTCGTATTGATCTACTCAAAGCATGAAGATGCCAATTTCCATTGGTATTACTGCCTCGCAACTGTACATCAAATTGAATGGTATTTCTCCCATTGCCCTTCGGGTGTCATTCTGTAGGCCCATAGGATGTTGTAATTCCTTCACCCGTGGCTTTTGACTTTGCCTAGCAAGGCCTTCAGTCCTTGCAAGATTGTTGGTTCATTAACTCAACAAGGCCATTGGTTTGACGGTACACGATGAAGGTGAAACGATGTTAGATTTTCAATCTGTCGCAAAAGTCTTGAAAACTTTTGCTATCAAACTGCTTGCAGGGAATGAGGGATATTCCAAATCCGGTGACGATGGATGTCCACAAAAAGTTTTGTATTTTGCCGATAGTTATCTATGCTAGCGGTCTAATCTCTACCAACTTGGTAACCATGAAGTAGGGGAAGGTGCTATGATGATGTTTGATGGTTTGTGACAGGAAATCACATGAAAAGCGAAAAAATTTTGGATAAATGAGTGTTGAGAGGGAGGATACGTCTCAGTCGATGGAAAGAAGATGATGAAGGGGAAGAGGGGTATGTGTCTTCACGAGGATGGAGAGAGAGAGAGAGAAAGAGAGGAAGAGATTGAGAAATAAAGTATTGTAGAGAGAGAGAGAGGGAGAGAGAGATACAAAGAGGGGACAGAGCGTGGGAGAAAGGGAGAGATGAGAAAGCTTAGGTTTTTTATTTTGGCATCAAAAATGCTTTATGGTTGGTCGAAAAGAGTGCAGAAGTGGAAATAATGTGGTTTTGAGTGCCAATGCGAGAATCTTCATCTTCTTCGGTAGTGATTTTGGCATCAAATCTTCACGATCTCTTTTACAATTAGTGCAACGTATATGCATACAAGTTTAACATAGCAACTCATGAGAAGCAAAGCTCTTGGAAACTTCTTCTGTTCTTGGTAAGGGGGTTAGGGGTCTCTGGGATGGAGGCAAAGTGGGAACCTGTAGGTAATAAAACGACACTTATTAACGATGCAAGAAGGGCCAATCCAAACTGCCATTCAGCCCATCACTTTTTCCCAGTACAGCCCAATGGCTATTCAAAAAATCAACATCAGTAGATCATGACAGCGAGAAAATTCCATTTTCTGGCATCAAAATGTACCTTAAGCTAATTAAATGGTACATCTACTCAAGTGATTCCAAGTGTACTTAGTTTTGATTTTTGGCTTACAGACATACTGCTACTGATTGACTGCAATAATCATAATCAGAGAGACCAAAAAGATTAACCTCTCAACAATCAGTTGTACTTATATGCAAGGTTCTATATAAACTCCACATAGAGGCTTAACTTTCATATCCATCATCACTTCTTCTTTCTATCTTTTCCTCATATAATCAAAAAAATAAAAAAGCATCAATATGGAGATATCTTCTCTGACTTCTCTACTGCCTATTGCAACCCTTTCTGTTTCTCCTTTGTTGTCGCTAACAATTCTCTACAAATGCAAGTCCAAGACCTCAGCAGCAGAACTCCCTCCGAGTAATGCAGGCATGCCATTCATCGGTGAAACTATCCAATTCCTCTTAGATGGCAGAAGGGATCATCCCAAGAAATTTATCAATGACAACGAAAAATATCCGCAAGTGTTTAGAACTCCATTGCTTGGTGAACCAACTGTAATTTTATGTGAGGCCGCTGCAAACAAGTTTTTGTTCTCCAAGGAAAATAAGATTGTCACTACATGGTGGCCAAACTCTGTCAACATGATCTTCCCTTCGTCTACTCAAATATTTCCCATTGAGGAATCTAAGAAAATGCAAAAACTCCTTCCTGGTTTCCTCAAGCCTGAAGCACATACTACAAAAAAAAGGCCATTTAGCAGCGGCTGCCTTTACCAGCGGCTGACACAGCAGCTAGCATTGATGGTTCTCTACCGTAGGAAGAAAAAAAAACACCAGTGAAGACACATAAAGCCTATGCAAGCGGCTCAGCCTAAGGAAAAAAAAAAAGAAAAAAAAAACACTGTTATAGGACATTTTAACACCTAAAAATTACGTTCTCTCCCTCTTCTCTCTCTTCACTACCCCGTCTCTCCGTCTCACCCTCTCCTTGTCTCTTAGCTTCATCTCCATACAAATCGACGAAGGGCTACAGCTTATTCTCTGTTCAGCTTATCTCTCAGACTCGTCTTCTCCCCCTCTCTATTCTCTTCTCCACCCCATTGCTGTGTTCACCTCCATTCAATTCTTCTCCTTCTCTCTCATGTGCATTATCTCCTTTGGCTTATTCTCTGTTCGGCCTATCTCTCTCTATTACCTTCTAGCATAAAACTATTAATCTGTGCCTGACTCTGTAGAAAATTGATTCAAATCAAGTTAGTTTGCTATGTTCTCTCCTATTTTCTCTCTTATGGTTAGAGTCAATATTGTTGCTATATTCTCTCTTAGCTAGAGTTATGCAGCATTCCTGCTAACTATCATTCATCAGATATTTTGCCTTTTTTTTCTGAATTTGTTATTTGTAGTGCTTATAAATAAGCAATGGCTCTACTTAATAAAATGAGAAGCTTTGAATATTTTTGCTCACCATCACTGAGAGTCTATAAGTTTTCTCATCTGTTTCAACAAAATTGGTATCAGAGCCAAGTTCAATCTATTGGCTGAGCAATCGAAAGAAATATAAAAGGAAGAAAATACGAGAATTTGAGTCTTACAGGTATGGCAGCAAACAATTTCTCAACATCTCAACCATCAATCCCAATCTTCAATGGAGAAAAGTATGAATTTTGGAGCATCAAGATGAAGACCTTGTTCAAGTCTCAGGAACTGTGGGATTTGGTTGAGCATGGCTACCTTGAATCAGATGATGAAGCTCAGTTGAAAGAAAATAAGAAAAAGGACTCGAAAGCCCTCTTCTTCATTCAGCAAGCAGTACATGAGAGTATCTTCTCCAGGATTGTTGCAGCAAACACCTCCAAAGAGGCATGGCAGATTCTAAAGAAAGAATTTCAGGGAGACTCCAAAGTAATTGCAGTAAAGCTTCAACTCCTCCGTCGTGACTTTGAGACTGTAGCAATGAAACACGGAGAGTCTGTCCAAGATTTCCTATCCCGGGTTTCAGCCATTGTAAGTCAAATGAGAACATATGCTGAGACATATTCTGACCAAACAATTGTTGCAAAAGTCTTAAGAAGTTTAACTCCAAAATTTGATTACGTAGTTGCTGCAATAGAAGAATCTAAAGATTTATCTATATTTACCTTTGATGAGTTAATGGGTTCTTTACATGCTCATGAAGCTAGGATGAATAGAACAATTGAGCAAACAGAAGAAAAAGCACTCCAAGTGAAGGGTGAGATTCCAAATTCACACCAAAATGTTGATTCGTATGAGGAACCAGAAACATTTGGTGGAAGAGGCCGAGGCAGAGGAGGCTTCCGTGGACGTGGCATGAGAGGACGTGGATGAGGACGCTCTGGAGAAGAATGGCAACGACAATCTATTCAATGCTATTACTGTAAGAAATATGGACACATTGCAGCAAACTGCTGGAAGAAAGCAAATCAGGCAAATTATGTTGAAGAAGCAGATGATGAAGAAATTAAATTGTTCATGGCAAAGTGTGAGGCCACACAGGAGATGGAAAATATTTGGTTCTTGGACAGTGGTTGTTCTAATCATATGACAGGTATACATTCACTGTTCAAAGACATTGATGACACTTACAAGATAAAGGTCAGGTTAGGTGATGATAAGCAAATGCAAGTCGAGGGCAAAGGAACTGTGGTGATAGGTAATGTAAATGGAGGTACAAAACTAATCTCAAATGTTTTCTTTGTTCCGAGTCTTACTCAGAACCTACTGAGTGTTGGGCAATTGCTAACTAATGGCTTCTCATTATTATTTGAAGAGAACTCTTGTGTGATTAAAGATAGGAAATCGCAAGAAGTAGTAGTAGAAGCAAGCATGACTACAAATAAGCTATTTCCTATTAATATGGCTAATGTCCAATATCATGCAATGGTAGTTCGTGAAAAGGAGGAGTCAGAGTTGTGGCATTTACGTTATGGCCATCTCAATGAAAGAAGTTTGAAGCTATTGCAGTAGAAAGGGATAGTTCAGGGACTTCCCAATATTAAATCTTTGGAGATATGTGAAGCATGTGTCTATGGCAAGCAAAACAGGAGACCATTTCCTGAAGGGTCTCCTTGGAGAGCACCAAAAATTTTAGACTTGATACATGCTGACATATGCGGTCCCATGAAAACAATTTCTCTGGGTGGAAGCAGGTATTTTATGTTATTAACTGATGATTGTAGTCGAATGAGTTGGGTCTATTTTTTACAGGCAAAATCTGAAGCTCTTGAAGTTTTTAAAAGGTTTAAAGCCCTTGTAGAAAAGCAGAGTGGGAGATACATCAAAGCCCTAAGAACTGATAGAGGCGGGGAATTCACATCCTATAAGTTTAATTTGTTCTGTGATGAGAATGGAATTCGCAGGGAATTAACGGCTCCATACACACCGGAGCAAAATGGAGTAGCAGAGCGAAAGAATCGAACAGTGGTTGAAATGGCCAGAAGCATGCTGCAGGAAAAAGAACTTCCAACTCAGTTCTGGGGAGAAGCAATTACAACTGCAGTTTATCTACTGAACATATCTCCAACACGAGCAATAGTAGATCACATCCCATATGAAGTTTGGACAGGTCGAAGGCCCTGGGTAAGCCATTTAAGGATTTTTGGCTGTATTTCATATGCACTAATTAATTCTCAAAAGCGTAGCAAACTTGATGAAAAGGCTACAAAGTGCATTTTTATTGGATACTGTACAAAATCTAAAGCTTACAGACTTTTATAATCCTAAAAATGGCAAAGTGATCATAAGCAGGGATGTTACCTTTAATGAGAAGGGTAGATGGAGATGGTACCAAAGTGAAGAAAGTGGAATTCAGCTTGACACAGATGAAGAAGCAGAGAACAAAGGCCCTATGATTACTGAGCAGCAGAAGGTCTTAACCCCTCCAGTTTCACCACGCACTTCAGACACTTCAGGGTCAAGAAGCTCAGGGCAAGGCAGCACCTCACAAAGTTCATCTGAAGATGAGCAACCACGAAAGTACAAGTCCCTGAGGAATATCTATGAAGCCATTCATGCTATGTATGTTGCTGATCCCACTACATTTGAAGAAGTTGTGACAAAAAAGGAATGGAATGAAGCAATGGAGGAAGAGATGGCAGCTATTGAGAAAAACAGAACATGGGAACTCGTTAAACTTCCTGAAGGAAAGAAAGCTATAGGAGTAAAGTGGGTATTTCGAACCGAATACAATGCTGATGGGAGTATACAAAAGCATAAAGCAAGACTGGTGGCAAAGGGATATTCACAGCAATATGGTATTGATTTTGAAGATACATTTTCACCTGTAGCAAGGTTTGAAACGGTAAGAACCTTTTTGGCTGTAGCTGCTCAATTAAATTGGCTAATCTATCAATTTGATGTAAAGTCTGCCTTTTTAAATGGAGAATTGGAGGAAGAGGTCTATGTCTTGCAGCCTGAAGGGTTTGAAATTCAAGGGAAGGAGGAAAATGTGTGTAATACCCAGTAGAAAGAAAGAAAAAGAAAAAAAAAAAAGGATGGGATATTTAAAATTAGGGCTTAAAGCCCTAATTACTTTCCATTCTCTCTCTCTCTCTTTTCCCCTCTCTTCTCTTTCTCTCTCTCCCTCTCCCTCTCTTCTTTTCTTCTCTCTTCTCCCGATCCCACGCCGCCGCGCCTCTCTTCCCCTCCCGCTGCCGCCGCCAGCACCGCCGGTCACCACCAGCGCCATCCACAGCCGCTACAGCTCCTCCCTCCCGCGAGCGAGCCGCTGCAGCTCCTCTCTGCATGAGCGCCGCTGCAGCTCCTCTCCTTCGCACAACAGTGCGCGAGCCAGTGCGAGCAGCACACGAGCCCAGCGCGAGCAGCGCGCGAGAAGCGAGCGAGCAGCGCGCGAGCAGCCGTGATCCTCAGCGCGCGACCCCTGCGCGCCTCTGCACGCCTCTGCACGAGCCCCAGCACACCCATGCGCGCCTCTGTACGATCTCCAGCGCACGACCCCAGCGCGCCCCAGCATGAGCGCGAGCGCTCCAGCGTGCGACCCACAGCGCGAGCACCGCACGATCCAGTTTGTGAGTGCGCTTCAGCGCGCGAGCCAGCGCCAGCGCCAGCACGAGCGCGAGCGCGCTCCAACGCACGATCCGGCTTGCCAGGCCCACCAGGCCGCAGGCCCACTAGGCTGCAGACCCATCAGGCCCGCAGGCCCACGGCCCGCCAGCCCATCAGCCGCGGCCCACGGCCCGCGACAGTCCGTGAGCCTCTGCGAAGGTAAATGACTCTAAGTTTCGATCTTTCGCACTTGGGTTTCGAATCTCTTTAGTAATTGGGCTTAAATTGTTAACAATTGTTTCAAATTTGGAAACATTCAGGTTTTAGACCAAACCGACGGGCGAACGAAAGCTAAATCTGAGATCCGAAGAATCCTAGGTGAGAGAAATGAAATCTCTTCAACCCTTGAATAAACTTTGTCAAATTAGGTAGCATTAGTTGATTTGTTTATAAATTGAGGAATTTAGGGTTCGTACGAAATTAAGAAAAATGATAAACCCTGAAATAGTCGGAAATTGATGAAAATCGTGATGACTTGATTAGATTGGCTTTCTTGGTGACTCGATTGAGGGGCGCCTTGTTTTGCGTATTTTGGTTTATTGGGGAGTGCGCTACCTTCCCCAAAACGGTGAGTGGGATTTATTTCAATGCTTTTGTTTAATATATAAATCCTGTTTTACAACATTTTGATAATGAGCATGATTTGTCGTATGTTGGAAATATTTTGACTGGTTTTAAAATTGACTTTTGTGAACCGTTGGAGTGTCCAAAAACTGTATTGAATTATGAAATTATGCATCCATGTGGTTGAAATGTATAATGTGTCATTTTATGCTCTATGTTGCATTGGTTTATGAACCTGACTTCGGCACATTTTGATATGATATTGATTTTGGCTTTGAGAGCTTTGATATGTATTGTTCCGTAGCTACGAAGGACACCGTGAGAGACGCTTTGGTGGCGTCCGGATATGCCTAGGCCTGGGGTATCCCACGAGTTGTCGTGATTTGATTATCTACACGGTACTAGCCAGGTTGAACCCGAAAGGGGGAGGATTTGGATTTGGATTGGATATCCTCTCCAAGTCTAGCACCTGGACGAGGTTCGTCGCCAACGCCGGGGTAGAGAGCACTTTAAAGAAATTTGCATATAACACCCCCGGTGCGCCTGTCATAGGTCGCGGTAGACCTCTGCTAGGACATTTTCGGCTGGCAGCTCTATGATTTTAATGACAGTGCTTTGGATGCATATTTGACTTGAAAATACGTGAAATGATATATTGTTGAAATGAAGAGTATGATGATTTGAAATATGATTTATATGCTTATGTTTTGACACTCCAGTTTCACACTCTATATTTGACGATTGCATTGACCCACTCACTCACTGAGTATTCTTTCCCGAGTACTCACCCCTCATTTCCCTTTTGTTTCAGAGATAGTATTTGACAAGGAGTGTCGCTTTTAGGACGCTCAGTATCTTTGGGAGATCAGGCCTGGATTTGAAGAGTCATTGTGTATTTCCGCTGCAAAATTTGTATTGGTGATGTATATGTATTTTGAGGTCTATAGATGACCATTTTTTTTAATTCTGGGATGACTGTATAAATATGGATATTTAATTTGTGGAACTCTCATGTCACTGCATGACATTGCATTGAGGCATTTCTTTTTCATTGCGTCTATATTTGGGAATGTATCATGTCTTAGAAGTGTCCTCTAGGATCGCTCGGTGCCTCCTCTAAATCACAGGAGGGGCGACTGGCGGCTGTCCATGCCTTTGATGGGGGCATGGCAGTAGAGGTCTGTGGTTAGGACTGTGGAGAATTGTTTGTTAGCCTTGCGTTGCCCTGGATTGTGCAGTAGGATGATCTGATTTGTTGTTGAGGATAATATATGCATTTTGAGGCCGGGATGACCCCTTTTGGACAGGTAACAGGTTTATTTTAATATGGGAAACCTCCGATATATGGGGAGGTTCTGCCCGATTTTCTGTAAAAATACAGCCGACATCCAGGGTAACGGGCGGCTGCTCACGATCCCGGTTCGGGACGTGACAGTTGGATTGGTATCAGAGCGACTTGGGTAAGAGCTATGTAGGAAGAGAGTTTTGGAAACATTCCCGAATAAGTTGGTTTTTAAAGTCCTCAATGCATGAGAGTTTCATACAGTCATGAAGTCCCAGTGCATGGTCATAGGCATATGAGTTCATCTATTTTATGGGGTTAGATACGGTTGTATCTAACCTAACTTGCTATATTCTTCTCCTATTGAACTAAGAATCTCATTCTTTTGTGAAGGTAGCCATGCTATGATTAGTTCAAAATTCTTGAACCGTGCCTATTCTTTTTATAATAATAAGCATCTTTCTCTTGCAGAATTATGCCACCTAGACGTGGAAGGAGAGGTGCTAGATTCGCATCGCTTGAGGGTCTGTTAGTGCCAGATGCACCTCGGGCACCCGAGACCCCACGAGTACCAGAGGACTTAGATGAGCCGGAGGATCGTACCTCGACTCGCGTGCCACCACCGGCACCTACTCAGCCAGCTGCTCAGGCTGAGACTCCCGTACCCACACTCGACGCCTTTAGGCAGGTGTACGAGTGGTACACTTCACATGGGGTCCAGATTCCGCCCCCACCACCTCCTACAGTGGCACCTGCACCTGCAGCAGCGCCAGTTCCTACGGCACCGGTTCCACCGCCGGTGGCCGGTCCTTCTACTTTGTCCGAGTCGAGTGAGAGCACATCGGCTATTCTTAGACGGGTACATGAGTTGACTCAATTGGTTAAGGAGGCCCGTCAGTTGGGGTGCACGGATTTCACAGGGCTTGGTGATACTGCGGCAGCCAAGCATTGGATCAACCGCACCCGCAGGATTTTGACCGATCTGGGGATTGGAGAGGAGCTCTGCCTGAAAGTGGCAGAGCGATTATTAGGGGGAGAGGCCCTCTCATGGTGGGAGGCCCTTACTGATGAGGCGATAGAACCACTGCGGTGGGACGACTTCCTTCGGGAGTTTGACCGCAGATTTTTTCCACTCTACCAGCAGGACCGGATGAGGTCAGAGTTGGGACGGCTTACACAGGGGTCCAGATCTGTCTCGGAGTATGAGGCAGACATGCGGAGACTTGCCGCATTTGTACCAGATCTGGCCACACCTCAGTATTTGCACTTCAAGTTTGAGGACGGTCTTAGCCTCAGCATGAAGAGGTATATGACTGTTACTCCACAGTTTACACTGGCTGAGGAGATAGACTCTACTCACCGCGCGGAGGCTTTGGTTCGCGCTGAGACTAGGCAGAAAGAGAGCAGAGAGCAGAAGAGAAAGAAGGAGAAGTCTCATTTTGCGGAGAATTCCAAGAGGGGCAGGGGATCCAGTTCGTACAGAGGCGGATTTGGATCTGGATTTCCTGAGCTGGGACGGGGACAGTACTCCCAGGGGTTTAGACAGCCCGCACCGACTCACCCTGCACAGTTTACTACTCAGCGGCACCCTTATTGCCGCAGGTGCAGTCAGTCCCATCCGAGCGGAGCTTGTTCAGTGACGGTCACTTGCTTCCACTATGAGAAGCCGGGGCATATTAGGAGTTCTTGCCCTGAGTTAGGACTCGGAGGACAGAGTTCATTGAGCCGCACTAGTACTCTTCGTATGGGACAGCAAGGACAGCCTGTTCGGCCAGCAGTTTCTACTCCCAGGGTGACCACTGGGAGTAACACAGTGCAGACTCAGGCACGACAGCAGCCTAGGGCTCAGGCCCGGGTTTATGCCATGACGCAGGAGGACGCCCAGGCGAACCCCGACATCATCATGGGTACTCCTCCTTCTGATCCTGTAGAATAGGATCTCTATTCGTATTTTCACTTCTTTTGAGGATGTCAGCATTGTATCAGTCGTATAGGTATTTTGAGTTGTGTTCCCTTTTGTCGATATGATACCTCTCTGACATCTTTGTACACCGAGGTTGTAGAAGCCCTAGAGGCTCAACTATTTTGACATATATATATACATATCAGGTTTAAAATTATTCTAAGTTTATGTGCATTTGTGCAAATGATAGGTACTCTACCCATTTTTGGAATAGATGCCCGTACTCTTATTGACACGGGGTCTAACTATTCGTATGTGAGCGATCAATTCTTCCGACATTCTGACAGGCCGCTCTCACCTTTGGACGAGGAGCTATTGGTCATCACTCCTCTGGGTGAGCAGATTGTGCGCGACACAGTGTATAGAGAATGTGAGATCAAAGTTGGGGATACAGTGCTGAAAGCAGATCTAATCCCTCTCGCCATGACTGATTTTGATGCCATCTTGGGGATGGATTGGCTACATATGCATCGGGCTTCGGTTGACTGCTTTAAGAAGCAGGTGGAGTTTCGAAAACCCGATCAGCCAGTGTTGATTTTTGAGGGCGAGAGACGGGTTTTACCCCGCTGTGTCATTTCAGTTTTGGAGGCCAGACGCATGATTCGCCGCGGATGTGCGACTTACCTGGCTCATATCATTGACACCACTGCTCAGGGACCAATACTGGAGGATGTCCTAGTAGTACAGGACTTTCCTGATGTTTTCCCCGAGGAGCTGCCTGGACTACCACCTGTTCGGGAGTTTGACTTTGAGATCGATTTAGCTCCGGGGACTACCCCTATCTCTATGCCGCCATACAGGATGGCGCCGGCTGAGCTGAGAGAGCTCAAGGTCCAGCTGCAGGAATTGCTGGATAAGGGGTTTATCCGTCCTAGCACGTCTCCGTGGGGTGCACCGGTGTTGTTTGTGAAAAAGAAGGACGGCACATTTCAGCTATGTGTAGATTATAGACAGCTGAACAAAGTTACCGTTAAAAATCAGTACCCACTACCACGTATTGATGATCTCTTTGATCAGTTACGGGGTGCCAGAGTATTCTCGAAGATAGATCTCCGGTCGGGTTACCATCAACTGCGGATTAGGGCCGAGGATGTGCCTAAGACGGCTTTCCGCACCCGATACGGACATTATGAGTTTTTGGTCATGCCGTTTGGGCTGACTAATGCCCCTGCCGCATTTATGGATCTAATGAACCGAATTTTTCATGATTATTTGGATCGGTTCGTCATTGTTTTTATTGATGATATCTTAGTCTACTCGCGGAGTGATGATGAGCATGCTCAGCACCTTAGGGTGATTTTGCAGACTCTTCGTGAGAGACAGCTTTATGCCAAGTTCACCAAGTGTGAATTTTGGTTGCGGCAGATTGGTTTTCTTGGCCATGTAGTTTCTGCGGAAGGTATCTTTGTTGATCCGCAGAAAGTTGAGGCTATCTTGAGATGGGAGCAGCCACAGACAATGACTGAGATCAGGAGTTTTCTTGGTCTAGCCGGGTATTACCGCAGGTTTGTAGAAGGCTTTTCTCAAATTGCGGCTCCGTTATCTAGATTGACACGAAAAGGTGTCAAGTTTGTATGGGATGATTGTTGTGAGGTGAGCTTTCAGGAGCTCAAACAGCGATTGACGTCCGCTCCGATTCTAGCCCTTCCTACGAGTAGTCGAGAGTATGTGGTGTACAGTGACGCCAGCAGGCAGGGATTGGGCTGTGTATTGATGCAGGATGGTAGAGTTATCGCCTATGCTTCGCGGCAGCTAAAGAAGCATGAGGTGAATTATCCTACGCACGATTTGGAGTTGGCGGCCATAGTTTTTGCGCTAAAGATATAGCGCCACTATTTATATGGGGTCACATGCAGAGTGTTTACAGATCACAAAAGTCTAAAGTATCTGTTCACTCAGAGGGAGCTGAATTTGAGGCAGCGGAGATGGTTAGAGCTGCTAAAGGATTATGACCTCATTATTGATTATCATCTGGGCAAGGCTAATGTGGTGGCTGATGCCTTGAGTCGGAAGTCATCTTCCTCTTCTCAGACTACTGAGAGTACTTATCTCTCGTGTTTATTGGGACTCCGAGCTTTGGGAGTCAGGTTGGCTAGTGATGATCAAGGAGCTATACTAGCCAGATTTGAGGTTCGGCCGAGTTTGCTCGATCGTATCAGGGAGCTTCAGCAGAATGACGAAGAGCTCCGAGATATTTATGAGAAAGCCAGCAGAGGTGATATTGACGACTTTAGAGTTCGCAAGGATAGACTGTTGGTTTTTCGAGATCGAGTATGTGTACCGGCAGATAGTGATCTCCGCAGGGCTATTCTCGAGGAGGCCCATTCATCTGCCTATGCTTTACATCCCGGTAGTACTAAAATGTACCGCACCATCAGAGACAGTTATTGGTGGTCGGGTATGAAACGGGAAATTGCAGAATTCATTGTTTGTTGCCTTGTATGTCAGCAGGTGAAGGCTGAGCACCAGCGTCCAGCTAGCACTTTGCAGTCCCTTCCCATTCCTGAGTGGAAGTGGGAGCATATCACGATGGATTTTGTAGTGGGATTACGCGGACTTCGGCACAGCATGATGCTATTTGGGTGATAGTTGACCGACTTACTAAGTCCACACATTTCACCCCGATTAGGAGTGATTACTCGCTTGAAAGGTTGGCACGCCTCTATATTGATATGATCGTGAGGCTGTATGGGGTTCCAGTGTCGATAGTATCAGATCGAGACCCCAGATTTACATCCCGTTTTTGGCCCAGTCTGCAGGAGGCTTTGGATACTAGACTGAATTTCAGCACAGCGTATCACCCCCAGACGGATGGTCAGTCAGAGAGAACTATTCAGACTTTAGAGAACATGCTTAGGGCATGTGTTATGGATTTCCGGGGGAGTTGGGATCGACATCTTCCGTTGGTGGAATGCGCCTATAATAATAGCTATCAGGCGAGCATTGGCATGCCACCTTACGAGGCATTGTATGGGAGGAAGTGTCGTACCCCGTTGTGCTGGGATGAGGTTAGTGAGCGACGACTCACCAATGTTGAGCTGGTAGAGGAGATGAGGGAGAAAGTGAGGATTATCCGTACGCGGATGAAAGCCGCCCAGGATAGACAGAAATCCTCTGCAGATCGTAGGCGGCGACCTCTAGAGTTTACTGTGGGAGACATGGTATTCTTAAAGATATCTCCCATGAAGGGAGTCATTCGATTTGGGCAGCGAGGGAAGTTGAGTCCCAGGTATATTGGGTCCATCCGTATCCTTGAGAGGGTCGGAAGTGTAGCATATAAATTGGAGCTGCCAGCAGACTTATTGCGTATTCACGATATATTTCATGTCTCAGTACTTAGGAGATATCAGCCAGATCCCTCACACATTTTAGAAGCTCCGCCAGTTGAGCTTCGAGAGAACTTGAGTTTACCTGTTCAGCCTGTGACTATTCTGGATCGACAGGTCAGAAAGCTACGGAGCAAAGAGGTTCCTCTTGTCAAAGTTTTGTGGAAGAGCGACCAGGTCGAGGAACAAACTTGGGAGCCTGAGGAAGCCATGAGAAAACAGTACTCCCATCTATTTTCAGTATAGTTTTCTTTTGTCTCGAGGACGAGACTTGTTTTTAGGGGGTTAGAAAATGTAATACCCAGCAGAAAGAAAGAAAAAGAAAAAAAAAAAAAAAAAAAGGATGGGATATTTAAAATTAGGGCTTAAAGCCCTAATTACTTTCCATTCTCTCTCTCTCTCTTTTCCCCTCTCTTCTCTTTCTCTCTCTCCCTCTCCCTCTCTCCTTTTCTTCTCTCTTCTCCCGATCCCACGCCGCCGCGCCTCTCTTCCCCTCCCGCTGCCGCCGCCAGCACCGCCGGTCACCACCAGCGCCACCCACAGCCGCTGCAGCTCCTCCCTCCCTCGAGCGAGCCGCTGCAGCTCCTCTCTGCACGAGCGCCGCTGCAGCTCCTCTCCTTCGCACAACGCGCGAGCCCAGCGCGAGCAGCGCGCGAGCAGCCGCGATCCTCAGCGCGCGACCCCTGCGCGCCTCTGCACGCCTCTGCACGAGCCCCAACGCACCCTTGCGCGCCTCTGCACTATCCCCAGCGCGCGACCCCAGCGCGCCCCAGCACGAGCGCGAGTGCTCCAGCGTGCGACCCACTGCGCGAGCAGCGCACGATCCAGCTTGTGAGTGCGCTTCAGCGCGCGAGCCAGCGCCAGCGCCAGCACGAGAGCGAGCGCGCTCCAGCGCGCGATCCGGCTTGCCAGGCCCACCAGGCCGCAGGCCCACTAGGCTGCAGACCCATCAGGCCCACAGGCCCACGGCCCGCCAGCCCATCAGCCGTGGCCCACGGCCCGCGACAGTCCGTGAGCCTCTGCGAAGGTAAATGACTCTAAGTTTCGATCTTTCGCACTTGGGTTTCGAATCTCTTTAGTAATTGGACTTAAATTGTTAACAATTGTTTCAAATTTGGAAACATTCAGGTTTTAGACCAAACCGACGGGCGAACGAAAACTAAATCTGAGATCCGAAGAATCCTAGGTGAGAGAAATGAAATCTCTTCAACCCTTGAATAAACTTTGTCAAATTAGGTAGCATTAGTTGATTTGTTTATAAATTGAGGAATTTAGGGTTCGTACGAAATTAAGAAAAACGATAAACTCTGAAATAGTCGGAAATTGATGAAAATCGTGATGACTTGATTAGGTTGGCTTTCTTGGTGACTCGATTGAGGGGCGCCTTGTTTTGCGTATTTTGGTTTATTGGGGAGTGCACTACCTTCCCCAAAACGGTGAGTGGGATTTATTTCAATGCTTTTGTTTAATATATAAATCATGTTTTACAACATTTTGATAATGAGCATGATTTGTCGTATGTTGGAAATGTTTTGACTGGTTTTAAAATTGACTTTTGTGAACCGTTGGAGTGTCCAAAAACTGTATTGAATTATAAAATTATGCATCCATGTGGTTGAAATGTATAATGTGCCATTTTATGCTCTATGTTGCATTGGTTTATGAACCTGATTTTGGCACATTTTGATATGATATTGATTTTGGCTTTGAGAGCTTTGATATGTATTGTTCCGTAGCTACGAAGGACACCGTGAGAGACGCTTTGGTGGCGTCCGGATATGCCTAGGCCTGGGGTATCCCACGAGTTGTCGTGATTTGATTATCTACACGGTACTAGCCAGGTTGAACCCGAAAGGGGGAGGATTTGGATTTGGATTGGATATCCTCTCCAAGTCTAGCACCTGGACGAGGTTCGTCGCCAACGCCGGGGTAGAGAGCACTTTAAAGAAATTTGCATATAACACCCCCGGTGCGCCTGTCATAGGTCGCGGTAGATCTCTGTTAGGACATTTTCGGCTGGCAGCTCTATGATTTTAATGACAGTGCTTTGGATGCATATTTGACTTGAAAATACGTGAAATGATATATTGTTGAAATGAAGAGCATGATGATTTGAAATATGATTTATATGCTTATGTTTTGACACTCCAGTTTCACACTCTATATTTGACGATTGCATTGACCCACTCACTCACTGAGTATTCTTTCCCGAGTACTCACCCCTCATTTCCCTTTTGTTTCAGAGATAGTATTTGACAAGGAGTATCGCTTTTAGGACGCTCAGTATCTTTGGGAGATCAGGCCTGGATTTGAGGAGTCATTGTGTATTTCCGCTGCAAAATTTGTATTGGTGATGTATATGTATTTTGAGGTCTATAGATGACCATTTTTTTTAATTCTGGGATAACTGTATAAATATGGATATTTAATTTGTGGAACTCTCATGTCACTGCATGACATTGCATTGAGGCATTTCTTTTTCATTGCGTCTATATTTGGGAATGTGTCATGTCTTAGAAGTGTCCTCTAGGATCGCTCGGTGCCTCCCCTAAATCACAGGAGGGGCGACTGGCGGCTGTCCATACCTTTGATGGGGGCATGGCAGTAGAGGTCTGTGGTTAGGACTGTGGAGAATTGTTTGTTAGCCTTGCGTTGCCCTGGATTGTGCAGTAGGATGATCTGGTTTGTTGTTGAGGATAATATATGCATTTTGAGGCCGGGATGGCCCCTTTTGGACAGGTAACAGGTTTATTTTAATATGGGAAACCTCCGATATATGGGGAGATTCTGCCCGATTTTCTGTAAAAATACAGCCGGCATCCAGGGTAACGGGCGGCTGCTCACGATCCCGGTTCGGGGCGTGACAATGTGTACAAACTGAGAAAGGCTTTGTATGGATTAAAACAAGCTCCACGAGCTTGGTATGGGAATATTGATTCCTATTTTCTGCAGAATGGATTTGAACGAAGCAAAATGAAGCCACTCTCTACATTAAAAGAGAAGGTAATGATGTTCTCTATGTTTGTCTATATGTTGATGATATGATATATATGGGATCATCTGCAACTCTTGTAAGCAAGTTCTAATCCATCATGAAGAAGAAGTTTGAAATGTCTGATCTTGGAATGCTTCATTATTTTCTTGGTATTGAAGTAAAACAGGTTGAAGGTGGTGTCTTCATCTCACAGAAGAAATATACAACTGATCTCTTAAAGAGATTCAATATGTTAAATTGCAAACTTGCTCCCACACCTATGAATTTGAATGAGAAATGTCAGGCAAATGATGGAACAGAACCAGCAAATGAAAGACAATTCAGAAGTTTGGTTGGAGGATTGATCTATTTAACACATTCTAGGCCTGACATTGCATACTCAGTTGGGGTGATATCCAGGTTTATGCATAGCCCAACAAAACATCATCTTGGAGCTGCTAAGAGAATCCTGCGTTACATAGCTGGAACAACAAATTTTGGAATCTGGTATGGCAAAGTTCCAGAATTCAAATTACATGGCTTCACTGATAGTGATTGGGCAGGCTATATAGAAGACAGGAAGAGTACTTCAGGATTCATCTTTAGTCTTGGATCAGGAGCAATAACATGGAGTTCAAAGAAACAAGCCACAGTTGCTCTATCAACTTCAGAAGCAGAATATATAGCTGCCACAACTTCAGCATGTCAAGCAATCTGGTTGAGAAGAATATTATCTGATCTAGGCCAAAATCAATTTGGAGCTACAAAAATTTATTGTGATAACAAGTCAACTATTGCCTTGGCTAAGAATCCTGTATACCATGGGAGGACTAAGCATATTGATATCAGGGCACATTTTATTCGAGATCTAGTAGCAGAAGAAACTATTACCTTAAAGCATTGCAGTACTGAGGAACAGGTGGCAGACATTCTTACAAAGTCACTCCCCAAGGATAAACATGAATATCTAAGGCTACAACTTGGGGTATGTGAATTTGAATCAAGGGGGAGTGTAGAAAATTGATTCAAATCAAGTTAGTTTGTTGTGTTCTCTCCTATTTTCTCTCTTATGGTTAGAGTCAATATTGTTGCTATATTCTCTCTTAGCTAGAGTTATGCAGTATTCCTGCTAACTATCATTCATCAGATATTTTGCCTTTTTTTTCTGAATTTGTTATTTGTAGTGCTTATAAATAAGCAATGGCTCTACTCAATAAAATGAGAAGCTCTAAATATTTTTGCTCACCATCACTGAGAGTCTATAAGTTTTCTCATCTGTTTCAACAGATTCTAGGTGCCTGGTGGCAAGCACTTGAGCATAAAACTATTATTTCTTTTTTCTCGTTTGGGTCTTTCAGTATTGAGTTTCATGTGGGTAGTTCATTTGCATTAAAGATTTCTCACTGTTGTTGGTGGACCCTCTCTCTCTCTCTCTCTCTCTCCCTCTCTGTTTGTGAAAGTGAGGAATGATAATATCATGAACTTCACCAATGAACGAAGATTATCCAGATATAGGAACTCACACGTTTTTTGATTGATTAAATAATTGTTCCCACTTTGGTTGCTGTTAATTCCACGACATAAGCAGCTATCTATATTGAAAAATCTAAATCTGCATGCCTAGTTCCTACCATTTCCTGCCTTTTTCCTCAGATCCCATCTGAATCCACTATAGAGTAAAAGTTACTTAAGAATCATTGGCAGATGCCAACAACTACTGACCTTTTTAGAGTAAATTAAACAGTAAGCCATGTATTTGTTGTTTGTTATCAGTGCTCTCCAAGGATGACCAATGTCCATTAATACCTGTACTCATTATAGAAGTACTTCTATCAAAGGGATAACACTCAAAAGACGCTAAATAATGGAACTGTCCTCTCTCTCTCTCTCTCTCTCTTTGTTACATGAAAATGGAAACCTTGGAGTGGGACGTAAATTAAGCTGGACTGTCTTTCATAAATAGTAGAGTAGAGTCCCTATGTATAGTCCGCACAGCCCATAACTAGGATCATCCTTGCAATGTCCAAGTACTGAAATCTCGGCAACTTTTCTTGCTCTATGATGCAAATTCCAATTACATACAAAGTATAGTTTTACAAAAGTTCATTAATCAGTTCTATAATCGCAACCTAACATTTTTTTTTCTTTTTTCCTTCCAACCACGTCAAAACTATGAAACAAGAACAACATGAGTAATTAATAATAAATTAGTACTTCCTCTTCCTTATCTTGAAACTGGATGATCTAATATATCATCATCTGTATTCAAGACATGGTCTCTGGCTTTGTGAACTAGGTGAAAAGGAGATAGATGCCATCCAAATAGGTGTTGGTTTCTCCAGCTTTATTTTTCTTCCTGATGTAGGCTAGTGGGATGACCCCCCTGTTAAATTCTTCCACATATAGCCCCCTGCCCGCAACAAGTATCTGCATATGAGCACCATGGATTGGGCAAAAATACTTGCAACATTATGTAATTAAATCCATCATATCAACATCCTAATCATTGTTGGCAAGCAGCAACTTTCATTTTTCAAAGTTAAGCAATCATGATATGATCCTGGTAACAAGGAAAACTAGACAAAAATAGAAAAAGGAAATAAGACATTTCATAAACGCAATAACATAGTAACCTTCAAAGCATCAAATTTATACAACTTTAGAAAAGGATTTTTAGCTATCACATTGCAGTAAGTTTTAGTAATGAACTATCAGGATCTTAAAATGCATTGAATGAAAACTTGCATCATGATGCCTATATTATTTGGGTCTTATAAGACAAAATTGTTTACATGCTGAAACTTTGCAAATTTGCACCATATAAAATGATACTTGGATGGATCAAAAAATAAGACAAAAAGTGTGCTCAACCTGGAGTGCACAATAATTACTCAGTGAATACATAAATTCCTCGCTTGCATTTTCTGTGATCATCTTGATCATTGCATCTGGATTTGGGTTTAGAATCTGCAAAAGCACAGGAAACAGAGGACAGGGAATATAATGTTAGTGATTGAAGGGAATACACATTCCCATGATATGAATGTATGTTTTTTAAGAAGGCTTTTTTTCTATGATCATCATTGCTCCTTTAATAAGAACTTGTATGTCTTTTTCTATGCTCCTTTAATCATATATATACTATCTTGTGCTGGCCTGGTTGATCAGTGCAACCTTTGGACACCACCAGAAACCGTAATAAAGGTTTTCTCATTAATGGGTTATGGATTGTCTATGATCCTATTCCTTGTGCAGGCTCCTAGGCCATGGTAGCAGGACAGAGTATGGATTCAATGCAACCTTCGCAGCACAACGTATGTTTTCTGTGGATTCAAATGGATTTATGATTATTCATATTGCTATGGTCCTTCTGCTCTGCTATCATTAGGGAATCTTCTTTTTGGATTGCTTTATCCATTTTATAACTTAATCTTCTTATAACAACATATACTGGTTGGGAAGTTCCCATATGTGCTAGTTTATGTTCCAACAGAACCACTTCTTATACCCACCCACAAATTGATTCCTCCCTTGGGAGGGGCTGATGTAACTCCTGTTGTTTGGTTTGGATTGATTAGTTTTCTCAATGAAATATTGGTGGGTCCGCAAGGGCTTTTAGTCCTCCTGTCTCAACAGGTTTAACCTATGTAAGTATGTACATAACTTGTGTCGCCATTTCTTCAGTGAGTTTTGCAGCACTAGTGTATGGTATTTGATGGCATGTACAATTTTGAGCAATAAATCAGCAATCTTCACATCTGCATTTTCTTTTACCATATGAGTGATGTTTTATTTGGAGTTGCTCGATTCGTGTGGCCGCTGACAATAACCTACTTGGTGCTTTCATAAATGTCTTTCGGTTGGAATATCTCAAAATTATGGAAATGATTGATTAGTTTCATCAGCTCTGGGAATAAATTGCAAAAGAGCTTCCTCAAACTTTTGAGTTTTCAATTTCTTGGGGTCGTTTACCATTCTATCTAGCTTTGTAGACATTTTACCACTAGATGACAAGGGGACCTTATGGATGGATAATATGTTAGCACCCTTAATGCTTTGAACGTGTAAAAGAGTTTCGGAGATTTGAATGAGATCAAAGAATCTTGACAAGCTGAGCTCAGGTTTTGTTGCTTGGGGTACCAAATCAACCAATTGCTTCAAAAATTTAAGTTTTGTAACTAGGCTTAGTTATTGCTTAGTCATTTTATAACTTAATTCTCATTGAGAAATGTTGCTTGGGGTACCCTTAGGAAATGTTGGAATCTTCTGCTGTGCTATCACTAAACTTAGTTATTGCTTAGTCATTTAATAACTTAATTTTCTTATGGAGGCTTAGTTTTGGTATATGTATACCAAAACTATCTTTTGTGATTTTACTGTTGGTATCGGTGAAAATATATCTTTTGATTACAACTAAAATGCTGGAGCCCCTTCCCCTTACTGATTTATTTATTTTTTGGATTCAACTAAAATGTAATGTCTTTTGGTAGGTCAACTATTATTTCATTGTTAATCAACTTTAGCATGACCACGGGAAGACTGGTGTGCATTTCTCCTATATAAGAATTAAATCAAATCGCGCTTTCTCTCCACCATCCTTGTTTTGCTTTGCTCTGTTAGTGTAGTTGAGTTTGTACCAAGACATTTTCTCCGCTCCTAACTTTTTTTCTCTCTCTTTTTGTAAGATATTATATTTGTCTAACTAAGCCACTCCAATGTGAAAGGATTGCCAATGTAAAAGCATATTCTGTTTGATCATTAATGGGAATGCATATTATCTTATTTCATAACAAACCATCTATTTAAAGACTTGAGAGACTGAGATTTGTGGTATTTGTGTCATACTTGATAATTTTGGCTTCCATACCATATCAACACATCAATGGTAAATATTCTTACCTATGCCAGCGATCACCTTGCTACTGGCATAAGTCGGGATCTATGTCAGTTGCCAAGTGTCCGCTGGCATAGGTCGGGATCTATGTCGGTGGTCGCCTGGCCGCTGGCATAGCCCTTTACCAATGCTGGTATAGCCAGCAGAAATTTTGACCGCTGGAAAAGACTCCAAACCTTTTATTAGGGGTTTTTGGGGTCTTTACCTGCGGTTTTTGACTGCCGGTAAAGTGTCTTTTTTTTTGTAGTGACACCAACAATATATTACCATTATGTGTATGATTGTGCAGCAGCATTTTTCATCTCGCTGGGACAACAAGAAGGAGGTTACAATTTTTCCTTTGGCAAAAAAATTCACATTTTGGTTGGCTTGTCACTTGTTTGTTAATGTTGAAGATCCTGACATCATTTGCGGTATTGGCCTCTGGGATCATCTCTCTGTGGATTGACATACCAGGTACACCGTTTAACAAAGCAATTGGGTAAAGTTCTTAGCCTCTAAATGTAAAACCGACAAAGTCAAAAAAAAAAAAAAAAAAGGATTTTGGGAAAGTTACTTTCCTAATTCACCTTCTCTCCCCCTCATTCTCTCCCGCGTTCTCTGTCTCTCACCCTCTCACCCTCTCACAAATCTCTCCCTCCCTCCATCACAAGCTCTCTCTCTCTCTCTCTCTCCCTCTCTCACCGATTGTCTCCCTCCATCATTCACAAGCTCTCTCTCTCTCACCGATCTCTCTCTCTCTCCTGCGGGCGCTGCACAACCCGCAGCGCGCGGCTTCCCTCCCGCGCTGCTACAGCCCGCAAGCACAATGGCTCCTGCCCGCGAGCAGCTCCATCTCTCGAGCACTCCAACGCGCACCAGCCGCCACTCCTATCCCTCGCGCGCGAACAGCCCACTGCTTCTCTCCCTCGCCTGTTCACGTGCTGCCCTCTGCCGAGACACTTGCTGCAAATCCAGAAGAGACCCCAACTCGGCAATCATCGGTAAGCCCTCGAGAACTCTTGCCGAGATTTCAATTCATCCCCTGTACATGTGGTATGAATTTTCGATTGATATATTCTAGGGTTTCAATTTCTTTTGGTGATTGAACCTAAATACTAAATTTTGCTTCAAATCGGAAGCATTGCAGGTTTCGAATTAAATCGAACAGCGCACGAAGGTTTGGTAGGCAAATGCGAAAACCCTAAGTCTGAATCTGCACTCCTTTCTCTGCGCAGGTAAGGGCTAATTTCTGAAAATAACTCTAGGATTGTGAAATAATTGCAATATGGTAGCATTGGAATGTATGTCCGTGAATTGGAAAAATTAGAAAAAACTAAGACTATGTTAATTTAAGAAAATCTAGGAGAGTTGTGAATATAAATTTTGTAAAGATGTAAATGACGATAAATTAGTAAAATGAGGATAGGAACAAGAAAATGTTAGAAATGAGAGTTAAACAAAATTAGGAAAGTTTGTGAACCCTTGAGTTTGGAGGAGAAATGACTTGAGAACTGTTATGGTTGCTTCAGGACAATCTATTGGAGTTTGAAAAGGATTTCTTGAGTATGGATAGGGTGTAGAGAGTGAATACCCTATCTAGAGGTGAGTGGATAGTTCATTATGTTCATGAATGAGAAACCTGTTTTAAAATTGTTTTATAAATGATTTTCGTAAGATTTTACATAATTTATGCAAATTGTTTTGTGACTGTGGGCTGTCTGAACTGAATTATAAAGTATAAATGCATCCATTGTGTTTAAAAATGATGTTGTGCCATATGTTATTTGATATTGCTCTATGAATTGATTTGGCATGAGATTGTTGATTATTTGATGGAAAATTATGACACATTGCTTGTAAACTGGATTGATTTAGAAATGAAGGGTACTGCAGATGACTATAGTCATATTCCCACCACAGAGCGACCCGACGGGGTGGCGTGGTTTGGGGTTTGGATGTGCAGGGGAGTTAGATGTCCCTCCTTCTGCCGAAGTCGTACTATATCTGGTACACCCTGGTGAGGTACGAGCCAATGCCAAGGTAGGGGTTTGTTTTGAGACCTTGGATAGAAAAACTCTTGGCGGGATTTCGTCTGGGTTTGGCCGCCCTAAGACAGAAGTGTTTTTCGATGGAACCCCAAGATTTTCTGAAATGATAATTGACATGGATGCATATTTTGTAAATTGTGATTTATTGAAATGTTTTAGGCATATGAACTGTTATTTATGAGATATGCTTTGACTGCCACACATTTACCCCTTATTTATGAACACAATCACACCATTGCACTCCACTCACTGAGTATACCCCTATACTCATCTCTCTATTCCCCTTTTTCAGAGGAGACTTAGTTGGGAGACTACTCGACGGAGCTTGTGCAGTATTTTTGCGGATTGTATAGGTATTTGGCACATGCAGGGTTATTTTTGGAGATTTATAGATCTCAAACCATAGAAAGGGAAGACTGTACATCCCCTGCCGTGCGGATTTCATTGATACTAGCCGAGTTGTTAGCAAGTATTAATAAAATCCGCTGATTTTTGATTTGTTCTTTATTATCTTAATTACTTGATTATTTTTGTAAAACCGTTTATATTTATACTGGGACATTTGGACTGTAAATCTTAATTTTGATGCTTTTCTCTGATTTTGTGAAGTTCTGTACAACTCATACCGTTAGGACTCTACCGATACTGGCTTGTCTTCTTCAGGTAAGTGTTGGTAAAATCTGACGGCTATGTTTTGGGACATCTTGTTTGTCACACGCTTTATTGATGTGAGAATTCTGAATGGCTAGGATGGCCACATCGCATGCGTGCTTGTACAGGATCCCACTCCCCGATGTGTGCCAATGTGTGTGCTTGAATGTTCAGGGATGAGCCGGATGGGCTCCTTGCGTGTGTATTGTTATATGATTTCACGTTTTGAAGAGTCTCATTCTTTCGATAATTTATTGTAAATTTGATAGCCTTGCGGAGTTTCGGTATACGGAGAGATTCTGCCCGTGTATTGAGACGACGCGGCGGTTGTCGTGTGGTCGATCCGAGGATCGGGGCGTGACACTAAATTTACAATTTTAATAGTGGTTGATAATTAAAGTTACATTGTAATGGATGAAAAAATAGAGCTAATGGTAATTGCAATCTCAAAAGCACCTGGAGAGCTGCTCAATTGGGACAACTAGCAGAAGATGAAAGTACTCATGGAATGTGGCTTGTGAAGTCATGAGACTTGCTCCACCTCTTCAAGGAGCTTGCCTTCAGGGAAACCCTTCATGATTTTAGCTATGCTGGTTTCTTTATTCCTAAGAGTTGGAAGGTCAGTATGTAGACGGTTTAGATATATAATTTACCTGAATAAATATACTGAAGTAGTATCACGTTTTTCTTTTAGTTGTACTGGAGCATGCACTCAACCCACTGAAACCAGGATTGCATTCCTGAACCTTAAAATTTTGATCCATCAAGCTTGAAGGCAGCGGATCTGCTCCATAAGCTTATGTTCCTTTCGTAGAAGGATCTAGAATATGTCCTGGAAAAAAATATGCAAGGCTGGAAATACTTGTTTTCATGTACTATATGGTGAAGAGATTCCGATGGGAGAAGCTGCTTCCTGAGGAGAAGATTATAGTTGACCAAATGCCTATCCCTGTTAAAGGACTTCCTATTGGATTTCATCCTCACAAGGACTGAGTTGTATAATGCAAGTATATGTATGATTCATATAGGAAGTAGCACTACACAAGGGTTTGCAAGCCTGTGGCTTAAAAAGGAGGAAAAAAAATCATGACTACCATATCACGCAAAAGCACATTGAAGTTCTCAAAGCATATCTTTTTCATAACACTGGTCACGTTTTGAATACTTATCATGCTTTGAAGTTCACAATTTAATACATATCATAACATAATTTTGCAAATATTATTTTAGATTTGATTTATTTTAAGTTAACAAATAATTTGGTTGGGTTCAAGTATAATTCAATATGAATTTGGGCAAGAAAAAAATACCGAAAATAATGGAAAGGAAAAGTAAGATGGAGAAAGCTGCCATTAATGAATGCTCAACCTCAAAGATCAATAGTGGAGATCATAGGATAGGAAAGAGGAAAAGTTGGAACTAAGGTCTAAACTTAAACATTAACAACAGCAATAGAATCAAATGTTGAAGAAATATAGTAGTTGTTTGGACTGAAAATGGGTTGGGTCCGGTGGAAGAAATAGTAAGAGAGATCCAAAAAGAAAGACATAAGATAGACAGGCGGACAGACAGACAGATGAAATACAACGGGAGAGATGGTGTTTGTAATCTTGTAGTACAACTTGTCAGTATTTTTATGCGATTAGAATTGACATTAATCATAAACATAAACATTACAACCTTATGTCTCATCTTGATGTAAGCATTTGGATCGATATGTTAGTCTTAAAAGAATTTCCATTGCTTATGTTAACATCTTAATATCCCTGTATCGACATTACTTGGTATGTTTAACATCCTATGGCAGGTGTTAGACATATTTCTTTCTAAATTCTAGCACATGTGTCGACTTCTTACTTTGTTTGTATCGACATGAACCTGTTTTAAATTACGTGTCGATATCATAATATCTTATATCAGCATTATCCTTTATGTGTTCTATGTCGGTCCTAAATCCCATTTCGATATTGTAATACCTTATGGACATCTAGTAGTCTTCTCAAGTTTTAAAGAATATGTCAATATCCTAATATTTTCTGTCAACATTTGGTGACGTGTTTAGTATCCAAGAACTGATGGGTCAATTTAAATGTCTTAGCTGATTGACCTGTTATGATTTACATACAAAGTACTAGTATTTTGTGACACATGTTAACATGGCTTATGAGTAAGTCAACATGATAGAGTCAACTGTCGACATATAAGCTTAATGAACTACTAGGTCGATATAAGGGTCTAGGTGAGTCGACTTGATAGGCAAAGTACCAGTACTCTACTTTGATACGTCGACTTACTATTCATTTAGGTCAATATGTGCATTTAATAGGTTGACCTAAGTTTACTAATAGAGCAATCTGAAGTTTCTCAGAACTTGTTCAAAGAGAGTCGACTCGATTTATTAAGTACCAATACATTGTTTTGGTAGATCGACTTATATACTTCTATGTGTCAACTTAAGTTGTTTCAAAACTAATTCAGAACACCTAGGTACTCACATGGGGACCTGAACATTTGGTAGGTCATCCTATACATGCATGGGTCGATTTTTTGTTGAGTGGGTCGATATTTTGTTGAGCTGGTGGACATTCCCAGGTTTAGGACTAAGGGCTCAAACACTCAGGTCGATAGGAACTTTAATTAATCGACTTGTATTCATTAATGGGTCATCATACATATTCAAATGAGTTGATATGTTCCTTCTAGACTTGTTATTATGGCTCAATATTTAACACATTGACATCTATCATGAGCAGGTCAGCATTTATCATTTATGAACTAAAGTCCATAGTGTTTTAAGCCATGTGTCAACATATCTACAAGATGGTGTCGACATGTATCTTTATGTGTTTTACATCTCTTGAAAATTTTTCTTGGTGTTGGATGTGTCAATGGGGTTATAAGTTCTATTCGATATTGTTGTTCATGTCGACATGTCTAAAAGATAGTATAGACATGTTTCTATACTTATCCATATGGATTGAAATTTTTCTATCATAAACTCTTCCAAATTCTTCTTAATTGTAATTAACATTAAGTATACTAATTTATTTATTATTAAAACACTTACACCAACAAAATTGATAATAAATCCGAACACTATAACAAAACTCTCTCCCTCAAGCGTGATTTGAGATGATACGTGCCTTATTTCCACCTCTCACTATGCTTATATTATTATACATTTTGATATTATATTTTATGCACTTTATATGCTATTGTTGATTTTCTCATGTATGCGATTCATGCCATGCATGTTATCAACTCCTCATATATTTGCTCAGCTTATTCTTACTCTTTTTTCCTTATTTTAGTAAATAAAATAGTTGAGAGGGAGTTAGAGGATAAAAGTTATTAAACCAAGGGATTTAGATCCTTATTTTGTCTTTGACCCTTTCACATTATATTTTAGGTATGACGATGGTTATTTATTATACTTTTTTATGAATAAGAGTTGTACTTCTATGAGTTCTTTTATGTGGTATGGGTTATATCTCAAGTCTAGATGTATAGTGCTGGATAAGGGTGACATTTTGTGTAATTTGTTTATCGGCATCATTATATGTTATGATGAGATGTACTTGGAGGCCAAAGTGCCATTGATATCACCTCGTTTGTCGATTATAGAAGTACTCCCTATTGCTATATCAGGTTTTCATCCTAATCCTAGGTAGTTAAATGATCACCAAATAGGGGAGAGTTTGTCTAATCTTTTTAGAAATAAAAAGTTTATTACTATTATTAAATCTACTCCTTCTTTGTTATCATATACAGAGAGGGAATTCTAGTAAGTCTAAATGTTGCATTTTAATTATGTTATTTGTTTTTGTATTTGCATATTTGATTTCATTCGGTGGGGGTGCAATACCTAGATGGTAAGTTGTCGTATCTGCCTAGTGTCACAAGTAGGTGAACTATGCATAAAGTCGGAAATAGCTACATATACAAAGTAAATTGTAATGAAAAGTAAAAGTTCTAATAATAGTTTATGAAACAAAAAGTTATCCTTGCTTATATTAGAAGTTAGAAGCCTTATGTGATTAGTTGGGATGCAAAATCTAATTCCCTTTTTAAGTCAAAGACAATAAAAAAAATACGAAAGAAATAATAAATTCAGAAAGTAATGGCAATTCCTCTTTATGGAATGATTAGATTGAATAGATTAAGTCAACGGCTGTGAGGAGAGGAGAGGAAAAGATCGATGGTTTTTCCTCTTGCAAAAGATTTTTCCACGGGATGATGGAGGCCGCCTCAACTCAATAAGGAAGGTGGCTAGGGTTTATTAGGGTTATTTTAAGTGAGTAAGAGACTCAGAGTTAAAATTACTTAATTT
Source organism: Dillenia suffruticosa (assembly GCA_033439265.1). Taxonomy (NCBI): domain Eukaryota; kingdom Viridiplantae; phylum Streptophyta; class Magnoliopsida; order Dilleniales; family Dilleniaceae; genus Dillenia; species Dillenia suffruticosa. Next base: position 9,735,846 of record JAVTVX010000016.1, on the reverse strand, counting down.
CCCTTATACACGGATACGGATCAGATGTCAGCCGATTTTTAAAACTTAAATCCATATCTATATCCATAGACTTTAAAATCTAAATCAAATCTGAATTTATACAATATTATTCTACAGAATGCCTAATTTTAAAAAATCACTAAAAATCCAATTCTTATCAGATTTTAACGAATCATATCTCGTTTTTAAGATATGAAATTCTAGTTTCATATGCAGAAAATCTCACATGAATTGCTTTTATGCAGAGAAAGTTATAGATAAAATATTACATCATGATCAAAATCTTCTGATTACAGGAACTCAAAGATTCTATCTTTGTTCTAAATTATCCATATACTCTTATGTTCAAATCATTAAACATGTTATTCACTATAATTTTTATGATAAACAAGAACTTAAAAATCATCAATTTAAAGTTTATCTTAGACTTGGTTCAAAAATGTCTCAAGAAATCAACTAACAATTCCAAATACTAAACTTCTCCCTTTCTCCTTCTCTCTCTCTCTCTTTCTCTCTCTCTCTCTCTCTCTCTCTCTCTCTCTCTCTCTCTCTCTCTCTCTCTCTCTCTCTCCTTCCTTTTTCACTTTTTCCTTCTTCTCTCGGGTAAGCACACACACACACACACAAAAGTGTGTTCAAGAATGTTTAAGAACTTAATAAAAAATAGAATAAAGTTTAGGTTTCGATACTGGACTTTACTATTAGTGTACACCCAGCCCAACTTTTATATATATATTTTTTATTAAATTCCATAATTCAAATTTACCCCAAAATTCATTCCATAGGTTAGAAATTATTCATGCAATTAAATAGAAAATTTCATGTTTTACAAGTTCTACCTCCAATAAAAAAAAATTTCGTTCTCGAAATTCACTAGGTCTTACTTTTAAATAAATGAGGATATTGTTTTTGTATCTGACCCTTTGGCTCCCATGTCATATCTTCCATTCTGTCATTTCTCCACAAAAACTACTGGTACCTCTTTGTTTCTTAGGGTTTTAACTTGACAATCCAAAATTGCAATCGGCTCAGTTTCAAAACTCAAATCCTCTCTTAATTCGATCGGAGGATTTTCAAGAACATGTGATGGGTCCGGTATATACTTCTTAAGTATGGACACATAAAACAGATCATGCATGTTCTTTAACTCCAGAGGCATCTCAAGTTTATATGCTACAGTTCCAATTCTCTCAATGATCTTATATGAACCAATATATCAAGAATTTAGCTTTCCTAAAAGGTGATACCTTTAGGTGTACTATATTACCTATTTCAAACTCTAATGGCCTTCTTCTTCTATCAGTATAGCTTTTCTAACGATCTTGTACTGCTTTCATTCTTTCTCGAATGATCTTAACTTTTTCAACTATAGCATCAATCAATTCCATGCTTTCAATCTTCCTTTCTCCAACTTCATCCCAACACAATAAAGTATAGCACTTTCTTCCATACAATACTCAAATTGTGACATTCCAATTCTAGACTAGTAGCTGTTATTATAAGCAAACTCTACTAGAAAAACATGTTTATCCCAACTGCCAGAGAAATCAAGTACATAGGCTCAAAACATATCTTCCAATGTTTGGATCATTCTCTCAGACTGACCATCAGTTTGAGGATAGAATGTTGTACTAAATCTTAACTTAGTCTCCAAAGATTCCTGTTGTTTCGGCCAAAATCGAGAAATGAATCTTGGATCTCTATCTGAAATAATAGATACTGGTACTCCATGCAATCTCACAATCTCATCGATATATATTTTGGCTTAACTTCTCCAATGAATATGTGGTACGAATAGGCAAGAAATAAGAAGACTTAGTAAGCCTATCCAGAATTACCCATATAGCATCATGTCCGGCCTAAGATCTTAGCAATCTAGTAACAAAGTCCATCGTTATGTGCTCCCACTTCTACTCAGGAATTGGTAGGTTTGAGAACTCTAGCTGGCCTTTGATGTTGAGTCTTCACTTGCTAACATACTAAATATTTTGCTATATATTCAGCTATATCCCTCTTCATTCAAGGCCACCAGTAACTTTCTCAAATGGTATGATACATTTTTGTACTTTTTGGATGTATAGCATAAGCCGAATCATGAGCTTTCTCTAATATAGCCTTTCGTAGATCACTATCTTTCAGAATACAAATTCTATCTTTAAATACTATTATGTCATTATCTTTTACCTTGAACTCAATTTCTTCCTTCATTTGAATCCTTTCAAACTCTAATTTCAATTCCTCATCATATGCTTGTAGTTCTTGAATTCTATCTGTCAAGGTTGGCCTTACTTCAAATTTCGCCATAAGAGTACCATGTCTATCACTAGCTAGACTTACTCCAAAGGACCGAATGCTAATAAGATAGGGGTGATAACTATTTCTAATACTTGTCACATTAGTTGATGATTTCCTACTCAAAGCATCTGTCACCACATTGGACTTGCCTGGATGGTAATCAAGAATAAGATCATAATCCTTAATAAATTCCAACCATCTTCATTGTCTTAGATTTAACTCCTTCTGAGTCAGCAAGTACTTCAAACTTTTATGATCAATATAGATTTGACATGTCTCGCCATACAAGTAATGTCTCCATATTTTTAAAATAAATAACACTGCAGCTAACTCCAAATCATGAGTTGGATAATTTACTTCTTGCTTCTTTAATAGCCTAGAGGCATAGGCTATCAATTTGCCTCCTTGCATCAACACATACCCTAACCTTTTTTTGTTAGCATCACTATACATAACAAATCTGTCACCGCTTGTATGGAGTGAGAGAATGGGAGCAGAATTTAATTTCTTCTTCAGCTCATGAAAACTCACCTCATACTTTTCATTCCATTTAAATTTGACACCTTTTTGGGTTAACTTCAACAATGGAGCTGTTATCAATGAGAACCTCTCGACAAATCTCCGATAGTACCTCGCTAACCTTAGGAAACTTCGAACTTTAATGACATTTCTAAGTTACTCCCACTTAAGAATTGCTTCTATCTTTTTGAGATCTATAAAAATTCATTCACCGAATACAATGTAACCAAGAAAACCAACCTCTCTCAACCAGAACTCACATTTAGAGAGCTTTGCATATAACTGTCTCTCCCGAAATATCTGAAGTACAACCCGAATATGCTTGGCATGCTCTTCATCACTTAAAATATACCAGAATTTATCTATGAAAATAATCACAAACGTATCTAAATATTGGTGGAAGACGTAGTTCATAAGATCCATAAAAGTGACTAAGGCATTAGTTAGGTCAAAAGGTACCACTAAGAACTTAGAATGACCATGCCTAGTCTGAAAAGCAGTCTTATGGATGTCACTCTCCTTAATTTTAAATTGATGATACCCCGATCGAAAATCAATTTTTGAAAATACACATGCTCCTTGTAACTAATCGAAAAGATTATCAATTCTAGGGAAAGGATATTTGTTCTTAACTGTCATCCGATTCAACTGTCTATTATCAACATAAGGTCTCAATGTACCATCCTTCTTTTTGACAAACAAAACTAGTGCTCCCCACGATCAGAAACTTGGCCTAGTAAATCTCTTATCAAGCAATTATTGCAACTGCATCTTAAGTTCCTTTAACTTCGTTGGAGCCATCCTATAAGGAGGGATCGAGATTGGTACTATTCCCGGGAATAAATCAATAACAAAATCAAACTCTCGATTTGGGGTAATCTTGGTAATTTCTCAGGAAAAACATTCAAAAACTTTTTGACCACCAAAATATCTTCTAAGTTTGGACCCTCTTTCATTGTATCAATCATATGAGCTAAATAAGCTTGGTATCCCTTCTTAATCATCTTTTGAGCTTTCAAAGCCGAGACCACACAAGTTGGTAATACTTGGCGTTCCCCAATAAACACCTCACTTGGGGCACCTAAAATCTCAACTTTTTTTTTTATAAAGTAGTCTACTATGGCTCTATACCGAGATAACCAATCCATTCCTAGTATGACATCAAAATCATGTATTTCAATGGGAATCGAGTCTGTCACCAATACTATTTCTCTAACCTTAACTTCACAACCTTTATATACTGAACTTCTCACTAACTACCCACCCAAAGGAGTCTATACAAACAATTCATTTTCAAGTAAAGACAATTCTCTATCGGCATGTCGAGAAAATTTAGCACTAACAAAGAATCTATTAGCACTGGTATCAATCAATACTTATGCATTTTGATCAAAGAGAGTCATCAAACCTATTCATAGAAAATTTCACCAAAGTTAGATTCTCAACCATAATATGGTTAGACTTACATTCATAACTTTAATCCTAAATACTTTTCTTTTAGACATTCTAAAACTATGTTCATAAACGTTTCTAGCACTATTGCTCTCTCCTCTTTCCATATCACTTGATATCGTTTACTTTCCTATCTAACATTAAGACTCTCTATTTACACTACTAGACTCCATTCCCCGCTTAAACCTAATGCAATATAATAATTCATCAATTTCCCTTCATGTCATCTCAGAGATGCAAAACGTATGAATATTATCATGCAAAATATTGGGTATAATCACTAAAGAAGTTTAAATCCTATACATATATCAATTATTCATATGCATAATTATCATATTTCATCATATCATAAGATTTCTATGTATACCTTCCAACAATATCAACTATAAAAATTTAATCTTTAAACTCATTATCTGTGATAACATCGGGATTAGTCTAAGTATCCTCATTAGTCATTACATATATTCTAGTTTGTGAACGAGTTTAAGGATGGAAAGGATTTTGGATTACTATATTGCTCCCTATCCCGGTCTTGGGAATAGTAATGGAAGAAGGAGTAGAAACATTTTCATGATTTTTTCTAGGAATACCCGCCTTGGCTTGCAATGTTTGACTCCCTTATTTTTCACCACGAAGCTCAAGACAATTTCTTTTAAAATGGTTAGTTTTCCCATAATGAAAACATCTTTGAGACTCAGAACAAGCCCCAATATGGACCTTCCTACAATTTCGACATTGATCATAATTTCCTTGGAAAAGTATTGCACCAGAAGTGGCATTGGCAGGAAAAGCACCCACCTTTGGGTAGAATTGGCCCGTCGATGAAGCAACTGAGCCAGTAACTAAGGCATTGCCCTGAGAAATAAAACTACGACTTCTTTTGATTGATTGGCCAACTCCCAAACTTCCTTTTCTTCCCAAATGTTTCTCTGATTCGACCCCTCTTTTGAACCATTTTCTCAGCCCTCAAAGCCATCTGTAGCACATCCTTGAAAGCATGCACATCGATGACTGTCATTTTCTCTCGAATGTTGAGATTCAACCCCTCCTCAAACTTAGAACAAAGATACTCCTCGGTAGCCACCATTTCCGGCACATACATGGAGAGTTCTCTCAGCTCTGTCTCATATTCAGTTACAGACTTATTCTCTTGTCGAAGATGAAGGAACTCCTTCTGCTTTTGATCTCTATAGAAGTGGGTGTAATATTTTTCATCAAATTATCTTAGAAATTCACTCCAAGTTATGGAAATAGAAAAATGCTTCTTTAAGTTCTCCCACCATATTCTTGCTTCTTTATCAAGCAACTAACAATCACTTTCAGCTTATCTTTATCATCCAAACCCATATCCTGTGCGGTTTTTGAGACTCGATTTATCCAATCCTTAGCTACCTAGCATCGCTTACCCAAGTAAAGGTTTCACAACCTAACTACCTAGCTTTCTTGATCAATTTGGATAAAGTAATGGTGGAATAAGTTGAGAATGCAATAACCAGCATAGAAGGTATGGTCGTTGCCGAAGGTATGGTAGGATTTGTAGGGTTTGATGATGGTGGAGGAGGTGCTTGAGTTTCAGGTTGATTTGATTGTTGAAATCTAGTTCCATATTTACTCTACCACTCCATACACTCTTGGAAGGCCGCCATGGGAGGAGGAAGAATCTCCGATGATTCAGAGGGTATCGGAGCATGAGAAGAAGAGGTAGCTTTACACTCAACAGTAATGGAAGTAACTCCCCTCATGCATCTCCTAGGTGCCATCAACTACAAAAGAAAATAAGATTTAATTCACAATAATAAATTAACCTATCAAACTTAACTAACCCTACACAAGACTTGTCTATCCTAAGATCCAAGGGAGACTTAAAACACTTCATTAAATCCATCAACCATGCTCTGATACCAATAAAATTATCATATCTCGATCCTCAAAACCAAACACACGACAACCATCATGTTGCCTCGAACTACATGTAACCTCGGACACGCACTCTGAGACCCCACAAGGCTAACCTGTTATCAACCTAGACTTTGTAGTCATACAATTTTCCATAATCATAAATCATCAACCATAAGATCTCCTTCAAAATGAAATAAGTAATATTCTCATAATTTATCTACAAAGTACTAATCAAAATAAAGATATACATATACAAAAGTATTAAAATTTATACAAATAATCCATAATACAATATAATGCAACTTCCATTGATTTTTCCCGTGGATCCATCGACAACTACCTAAGCTCAAAGTGAGACTATCTTGCATGAGTTGTATGACTCCAACCAAAATGGGTCTCAAGGATTCCCAAAAGAAACCTCTCTATCTGCACTTACTATCTATAAACCTGAAAATAGGAGAGAAAGAATGGGATGAGTACAAATGTATTCACAAAGTGAGAAATCTATGTACATGTTAATGAGTGAGAGTATGATCATGTTTTAAAATCATTAATAACAAATTTCATTTAATCATTACAAAATATATTTATAAGATCACAAAACATTCACAAGATATTAACAATCAATGTGTTCAAAGTAAAGTATTTCTCTTTACATCAAAAGGGTGGCATTTCGTTCAAAATTTTGGGACTACCAAAAACATATTTTCCAATCCAAGACCTTGGCCGGGGTCAAGGAATGGATCCACCAAGGTTTTTTTTATTCATTCATTTTTCTAAAATTGTCCCATCCTTGGTGTTGACTTGGACATTACCATTGGTGACTCATGACTGCCCAACCATAATCTTGGGTAAGTTAATAGCCTACATCACATTACCCTAATTCCACAATTTCACGCTCTACTCATACCCCTCTTCCTTCCATCAGTTATGAGTGAGCAATAAACCCCAGTAGTTGCATGAACAATCGATCACCGAAAATATTGTTTTTATTCATAAATAAATTCCAAAACCAACTTGCAACTCATTCACATTTTTGTCTCAATAAATCTCAACTAGCAAAACAAGATAAATTATGTATAAACATTACCAACATTATCATTTCAAAAAAATATAACACACTCATATTGGATTATAAAACCACATTTCAAAGTGAGATTTTGCAAAACACATGAAACATTTTTCATTAACAAAATATAAAAGTCCTACTCACAATTTGGGGAGGGTATGCATTCCCACTAATCTTGGTTCTCAAGTCTATCCTTATTTAAAAAATTTTTGCCTAGTTGATTGTGTAGATCAAAATTTAGAATTGAGATTAAACATTTATTCAATACTATTATGAAACTAAATACTCATATGCAAAAGGGAAAATATATCTCTTTGTCTAATACTTTCACTAACCATATTTAAATTTCATTTCTATATTTTCATGTTTTTAAAAAATAATTGTACTTTAAACTAATATTTTTGAATTGGCAAATTTCTATTTTTCACTTAAAAACTAGACATAAAATCACAATTTTTATGTCTATAGCTTAGATCTATTCTAATTACATAAAAATATATGAATCTATCTTATATTACCTTAATTGCATAATTTCCAATCTACACAATCATGGGAAAATGGCTGTAACTTTCACTACGCACATCCAAATCATATGATTTTTACCTCTAATTAAAGATAAGATATAGATTTAAAAATTTTATATTCAAAACTTAACTAATTCAACCTAGAAGGCATCTCAAAATCGAACAAAAGTTTTAGCCAAAACAAGATAGAAACAGGGGATTATTCTACAGAATATCTCACTTTAAAAAATCACTAAAAATCCTATTTTTATCAAATTTCAACGAATCATATCTTCTTTTTAAATGTGGAAGTCTAGTTTCATATGCAAAACCTTACATGAATTGCTTTTCTGCAAAGAAAGCTATAGATAAAATATTACATTATGTTCAGAATGTTCTGTTTGCGAAAACTTAAAAAATTCTATTTTTGTTCTAATTCATCCATATACTCCTATGTTTAAATTATCAAACATGTTGTTCATTATGATTTCTATGATAAGCATTAACTCAAAAATCATGACTTTAAAGTTTACCTTGGATTTGGTTCAAAAATTTTTCAAGAAATCAACTAACAACTCCAAATACTAAACTCCTCTCTCTCTCTCTCTCTCCTTTTTCACTTTTTCCTTCTTCTCTTGGGTAAGCACACAAGGACACACACAAAAGTGTGTTCAAGAATGTTCAAGAACCTAATAAAAGATAGAATAAAGTTTAGATTTCAATATTGGAATTTAAAAATTAGATTTTACTATTATTGTACGCAAAGCCCAACTTCTATATATATATATATTACTAAATTCCATGATTCAAATTTACACCAAAATTCATTCTATAGGTTAGAAATTATTCATGCAATTAAATAGAAAATTTTGAGTTTTACATTATATTTCTCTCTCTTTTCAGGTGTTGTGTGAGCAAAGTAAAGAGTTCAGGGTAATAGTTTTTGAGCAAGAGATTTTAAATTCTATATTTTTTATTTTAAACCCTCTTTTTGTATTTTCTTCCTTTTGGTACATGGTTGTACTATGTATTAGGAGGAAAATACCGTGTGTTGCACGGTGCGAAGTTAAAGGTTGGCTATAAAAGATCAGGAGATGTGCCCAATGTTGGAGTTGTAATTGTATATGTTTAAATAAAGTAAGTGGACCACTGAAACTCAAATCGAAATGCAAAGAAAAATTAAGGATCATAAATATAATAAGTAGAATTATTTTTGGATTCATTGTTCATCATTCAGTATTAGTTTTTAGTGGTCCAATTAAACTATCAAAATAGTATTGGCCCTATGTGTTTTTGTTGTGGTTTTGGTAGACAGAAGCTCAGCTTTTGATGGACTAAACGAGGACTTTCATCAACCTAGGAAGGGCTTTGGTTGACGAAAGAAGCGCTTTGGTCGACCAAGTTTTTGCTTTGGTCAACGAAACACGCTTGTATCGTCAAAAGGTCTTTGGTTACGGGTAAAACAAAGAGTAGGGTCGGTCCAATAATGTTCTGTAGGCAATCTTTTCTTCATTAGAATTTATATTTTTTTGGGTTTTTGTATGTTGCATGGGTATTAAAAAACGTGAAATGGTTTTAGTTTAACTAGATATTATGTGTCCATTAAGGAAAGCATGATAAATTAAATAATGTTTTTCTATTATTCAATCCCAAATTTTAAATACGTATAAATAGTCTTATAATCGCATCAAAATTAATAGAAAATTGAGATCTTAACTAAATCATCAAATAAATTAAAATTTATCATAATTTAGATAGATTATAATGTAGATGTTTATCTATATATAAATATTATAACATGTTGTAGGGTCCTACTCTAAATTTATGAGATTTTTATACTATTAAATTTTATTGACTTTTGTTGAACAAGTAACCTTCAAAATCAAAATTTACATAGTAGGAAATTTCGGAGGAGAGTGGATATAGAATGCTGTAAATGCTCGTTGCAGGTGGTCTGAATTGTGTCATCCAATGATTGTTGATATCTCTTGATATCTCTTGATATCTCTTGAAAGTGAAGGCACTAACAATCACTGTTGATGATTGTTGATGTCATGGTAATAATCTAACATGCATTGTATCATAGCACTAATTCACTTCTTTGTCGATAAAAAGTTTTGCAACTTTTATAATATAAAAATATTTTTAAAATATTTTTTAATACTTAATGAATGCTTTTGTCATATTATAAAAAAATTATCATATTATAATATTACAATATTATAGTATTTTTAGATCATCATTTTTCTGCCTGTTCTTAGATAGACGACCTATAGCCTATACCTAATAAAAGCATAAGTTTAAATAAAATATCAAAAATTAAATCAATACTAGCAATCACAATGAATTAGAGTTAAAGGTTTTCCTAAATTACAAATATTTAGAAAAAACTAGTTTCTTGGACGAAAGAAACACAACAGCCTTGACAAGAACTATAAGTAACTTAATCCTAAATTCTAAGGTCTCAAGGTCTTGATAAAACTTGATTACAAGTGTCTGTTCTGCAGTTCGGTTATCGAAAAACTTTTTGGCAGTTCGGTTATAAGTGCATGTTGGCTGTTCGATTACTAAGTGATTGTTTGATTATCGAACACCTATTCCTCTTCAATTACCGAGTGTCTATTCTGTTGTTCGGTTATGAAGACCTGTTCAGTCCTATTTGCTAACAAAATGTTGCATGTTTCCTATTTTCCAACCTATTGTAGTTCCAACAGAAACATGTTGCCTTACAAGTAAGACCTTTTTCAAGAAGGTGAAAAATCATACTTCAGTTCTTGAAGATATAAATTATAAAAGAAGGAAAAAGATCTCCGGTTCACATAGCATCCAAGAAGGATGACTAATATATGGTTCTACACATCACTCTACAATTAAGCAACCTATAAATATCTCATATAAAATTTGGTTCATATATAAATAGTTACTTAATTACTTTATCCTCACCAAGATCATTGGTTAAGCAATTTATTATAATCGAGTGGAATGTATGAAGGCGCTCCTTTGCCTTTAAAGATTCAATAAATTCATCATTGTATATGTCTAAGCTTTCAGCGACACTAGCCCCATTTTTTTTATAAAAAAAGAAAGTTAATATTGAATACATAAATGAACCTCACTATCAAAGTGAAGTAATAAATTGCGTCAATTCCAGCCAAAGTGAAGTAGTTGTGTGAATCACAGTTCGGTTACCAAATGGTTGTTTGGTTATCGGTAGTTCGGGAAACACCAGCCCCTTTTCAGCAATTCGGTTATGGGTGCATGTTCTGTTGTTCGGTTACCAAGTGGTTGTTCAGTTATTGAGTAATTGTTCGGTTGTTCGGCTATCGAGTGCCTATTCAGCTGTTTAGTTACGAGAGTTTATTCGGTTGTTCAGTTATCAAGTGTTTGTTAGTTCGACTACGTATTATCATTGGTTTTTGTAAGCTTTTTTTTATAATTGAGTTCTTGTAGTTACGCAAAACTACATATTATGTCCCATCCTGCTTTTTTGATAATGGAGAAACTATAAAGCACATTATTATGTTGATGATTATACTTCAAAACAAAATACTTCCGGCTCTTCCTAAGTGCGTTCGTTCAATTCCAACTTCAATAGATTCTATACTAGTTCTGTGAATCACAGTTGGAGGATCTTTTATTAAGCAATTCAAGGTAGTGTATTCGAAGATAAATGGAAAAACTTCCAAATAAATGAAAAATAAATACTCACAATCATAATTAAAGAAATAGTCACCAAATGCTAAAAACTAAATTGAGCAAATAAATTGTCATAGAGAAACCAAATTCCACTGAGTACCTAGCCCCTTTTCGGTAATTTGATTACGAATGTCTGTTCTGTTGTTCGGTTATCAAGTGATTGTTTGATTATTGAGTACCTGTTCAGCTGTTCAGTTACCGAGTACTTATTCGGTTGTTCAATTACCGAGTACTTGTTAGTTCGACTACGTATTATCATCAATTTTTGTAAACTCTTTCTAAGAATCGAGGAGTTTTTGTAGTCATGCAGAACTACATATTATTACTGGTGTCACGTCTTGCTTTTTTGACAATCGAAGTTGTAAAGCACATCATTATACTGATTATGCTAGAGATTATGTTTTAGAACAAAATGCTTTTGATTTTTCCTAACGCACGTTAATTCAATTTTAATTTTAATAGATTTTGCAAATGAAAAAACTTTCCAAATAGATGAAAAGCAAATACTCGCAATCAAAATTGAAGAAACAATCACCAAATGCTAAAAACTCAACCGAGCAAATAAATTGTCATAGAAAAACCAATTCCACCGAGCACCCGGTGTCTTTTTGATAATTTGGTTACGAGTGTCTATTCTGCTATTCAGTTACCACATAGCTGCTCGGTTATCGAGTAGATGTTTAGTTGTTCGGTTACCGAGTGCTTATTAGTTCGACTATGTATTATTGTCGGATTTGGTAAGCTCTTTCTGATAATCGAGGAGTTCTTGTTGTCATGTAGAACTATATATTATTATTGGTGTCGTATCCTGCTTTTTTGATAATTGAGGAGTTGTAAAGTACATCATTATGCTAAAAATTATGTTTCAAAACAAAATGCTTCTAGTTCTTCCTATTGTGCGTTCGTTCAATTAAAACTTCAATAGATTCTGTACTAGTTTTGTGAATCACAGTTAGAGGATCTTTTATTAAGAAATTCAAATGTACTGTATTAGATGGTAAATGGAAAAACTTTCCAAATAAATGAAAAACAAATACTCATAATTAAAATTGAAGAAACAGTCATCAAATACTAAAAACTTAACGGAGCAAATAAATTGTCATATAGAAAATAAATTTCATCGAACACCAAACACTCCAATAAACGAGAGCCACAGAGCACCAAACACTTCAGTAGATGAGAATTTTAGAAGCTGAAGACTTAAAAATTCGGAGTCTATCAATTTGGATTTCAAAAAATTACCATACAGTTCAAAGAACAAAATCTACATTCATATTTAAATTAATTATCCACATATATTTTACAAAATATAGAAATTTTAAATGGTGCTTTAGTCTCAACATCAAAACCGGAGTTTCTCTATGTCATACACTTAGAAGCAAAAAGGAAAACACAAGTTTTTATAGCAGAGAAAGACTTCCATATACTACGATCATCATCAGTCATACCACTCTCTTCAACAGAAACTAAAAAAAAAAAAACTTATTGGAATCAGTAATAAACATGAAGAGTAGCAAAACAAATGTGAAACAAAGCTAATCTTCATAACACAAACCTTCAAAATGGAGGAATCCCCTCCATACACCATGATCATCCTTAGGCACACTACTCTTTTTAATCGAAATCGAAAAAAATATTTTTGAAATTAGTAATAAATACGGAGAGTAGCAAAACAAATTTCAAGCAAAACAAATGTTTAAGAGAGAGACAGAGAGCACAATCTGTTTAATGAATACCTTCCTATGTCCATTTGCCCTCGCTTATATATATATATACATATATATAGAGAGAGAGATAGGGAGCATACAGGAATAGCTTACATACACCATGATCATCGAGATGATGACACAACACTCTCTTCAACTAATTTGGACAACACACTAGAATTGTTTGTCCATTTACATGCTTAGAGAGAGATATAAATCTTTGATCTTATGGTCTTTTTAATAAAAAAAAAAAGAGAGAAAGATCATCTCACTTCAACCCACATCAGAAAAAAAAAAAGATACATCACATATCCAACTCAATAAGGACAAATCATTTCCCGCCAACTGGAGGATGACAAAATTTGAGGTGGTAGGGAGTAGTTTACGCTTATATCTATATAGTTAATAAATATGTTTATGCTCTGCGTATTGCATTCTATTGTTGTAGGGCTATGACTCATGCTTATAGTGATATGAGGTGTCCTCATCTGTCATAGTGGTTTAGTAATACCATGCTTAGGATACCAAACTCATTTAAATTGAGTGGTTGGATACTCTATTCTCTTAATCAGAAGTATCGAGTTCGAGCCTTGAGATTAGAGAAAAAGAATTTGAGAGAGACAGTCTTTTAATAAGTTTTATAATATTTAAACCGTATTAGTCAAATAAAATACAGATACTGATTGGTTCGTTACAAAAAAAAATGCCACACTTAGGATGCTGTTGTTGTGGGGGCTTAGTGATCTCTAAATGTTTTAATTAGAAGTATTTATATGTTATTAGGTTAACAATATCATGTTCTCTTGCAGGTAGCATAGGAGGGCCATTAGTTTTCAACATGATGTAATCTCTAGGGAAGTGCTTTTATAAATTTTCGGTTTGCCACATTTTCTGGGTCGATCATATCAAATTTTTGGACAAATTTAAAGTAAAGAAAAGTTTCAAAATTTTACATTTTTGAGTTTCGAGTTTTTATACACATAGAAGGCCAATTCAAAAAAGCTTTCCGGTGTTGCTTATTTTGTTAAGTTATGTTTTACATCCGCATTGATTATGTTGTCTTTTTTGCTAGAGAATGTGATACTCGAATAATTGATTGTCACAAAAATAAAGTTATAGAAAGATATAAAAGAAATTAATTTGATACGTGATTTAAATGACAACCCAATAATAAATTTAAAAAATATTTTTTATGTTACTTTAGAAAATTTCTCTTGAAAATAAAATATAATTAATTTTTTTAAAAAAACATGGGAGTCAAAACATGGAAATTTCTTTTCTTTAAAAAAAATTCATATTAGTAGCGTAAAATTCAATATTGCAAAAGAAAAAAAAAATCGAATTTAAGTAAAATTATATAAATATCCAAAAAATGAGAAATAGGAACATGTAAATGCACAAGCACAAGGGGGGTGTCTACGCGGCCCAGATAGTTGTGCTGCGAAAAGTCAGGAGACCGCCGAACGATACAACGAGAGCCAGCCAGCCAGCAAGCAACTCTCTCTCTCAACGGTTTGTTCATGGTACCACATAGAAACCAAGCATTCAATTTCACCATTTCCTTCCCCTAATTCAATTCTCTCTCTCCACGCTCCCTTTTTTAGTCGTCTCTTTCTGGAGGTCAGATTCGATTCCTTCTTTGAGCTCTTCTGTTTCCAACATTGTGTGATTAGTGAAATTTTAGGGTTGTTTAGAGGAGGGGTATCAATGGCGTTTAACATGTTTGTCCTTCAATTCGTCGATAAATTAACTTTATGTGGATGATCCTTTTTCTTTTCTTTTATTGTTTTTGACTGTAATGATTCATTCTGCGGTTTGATTCTTTCTTTTTCTTTTTCTTTTCAACACAAATATGGTTTTTGGTGGACCAGTATGTGGATTGTATAAGATGTGTTTCTTGGTTTTGTATTGATTGGGGATTGCATGAATTTGTGTTTCTTTGAGGTTTTTCACCTCAAATTTCTTTGTTGTTCAATTTTATGTTGCCATTTATATTTATGAACATAGCATTTGTTGTTTGATGGCTAATTTTGATCCTTGAAAATCTTTTTGGGAACTTCTCGTGCGGATTTTGAATGTGTTGTTCAGGTTTGAGATTCTATGATGTCTCTGTGATAGATGCCCAAGATTTGGATGGCTGTTGGGTTGATTCCCAATATTTATTTATTATTTTTTTTTTTGAATCATTGGTATGAACTTTCAGCTCCAAAAACAGTGTTTTTATTGATTTTCAGAGATATCGTTGGGCTGGCCGGTATAGGGGTTGGGGATAATTAAGTTATGGTTGTGTATTATGCCGTGTATTTGTTACACAAACATGTCAATATAGCTTTCCTCTGGTTTCAAGATCTGTATTTATATTGTGGGTGAGAAGTCAACACGTGGTATCCATTTTCAGGTGAGAAGTTTCCACTTGAAGCATTGCACAATCAAAAGATTTTCATCTTGTTGAAGATTGGGCTATGGGTGCTGAATATTGTAACGAAAGCAACAAAATAGATTGTCTCCCAGGAGAAGCTAAGAAGGTTCTTCAGTCATTGGCTTCTAATTGGGATGATATAGTTGATGCTAAGGATTTACAGGTTGTCCGACTCAAGGGTGCTATGACAAATGAGGTCTATCAAATTAAATGGCCCACAAAATCTGGAAAGCTTTCAAGAAAGGTTCTGGTTAGGATTTATGGCGAGGGGGTAGACATCTTTTTTGACAGAGAAAATGAGATACGGACATTTGAATTCCTTTCTAAGGAAGGGCAGGGTCCGCATCTGCTAGGCCGGTTCTCTAATGGAAGGGTTGAGGAATTCATTCATGCACGGGTATAATTATGTTGCTGACACATTTTATCTCTGCATATTTATTTTCAGGAATTCATGTGATAAGTAACTATCACATATCTGCTCTTGGTTTATTGACCTTTTGTTTTCCTTCCAGCTATTGTTTGACCTCTATTTCTTATTAATCTGGAAGTATTCTTGATTCTTTGATAGGACTCTTCAAGAATTGATATTAGTCATTTTCCTTCTGTCAAATTTCATCGTATTTTCCAGCATATGTAAGACAACAATATTATAGGAACTTAAAACCACATTTTGTTAACATGTCTTGATTAATTTCTTTTAGGAACTAGACCAAGTCTTTCCAGGGTTTAAATATGGTAGAGATCCACATGTTGAATGAGGTCAGTGTCTGCATGATATGGTTTTCTTGTTTGATAGTTTAAGATGGGTATCTCCTTATTTAGTGCGTGTAGCTTATGGTTGGATAATTAAAGGGCCAAGTAAACTAAGTGTACCTACGATTAAATAGTTTCTGTTGGAATTATATCGGTGAAGTTGCTGCTTGATTATCATGTTTGCTCCAAAAACTAAGATTGTGTCTCTCTGGCACTTCCCCCCCTTTCTTTTCCCTATTTCTTTCTCGTCTTCCATGAAAGTGGTAATTTGGTGTTTGTCATGCACTGTTATGCTGAGAGTGAAGAAGAGTCATTGATGCCTCCCGTATTAGTAGTGAATGTGACTAAATTTATGTAATTAAGTCTTTGCAACTTTAAAACAAAAATATTCTTATTGAGTTTGTTGACCTTTATCTTTGGACAGGATTTTAATCTGGCATATTTTTCAGGTAAACTGTAATTTACAGCTAGCTCATCAATGCTTGAAACAAATAGCATAGAAATGACATCTAATGTCTATGTCAAGACATAAGTATAGAGAAATATGATGGCTATTCAATCTATAACCTTTAAGGGTAATAATAGGAATGCAGTTTGTTATGAGTTAGCAATTTCTGTAAAGAGTAATGTCACCCTCTGTCATTATTCTCCCAAACTTTGTTTAGTTTCTATTTTTGTGATGCAACCATTAGGCTTACAGAGAACAATGATTGCGATCAATAGAAGTACAAAAAGTTGTCATAATCTTGTGTGGTGGTGGTGGTTGGTAGAGAAGTATGGGGTTGGTTTGCAAGCTCATCTTAATAGTGGATCAGTTTTTACCCCTGTACAAAAAATATAAGTTTGTGATTCCCTTCTTGAAACAAATTAAAATGTTTCTTTGTTATTTGTCTAATTTCAGACTCTATCAGCTGCTGACCTTCGTGACCCAGATATATCTGCTCTTATAGCAGCAAAATTGAAGGAATTTCATGATCTTGACATGCCTGGTCCAAAGAATACTGGCCTCTGGAGTAGACTACAGTAAGATTCCTTGTGCATTCTGACCCATATGTCCATATATCCAATCAAGTGAGCCGAAGTGGAACAATCTTATTGTTAGTTGTATCATAAATTGTTATTGTTTGTGTACCTGTGTGCATGTATGTATCATTCTTATCATTTATTGTTTATGTTGTAATTTATTCTGGCTTCTTTGCTGATGCTACAGAATCTGGCTAAATGCTGCCATTCGTTTGTCTTCTGATGATGATCATGAGGAGTTTCGGTTTGGTAAACTAAAAGAGGAAATTATTCAATTGGAGAAACATCTTTCTAAGGATCATCAGATCATAAGATTTTGCCACAATGATCTACAGTATGGCAACATAATGATTGATGAAGAAACTAGATCAATAACCCTAATTGTAAGTATTAATTTATAGGATTTTCTTTTTTCAAATCGGATTACTTGTAGTCAGATTTTCTGAAGCTGTGCCATGCTATTGCCCTGATATGTGTAAGTAAGATGTTGACTATCAATTCATCTTCTTAGGGCATGCAACACTTGTAGTTAGGAAAAGCGAACATCTTGGTACTTTATTGAGTGGCCAAGATTGTTGCGAACAGTTTAATTCAGACAAAATTATATAAGTAACAAAAATATTGGACTTTTTTATGGTTCACCTCTACTAGGCTTTTATGTCATGGTAATAACAATCAGCACTATTAAAAAAAACTCTAGTTTTATATTTGAATTTGTCCATGTATCATCTTCCAACCCCCCCCCCCAAAAAAATCCCAATTTGATAGTATAGGCCTTAAAACTTGTCCAATGTTGATAGTTTCCTATTTGTTCTAATTTAAATTAAACGTGTTTGAATTATGAAATATTACATAAAATGCTTACAAATATATATATATATATTTTCCTCTACATTGGTCAATTCACTAATTTTCCCTTTGTTTGGGTGAACAATTTATGGATGCAAAGCATGTGCAGTGGTAACCGGTAAGAATTGAAGATATGAACTTTCTCACTTAATAATTTTCTTTGACATGAGAAGAGCTATGAACTCTTGCAATGTATATAGTGAGAGAGAGAGAGAGAGAGAGAGAGAGAGCCATTGTGGAACATTGCAATTTGGCTGGAACATTCCAGCTGTATAATTAATTTATTTTGTAATGTCTTATTTGCAACTGTATAAACAAGCCATTGGTCTCTCTGGTCTCTCATATATATGCACTTGGTTCAACTATTTTGCACTTTTGGCAATAATTATCCTTGTGTTTCTACCTTGTCCACCAGGACTATGAGTATACAAGTTACAATCCTATTGCATATGATATAGCAAATCACTTCTGCGAGATGGCAGCTGACTACCACACAGATACCCCTCACAGTTTAGATTATTCAAAGTACCCGGGTGCGTGACTTTTGCTGTTCCCCTGTGAGCTTATGTCTTCTATATCTCCAGTTGAGAATTTGTTGTAAGCAATTTCAATTGTTGAATCTGACCCTCGATTTCATGCCATGACCACAGGTTTGGAGGAGCGCCAACGCTTCCTTTCTGTTTATTTGAGTCACTCAGGTCTTGATAACCTTACTCTCCATTTCTTTTGTGGTTGCATGTTCTTGGAAGAATGCTTCTAGTCGATTGAGCTATTAAATTCTTCTTAAGCATTTTCAGTACTGTGTATCCAGGGATACAATCTGATGCCTCACTTGGAAAAAGAAAATTCTGTTGTTAGAGAGGCACCATTTAGTTGCTTCGTTAAATAACTGTTTATGTAAAAGTTAGAAGTTAAATTACAGAAGACTATGATTAATAGAGCCAATGCCTCTGAACTCTGCAACCCTGTCTTACTTTTCTCTATGCAAACACTTTTATATTATGTGCAAATTAGTGCTTGTAAAGATTATCTGAAAGTATATCTTCCAAAATGATTTCTACTTGCTTTTCCAGTTTATTTGCATAGAAAAGAAAAGGATGCATCCAGATGGAGTACTATATGATTTTAGTATTGAATTAATAGAAGTGGAACATTGACGTGACTCTTTTATGATTCTCTAAAATCAGTTTTGATTTTTGCAGGCCATAAACCCACTGACTTGGAAATGGAGGAGCTAACTCAAGATGTTGAGAGATACACTCTTGCAAGCCATCTTCTTTGGGGTCTGTGGGGGATAATTTCGGTATGTTGTGGTCTTGCAAATTAAGTTTGCTCGGTAAAACCATACAAGTTTTACTTTTTAATAATGTAGAATCGGGACTTTGAAACCATTTTCATGAAAATAAAATCATCTGCTGATATAAGACCATTTGAAACGGAGAGAACTGTTTTCAGTTTTCTTGATGGTTGGATATCTAATAATGTGCTGTAGATAAGTGTCACTACTTAAATGATCCATTTTAAAGACCTAGTATGCATCACTGAACAAAGCCCAAAGTGTAGCCAAGTGCACTTGCCTCCTACAAATTAGTGCATTGCTGAAGGACCCTCCCAGGGATCCTACTAGGATACTTGGTCAAATTAAAGGCAAGAAAGGAATGAAAAATTGCTAAAATGAGAAAAATCCTGTATCAATACAGTTCATTTTACTGGTTAGGCTACCCTAGGTGGCATAAACACTCCACCCATGAGATTATCCATCTTAAATTTGCATCATTGATAACTATATTTGCTAAAACTTTGCAAATGTGTTCTATAGAGGAATTAAACTTATGAGTCATCCATGAAAGTATAGGAGAGAGTAATAGAGTATAGATTGAGATTGAAAATAAATGTATTTCAAAATCAATTTGGATTTATGTTAGGAAAATTCATTATGGAAGCAATCCACTTGTTAAGACATTTGATAAAGACATATAGAGTACAGAAAAGAGACCAACATATAGTATTCATTGATTTAGAAAAAACGTATGATAGGGTTCCTAGAGACTTATTGTGGTAGGCACCGATGGAGAAAAGGATATTCTTGAGATACATTAATCTCATTAGAGATATGTACGAGGGAGATGTAACTGGCGTAAGAACTTGCGGTGGCTTGAGCGATAATTTCTCCATTAACATTGGACTCCATCAAGATTCGGCATTAAGTTCCATTTTTTTTGTAATAGTAATAGACGAAATTACAAAAAAATATCCAAAATGAAACAAAATGGTGTATGCTTTTCGCAGATGATATAGTACTAGTTGATGAAACTAGAGAGAATGTTAGTGTTAAACTAGAGTTATGGAGATTCATACTGGAATCCAGAGGATTTAGATTGAATAGATCGAAAACTGAATATATGAGAAGTAGGTTTAGTAACAGTTATCGGAATGATGAAGAAACGATTAGATTATATAGAAAAGATGTATAAAAAAGTAAACGATTTAGATATTTAGCTTCTATCATGCAAAATGATGACAATATAAATGGAAATGTGAATCAAAGGATTCAAGCGGGTTGAATGAAATGGAGAAAGGCATCCAGAGTTTTTTGCAATCGTACGATGCTAGTGCATTTGAAGGAAACGTTTTACAGAATCGCGTTTAGAGTTACATTATTGTATGGTATTGTGTGTTGGACTATTAAACAACAATAAAAACAAAAGATGGTTGTAGCAGAAATGAGGATTTTTAAGTGGATGTGTGGAAAAACTAGAAGAGATAGAATTAGAAATGAAGAGATTCGTAACAAGTTCGGAGTTAGTTCAATTGTGGAAAAAATGCAAGAGTGTCGGTTGAGGTAGTTCAGGCATGTACAAAGAAGACCCAAAGATGCATCGGTTAGGAGAATCGAGAACTTAAATATAGGAGATCTAATAAAATGTAGAGGTAAACCGCAAAAAACTTAGGATGTAAGTTATCCACAAAGATATGGCAACTAAGGGTTTAGAAGAGGAAATGGTTTTGGATAGAAATGAATGGTGTAGAAGAATCCGCACAAATTAAACTAATATATTTTTAGATATTTACCTATTGATTTATTCTTTTATTTTTCTTTTTCCTTTTCTTTTTAGTTTTATTTTATTTTTATTTCATTTTTATTTATATATATATTTTTTTATTTCATTTTTCATGTCTTTATCTTTTTCCAATTTGTTTCTCAAATGGCCGATCCAAATATTAGGATTAAGGCCCAGCTTTTTTTTTTTTTTTTTGTTAGTTTACAAATCTAAAACTGAAATTTGAGATGCATGGCAATCTAAAATTCTCAAACCATTTTATATTATTATTGATTTTAATAGAGGACATTTCCACTGCTCGCTGGCATGCTAATATACAAATCACTATGAGCATTGTAGATATGATTAATTCAGAATAGGATAAAATTTTGGGTATTATTAATTAGGTTTCATCCAGGCTGTTTCTTGCTGCTGACACAAAGGTGAAGATATTTTATAAGCCCTTAAGGTAGGGCCCATATTGGACTCTTAACATTGAATCATGGTTGTAAATTAAATGTTACAATTATGTTTTAGAGATATAACATCAGTTGAATTTCTTTTTGCCAGTGGCCCCATTGTATCATCATTATATAGTTATATATACAGTGGACAAAATGCTGTAGAGTAAGCTCTACAGTTTTTCTTATCTATTCCAACATAAAGTGGCTCTTCTTATATACACTTTATCTTGAAGCACTGAGTAAAAACTCTCAGCTTAATAAAGAATTAAAAATCAGATATTTTCAGAAGTGGGAAACAATCAACTAATAAAAGGAATTCAGAGCATAAATTTATAGTTCAGGTGGGGGCTCTTTGTCACTGTAGTCAATATATTTCTCTCTTATCCAACAATAATAAAGAATTAATGGTCAGATTGGCAACTTCCTTGGTGTTTAAGCTGCAATGTTTTTGTTTATGATTTGCCTTGGAGAGCTTCTCACAGCAATCTGGCAAAGGAAGTTGGCCTAGATGTGCATAAATTTCAGAAGACTGTTGCTTGGTGTTCAAACAGTAACATTAAATATCCACATGATTTTTACAGCTCACCCAAGAACCACTGGGCTTAATTTTGCTGATAAGCATGACTCTCGTTTCGACATTTGTTTGCCCAAACACTGTTTGAAATTTAGACATTCTTCTATTTTAAAAGTTGGTTTCAGCATCTTGGAATAATGTTGTGTTTGGCTTTGTGCTTTCTATCCAAATTATTGCGGAACATAGTAGGCAAATACGTTTGCAAACAGAAGTTTTGTCTTCATTTTTTTTTTTTGGGGTCATTTGAATAGCTAGTGTATTTTTCATTGCTACAGGATCATGTAAATGACATTGACTTTGATTACAAAGAGTATGCAAGGCAGAGGTTCCAAGAGTACTGGTCAAGGAAACCTGAGCTACTCGGTTCTATTGAGGCACAATGCAACAATCTCTCTTATGGTACTGCTGCTATTTGGATCTCGATTGGCCTTCCTTTCATGTTGCATTTTTAATTAGTAAGATTGGAACTTATGATTGTGTTTCCTGGAAAATGAGTTCATACTTTGATCCCTGCAAGTCAAATTTTGAAGTCAAATTGAAGAACATAGTTTACATGCAAACCTGCCTAAATAAGTGTGCAGAAATGTGCTTGCCTAAGCAGATGCTGCTTTCTCATTATTTAAAAGTTTTATCATACTAGGGGAATTTATCCTTGCTAATACCAAAAATTTAGTGCAGTTTAAACATAGTAGTGGTGCTATTACTTTTAATACTAAATACAGATATTGACCTAAAATAGGGTTGGGATACTTAATGGAAATGAATCTGATACCTTCTTTTAGCATGTGCTTATGTGTTTGTTTTGCTCGGAGGGAATAAGAGAAAAATGTGATCTTACCATGCCACAAAATATAAAAGGAATGCGGCTTATGGAAGCCATGCAGCTGTCACATTCCATGACAAATTTTTGCCTGCAGAGATTTTAACTAAATTAGCAATTTAATTATAGATAAACTTCAAAATTGAAGTACCCACTATGCTTGCTTTTCTCCTCTGATCTCATGCATTTTCTTTCTAATTGCTCTTTCTTTCTTTTCAACTACTCAAATATTCTTAACTATTTTCTATTTTCTATATTTTCTATGATCACACCTGGCAAAATTCAAGTTGATGATAAGTAGCACATTAGATATAGATACTCCAAAGCTTAGGGTCAACTCACAAGAAAGGATTTTGTACATGAGTCTGACATTAGACCCAAATAATATGCCAGATGCACATGCACATAAAACAAAATAAAAACAAAACAAAGATACTGCAGGTACCTGTCTCTTGGGCAAAAGATAATATTACATCATTTAATTACAATTTTTAATCACAATTTTAATGATTCGTTATGTGAACTCTATAGACTATATTTGTTAAAGAGAAGCTAATTTAAAGATGCTATGCTTGTGTAAGCATGCATATGGACCACGAACATATCATGTGCGAGTTTGGGTGGCAAGTTCCTCACACATGATGCATGAATATTTCTACTTATATATGGTGCTTGTATGTAGGACTCTTGCTAGGAATCTAGAAGATAACACTATCAGCATTGGGCACAATCTCAGACTGTTCATGTCAATGTTTGTACTTATATATTGTATCCTGTAGCATATGAGAAGTGCTGAAAACTAGTTCAGCTTCACAAATTTTATTTCCAGTGTGCAGCTCATGGCTTCCCCTGCATCCCTAGATAAGAATAGAGAATCATCTGGTCAAGTGTTAAAACCACTTGTACCTTAGATAAGGATGGAACAGTCCTTTGTGATAAAACTCTACACTTAACTATAAAATACAAATTCCACATCCTTTCTTAGGTGAAATTATGGGTTTTCCTTCTGTGGATGCAAGTGTTAAAATAATAAGTTGCATGCTGCAACCACCACACTTGTTCATGTTCAATTATGCTTGTCAAATTTGCATTGTTGAAAGTTATATGCACCTTTCTAAAGTTAATCTATTCATTCTTTCAACCTGGGTTTCGCAACCCGTGTGACTTTTCACTGCAGGGGGAGAAGATAAAGGAGGCAAGGTGTAAGTTGATGGTTCCTTTGATGTTAAAACACTAATACAAAGCAGGACACGGCTGTGGAAAGCTGAGGGGCAGGACAGTTGTGGTTGGTGCTGCAGAGCTTCGCTCGTATCACTTGATTGTGGTCTTTATAAGAGGGAATGGTGGATCAGAAATGAATGTTTGTGCGGTAGGGAAAGTAAACGAAATAAAATTGGATTTTCTCACTGTTTTCTTTGTATAATTGTGCTTTGTAGCCGTTTGTGATTGTAATATTCTATTTTGTAGCCCTTTATTAAAATTTTCTAAAATATTTATCAAACTTCACACTGTTTTTGAAAGTTTTGAAAGAAAGTTACAATTTAACGGATATTTTGCAAATTAGAAAAGAAAAGAAAATCCTATATTTTTACGGAAGAGGTCTAGCTCAGCATCTTTCTCATTATATGTTTATGTGGAGTGGGGATCCTTTTCTTTTTTTTTTTTTTTTTTGTGGTTGCTCCTTAGGTATTTGTTTGACCTCATCGACAAATACTTCCAACATTAGCTTCTCACTCAAATTAACATACAAAAACTTAAGTTATGCCTATGAGAACTTTAATAAAAAGAAAAAATAAGAGGCACATCTTGTGGACTCAATCAATCCTGTCTCCTGCTTTTATGGAAGTTGCAGTTTCATTTTTTGTTGGGTTGTTCTGCAAATCAATTTTTGGGACTCGGGGGGGAGGGGGGGAGACTTGAGTGAGGGACAAGGGAAATAGACAAATACTTGGATTTTGTTTTCCTTTTTAGGCTAAATGATGGGTTTGAAAATGTATTTTTTGACTGTTCTAGTGACCTTTTTTCTTAATTGATTTATCATTTAATCATTTAACAGAAGTATAACAGAGTTATGATAATTCCTCATAAAAGAATTTTAAATACAAATTGTTCATGAGAATTGTTTTTACATTTTGTTTTACCATCTTCATTTTTTTCTACAAGACAAAATTGCGTGGAGAGAGAGACCGAGCGTATTTCATGACCAGCAAAATTAAAAGAAAAAAAAAAGAAAATAAATTTTCAAATAAAGGACATTGAAAGTAATTAAGGAATTTTATTTTTATCTTTTCACACCAAAACAATACTAATTCAACTAAAATGTTTTTGAAATATAAAGAATAATATTTACTCTTTGATTTTTTTTTTTTTGGAAAAATTTTCACGAGCTGTATCATCCTTTGAAAGAGCAACATGGTTGTAAAATTCGGTATTAGAAAATTTTCATTTAATTTTTCCATGTAAAATATCGGGAGAAACCAATTGTAATCGATTTTGAACTTATTAATAAAAGTCTTATAAATTTTCGTTGAGTAAAATAAGTTTTCGTGATGATTAGGAATGATTAAAATTGATTTGAGTCAATTAATTGAACTTCTAGTAAGGTATAAAAATTGTCAAAACTAAAACTAAATTTGGCAAGTTGACTTACCCTTTGATAAGTTGACTTGGTGTTTAAAAACTGAATTTTGGGTAAAAATATAACTCATCAAAATGACAAGTCGACTTGCAAAATTCAGATCTCAAAACTCAAAAAAATCTGCACATAACCAAGTTGACTTACTTAACGACAAGTCGACTAGAGCTTTAAGACTGCAATATCATAAGCTGAGTTGCACTCAGAACAAATTGATTTGTCAAATATAAATTTCAGAAAATATGTCTGCAATTTAAGTAAATCGACTTACTAGAAAGATAGGTCAACCTGAAAATTATACAAAATGAAAATTGGGTCAACCTAATTACTATCTAAACCAAACTGAACCCATTATAAACAAAAATAAAGTCAACTTGACTCCAAAGAAAATTAAATAATAAGTCGATTTGCATTGTTTGCAAGCCGACTAGTAAGCAAGATTGGGTTGCGAAATGATGAAAAGAGATATTCATAAAATTTAAGGATAGTGAGAGACAAAATACTAATTTCATATTATACTATTAAAAAGATTTAAACAAATCTTCACTCTCATTTTCTCTTTCAAACACCATCAAACTCTCTTCCTCTTGTCTTCATCCTCAGAGTACTCTCGTCTCTCCCTCCTCTCTCAACCTCTCCCGAATCAATTACATTTCTACAAAACCCACTCCATAAAACTTTCAAACTTTGATTGGGTTATCGAAACTCTCAAATTAATATTGATTCCCCTAATGCAACAAACTGTAGTAATAGTGGTTACCAGGTCGAATTCCAAGGAAACTATATTAACTTAACTCTTTAGTAAATGCCAAAATAAAATAGGGAATTTATAAAATAAATTCCTAAATCAAAATTAAATAACTAAAATTAAAAGACAATTCAAATATGCAAAAATACTAAAATTTAAAGAAGAAATTCAATTCACCAAACTCCGATTCAAGAGTTCATATATTCGATTGTCTTATTGATCATTGGTTGAAAATATTATTCTTGCAATTCAAGCATTTAAGTTTAGATCTATTAGGATAACCATAATAAATCTTGTGTTTTCCTAAAATAATTGACCAAACCCAACATCCAATCAAAATTTATCATTAATCGACTGGACACGATAGCGTTCCATATCAAATAATGACAGCATTAAGTTCTGTGAAAACAGTTAAACCAAAATATAAATAACTAGGAGAGTCATATAATTATTCGATTTTGTTCTATCGATTCCTTAGGTTAAAATGAATATTGGCAAACGACCCATAAACATATATAACCTATTTGCTACTCGTATCATTCATTCATGACAATTACGGATCACTGAAATCCTAGATGTAATAGAAAAATTAATATTGAATTAAATTGTCAGATTAACCAATACCAATCCTTCATAAAAATAAACCAAGAATCGACAAATGCTTGAATTAAAAATGCAAGAAATTAAATAAAATACATAACCTCACAATGAAGAACAATTGATTGAAATTCCCCTTGAATCAGAATAAAAAAAACTAACCACTCATGGTGACCATATTCTTGAGAATAAACAAAAAAAGTGTTTTTCAAAGAAAGAAAGAAAAAATAAAACCTAAAACCTAAAGAGAGATTAATGTAGCTGCCACAGCACTTGTGAATATATATATATATGAATAGTGCCATGAACAGTACGTGAATAGTGCCTTCTAGGGTTAATAGGAGAGTCCTTTTAATGCTCTAGGTCTCCAAAATTCTTCCAAAATAATAGGAAAAAGATCTACCAAAATAGGAAAAGCTAGAAATTTTACTCCTAACAACAATTTTTACTTAAAGTAAAAATTCCGAAAATAAAATCTTCCACTTTTTGATATTTCTTCCTTTCCTTTGTAGGCCCAATTGATATCTTGAATCATTTAATTCCAAAAATGTCTCTTTAAGCCCATTTTGATCCAATCTCCATTTTTTATCCCTAAAAATAAAAAGATCATAAAAACAATTATTAGGGCACTAATCAATCCAAAATCAAACCATAATATCAACAATAAAAATGACAATTTGTGCATTATCAAACTTTCAATCAAACTCTTTAATAAGGATAGATTTTGGGAAAAATCTAGGGTTTTTCATGACTCAATGTCCAAAACTCGATTCAACCATGGGATTGAGATAATTTCTTCCTCCTAAACTTGAATTTAATTTCCTCATTATTAGATTAAAATTGTTGTTGAGATTTGAGAATTAAGTTTGGAAAATGTGGAATTAGGGTTTGTAATTGATAGAATTTGAAAAATTTATGAATAGAAATGGCATATAAATGCTAATAGTATGTCGTGATGGAATTAGAATATAGATTTTTGGATTTGAGAAATTAGGATTTGTGCTATGTTGGGGAAAACTCATAAACACTAGTCATAGTTGTGATTTAACATTGAATATATGGTTATTGTTTTAAGTTGAGACAATTGTAACCCAAGAAGGGGTCACTCTCAAATTGCTTGTGGAATTGGGAGAGAGTACATTCTCAAAAGATGTGGATGGTTATGTTAAGTAGAAATGATAAAACAAATTTTAATTATGATTTGTGAAATAGATTTTAAAATGAATTTTGAAATGAATTTATAAGATATTCGTGATTGTGGTATGCCCAATTCAAATAATTTGATAAATCCGTGACTCTATCATTGATTTTTGAATTATTTTGCATAATGTTACAATTAAATGGTGATTGTGAAATGTGAAATTCCATTTCCCTTGTAAATGATTGTCATATTGAATTATGAAATGAATTTTGTAGCATGGTGCATAAAAAATAACAAATAGTCTAAATCTTTCCACAAAACGGGATCATCGAGGCGGCATGATAAAGACTGAGTTAAAATTTGGATTGGTGGTTGGCCAGATAGAGAGCCTCCTCAAGTTATTCCTATGATAACGTGGTGGCACCCCACGGAATTTCGAACCAACGCCAATGAAGGAATATTTTATGAAAATTGTAGAAAATCTTTTTACGGATTCTACCGATGGCCATTGATAGAAAAATGGTTTTGGCAACTGCAAAAAAAAAATGGAAAATAAAATAAAACTAGTTGTTGATGGAACATGTGAGTCATGAGAAATTTGTTCTAAAATTATTTCATACAAATGATTTTTAGGGATATATTGGAATTAATTTTGACATATGTGTATGGCACAACCATCC
Source organism: Dillenia suffruticosa (assembly GCA_033439265.1). Classification (NCBI taxonomy): domain Eukaryota; kingdom Viridiplantae; phylum Streptophyta; class Magnoliopsida; order Dilleniales; family Dilleniaceae; genus Dillenia; species Dillenia suffruticosa. Next base: position 9,706,963 of record JAVTVX010000016.1, on the reverse strand, counting down.
TCACCCCTTATTCATTTCCAACATGTCATTACAATCTATTCACCGAATATTTTATACTCATTCATCTCTTTCTAATTTTTCCAGAGAAAGTTTAGTTTGGAAACTTAAGTGCAGTTGAAAAAGTTATTCTGGTTGATCTTCAATAGATAATAATTTGAGAATATTTTGAGAACTATGTAGACTGGACCCAGGGAGGGAGTTTTGTAAACTTTTAAAAATTTGATTTTGTTGAACACTTACATGTTTATTTCAGTCAAATAATGAAGGACCCTTACTTAATTTGGAACTCTCCCTTTATTTAGTTTAAAATTTTCTTTTGCAAAACTTATTAGTTTTATTTGAAATATTTGGATTATTTGATAAATTTTGAACTTATGTTTGATCTGGTAAATTTATTTTTAATTGTTTGGCCTAAGGCCAGATTAGCCTATGGATGATTTGAATTCATTTAAAAATATTTGGGATATTGAAATGTGTTGCGGTATCATGGGATATGGAGTGGGGGGTTCACACGTATTTCGGGATAACGTGTCGATTGTCACGTGTTCAACTTAAGGGTTGGGGCGTGACATTACCACTCAAAATTCTATGATGAGTTAAGGAGTGGCAACACGGTGACCATTGCTGGCTTTCAGCCATAGAGTGCCTCACGTTTTGTGGCATATTCTTGAATCCATTTCTACTCTTGCGAAAATGAGGTAAGATGTAGAATGGTGAGTGATGAAAGAAAACTAACTGCATGATGCATTCCATAATTTGTGAATAGATAAGGCCAGAAAATGATTTGATCCTAAATCTTTGTACTTCCAGATTGCAATCTCTCATAAGTATCAAAATTTTCAAACCAAAACAAGCTTAACATAAACAACAAACCAATTTAGTCATGAACGGTAGAGGCAAAAAACATGTCTATTTGGGTCATGTTGATAGCTTGATGTAAGAGTATAAGATAGAATCCACCTTTACAGAATCTATAATCAATGCGTATTGCACTTATCTGCCTTTACTATTTTCTTATAACGAATTCTTTTATCGATCATCCAACCATTGGCTGGTAAATGCTCAATTCATACATAATGGAAGAAGTTGATGCTCGAGCAAAATATAGAGAGAATGGATAGGTTTGAAATAATAACCAAAATCTTGTAGTATCTGTAAACAAAATAGAAATAAGGACATACCCCACTGTGTGAGAGAGAGAGAGAGCAAACCTAAATCGTTTAAGTAAATTTGAAAAAGGCTTCATAGCAAGTACAATTAGCAACTTATAAGCACTCGCACAGTACAGAGAGATAGAGAAATCATTCTCAATCTACATGGCTTTCAAAGGAATGATGAATTCAGTAGATGGCTTCCCAGGTTGTAGGAAAGGAACCCAGTTATTGTATAAATAGTATAAAGACATTGAAGTAGGATACCAAAAATATATTGGCACCAATTACGATACCATTAGTGCTAGCAAATGTAAGCCAAAACAAAATATCTAGGATTAGTCATGAGGCGGTCCATACACGGTAATACAATAGTAGGTGTACAAGATTAAGAGCCTATTGTATTAAGAATGGACATTTCATGATTAAAACCCAGTTCAGATCCTACATGAGCTAGACATGAACACGCTCTGGACATATCAAATAGACTATGTCACTTGTAGAGGTTTTTTTCCCCTCTTTTTTTGCTAATGCAGATTCTAATCTAATTATCAATCTTATATCAATAATATATACATAAAAAAATTGCTAATGTAGAGTTTTAGCTTTATTTAAGTGTTGGAAATAGGTATAAGGTTCACCATGTGAGTTTGACCAGACCTAAATGAATTTTTGAAATTTAAATTTAAAGAATTGATAATAGAGAGAGTGGAGAGAGTGGTTTTCTGAAGAAAAAAAAAAAACTAGCTCCCAATTTCCCAATTGTTTTGAATTTCAAAATCTGAAAAGAAAATGTAAAAAAAGATGTGATAACTTTTGTTTTTTTTTTTGTACATGAACAAAAGAAAAATATAGAGAACTTTTTCTTTAATGAATATCCATTTTGAGGGTTTGAAGATCTAGATAATATATCACATTCAAAAGCTCTTAGATTGTGAAAATCAAAGGCAAATCTATACGTGACTATTCTTTTGACCCGTGGATCAAAAAGGATTAGTAATTCAATCCTAACTTTTGGAATTATATTTGTGAACCAACCCTAGGCCTTATCACAAATCTCTTCTTCTTTAGCCAAGCAAGTCAACCAACCCTAAAACCCTGTCCAAATGTGTCAAAAGGTTATCCTATGCAGAGATGGAGGCAAGGCCTACAAAAGGTTTTTGCTTCAATTGTGATAAAATGTTTGTGCTCAGACACACAAGTGCAAGTCACCATGGTTCTATATGGTCAAGCCCATGAGTGATGAGGAGATCGAGTTAGAAGTGAATCCAGCCTATCATAAGTCTTATCCCCATGAAAATATAGCTAAAGAAGAGGAGATTTATGATAAGATCCCACTAATTTCTATCAATGCATTGGCTAGTATCCAACGGACAAGGATAATGAGCACAGAAGCACATTGGTAAGAGGGAAGTAACCATCTTGATTGATAATAGTTCTGCATTGAACTTTATCAATCTTAAGGTGGCTAAATCCTTAGGACTGTCCATGGAAAATGTGGAAGAGTTCAAGATCAAAGTAACAAGTGAAAAACTAAAGTATCATGAGGTCCATAAGAGTGTTAACATACAGATCCAAGGCTTGGAACTAACAGTGGATCTTTATTCCCTACCGTTGGTCAGATTGGATGTTGTCCTAAGAGTACAATGGCTTTATAAGTTAGAACGAATTATTGCCGATTACAAAAGAATGGAGATGGAGTTTTACACAATGGCTAATGGATCAATCTTAAGATGGACTATCGTGCAATGATCAAAAGAGTGGAGATGGCATACAAGTAGTTCATTGTCAAGAAAGGAGGCCGGATTTTTTTCATCCAAATTTCTCCACAACTAGCAGCCAAAGACGTGGCTAAGGAGGACTACCAATGCAACAAGAAAGACTCCTTTATCCACAAAAACATCAGGAATCTTTTGGATAAGTACAAGTAATTCACTTTGGAACCAAAGTACTTACCATCTACAGGGGACTTTGATCACTCAATCATACTCAAAGACGAGTCCAAACCCATCACTGTACCACCCTATTGGTATGCTTGCTATTAGAAGGAAGAGATTGAAAGGCAATTCCAAGAGTGGCTCTAAAATAGCTTGATCTACCTATGCACAAATCCTTTTTCCAACCCAATTTTGCTTGTAAAAAAAAAAAGATGGATTGTGGAGGTTTTGCCCCGACTATCAAGCATTGATTGAGGCAACTATCATGGATAGGTTTCCTATCTCTACCATTAATGACATGTTGGATGAGTTAAGAGGGGCAAAGTACTTTTCCAGAGAAGATCTAAGTGTTGAATACCACCAAATCTGAATTAAGAAAGTAGATATGCACAAAACAAGTCTTTCGTACACATAATGGCCACTATAAGTATCTTGTTATGCCCTTTGAACTATGCAAAGCACAGAGCACTCTCCAAACCTATATGAATGAACTTTTTAGGCTTATGCACTTTCTTAGATAGCATTGTGAAAGAAAACTCTATAAAGGTTGGACTTGCATCTAAAAGCAAGTTTATTGTACTATTTCAAAGTAAATAATAGAAATCAGAAGGTGTTTGAGAGTGAATGTACACTGATTTAGTGAAACCACTATAAAATCTTTGTATACTATTTTTCTCTATATTTCTTCAATTCCTTTGTCTCATTTCTATCGCCCACAAACTATAAATATTGCAATATTCTCGAAAAAGTGTCAAACAACTTCTTAACCTCTCTCTAAGTTGTATTTCAGTTAGTATACAGAAATATAACTTGTATGTCATGTCATTCTAATTCAGCAATTAATGGGTACGCTAGAACCGTTAGTAATATAGGGACTTAATTGTAATCCTTTTAGAAGTTTAAGTCCTTAATTGAGCAAAATTAAAAATTGGGGACCCAATTATGATTTTGGTGTAAAGTTCAAAACTGAATATATAATTTACCATTTCATACTATAAGTAAGAGAGCACTCATTGGATGAGTAAGTTGAATCTAACTATGAGATAATGACTATATAGTTATTTACTTGAAATTAATAAATATCATCATCTATGTTGTATTAGTTCATATAATTCTTAAATATAATGTGACACAATATCTAATATATAGATTATTAGAGTTTACTAATATCTACGTATTTGTACTATCATGTGTGAATACTCTTCATTTAGAGGTCCTAATTAGTTGTCTACGTAGATAAGTGATCAAATATATAAGATTTATTACCTTAAGTAGAACAATGATAAATTCTTATGATTATCTAAGTTAACAATTGGTGAAAATTTCTTGGTTAAGATAAACCAATTTAATTAGAAAGAAATTTATTTGTATTAAATTAACTAAGTATGTCAATTAGATAAGTCTTACGATTTGAGTATCAAGAATTTGACTAAAATTCATGATTTCAACAAAAATTATAATCTTAAGATGAAGTGATTTATCAGCAGAACAGCTATGATAAAAGGGTTTACTAGGATGCTATAAAATTCATTCGAAAAAACATTTGTTATTAAATAAGTATCGTGATACATTATGTTAGTTGATAATAACACTTATGAGAGTTAAGTGTAATATGGTAATATTACTCTAAAAGTTTTGAAAGTGTTATTTGAATGATATCTTTAAATATAAACTATTTTCAAATTGTGATTTGAAAGTTACACTTAATTAAGTGACCAATAACCAAAAGAGAATTAGATTATCAAATATACTTGAAATTGGAATAAATTGAAATCCAAGGTTTATGGCATAACTTGAAAATGAGATCATGAAATCTAAATTCATGATTAGGAATAAAATTTGTATATTCACAGACATAAAAGTCTAATTATATAAAACTTTTTTAATAAAACACATAGGAGAAGCAACCAACATTTTAGGCATTTGAATAAACAAAGATAGATAAAAAAATGTTAACAAGTCTCACCCAAAATCTTTACTTATTAAAAAAAAAAAAGAGTTGAAAAGTTTCAACATGTTTGATTCCAAAAAAGGACTATTACCTGTTACGTTTAGAATTCATCTTTCTAAAGTTTGTCTTCTAAGATACCTAAGAAAAAAGAGATAAAATAATTAAAATCCCATATATTTTAATTATATGATATTTAATGTATATAATATTGTGTAAAAGTCCACACATTACTATGCTATCAATGTGACTAGCAAATTTCAGTTCAATCCTAAGGAGGAACACTCAGATGCAATCAAGGTCATCTTTAAATACGTAAGATTCACCAAGGATTCAGTCTAAATATATGGCGAAAGTGAACTTGGATTAAATAGTTCTATGGACTTCGACTTCTAGTGAAATATGTATAATCAAAAAAACCTTTTTGGTTTTGAACTCGCTTGTAATGAAGAGATAGTAACTATGAAAAGTTCCAATCAATCAACAACTATTGATTGCATTATAAAGGCCGAAAACATTGTGACACATGATGCTACAAAATAAGCTATTTGGATCAAAGTACATAATCAAATTTGGGATGGTTCCTTCTGCTAAGTGGGCAGTACTGCCTTACCATAACGAGAGCTAAGCAAGAGCTTAAAATAAGAAACCAAGGTCTTATTAGATATTCAAGTACATTTAGAGAAGTTTTCATATTATTAAAAAGATAACTGGATATGGTGACATCACTATATAAAAAGTGGCATTCGAAGAAAATGTAATTAATTCACGAAATCCATGACTCAACAACAATTAGATAAGTATTCGAGAAGAAGCCCCTGATGTTGGGATTTGATCTTAATTATCCACTATTTTTATTATTTTATATATCTAAATGACTATGGTAAATTACAATTTGCCTCCTGCGGTTTCACGTAAAACCACATACTACCTTTATATTTCAAAAATATCTACAAATCCCCTTGTGATTTAAAAAAAAAAAGTGAAAAATGGATGGAAATGTGTAGACGTAATTCAGACATAAAAAATGTCCATTATACCCTCTCTTAAAATGTTAATGCTGACCCTTAACAATTAACACCTACTTGTCGAGACACATCAGTAAAAATGCTGAGTTGGCATACATATGGGTACGAAATTCTAACATTACATATATCACATCAATCTAGGCTTAAACCCACATTCTCTCTTCTCTCTTTTTCTCTCTCTGTTTCCTCTTCTCTCCTCTCTCGCCAATAGCAACCATAGCCACTGTGGAAAAGTTCTACAGTGTCATCTTCTCTCATATCTCCTATGTTCTCCTCTCTCTTCTCTCTCTCCTTCTCTCTCTCCACACTCCTCACCTCTCTTGCCAACAGTAGCCACGGTCGCCATGGAGGAGCTTTACAAATGCAGATAGGTCGTCTCCTCTCCACTCCTCTCTCCTCTCTTCTTTTCTCTCTCTTCTTTCTTTCTTTCTCTCTCTATCTCTCTCCTCTTCTCTCCTCTTTCGCCAACAATAGCCATGGCTGCTATGGACAAGCTCTACAAAAGGAGCTCTTCGATTTGGCATTTGGGTTGGGTCTTACCCTAATTTGACAATATTGCCCTCTAGAAAAGGTAAATCCTTTGCTTCTTCTTCAAATACTGAAAATTATACTCCAATTTGGCATCTGGGTTAGATAAATTTAGCTAAATGCAAGGGTTTGTTAGCAAGAATTTAGGTTCGTAGTTTGAATGCAAAATCTTGATTCAAAGTAAGAACATCTAGGTTGAAAAATTTTGCAAAAAAAAAAAAAAAAAAAAATCTTTGCTAACAAATCTTGAAGGCATTTGAATATAGATGTTAATCTTTGGCTCTGCAGATGTTTCCAAACCAAGATGGTTGTCTTCTCAATTTGGCTCTGTAAATATAAAATCTGTAAGAGAGTTTGAATGTAAGGGTTTAGATTTAGGGTCTGATGGTGTTGACAATGTTGTTTATTGGGCAATCAATGTTTCTCATGATAATCGTGAGGAGAGAATATGAGAGAGGAGAGGAGAGGAGAGGGGAGAGACAGAGAAAAGAAAAGAGAGAACAGAGAAGAAGAGAACAGAGAGGAGAGGAGAGAAAACGACCCATCTACATTTACAGAGCTTCTCCATGGCAACTATGGCTGCTGCTAGCGAGAGAAGATAGAAGAGGAAAGAGAGAAAAGAGAGAGAATGTAAGTTTTAATCAATGCTAACGTGTCATATTCCACATCAACATTTCTATCCCATATGTGTACCAACTCAACATTTTTGCTACTGTTAGGGTTGAATTAGGGGATAATTTTGATAAAGAAAAATTAATCTTGTCAACTAATGGAGTTTTTCAACATGAACTTCTCAATCTCTATAAAATTTCACTTTTTCGGCTACTTTTCAATTTTTTTTTAACCACAAGGGGATATGTGAATATTTTTAAAATATAGGGGTAGTATGAGATTTTACATAAAACCATAGGAAGCTAAATTGTAATTTACCCAAAAGATTATGTATTGATTTTTCTGTATTAGGATAATATTTGTTTTAATTATTCAAGTAGATAAACACTTTTACATATTATTTATGCATATATAGGATTCAATAGCCGATGTGTGTGATTTGCATATACAATCAAGCTGATGGTGCCTACAAAAGGTATAAGTCATTATTACATCGATTTAAAGTAAATAGTTCATAATTAATTGATAAAATTGAACACTTCATTGAGATTTAACCTATAGCTTGTGAGTCTTTTAATTGTTAGAGATGATTTCTTTGATTATCAGACAGCATCCAGACTCAACAGGGTCCAAACTCAATTGTAACTAGTACGGGTGGTTAGTATTGAATAGGATATCTAAAGTAATTTTTTAAAATATACTATGATTGGAAATTAGTACACTATAGTTACACATAGTTTATGTATTCTGAATCTTAAGTGTATTGGATAAACTTGCAAAGTCACGATTTTTATACTTTGATGTATTATGAGTGAAATCTTTGGATGATCCAAGGTATTCTTTTGGAGATTCAGATTCATGCATCAGAGGCTTTGGTGACAACGGTGGAGGTAAGGGAGGCTATGTTCTCTTTGGGTAGACATAAGACTCTGGGTCAAGATAGGTATAACGGAGTTCTTCCAAGTTGTTAGGATACTGTGAGACCTGATGTTATGAAGGCAATCATGGATTTCAAACACCTTCTAAAGGAGGTGAATGATACTATCATTTTATTTATCCAGAAGAAGGATAACTTGACCTTATTAATGAACTTTAGGCCAATTTCTTGCTACAATACAATATATAAATTGTAATATCGACATTTCGGTATCTTTCATATTGTACTCTCCTCGATGTATATATGATATTGATCATACTTTCATGGCCCAAAATTTACTAAGAAATTTTCTGTTTTGAAAATCGCTCGAAAAATTGTACGGCTAAATCACTGAGAGCGAAAATTTTTGTTACTAAGCCAAAATGAAAACCACATGTGCAAATTTGATACCGTCAGATATATACATGCTAAATTCACTTTAAAACTGAAGGGTCAAGGAGCAAAAATGAAATTTAAGTCGTAACGCAAAAATACTCGGTACTCTAAAATTTTTACCCGTGAAACTCTAATTTTTGGCAGAATTAAAATTTATCCGAACAAATGGTCTCGTTTCCACCTAAGATCTATATTTTTTAAATCTACACATCAAACGGAGTCCGTAGTAAGATTTCACGCATTTTGAGATCGATGTCAAATTTTGACCGATCAAGAATTTCGTTCACTCCGAAAAACATTTGGGCAATCAAACGACCTCAGATTAACATGAAACCAATGACATTACACTTAACACGAAAACCTGGTTACCGTGTGTGATTTTAGATTTCGAAGTGAATAGTAACTTTGACCGATTTCGAATCGTGTGTTAATAAGTGGATAGATATAAAGGATAAACAATTAATGCTCTTGAAGTGTGTGAATTTACTTTATTGGATTTTGAGTGGCCTTGACAAGTGGCAATACATGATTGGTTGGGAAACAAAGCAAATAAATGAAGCTTGAGGTAGGTCCCATACACAAAAAAAAAAAAAAGAAAGTTATTCACTAATTAATCTTCCATCCATTGATCATAATAGGATTGTGTGGATGATCATGTATAGTGGGGAGTTTTTTGTTGTTTCAGTATGGAGATACCTCAGATATTCGTATGACCATGTCCCGCGGACTAATTTAGTTTGGTTCCCAAGAGTAATTTCTCGATTTGCTTTCATATTTCTCGATTTGCTTTCATTTTGTGGATTGTTTTCATTTAGGGACTATAGAAAAGTGATCTCTTGTTTAGGATTAGACTTTCGACTTCTTCTACTTGTCATCTATGCTCCAGTTAGAGGGAGACTCTTGATCACCTATTCTTTCACTGTCTTTTTTTTAGAGAGATATGGCATCTAACGATAGCATAACATGTTCTGGTGACCTATCCTATCTCTTGGTTCAGCATTTGAGGCAATGAGGCACCACCTTTGATGAAACAGGGTCTTAAAATACCTCCTCAGCATGTGTGTTTATCATATCTAGATAAAGAAGAACAAGAGAAGGATAGGCACACATCAGTTACCGCCGCGAGTTATTGTGGCTTCTATCAGTGTAGTCTTGTCATGAGTTGAGACTATGACTTAGATTTTTTATTGATTTGCCTTCGTTGTTGGCTTATTGTTTTTTTTTTTTTGGGATATCTAAGGGTATATCTCGATACCTATATGTTCTTTCTTTTTTTTATGTATATTCTTTTATAACAAAAAAAAATTCATTAATTATTTTGTATGTTTGATATACAGTTTTAATTAGTTGGGAAATACATACACAATACAAAATTTATGTTTACTGTATCGAAAATTACACTCTTAGTCAACTTAGTTGACTATCCGAAAACTATATCTTGTAATATGATTTTATATCATATCAAATAGAATTTGTCAAATTTTATCCGTTAATGGAAGATAAATTGAACATTTTGAATATTCTCTATTATGGATGAAAGATTCATTTTATTAAATAATTAAAGAAATGATAATACATTTATTTATATATTTTGTCCAATCTCCATTACAAGTGTTACATAGAGGGGTAATATATGGAAATACATACATTTCAAAAATAAAGTAATAAATGTATATTTATTGATTTTGTAAATGATACTTATTTACTTTGGAATGCAATTATAATTATTTAATAACAATAATTAGAATTAAAATAATTTAATGTAACTATTATATTAGAATATGCATTAAAATTATATTTATATTAATTTAATTGTAAATGAATAATAATATAAAGAAAGAGGAATGAATTTTAAATTTTAAGAAAATTATAGGGTTAGTGTAATTTCAGAAACTTGACAGTAATTTGCGTGTATGTCCTGTTTTATAATTTTCATAATGTTTATTTTGTTTTATAATTTTGAAAAATATAAGAATTGATTTTATAATTTTAAACAGTAAAAGCACTAGTGGTTTCAATTTTTGTTTAAAATTCTTTAAATAAAAAAACTTTCTTAGTCTCTTCATGTTGGACAAAATCTTCTAGTCAAATTAAAACATTAAATAAAAATTCTATCCACATAGAGAATTAGACCTACCCACCCTGAGATCATTAGAGGAGAAGATCTTGGTCTAAGATTTTCAACTGGTGTGGGTACCAAGAAAGGCTTTTGTAGATTAAATTTAGTAGTCTCTATGTTATTTTTATTTTGTTATTTATTTTAATAATTATGTTTTATAGCATTATTTTTCATTCAATTTGATTTATCTCGCTACATTATTCTTGAGGATTGAATGAAATATTCAATTTAATTTATCCCAAATCCAACATCTTAGATATTATACTCATCGGCTCTAGTACAACTCATAGATTGTTAGGATAATGTATTAGACAAATGATAACAATTTTCTTAAATAGAGTTAACTCTTAATGATACACTTTGGTATTTAATGAGAATATTCTCATAAGAGATTTTTTAGAGATTCGATTCTTAAGAATCTAACATGAGAGATTTAATCATTTTGCATGATCTCTTTAAATTTTTTGTGATCAAGGACCTTTGATGAACAATTGCTAGTTTGGAGGATCATCTTCTTAGCCAAATCTATGATTAATATGTGATGTTAATGATAATAGAATACTAAATCTTATACTATGAACAAAAGAGCACTCACTAAACGAGTAGGTTGAATTTGATCATTAGATGATGACTGCATGATTATTTACGTGAGATCAACAAATGTCATTGTTTGTGTTATAGTGGTGCATGTAATCCTTAAAACTGAACTAGTACTATTATCTTGTGCATATGTAAGTTGAGTTTACTAAAGTGTATGGATTCATACTAATCACATGTGAATTTGATTGCCCTAATTAGTTGTGTATGGAGATACGTAATTACAAATATGATATTCATCATTGTTGGTAGAACAAAGATAAGTTTCTATGATTATTTAAGTCACTACAAAATTAAAGCGCTATACTAACGGTAATTTTTAATGATGGTGACTTTTAGTAACGGTTTTTATGGTTCATAAAGACGCCCTATGACAAAACCATCGGAAAATATAGGTTTTTCTCAACCGACTAAAATATCCGTGAAGAAAAATTTATCAACCGTAGGTAAAGCTACCACAACCGTCTGTAAAGCAATATTCAATTACGATGGTTAAAAATTATGATCAGTAAATGCAATAGTCTTTTTTACACGATTTAAAAACAATCTCAATATAAATATTTTTTATTATCTATTTAATAATACCGTTTTCATAGGTTTTAGATATATGGTAACAACAAATTCTACCATCTTTTAAAACTAGATTTGTTTAAATTCTAATCTATATATTGTAATGTCTGTAAAAACCTAATATTGTTATATTTTTGTATCATATATTCTTTATATTTGAAAATAATCTAGATAATAAATTGTGGTAAATTTATGATAGCGGCAATTTAGTAAATATGTGATAATGATAAATAGTAGTAGTAGATACGTAAATGGTAAGTAGATAATGAGTGGGTAAATAAGTTTATATAGTGATAAATTTGTGATAAGTTTGTGATATATAGTCATGGTAAGTAGATGATAAGTGAATAAGTAAATTTATATAGTAGTAAGTTAATGGCAAGTAAATGGTAAGTGGATAAGTAAGTTTATATAGTGATAAGTTTGTGATATATAGTCGTGGTAAATAGATAATAAGTAAATTATAAGTAGATAGTAAGTGGATAATTAAATTTATATAGTGGTAAGTTAGTAGTAAGTTAGTGATAAGTAGATGATAATTGAGTAACTAAGTTTATATAGTGGTAAATTAGTGATAAGTTAGTGATAAATTTGTGATATATAAACGTGGTGAGAAGATATTAAGTAGATGATAAGTTAATAAGTAAATTTATATAGTGATAAATTTGTGATATATAATCGTTTATTTAATCTACTATCATTATATTTATTTCTATTTTTTATTAATATTCATTTATTTAATATTTATTAACATACATTACTTATATACATTAAATAATTTTATAAAATATTTTAATTATTTATACTAATTTAATATTAACTTATATACATTTTTTAAAATTTTGAAATATATAAAGAATTTTTGAAAAGATTTATGATTTAATAATTTGAAAATTAAAAATCGAAAAACATCATTTATTTATAAATATTATATTTACTTCAATTTATAAAATTTTTCTAAATAGTACAAAATTATATATATTAACTTTTATTTTTATTTTATGAAGTTTTAAAAAACTATATAACACTACTTCCCTAAATTTTATATAGTATCGAGATTTTATAAATTGTAAAAATATCATTAATTTTTCAAAATTTTCTATATTTTAATTTTTAACGATATATTTTAAATTTCTTATAACAATTAATTTTTTATTTGAAATTTAATTTATTATAATAATATAATTTTAATATAGTGCTCTGAGGCACCAGGCGCCCAACCATGCAAGCACGGCCGCCGCGCATGCCACGCAGGTGCTTGCATTTGCCACCACGCACGACATGCGCTTACGCAAGGTATGTCATGGCATGCGCGCACCATATGCATTCATGGTGATTGTCACAGTACATAGTAAATCATATAATTTCGCTAAATCTAACTTTATTTTTATTTATATTTCTACTATTATATTTTATCATTTTTTTTTTCATTATTTTATTTTATTTTATCATTTTTATTTCCATTATTCTATTTCATTTAATTTTATTGTTTTTGTTTTTTTTTTCTAATTTTTTGGTTTTCTAATAAGTATGAAATTTAAATTATAATATATTAATAATTTAAAAAATATATATATAATCACAAATATTTCCCCTTCAAAATATATAAAATTAATAAATTATAATTCATTAATAACATTCAATTTAAATATTATTGATTTTGAATATGTTAAAATCGGAATAAAAATAATTCAAAGAGAATATAAAACGAAAAAAAAAAGCTCCCACAAAAAGAAAAAAATAGAGGTAAGAGTGAGATAGGAAAAAAAATAAGAGTGAAATAGGGAGGCAAAAAAAAAGTGACATTGAGATTGGTAGGAAGAGAGAAAAAAATAAAAAATAAATAAAAAAAACAAAGAAACTTACACAAAAAAGTTCTGGATTAATGGTTAGCACCCCAAATATTCAGCTTCTAGTTATAGATTTGAATCCGGGTGTTTGCAACACTTTATCCTTTTTTACATAAATAAAAGGAAGCTGAGCAACCTGGCGCCCGCACGGGCGTTGCTTGTGCTGGGCGCTTGCCCCTGCGGGCGCCCGCACTGGCGTTGCTTGTGCGGGGTGCCTACCCATACGGGCGCCCGCGCGAGCATGGGCAGGCTCTAGTGCGGGCGCTCGCATGCCCGCCTGCCTTCGCACAGTGCCCGCCTACGCGGGCGCCAGCGCGAGCAAAGGCAGGCTCCCACATGGGCACTGCTTGTGCGAGGCGCCTGCCCACGCGGGCGCCCGCGTGAGCATGGGCAGGCGCCAGTACGGGCGCTTGCATGCCCGCCTGCCTACGCGTAGTGCCCGCCTATGCGGGCGCCAGCGCGAGCAAGGGCAGGCGCCTGCATGGGGGCTACTTGCACGGGGTGCCTGCCCACGCGAGCACCCGCGTGAGCATGGGCAGGCGCCAGTGTCGGCGCTCGCATGCGCGCAATGCCTGCCTACGAGAACACTCGCGCGAGCAGAGGCAGGCTCCTGTAGCAGCCTAGCACGGTGTCGGCAAGCAATATTTTAATTGTTTAAATTACTATTAATTTTATTTAAATTAATAATGATAAAAATTAAGAAAATTATTTACAGTTTAGAGAATCTAATTATTTAAAATTATTGATATTGATGCTTGAAATATTATTTCACATCTAAAATAATTAATTAAGTTATATAATATAATATTAATAATAATTAAATGATTATTATACAAATATTATATTATGAAAAAGTACATTAACTCGATAATTTGATCTAAATTGGTAAATTTATAATATAATTTATAATAATATAATTATTATATTATTTGTCTCCCAAAATATTTTCAAATTTTTTATAAAATTTTTGCACTTCCGCGCTATAATAATTTCTCTCTATTTTCATAAACAAATTTTGAAAATAAGTTTTCACAAACTTTTTCCTTTTCTACGCCAATTTTTTGAAAATTTCCTATTTTAATATTAATTTTCAAATTAAAATAAAAATAATATGTTTATTTTTTAAAACCTGGATAATATGTTGGATGATTGAGTTTGTTCGACTGAACTTGGAGTAGTTGTGATTCTTTCTTATAATGTTCATCCGTTATTCTTTCAAATATCCAAGATAAAACTTAAGTGTGAGTGAGAGTTTTAAATGAGTTAGGGAAGAAGAGCTTTCAAGAGAATGATGGAGAAACTTTGATAGTAGATAAAATTTTGTAAAGTATGAGTGAGAGGTTTAAATAAGTTAGCGGAGAAGAATTTTGAAGGAAAGGATGAAGAAATTTTGAGTTTGAGGTTTCGCCATAATTGAATTTATAATATATTATTTTCACAAACAAATTTTTAAAATCTCGCTTTCGCGCTTTTTCTCCCGTCTCTTTTTTTGTTACCGCGTTTTTTAATTTCTCACAATTTTTTTTATACTTTTAATTAATACCACCTTGTGATTTGTATTACTTACTTATGAAGTACTTACTAACTACTTTCTAACTAGTTACTACATTTCACAATTTTTTGACCCTCTCTCTTTTTTTCTTAGTCACTATATTATTATACTCATTGCCTCCTCTATGGTTCTCATGCAATGTAATTTTTAGAATTTGTTAACTTTTTCATATCTATACTCTTACAACTCCTTATAAGTAGTAGAGTATTCGTGGTTTGTCTTGCCAGATTAATCTAATTAAACAAATGATTAAATTTAGTTTTTATTTAAATTTTCATATCAAAATACCAATTATACTGTTTCCATTTGTTAATATCATTGTACCCATTTATTACATGATGAATAAACCACATAATAAAGTATTTACTATGATTTACTATAAAGTTTCAACCATGATTGATTTGTTCTTCGAACATATTACATTCACTTTATATGAAACAGTATATATGATATTAAAGTTTAATAGAGTTTAATATTAATATATATATATATATATATATATGACAGTATATACTTACACTCGCAATTGAGTCATTATTGAGTAATATGTATTGAATAATATCTATAGTATTTGTCATCTCTTTTAAGAATAATATTTAAAAAAAATAATATCAAGTTATGTAATAATAAATTTAAGGTTATATCACTCACCAACAACTAACAATATCGTATTTATTAGTTGTAGTACCCACTAACAATATCCATTTCACCCACTAACAAGTGATACGATAAGATAGATCAAATATTTGCTCAATTGCTCAATTACCATTGTTGACATTTAGGCACCAAGACAAAGTTAATGTTGCTAGGGGCGAAGATAAAATTTATGTTACATTAGTAACATTATTCTTGGACAGATACTCAATGCCAGATTTAATCTAGTTCAATGATTAAAGTAACCAATTTTAGAAAAACGCAATTGATATTTAGGTAATACCTCTTGATTCATTCCGTTAATCCTACAAATAGTTTAACAAAATTTGACAATAAAGTAATCCAAAATTTTCGTCCCAATTTTGTCAAAAGCAGAATATCATATAATTTTATTTTTCAAGTGGTTTGATTAATTTTGTTAAAGTTATCATATCATCTTCCAACCATAATGAGACAATGAATTTTAATGAATTTTATTTGAATTTGATGGTAAGGTGGTTTGATTTTCTTAACACAAAGTCAGTTTAATTTAATAATTGTTTTAAATTGTTTTTGTTTAAATAAAAGCAAACAAAGAGAGTAAAAAAGAAAAAAAAAAGAGAAATAGACATATAGCAAGTAACATGATAATTTGGCGCCAAAACTAAATTTTTCGCGGTTGAAACAAAAAACAAATAAAAAATTTTGGCGGCTGATTAATACCAAAATGTAAAATGTTTTTGAAACTTTAACAAAATTTACCGCCTAATTTTTGTGAGAATTTCTTGATTGATTAAATATTATTATAATTTTTAAATAATATTATTAATAATTTAAAATAATAATATATAAATTACTAATTTAATAATATAATAATTTACGGGGCACTTCCATGCGTGCACCTCATGCTAGGGTGCCCGCGTTGGCATAGCCGGGCGCCCGAGCAGGCACTTGCATGCGTTGTTGCCCTATGCGGGGGCATATGCCACTCATGCCATGCGGGCGCCCACGCACACATTTGCATGGGCCACCATGCATGCTGCGTAGGCACCCGTGTAGGCATGCGTCATGGGACGAGCACCGACTTTTCAATCAATAATGCTATAATTAATATATAAAAAATTTTAAATATGAATTATATAAAATTAAATGTTTTTAATGTAATTTAGTAATAATATTATAACGTAACATAGTAATAATGTTGTAATGTTGTAATAATAGTTGGTAATAGAAACAAAAATACAAATGAAAATACAAAATCTTTGATGATTTAATAAAAAAAACGGTAGATTAAGATGAAATTAAATTCTAAGGTGGTAAAAACTTGATTATCTAAAGGCGGTAAAAAGGTTAAAAAAAAAGCGAGAAAAATTGACGGATTTTTGAAAATTTTGAAAATTTATTTGGGTGGTAAAATAAACCAAATATTCTATAAATCACCTCTGAACCCTCTTTCCCTTCCTCCCCTCAAAATCTCTCCTCTCCGCTCAAAGCTATTGCTTGTGAATCAACCAAAATTTTCGTGAAACAGGTAATCACATATTTTTTTAAATTTGGATTATATTATATTTTGAAATATTTTAAATTTTCACAGCTTTTATTCATTTTGGATGAATTAAACGAAGGATGAGTATTTTTGAAGAATCACAACCATTCCAGAGCAACTTGACTTTGAAGAAACCCAATCATTTGGTTTAGTTCAAATTTAAGTACGAATGTTATTTCTTTGTTTTCACACAATATTACTAATTTTAATTTCATTTTTGCTTTTAATAATAATCCAAATTATTTGTATTCTTAGCTCCCAACTAACAATCATTATCTTTACGTGACTGCATCCAAAAGGTAATATTTTTATTTATAACAATTTTTATTTTTATGAATGGATTGACATACTCCATCCAGAAAATATAATATTTTTTTATATGAATAGATTGACATGAAGGTTGATGCTGCGACTCAAGCATTTTTGGAGTAGAAGATATGCTGAAGAGAAGAGAATAGAAGAGAAGATATATAGTTATTTGATATGTAATATTTTTTTTTCTTATTCTATTAATGTATCAATCATTCTCAATAAAATAATATAAAATGTTATATTATTTTAGTAATTTCTTTATTTTATAGTTTATAACATTTCATAAAATGTCAGCATATGTGGTAATCGTACAATATGTGATAACTGATGAAATAGTAACATTTGCTAACGGATAAACGACTGTAGTAACTGATATAACATATGAACATATGTACTAACCGATGATAAATGACTAACCGACGATAAAATATAACAATTGTGGTAAATGAGTAGTAATCGAGTGGTAACTGACGATAAAAGTCATAACATTTCCTAATATATAAATAACCGTTTCTAAATGGCAGTTACATTTTTTAACAGTTATGTAGTAACCGACGATAAAAAATAATACTTGTGCTAACCGAGTGATAATAATCGAGTCGTAACCGAGTAGTAATCAAAATCAAGTAGTAACCGAGTAGTAACCAAGTAGTAACGGTAACTGATGATAAAATATAGTAATTTTTACCCATATTTAGCGTAATTTTACCAACACTTTCTGACCGTCACTATAAATGTATAACATGTTCCAACGGTAATTAAGATTGTCGGTATAAACCTATCTCGATGGGTGTATAGCTAACTAAAATCCTATCCGTTGGAGAAAGATCTGCCAACGGTTTTAGTTGATTTACCGGACGGTTTTCGTCCGTCTGAATAAGTCATTTATTTTGTAGTGAGTTAGACACTCTATAAATTTTTTGGTTAGGGAAAACTGACTCAATTAGAAAGATAATTCTATATTAAGTTAACCAAGTAGGTTACTTTGATAAAATTTGATGGTACATAGCCTATTACCGTGAAGTCTTAGCAGACCCATAATCATAAAGCTACAAACCACTACGCAGTGTCTCAATAAACACCTCACTAACACAACACTCTCTGTTTCTATTTGGACGAAGTCTTCCTTTTAGTCTAAGTCTCTTAATAAAACCTTCTTGGTCACTACCTCACTTCTCCCTGCACATTGCTCGGTCATTCTCTCTCGATCTTCCAACCTCTCAATCTCTTAAGTTGCCACAGAAGTAATCCTGTTACGTGACGGTCTAAGTCGTGATTATTTGATATGAAAAGAAATCTTTGGCAAACTTAAACTTTCCTTAATCTAATACAAATTTATTGTAATCTCTCATGATAAAGAAGAAAATCTTCTATGACAGAGACATTTCTGATCTCTATGATAATAGTTGGAACTTTCCTATTGCAAAAGTTTTAGAATCTACAAGAAGTCTATGACTGTGATTCCTGCAATCTTGAGAGTTCTCTAACGATCTCTCCACAAGATAAGTAGGATTTATACACCTCTAAATGCATACGAGATTGGCCATACATGATATATATATACACCATGTAGAGGCAACCCACTTAGTACGCATACTTTACTCTTATACAACACGTAGAGACTACACAGAGTTTAGACTCTTTTAGTCTTTCATTCCCTTTACCACCTTTCTAGCTTGAGCACCGAAACTTCCTCTACCAGAGCTACCTCCAACAGGTTTTTTACAGGTCTACTCCCCAAAAATGACCCTGTAACTATGACATCATCGGTTCCCTATTCGAGCCAAAAGGACAGTTTGTTGTAAAGTTAAATTTGGCCTTAACAAATTGGCGCCATCCGTGGGAATGACTGACTGATCAGCTTAAAGAAATTCACACCCTATTTCTCTTATTAGTATGTCACTAAAAAGAAGAAAGCCGACGATTGGTTTCGACAATGATGACTTAGAAGGGCTCGACTCAAATCGACACGACTACCTAATCATCGCCACCAAAATAGGCAAGTACATTGTGAAGAGAGTTTTAGTCAACAAGGAGCAGATTGCAATCTCCTATTTTGAGACGTCTTCTGTTAAATGGGCTTCTACCAAGTGCATCTTCAGCCTTCCATCAGGCCTCTGAAAGGACATTCGAATGAGTGGCTATACCCTGAGGGCATTATCTCGCTCTTTATAACCCTAGGTCACCTCCAAACCACGTTACCACCTCGATTGCCTTCAATGTGGTTAAACTACATTCAGTGTGGTCAAACTGTCATCTCTATACAATGCCATGTTAGGTCGTCTCAGCCTAAATGATTTAAAAGTCTTGTTGAGTACTAAACATATAAAGATCAAGTTCAGAATGCCTCTAGGCATTGTAACGCTTACCTGTGATCCTGATCCCCAAAGCACCTTCACGATAGAGAAGGAAAGGAAGAATCTCACCATAGACACCATAGAATTAGAATTCAGAGATGACATCATGCAGTTCGCTAAACCTAAACCTAATGTAGAAGTGATCGAGATCCAAATCACAAATTTTCCTGGTCAAACAATTCAAATCAAAGCCCACTTGCCAACTCCTCTTCAAGACGCCATAATTGAGTACATGCAATGACACTCTAACGTATTCGCATGGTCGTCTAAAGACATGCTAGGAATACACCTTCGGTAATTGTACACAAATTGACAATAGATCTTAAACGCAAGCTTATAAAACAGAAGAAAATGGTGTTTGTGTTAAAATGCCAGTGGCAGTAAACTTCATCGGAGAAGTGAAGTACTCCAAATGGTTAGCAAGCATAGTCATGTTGAAGAAAGAGAAAGGCAAGTGGACAATGTGTTTTGACTTCACCGATCTCAGTATGGCATGCCAAAAGGACAACTATCCACTTTTGATGATCAATAAACTCATAGATAACTCATCAGAACATTAGCTACTAAGTTTTATGGACGTATACTCAGACTACAATCAATTTTTCATAGGCAAAGAGGATAAAGATAAAACTAGTTTCATTATAGAATTCGACAGCTACTACTACAAAGTCATGTCATTTGGCCTTAAGAATGCAAACGCAACCTTTTAACACTTGGTCAACAAAGTATTTAGTAAACAGCTTGGCACGAATGTTGAGACTTATGTAGACGACATGCTTGTCAAGAGCACCAACCTAGAGAGCCACGTTACAGATTATAAAGAAATGTTCAAAATACTAGAACATTATAATATGAAGTTAAGCCCAGCCAAATGCACCTTTGGAATCACATCATGCAAGTTCTTGGGCTTGTTGATCACCAATCGAGAGATCGACACCAATCCAGAAAAGATTTAGGTAATTTTATACATAGTCCCGCCTAGAACATTGAAGGACATGCAACGTCTTACTAAACAAATCACAGTCCTAAGCCGGTTTATATCAAACATGGGAGAAAGGTGCAAACCCTTCTTTGATGCCCTAAAGAAGTCTCATAAATTTGCGTTGACACCAGAGTGTAAGGCAACATTTGACAAACTCAAAAAATATCTCTCGTCACCATCTCTCCTCTCTCAGTCCGTACCTAGTAAGAAACTATACCTTTATCTATCTGTATCTAAACAAAATCTCTATTTCACACTTATAAGATAGGAGACCACTGTACAAAGACCCATATAACATCAGCCGGATGCTCCAAGAATTAAAAATCAATTACAGGTCTATCGAGAATATGGCATTCACTTTCATCATATTTGCCCACCACCTCCGTCCCTACTTCCAGGCACACACTATCATGGTGCCAACCAACGAACCTTTAAAGTTGATTTTACAGAAAACGGATACCTCAGATCCCCTTATTACGTGGAGCAATGAGGTCGGAGAGTTCGATATCAAGTACCAACCGAGACCCGCTATCAAGGTCAAGTCCTAGCTAACTTCATTCTTGAATATACCTTCCTAAATCCTATCGAGCCAACTATTGACAGTCTTCAGAAGGATAGTCAATTCTACCGTGGACCTTGCACATAGACGGTTCCTCCAACTTATCAAGAAGCAAAGCCGAACTCATCCTTATGGGTACCAAGGACTTCAAAGTGGAATATGTATGCCATTTCAACTTTTAAGCCATCAACAACTAGGCTGAATATGAAGCACTATTGACAGACCTACAAATTGCAGCATTATTGGGAGCTTGGGATATCCAAGTTTTCACTGATAGTTGGCTTGTTTTCAAGCAGATCGAGGGAACGTATGATACCAAAGAACCAATGATAGTGAAATATCTCTCAAAACTCCGAGAAGTAATGACCCAGTTTAACAAAATTGGCATACAACAGATTCCTAGATCTAAGAATTCTAGAGCATACATGCTCTCCATGCTTGCAAGTTTAGACTCTGTCACAACCAGCCGCATAGTCTATGTCAAGAGCCTCCCCTACCTGAGCATTAATGAACCAGAACAAATCCTGTAGCCAATAAGCCACCATGCTGAAAAGATCCAATCCAGGCCTATCTCAAAAGTGGTCAATTTTTGGATTCTATATGAGACAATAAAGATCAAGCACAAAGCCGCATACTCTGTCATCATCGATGGAGCACTCTACAATAAGTCATTTACTTATCTCTATCTTAAGTGCCTAGCACCCGAGGAAGGAGTCCACATCCTCAAAGAAATCTACAAAGAGATATGCGGTAACCATTTGACACCCGAAATCTAGCAACAAGGCCTTACAACAAGGAAATTACTGGCTCACTATACGGATTGACACGAAGACATACGTCAAATGATGTGATAAATGTCAACATTTCTCCTCAATACCTCACCAACCCTCCTACAATCTCTATCTACTCACAAGTACATGGTCTCTCGCACAATTGGGATGGATATACTGGGACCGTTTCCACAGACCACTGGACAGTGAAAATTCCCTATCATCGCCATAGACTAATTCGTCAAGTGGGTGGAAGCTGAACTATTAACCCAGATAATAGTAGACAAGATCCAAACATTCATGTGGATGTCCATCATTACCAAATTCGATCTACCCCTTGTCCTTATCACTGACAATGGCAAATAATTCGATAACAAAAATTTTCAAGTGTTCTGCAGTAAACTAAGATTTCAGTATCGTTTTACTTATGTCACTTACCCACAAGCCAATATTCTCACTTAAATAACCAACCGAACGATCCTCTAAGGACTCAAGATGGCACTGGATGAAGTGGAGAGATGATGGGTAGATGAACTCCATCGAATCCTTTGGATCTACCGAACTACACCTAGAACAGTCACAAGGGGAACACCATTTAATCTTACCTACGGGTGTGAAGCGATCTTATCAATGGAAATAGGCATCCATTCGCTATGCATAGATCAATATTTGCCTAAGTCAAATGAGTTTGCACTACTCAAGGGAAATAGACATTTTATAAGAGTTACAAGATACAGCATCCGCTTGGATAGCCATCTATCAACAATAGATAGCTTGATATTGTAACACAAAGGTAAGGACTAGAATGTTCAAACCAGGAGACTTAGTCCTACAAATAGTAGAGGCAACAGGATAACCACGGCCTGGGGGAAAGCTTACACTAAATTGAGAAGGTTCATACCAAGTGTGCTTGGCAGTTTGTCTAAGAACATACTTGCTTAATTACTTAGACGGCTCTATTTTACTCAAAATATGGAACTCAGACAACTTACGTGTCTATTATAAATAATTCTTATCATCTTCCTAAGTTTGATACATGTTCCAGTTTATTAGCAATAAAATTATTCTTTTACATATCATTATCTATCGCCTATGATTGATTCAAGCCCCCACACTTGTGGGTTCCTGTTCTATTACTTTATTCACTGCATGACTAATCTCTTAACTCCTTGCAGCACATGGATTCTGTACCCATCTATAGCAAACAAACAAGATCTAACTCTAAGCGGGTGGCTCCCACAATCTCTCGACTCCGTATCGCACATGCGTTTTGCACCCGTCCTATCACCAATATACGGATCTAACTATCAAGCTGGTTGCTCCCACAATATTTTGGCTCCATACTGCACATGGGTTCCGTGCCTATCCTAGCGCCAATATACAAGATCTAACTTCTGAGTGTTTAGACGGCTCTATTTTACTCAAAATATGGAACTCAGACAACTTACGTGTCTATTATAAATAATTCTTATCATCTTCCTAACTTTGATACATGTTCCAGTTTATTAGCAATAAAATTATTCTTTTACATATCATTATCTATCGCCTATGATTGATTCAAGCCCCCACACTTGTGGGTTCCTGTTCTATTACTTTATTCACTGCATGACTAATCTCTTAACTCCTTGCAGCACATGGATTCTGTACCCATCTATAGCAAACAAACAAGATCTAACTCTAAGCGGGTGGCTCCCACAATCTCTCGACTCCGTATCGCACATGAGTTTTGCACCCGTCCTATCACCAATATACGGATCTAACTATCAAGCTGGTTGCTCCCACAATATTTTGGCTCCATACTGCACATGGGTTCCGTGCCTATCCTAGCGCCAATATACAAGATCTAACTTCTGAGTGGGTAACTTCCATAATCTCTCTACTCCGTGCCACACATGGATTCCGTACCCGTCCTGTTGCCAACATACTGCTTCCATAATCTCTCGATTCCATGCCACACATGGGTTTCACACCCATTCTATTGCCAACACCTAGGATCTAACTCATGAATAGTGGCTCCCATAATCTCTTGCCTCCACGCTACACATGGGTTCCACACTCATCCTATCGCTAATAGAGTTAGGAAGGGGAAAATACAAAGGAAATAAAATATACCATATAGAAATTATGGAGAAAAATGAGCTGCATCAAGGTACTTCTCCTCCCTTACTTCCTTACTCTGTACAATAGTTAGAGTCGCCAATGATTACAATAGGAGAACGGGATAACTCTACAGTCAATAAACCTTAGCTTGAATCTTCGCCTTTACAACCAAGTTCTTTCTCCCAATTCCACCTTCATATATTTCATCTCCCCATTCCTGTGCATAGGAACATCGGCAATCTTAATCACTAGCCACCTATTACACCTATTGCACGATTGTTCCCCTATGATCTTGTAGGGGAAAACACTTCAACCTTCAAAAGGACTCAAAAGGAAGGGGGGAATGTCTACACCCACTGCAAGGTCCCTTGAAACACCAATGCCAGGCCATCGTGACATTGGGTTTTCAAATGTCATGATAGAACCTCGCATCGATAGTTCACTTATGGATGGAATCTCGTATTGACAATCTTGACACCTCTCCACAACTACACCACTCAATTCCACCTCACAATGAACTCTCCAAAACATCGCACTAATGATGGGATACAAAATAATTACCATACAAATCTCCTCATTCCTGAACTCACAAATACTAAAATATTATTATAATTTAGAATCCCTCACCACCTCTATTTTTCACAAATATCGCCACTCATGAAATAGAACCAAGCCCAAAACTTCATCCTACAAAATGAATTGATGAATCTCCAGCAACTACTTTCTCTTATTTATAACCACAGGAGGTGTGTCAAATACGATTCTTAATGATCGAAACAACACACTTTAAAACTAAACAGTGCATTTCACATTTAATGCCACACTCTTGTGTCTTTTCCATTTATCCACAACCATCCCAACCTACACTACTTATGCAACTTTTCTGCTTCACAACATTCCAAACCCTTGGTATTTACTGCATTTAATGCTACGCCTTTGCGCCTTTTCGATTAAAATGCACCACTTGAGAACCTTTACCTCTATACTCTTAATGTCGTTTCTATGAAACAATATTAGGAATGAGGGGCAAATGATGATACATAGCACATTACCATGAAGCCTCAGTAAACCAATCATCATAAAGGCTACAAACCACTAAGCAGTCTCTTGGTAAACACCTGACTACCCTTATACTCTCGGTTTCTATTCGAACAAAGTTTTCCTCTGAGCTTAAGTCTCTCGATAAAACCCTCTCGGTCACTACCTTGCTTCTCCCCAGATACTACTTGGTCATTCTCTTTTGATTTTCTGTTCTCTCAGTCTCTTCGGTTGCCACAAAAATAATTCCCACTATGCGAAGGGTCTAAGTCATGATTATTCGATAAGGAAAAAAAATTTTGGCAAATTTAAATCTTTTTTAATTCAATACGAATCTATTGTGATTTCTCTCGATAAGAAAGTAAATCTCCTAATGATAAAGACTTTCCTGATCTTTACAACAACAGTTGGAACTTTCCTATCTCATAAAACTCCGAATCTATAAAAAGTCTACAACTGTGATTCCTGTAATCTCGGGAGATCTCCAATGATTTCTCTACAAGATAAGTAGAGTTTCTATATCCCTAAGGCTACATGATATATATACAATGTAAAGGCACCTTTCAGGTATGCATACTTTACTCTACATACAGTACACAAAGGCTATACAGAATTCAAATTCTTTTAATCTTTCATTCCTTTTATCACTCTTTCTGATTTGAGTGTCAAAGCTTCCTTCGCCAAAGCCAACTCTGATGGATTTTTTTGCAAGTTTACTCCCCGAAGACATCCTTGTAGCTACAATGTTATTGATTCCCCTGTTTGAGCCAAAAGAACAGTTTATTATGGGGTAAAATTTGGCTTCAACAAAACTTATGATTTGAGCATCAAAAGTTTAACTAAAATTCATAACTGCAACAAGAATCAAGATCATGATATGAAGGAATTTGAGTACATAACAATTGTGATTAGGGGTGAGCGCTATTAGGTAAAACTGAAAAACTATTTTGATCAAACCGTTTATTTATATTTTGGGTGTTTATCAGATATTCCGTATGGTTTTAGATAAAATCAAATTTTAATTTGATTTATTTGAACAGTTATCGGTTTTAATAATTTTTATTTCGATCAAATCGAATTAATCAAATTAATTAAGAATATTGTATTTTATTCTTAATTTGTATTCATATAAATATTATTATAATATTATAATTAAAAATTGAAAAAGAAAAAAAAATCTAAAAATTAAAACTAATATAGTGGAGAGTGTACAATTTCTCTTTATTTTTCTTTTTCTTTTTATATTTTATATATTTATCTATTGATTTATTTTTATTTTATTTAATTTTTATTTTTATATATACATTTATTTAATTTTTATTTTATTTTTCTTTTCTTTATTTTTTTTTAAATTTGTCTCTCAAATAGTCGACCATCAATATTAGGATTAAGTTCCAATTTGTTATTGTTATTTTAGTGAAGAGTACACAATTAGTAAAAAGTTTTTAGTTTTCACCTTTTTAGTTCTAAATTTCCAATGTCCAATTTATTTTCTTACTTTTCCATTTTCAAACTTAAGATTCTTACTCACTTATGCCTCTCTCTACTCTTCTATTTCACTTCTTTTCCACTTCCAAATTTTAGTCTGTTTGAAATTTTCAAAATAACATTTAGTGAATTGAAATTATAAGTAAATTTTGAATTTTAAAATTACAGTTTATAGTCACATACTGTTATAGTCACATGCTGATATAGCCATATGCTGATATGAATAATATATATTACATTTATATAGATATGATTAAAAAATAACGATATTTAAATTTTTTTATGATAAAAGATTTTAATAATTCAGTTAATTTAAATAATCGAATCAAATTAATTATTTAATTCAGTCAAACGAATTTTTAGGTTTTAATTTATTTGATTAAATTATATTTAAAAATATTATATAACTAAATTAAATTAATTATTTAATTTTGATTATATCGAATACACTTTACTGTAGGTGAATCTTATAAAATCCATTCGAAAAAACATTCCTTATCGAATGAGTAACTTCTCCTTTTGCGACACGTGCAAAGAATAATATAATTTTATGCCCACTGTCGCCACCGCTATTACAATTCGAAAGAAAATTGCTATCATCATGATTATTTATTTATGTTGTATCTATAGCTAGCAGTCCCGCATCATAATTTTACTTCTCCGACACCGCAGAGAGAGACGTAGCCAACACAGTTTCTGTTAACCAGCATCGCAATTTCGAAGTTCAGGTGAGCCAACTTTATCTTCCTCTCAAGATTGCATCGATTCTTCTTCGATTTCATGCACTTGAGGGCTTTATCGTGACTTCGTTGATGCTAAAGCAATTTGGAATTGCCCGAAATTCATGCCTCATCCGTTCAATTTACCAACCTTAAGCCCTAACGTTGTGGTCCTAAACTGTCTGATCACGATTGGTCAAACCGCAGTTTTCCTGATTACTGTGGGAGATTTTGATTATTTTGGTTTCTATTCACAACACCAGTGATCGATTTCTTGAGCCTCAGAAATCCCACATTTGTGAAAATGTGTAGAAACATAATTTGAGTTTCTGCTTCTTATTCCCTTAGTATGCAAGAATTAGAAAAGGAAAATTATCATTTACATGAAGACTGACCAAGCTCAATTATCTCTTTTCCGCTATCTATCTCCCAATCACCTCTTTAGGGTTTCCTTCTTTCCCCACATTTACGGTCCTTCTGCTAATTTTGGTCTTTTTTTTTTTTTTTTTTTTTGAATTTGTTTTACACTGTTGCAGATGATTTCGTTGTGAGAAATTTTCGTGAAGGAAAATTTCCCCGTCGCTAAAATCACCGGATTGAGGGTTGCGGCGTTGTGACACTGTGGTGGTGATTCAACCAATCTTGTGATCACCATCCCGACCGCGAAATCGGATCGAGGGACATTCGATTGATCTTTTGGAGCCTCTACACATTCGAGGTATTTATACCCTATATCCGATCTATATTTGTTTTTCCGAAAATTGTTCGAATGCTTCCGCTGCATGTGAATCGAATCAATTAAATTCCAACATTGGTATCAGAGCATACGTTGGATTAGGAAAAATAAATTTTTCGGATTTAATTTTTCGAGTATAAAAATATAGGGTATAAAATTTGGGGTTCGGATCACGGATGAGTTTCGTGAATCTGAAAACACCACTGTGTTACCCATGATCTGTAGAACACGAAAACAATTTTTTCATAATTTTCTGAGCACGATCAGGCGAAGAAAATTCCGGTTGAAAGTTTCGGCCGTGAATAGTGACCGAACCACTCAACCCCAGATTTGTCGAGTTTTAGGGCAAATCAATGCATGAAAATTATAGATCTGTATTCCTCGATTCATGCTCTTCGATTTGATATATATATTGAGTATTATTGTGGCCGGAAATTGAGTTTTCAAAATTGGCCGCGGAGGGCCAAAATTTTGAATCCAAAATACGTCGAGATTAGGGCTCGATTATTCCAAAAATCGAGTCAAGAATATTTGGAATAAATGGAATAAGAGATTTCATAAAAAATCCGGCGAAAATAGATCCCAAAAATGTGTTTTTTGGATACCGGGTCGAAAGACCCGGACACAGAAATTTTCGGGTGAAGACGAAGAGGTCCGACCCGGGCGCGTGCAGCGCACGCGCCGTAAGGCGCGTCTGGCGCCTTGGAGATGGCGCGTGTTCTTCACGCGCTAAAGAGGAGCGTGAACGGGTTTTCGGGTCGGATCTCGACCCATTGACCGGGCGGTCGGGTCAAACCATGACCCGTTGACCGACCCCGGTCCAGACCCGGCTCGACACGGCTCGGCGCGTGAAGGCGCGTGAGCCTGGCGCCGAGACTGGGCGCGCGTGAGCCAAGCCACTCTTGGCGCGTGGAAGCGCGTGTAACGCGCGCCGCGACTGGGCGCGTGTGAGCCGAGCCGCGCCAGGCGCGTGGCAGCGCGTGCGAGGCGCGCCGCGAGTCTGGCGCGTGCTGGCGGCGCGTGGCGGCGCGTGGCGGCTCGTGGCGGCGCGTGGCGCGCGTGGAACCTCCCGGCGGCAAGTTCGGTCGTCAAGAATTGAAATTTTTCAATTTTTTTTTTTTTGAGGTTCCTACTTCCATAAGAGTGATTTTTTGTGGGTTTTTGTGTACGGAATTCCAATCCGAATGGTAAGATGCAATCCCGGATTGTGGTGTATGGTGTCTGTTGATTCATACGCTCGTTTTGGGATTTGTATTCGAATTATTTGGGTCATGTTGATTCGAAGGGTGCACAAAATGTGAAAATAAGTATCACAAGTCACGAATATCTTTTTGACTGCTTTTAAAATTGTCGTATTAGATCTTTGCAAGGAAGATAAAATTGAATGGTGATAATTACGAGATTTTCACCGGTAGATTCAATTTATTCTCGAGGGGCAATATCTAATTAAAATCCTGAGGCATGAGATAGTGGACTTTGGGGAAGGTACCACACCTCAGACAGACGAGATTAGGGGACATCACGTGCATGGAAGAGGAATAATGGCCGAGTTTGGGCAATTCTCTTGAGTAGCATGCGTGATGATGTGGTCTCAGTTTATAAGCAATATCCTATAATTTTATCGGTTAGGTTCACCCTATAAAGAGCATTGTGGTGCTCTTACAGATCTAGAGATGAGAATACTGTCTTATAAGAGTAATAACTTATAAGAAAAGGATTGATCATACAATGATGTAACATCCGATAAAAAATGTCGAGTATGGTTGTAGAGTTAGGGATTGTGACCGAGCCCAATTCGGATATGTTTTCTTGTGCTGGATGCGATCCAGTTCTTTACCTGATTCATGAGAAATCATGAAAGTCTATTTCACATACGATAAAAGTATTCGTACTTTCACTAATGTGACTAGGCACAGTGAACTCGAGTGGGAGTACCTACAGGCAAGTATGTCATACTCAGGTCATGCTTATGCGGAGGAGTCGAGCAAGGACTCCTGTGGGACTCGAGATTTAGGTAAGAAGAAAACAACCGAGAAAACCGATGATATTAATGCGCAGCGAGAAAGAGTTGAATTCGACCAAGGTATAGTGTTACCTATAATAGATTTGGTCATTTCGCTCGTGAGTGCGACGAGTGAAAATTAACTCTTTCTTCTTTACGTAGTTTGAATAACTCTCTGTTTTCTCTCCTTCGTGGATTATGAACACGGGAGCAACCGACTACGTAGCTCGAGATAGAAGCGCGCTTATATAGTTCCGCTCAGTGAGTCCTCGAGAAGGAGGATTTACATACTGAAACGGAGCGTTTGTCGACATCAGAGGAATTAGCACTTGCAACTTGGAGTTGCAAAGTTGCTAAACTCTGTACGTCATTTGCGTTTTGGATATTCGACGGAACTTGATTTCAGTTTAGGATATGCTCTATTAATTTGGAGATTTTATAATTTTCAATTTATTACGACAATACTTTGATTGGTTTTATATTGGTCCGTGAGGAACTATATGCACTCGAAGTGATTACTTTCAATGGTATTTCTTGTTATCCTCTTAGTGTGAGAGAGGATAAACCGGTTAGCAGTGAGTGGTCTGTAAGGCCCGCTAACCAGTCTTGCTTGAATGACAAACTTATAAGAAAACCATTCGACAATGCAATCAAGGCTGGGACTCTATTGCAGTCGGATCATTCTGACATCTATGGTCTTATGAACGTGAGAACCTGAGATGGTGTTGGGTACTCCAATACGTTCACAGACAATTACATGCGTTTTGGTTACGTTGATCCGATCTCGCACAAGTCTGAGACATTGAGATGCTTCAGGAGGTTTACTAGCGAAATTGAGAATCAGTAAGACTTGAACGTGGAGACTCTCATAACCGAACGAGAGCGCGAGTATTTGTCTGAAGAACTTTCTTTCAAAAAAGGGCATTGCGAAAAACTGACTATTCCTTGCTACGCAGTAGAGTAGAGTAGCTGTGACAGAGGAATATGACTTTGTTTGAGACGGTGAGGTCGATGATGGCGCAAGCCAATTGACTCGTTTCCCATTGGGGAAATACGTTATTGGTTGCAGCCTACGTCCTCAATCGTGTTCTATAAAAGTCCGCGGTCAGTACTCCATATGAACTTTGGACAAGGAGGCAGTCTTGACCTTAGCCATTTGAGATTATGGGGTTGTATCGCGTATGTTCACTATTTTTCGCATTTACACGATGAGTTAGGCCTGCGAGAAAAATGATGTATTTCTATGAGATACTCAGAACACATCAAGGGATTGAGTCTAATGAACATACAGATGACACCCTAAACTCTATGAGCTATGAAAGCAATTGGGACTTTACCTTCTATGAGATGAATAAGTCTAGTGGTTGGCTAATCCCAGTGGCAGGATTCAAGAATCCATTACGGATCTCGGTCCGAGTGGGAGTGATTCATCTAGAGGTAAAAAGGTTTCCCCTCCTCTTAAGAGTAGTCGAGGACGCGTACCTAACCGTCGCTTCCCGATTGAGGGAGAGGCTCTCAGTGTGACTCTTGAGGATTACGAGAAATCTTTTAACTGTCCAAGAGGTTCTTGAGGGTTCTGTGAAGAGCCATTAATTAAAGGCCATGGATAAAAGGAGCTGATGAGAATCAATGAGATCTAGGATCTAATTAATTTGCCTGAGGGTAGTAGGGCTGTTGAGAACATGTGGGTTCTCAATATCAGGGAAAAGGTCGAGGGATCGGTGTTGAGGTATAAGGCCTATCTGATAATCATGGGTTACTCAGACTAAGGGCGAGATTATCTCGATCCGTTTACTTTTAGCGATTGTCGTGGACATGATATAAATCTAGAGTAAACCAGATGAACGTTGAGACTGTTCTCCTGAGTGGGAGTTTTGGATGAGAAGATCTATAAAGAACATCTGGCTTTATTCCTATAGATCAAAATGATAAGGTCCGTTGACTTCGGAAGTCGACATGCGACCTTAATTATCAATCCAGGCAGTAGCACTTGAGATTTTACGAGAAGGTGATATCTCACGTTTTAGTGATGATCGAGGAGGATCATCGCGCATACCATTTACGTTCTTGTGATCATGTCCTTATGTGGATGACAGTCTGTTGATTGGGAACAACAGAGAGTATCTCATGACCACGATGACGTGGACATTGTCGAGTCTTGATGTGAAGGACATGGGTGAGACTCAGTTCTTCCTCGAAGTTAAGATTCAGAGGAATCGCTCAAAACAGGTATTAACTCATTCACAGGAGTTCAACATCAAGGCAGTTCTTGAGCGCTTCGAGAAGATCGACTACGACCCTAAAGATACTCTTATTGCTAAAAGGTTAAACGCTAATTCTTGACATAAGCCTTAAGACTCAGTGAAGGGCAATAGAAATCCTTGTACCAGTGCATTGGGTACCCTGATATACGCAGTGTTGTGTACACGATCAAACATTTGCTTTGCAGTCAGTATGGTAATTAGGTATTGATCGAATCCTAGAAGGGATCACTGGAGAGCAGTGAAAGGATTCTGAGATATCTCAAGAGAACTGCGGACCTCTCCTTGTGTTACGAAGGAGGTGATTTGCATCTTGTGTTGTTGGGTATTCAGATACCAACTGAGTTGGTGATCTGAAAGTATGTAAATCCATGTTAGGTTTTGCTGTCTTGGAGTAGCAAGAAGCAAACCTACATATCTCTATCTACGATAGAGGCTGAGCTTGTGGTACACTCAGCTGCAGTTCAGGAGAGTGTTTGGCTCCAGAAATTTCTGGATCACTTAGGGGTTGTGGCAAACAGTGGGAGGCCAGTGATGATTTATTGAGAAAATCAGGCCGCCCTTGATGACACTTGAGACCCTAAGTATCAATAAGTCTAAACACATTGATACTTAATACTACGTTATGAGATACATCACCGAGAAGGGTGAAGTGACAAATTAAATACATTACTATACAGCGTGTTGGCTGATCCCTTCAATAAACCCATTATGAGAGATTCCTGTATGAGATATAGGAATCGTGGGGTTTATATGTATATTAACATTTCTCACTTTGTGCTGATGCTTATTGCGTTATATATATATATGACATGAGTGCATGAAAGAGTCACTTATAGCACTATTTTATTGTCATATATTTTCTGATTTGTTGTGATAAATGATATGTTAGGCAGGCGTGGTCGACTCTCTCACACGAGTGACCACCTTCGACTCTGAGTGAGCGGAGATGAGACGGATTTTAGTCGTAAGAGGCTTTGAGAGTGGCCCTACTAGAACATAAGTCGCCCTGATATGTGTTCAGGATGAGGTCATATGCGATATGACCGACATGGAAATACCCACATCCATGTTGCCTGTAAGCAGCCAGGTTTGAGATCTCAGATATCACCTGCGATTTGTGATATTGTCTCTGAGATACTCTCTCTGAGATCTCTGGGTAAAATCTTATGTGTAGACTGAGTCCCATACCTGTACAGTGTTAGAGAAATCTGACATATGCCCTTTGAGAGATGGGGGAATAACACTGTGGCACGCGTTTCATACCGTGTGTGATATGATGGCCAGGGATAGTGGAAACATCATTTTGAGACATTGATATTCTTTAGATCCCCGTTCCCACTGTATGAGATCCGAGATACATTGAGTGTGATCTCTTGTACCCTTATCACTTTCGGCTGTTTCTAGAAGTCTTGACTCAGTGATGCTACTTTAGTCTGTTTACCGATGGTCCGGAAGATAAATTAAGGTCTGAGGGACAGGTCTAGGAAAGCAGCTGAATTGAGGCTAATAGATTCGAGTTTGGGAAAAGGAAGACCAATTGACATTACATCATTGTATTGTATTCACCGGCTAGCCTATTATGTCTATCCATGTTGGGATGTAAGCATAATAGTGGATACATAGTCGAGCATTTATTGGGGATTACTTTCGTTGAGGAAAGTAGTTCGATGGATGTAATTAGTCTTGGATCTGGGGTGCAGCGAGTTATTTTAGATACTAACGATGGCTTCTCGATCATCCTAACAGGTGTATCGAGAGGTCTTTACTTGCAGGTGTACTCGCCGGTCGCACGACGCCCAATCCTGTATGAAAGTCCAGCAGGGTGATAAGAAAGATCGCATGAGTTGTGATCTTGCGACGGAAGTAAAATGCCCTCGTGTGCAAGTGGGAGATATTGGTTTTAATATTGCCCATCGTGGGGCATTTGAGGGGTTATGGGATAACTTCCCATAACTCCCATTTTGATTTAATAACCTCTCCCCAAGTAACCTATTGAATGTAACAAAAATACAAAAACAAAAACAGTATGTTGTTCTTGATGTTCTTGCTGAAGAGAGAAAAATATAGAATGAGGGAATGAGAAATTTTCGTGAAGGAAAATTTCCCCGTCGCTAAAATCACCGGATTGAGGGTTGCGGCGTTGTGACACTGTGGTGGTGATTCAACCAACCTTGTGATCACCATCCCGACCGCGAAATCGGATCGAGGGACATTCGATTGATCTTTTGGAGCCTCTACACATTCGAGGTATTTATACCCTATATCCGATCTATATTTGTTTTTCCGAAAATTGTTCGAATGCTTCCGCTGCATGTGAATCGAATCAATTAAATTCCAACACGTTGAATGGCATCTGATTTGCATTGACTGATATGATTGAGTACTAGAATTTATTGTTTCCAATTGCTTTAAATTTAGAACATAGAATCTCTGAAAGAGTGATAATGAGATGAAAAATCATAGGATATGAAAATGGCTTTGCGATCAATGTTGGTTTTAAGGTCTATTGACATTGTAGGTTCCAATTTTACTCTATTCGGGTATTGATTTGTGTATTTGACACCTACTAGGGTTGGATTTTGGCAAATTGAAGTCATTATAATCAATGAAGAGGCTTAACATTTAGAGAAAGAGAAATTCCAAATCATGAGGTGGGTGGGGTCCTTGTGACAAGTTTTCATGTTAGACAGATATATATACATGTATATATTGGGTATCAACAGGTTAGACAGATTTGTTTGCATGACTTTTTATAATCCTATGTCATGGAAAATTGTCCAATGTTTGCAACACAATTAGTCTTGTATTAATGTTAAAGGCATCTTTTTCATGAAAAAATGCATAAAAGAAACGAAAAAGCATAATAAGGTCTAATTTTGGAAAAGTAAATTGAATCTAGTAGGAGGCATTGGAAGAGAAAATATGAAAAGTCCCACTTTCACTAGAATAAACTTTAAAACCACAAATTATCGAAAGAAACTTCCAGATTGACAAATTCATAACTCTCCTATCTCATCCTTTCATTGTCTAAAGAGTAATGAGGATAGTCAGGGCTATTGACTTCTTCTTCCGTAACCATACCATTCGTCCAATCTGGAACCACCTTCAAAGACATGGTCATATAAAATAAAGCCGTAGAGAAAGGATTACTTATGAATCCATTTTTTGTGCATTTCCCTCAGCGTTGCTTCCTCTCCTTTTTCCTAGTAAAGATAAAGATCATTGTACAAAGGGAATGCACATCTAGATATTTTTTTTCAGTGATAAATGAAGAAAAAATAATTAGTTGTAAAAGCAACAAAATGATGCATCTTATGTACTAGAGGAAAAAAAGGTAAGCCACTAGTTAATCAACAATCGAAAGTTTAATTTTCTCATGATCATTTTGGGTAATAGTCTTCAAGGCTCCTGACATGTGATACCATAGAGAAGAAAGAAACAGTTGTCTATCCCGTAAAAGCTGTTTATTGAGGTCAAAATTGTAGCATATGGGGATTTATTGCACTCTAAATGGTCCAAATCATTGCAAGAATGTTGCACCATGCATATATGAAGAGTTATTCAGCCAGAGGGGGGCAGATTGGCTCTAAAGAACTAAACAGAGGTGATTATCTTCCAAGATGCCAATTTTGTTTTGGGGAAATAATCTAAGTTACTTTCTAATAGAAAGAGAGAGAGAAAGATCTAAGTTATATTTTGTTCTGCAAGTGATAAATAGAATTTGAATTGGCCTCTTGCTGTTTCATGACGTGCCATGAGGCAAAGCTTTGGCTTTGGAGAAGACCACAGTGGGAAAAACTTAATCTACCTTGATACTCGCGCTACACCTGCATAATATTTTTTTAGTCAAGCTCAATGGGAATGGTTGCCTGTCCTAATAATGAAGATAGTTAATGTTACCATATAAGCATCTGCACATAAAGTTGGATGAGGGCTGGCATATCAGAGAGATATTTTGTGCTCTCTCTCTCTCTCTCAGATGTGTTTGCATGCACTTAGATGCTGAACTGGGCTTGATTTACAAATTGTTTTGTTGATGATTGACTTGGGACTTATTCTCTAGCCATGGGGTTTCAAATTTTAATGATTGAAGGATGATATCGGATTGCAGGACTAATATTAGAACTGGTGATTGTGATTCATGTAATGGATTTCCTGTCATCTTTGTGTCTTCATGGAAGGGAATATACTTATCATTGATTAATTTTTAATTATATATTAAATTTTATATCCACATACATGCACACATATTGTTCACAGATTCTATTTATAATCTCTTGCTGTATATTATTTCTTTCCTGTAACCAAAATAGTATAACCACACAAAGAAGGGGAAAAGGGGAAAATATATATATATCAGCTTCGGTTGTATACGGCAAGGCTGCTGCCTTGGCCCTTTGGAAGCATAACTGCTTCCCTTGTGATTCTTTCGACATTGCAGATGCATGCACTTTGGTATATTGTTTTGTCTCAGAAATCACATTTCTTTAAAAGGTTTTCAATCTCCTGGTACCATGATTCCTCACCCCTATGGTGTGATAGTTCTGTTGATGTCTAAAGGTGATTAGTGGTTGGGCCTCTGGATTGCACTCGCATGAATATTGATGCTTCACATTGCTTAACTTCACTTTCCTCATGATTTGTTGTTGGATAGCAATTTTATGTAATTGTTCTACATGTCAATACTGTGTCTTGTGTCTTTCTGCACTTGTTTGGTACTGTCAACTGTGTATTGATTTTGAGCAAACCTTTTCATCCACAAAAAAACATGGAAGATTTTTGCTTGGTACGCACATTCAAATAAAGTAAGTCCTAAATCCCAACATTGTGTTTCTTACATATAGTTCCAGTTTTATGGAAACTCTGGCCTTTGCATTTGGTTGGTTAACTACTTTCAACGGATTCTTCTGGTTTTCTTTTTCCTTAAATTGGATGCAACCATTCCTATTCAAGATTCTCTGATTAAATATGTAAGCTAAGAGTTCATTTTTAAAAGGAATGTCATACACAGGGTGTTGTAGATGTATGACCCCGAAGAAAAAGACCAGACCATTGTAGAAATTTTGACCACGTGGAATTTTCATTGACATATGCCTGATGTTTTCGGCATTCGATGAGAAAATTTTGGCTTAATACTTTCCCAATTTTTTACTGAGTGCATAGAATGCAATTGTTTGCAGTATGTTGTATAGAGGAAGTTTATACAAATTACATATTCACACCCCCCACTAAAGCCAGTGATCAAATTCCTTTCTTTTTTTGAGTGATTGTGTTTTTTTTATTGATAGGTTATGGCAACTTTTGAGATATATAGGCGATCAACTATTGGGATGTGTTTGATTGAATCACTGGATGAGATGGTTCAGAGCGGAGCACTTAGTCCTGACCTTGCTATTCTGGTTCTTGTTCAATTTGACCAGGTAATAGTGTCTGTTTCGTCTTTCATATCAAGATTTAATGATTCCAAGTTTTGATGTCTGATGTGGGTTTTGCTTTTGTCTCCTCCTCCTTATTTCATATGATCTGTTTGGTGAGTTTCAGTCATTGATAGAGGCTCTCGAGTCCCAAGTTAAGAGCAAGGTGTCTATCAAGGTGATCCTTTTGTCACTAACTTTAAAGATTTGTTTTTTAATTTTTACATTCTTATTTAGGTCATATTGTAGTGTATTATTCAAAACTCAGTTCAAACTAAATTAAATATATATATATATATATAAGGGGAAAAGTTACTGATTTAACTTTATATTCAACTCTTCTGAATTTAACAGCCATATATTTAGATATGGGAAGCAAGTTCGCCATGGCCAATTATTATTGTAATAGCCATCTAGCCATCTAGCCATCTAGCCATCTAACCATCTAGCCATCTAGCCATCTAGCCATCTCATGGATGTTACTGCTAGTGTCAATTGCATTGCTCCCTTGATGTTGTTACATGTCTTATTACATGATTATAATTTTTCCTTTCTCGGATTAATAAGATTCATTCAAAATTGGGAAGTTCCTTTTTTTTTTTTTTGCTGACTTTTTATTATTATTATTTTTTTCTCTAGGAGGATATCAGAGTTCTTCTTCATTTTTTTTTTGGCCCTCCCTTGCCTATAAACATGCCTAATTGGTATGCCTTTTCCATAGTGGAAAAGTGGATTCCTAAGAGGCAACATAGATATTGCAATTTGAGAGAACTCACCAAGTATATGTATTTGGTATATAGATAGATCAATACTTTATTTATTTACACTACGTTTGGAATCAAATGAAATATGAGTTTAATTCATTTCAAAAAAAACTAATCTGTGGAGCTCATTTGCATATGAAGTCTTGTTCTTGGAACTAAAATTAAAATGTGGAGTTCTATTGAATTGATATATTTGGAACTTCCAAAATAAAATGCTGATTGATTTTTAAATATTGTTATTTACTTAATTACCTGTAGATTTTTCTCTCTTTAGGAATGATTAAGATAAAATCCACATTTAAAAATAACATTAGGTGGACATCATGGACTTTAGTGGATTTCATTTGCAAATTTTACTTCTTTTTTTCCTGATTTAGAAATACATGTTTTTTATGAGTTAGAAATGAATTCTGCAGTCTTTTTTTTTTCCTT
The DNA here is from genome assembly GCA_033439265.1 of Dillenia suffruticosa. Classification (NCBI taxonomy): domain Eukaryota; kingdom Viridiplantae; phylum Streptophyta; class Magnoliopsida; order Dilleniales; family Dilleniaceae; genus Dillenia; species Dillenia suffruticosa. The sequence goes on along the minus strand of JAVTVX010000016.1, from coordinate 9,667,643 downwards.
CTTTTTTCCCAAGCACTAAAACTTGGATTCTGAAATGAACTCAACAAAAGGTGTGGAATTCATTTTGATCCAAGAAAAGTCTTAATGTATTTGTTCTCTTGTTTGTCAAATGGGAAGTGATGACTTGATCGTCCACCCCTAGTTATGGTTATAAATCCACCTACAATGACTATTTGGGCCAAAGTGGTTTATTAGTTCCGCAGTTGTTCTGTGAGAAGTCATTTCTTGTTTGGTGTCATGATGGCTTTGCTTTGTCAAAATTTGCACTACAGGCTGTACCTGCTTATTTTCTTTTATCATCAACTAAGAATGGGACCTTATTGTTAAAATACTGATATGCTTTCAGATACATATCTATAAGGATTCGTATTGACCTTTATCAGTATACTGATATTCTGTGATAGCATGAAAGTGAATACCAACTTATATAAATCTAGAAGTTTCCCTTTATTGGTCAATGTCTTGCTTTCTATCATAGATGCTGAATGTCTCAAACCTGCAGAAACATACTGATTAACTTGCATTTACTTAAGCCCCAGACTTTGCACAGGATTGTATTGTCTATTGTTAAAATCTCAGTTACCTAATTTTTGCTACATTTGTATTATAAAAAGAATATTTTAGGATAATGTTGACTATATAATGATGCAGGACATCTAGAAAAATCATGTCTGCTTTCTGTATATTGTTTGTTGAGTGTTCCATGATACAGGAGTAACTTGGGATCACATGAAAAATTTGTGATGCACTTTCTATTTCCTGCAAAGAAAATGTAATGAAACAAAAAAAAAAAAAAGAAAAGAAAAAAGCAACACCATTTTTGTCATTTCATTTTTATGTTACTAGTATGTAGCAACTATTTTTCAGATTTGCTGCTTCACAAATGTCTAGTGTTAGCAAAAGATTAACGACTGTAATGGAAAACCTGTGTGTGGTTCAATCCTTTATGTTGGCAATATGGGAGGTTTTCTGCTCATTTGTTAGCTGAGCCGCATAGGTCGAAAGCTGTGTGCATAACTTGTGGGCTATCGTGCATCCCTGATGTGGTGACACTGAGAAGGTACTACCTGAGGTTCCCACTATTGCAAGAAAAGCAACCATGAAATTTTATGCAGCATGATGCATGAAGTTTCGATATTTGAGTCTCTACGATCCCCATTCACTTGCTTTGATTTTTATCATTGTGTTCAATATTGTTTCTTTCTCAAAAGCAAAGAACTAGTGATGTATCCTGCTTTTTTGTAACAAGGATTTCATTGAACCACATTTTAAGTTCACTTTTGAAATCCTAAAAATAGAGATGTGCGACAATCGAAGAAGCTATACATGCATTGTGACATATATGATTGATCTTGACTCAATCGTTTGCTGAAGTTTTCCATTTGCAAGCATCTTATAAGGGTGTTATGTTTCATAATTAACAGGGACATCTGCACACTTATAGGTTCTGTGACAACCTAGTTTTTTATGATTAACAAATTATTCTGAAAAGCTCTCTAAGCGACAATAGATTTAGAATTATTCCTAGCAACGTACTTACTATTCATATTGCATAAATGAGCACTCCAAAAATTCAAAAAAGAGAATATATATAAATAGATTTAGAAGTTTACGGAATAATAGCATCCTACTTGAATATTTGATCACATGTGCATATCACTTGACCAGACATTCCTTCCTAAAAAATGTAGTAGTTCATAGTTTACTCAAAACCAATCTTTTTGAGTAAATAATTTCTTATAAGATTTTTATTTATTGAAGGTGTATAAAATCTTCAAAAGTACTCTCCTCAATGTGAATTTGAGTTCAACATCACAACTCTCTAGCACTAGAATAGTGTAAGTATCACCAAGCATCATGACATTAATTGAGGATGAGTACAACATCAACCAATTCCACTCCGAGTAGCACTAGAGTTCACCCATTGACGGTCATTATTTGTTACTGTAAATGTCTATTTGTTAGAATAGATGGAAAAATTACATGGCGAAATAATCATATTTTCAAAATTATATTTAAATTAAATTATTTTAATTTATTAGATCAATAGCTTTTTTTATAAAACTTATTAAATTCATATATAATATATATAAAAGAATTTTCACAAAGCATGAAAAGGTGGTCTTATACAACAATGTTCATGAGCACATTATGGAAAGTATTATGATGGAAAATCTTATTCAAAGTTCAAAGTTTTTAAAATTTAATCGATCTGAAATAGTTGATAAGCTAATAAGTCGACTTACTGAAAAACATAAATCGACCTGCACAATGAGAGCTTTAATTTTCTTTTACTTAAGGCACAAATGAGTTGGCCCGCATAAACCCGAAACTATGAAAGATGAACTAGCTTAACTCATGCAAAACCAAAGAAGTCGACTTGCAAAAACAATAAGTTGACTTGCTATGTGTAACGGTTAGTTCTGTAGAAAAATTGTTCATCATTAATTGAACATTTAATTCATATCAAGCACCTTCCAATAGCTCTTTCACCAACTCTTCTTGTGTTATATTATTAATATGTGTGCTTTAATGATTTATTAAGAGTTAAAATTTCATTGTTGTAATATTTTAATCACTTGTACTTATGGTGTAAAAAACCATAGAAAGAGTTCTCTTGGTTTGGGTTCGTATAATATCAATCTTTTGAGAAAGGTTGAGGGTAATGTTTAAAAGAAATACTATTTGGTTTAATTGACACTTGTAGAGAAAGTTGATTGATTGTACTATTTTTTTAGAAGACAGTGGATTTGAAAATCCAGATAAAATCTGGGAATGGACATATACTAAGAAGGGTGGAACCACTATAAATCACAGTGTCTCATTTCTGTTGTGTTCAAATTTTTCGTAAGCTCAAGAAAATCAAAAAGTGTTAGTAAAACCAATTCATCCCCTATTGGTTTTACATATTTTGTTCATTGATTTTGACGAAATCTATACTCCTGTAGTTAGATCAGAAACCATTAGAATACTTCTTGCCTACTCTTATTTCATGAATTTCAAAGTATATCAAATAGATGTGAAAAATGTATTCTTGAATTGTTTGATTCACCTGAATTTGAAAATCTAAAACATCCAGACTATATTTTCAAACTATCTAAAAGCTTATATGGACTAAAACAAGCGCCAAGAGTTTGATATGAAACGTTTAGTAAATTCTTAATAGATAATAACTTTCAAAGAGACAAATTTGATATAATTTTATTCATCAAAAGAAAAGACGATGAAATTTTAATAGTCTAAATATATGTAAATAACATAATAGTTGATATTACTAATGACTCTTTTTGCTAAGAATTTGCAAAGTAAATACATGTTGACTTCGAGTAAATACGATGGGAGAACTTGCATACTTCATAGGACCACAGATAAGCAAACAAAAAGGAGAGTATTCATTAATTAATCAAAGTTTACTAATGAAGTAACAAAGAAATCTCGACTAGATGGAGTAAAAGGAAATGCTAATCCTAGGAGCACATCAATGAAGATAAACAAAGATAAAGAAAGAAAATCAGTATATGGTAAGATAAATAGAAATACGATAGATTCATTGTTTTATTTGACTCCATCTAGATCAGATATCTTTTATAGTGTCTGTTTTTGTGTTAGGTTTCAATTAAATTCTAAGGAATCACATTTGATTGCAATGAAGAGAAATTTTAGATATTCAAGAAAGACATATAATTGAGGACAATAGTATGACATAAAATATTCATTTGAATAACATGGATACTCATATGCAGACTTTGCATGATATAAACTAAACAGAAAAAATACAAGTGGCACATGTCAATTATTTTGGAGTGTGTTAATGTCATGGTATTTTAAAAAATAAAATAGTATTGTCACTTCAACCATTGAAAGTGAATATGTAGTTTTTGGTTAGTACTTATTATGGATAAAACACTAATTAAATGCCTACATAATTGATTTATAGTGTATCCCCATAAAAAAAATGATAACACAAGTGCCATTAACTTAACAAAAATCACGTTCATTATTTTAAAACTAAGTACATAGAGATTAAACACTATTTTATTAGAAATCATGTACTAAAAAATAATGTTTTTTTAGAAACACTAAAACTAAAAAGCAAATAACTAATATTTTCACCAAACCATTAGATAAGAAAAAATTTAGTAGTCTAAGAACAGAATTAGAGATGATGGAATATCAAGAACAAAATATATGATATAAGATATAAAATCTTATGCATGTTTGTTATGAAATATTTGGACAATTATATTTATACTTATTTTATGTTGAATAAAGAGGGCTAAGAAATATAAGTCAACTTACTTAAAGTGTAAATCGATCTGTAGTCATTTCAAAAGCAGAAAATTTAATTTTGAAAGAAACAACTTGACCTGCATAAATCATGCAAAGTTAGGGCAACAATAAAAAATGACATGTTATTCTTGGAAGTCGAACTATGAAAGCTCAGAAACCCGCCACTTGTACTCGACTCAACACTCAATATAAACCTCAAGCCCTAAAGTCGATTCATTCCACATTCAGAAGACTCATTCCTCATTCGTTTGCACTCCTTCCTCTTTCTACTTTCTACTCCTCTAAAAGGTGATTTCATCTTCCGAATCCAAGATGTAAAGAACCAAGCCAGATTTGACTATCAAGTTTTCAGAGTTTAAGGAAAAGTAAGTTTTTCAAAAAGAATTTTTGTCAACGAACTATAAATCATTGGAGATTGATAGATTGAGATTTCTTAGAAAAAAAATTGGGTTTTCTTATGGTGATTATCTAAGAGAAGTATGCATAAGTAGTGTATTGCATCCGAATAGCACTTGTTATGATAGGTTAATTAGATTATTTTACAATAATCTAGAAGTAATTGAGAATGTAAAGGGTGCTTCGTCTGAGCCTGAATTAAGAATTGGGGATCATAGTCACCATGAGTATTTAAATTTTGTGGGGTGAAAATTCTCATCACACCTAAGATATTGTGCTAGATAAATCAATTGAATTAGATTCCTTATGATTAATGTGAATAATATATGAAATCTGAATTGTTCGAGAACTGTGGCGTAGTGTCCAAGAACTTCAACATGATCAATATAAACACAAATGCCACTACCTTAGACATGCATGAGAGATTGTTGTAGTTTATAGTGATACATATTTTAAAACCTAGAGTTGAAAACCATACAACCATAACTCAAGAAGATTTTTGAGTTATGCCACGTATATCAGAAAGGAGAAATCTAGGACTTCATTTCATTGTTCCATATCATATGATTGCCATCTCTAAATTGGACAATGGCAACTTAGCCTTCCCTTAATCAATGACATCATATCTTTTTATGAAATCAATCCTAGTGGGGAGATAAAAGTAGAACTGAACCCTAAATGCTTTATTGAAGCATCTTCCCTCATTAAGGCCAAATGGGTACTAAGAGATGGAATATAGAGTAGAAAAAAATAAAGGGAAAGAAAGACAAGGAGAAGATGAAGGTGATAGGTATAGCACTTCTCAGCATGGCATAGGGCAAGAGGGAGAGAAAGAGCAAGGGGGAGAGAGACATAAGATAGAAGCTGGAGTGTGAGATGAGACATCTCGATCAATTACCTTGGAGATGATATGGAGCAGTTTGAATAAGCTGGAGGCACAAAAGATATAAATTTAACAACAACTGAATAGAATTAAGATAAAGGTTGAATCTCTAGTTTGAAGCGAATAAAGTGAATGACTTTGAGCCATTCCCTCTTGGTTCTATACCTTCTGAAACACTCCCTCCTATTCAACCTATTCACTACACACTTAAGCTACCAAATACCATTAAGGATGAGATTGGCTCTATGAATACGTATTTATATATGGACATGCATTTGTCAAATTGCTGACTTGCAAAATGATCATGTTAGATTATGGTGACTCAATCACGCAACGGAAGCAATAATTAACATTTTTCAGAATCATAAATGATAAAATTTACAATATACCTTAATCGGTGATTCGAATAATTTCGGAAACCGCAAACTTTAAATTAGAGCAACTCGCAGTCGGGATGATGGTTACGTAAGACGAACTATTAACACGATACCACAACGTTCCAACCCTTAACCCGGTGATTTTCGCGTTGATCGGAATTCACCTCTCGTAATGATTATCTCTCTTATTTTCTTTTCAATAACACAAAAATGTTTCCTTTTTTTTTCTTTTTGTTTTGTTTTTTTTTTTTTTTTGAAATCATAACTCCCGTAGGAGTTATTTAGAGAGTGAAATTAGGGGAGAGTGGGATAATGGGTAACTACCCATTACCCCCTTTATTTTTTTTAAATTTCATAACCTGCTCCACGTGGGCATTAATTAATATCTTTCACTTGCACACGAGGGCATTTTATTTCCGTCATAAGATCACAACTCATGCGATCCACCATATCACCCTACAGGGTTTTCATACAGGATTGGACGTCGTACGACTAGCGAGTACGACTAGCGAGTACACCTGCACACAAAAACTCATCAACACACCTGTTAGGATGATTGAGTAGTCACCGTTAATATCATAAGAAAGTTCGCTGTACCCCAGATCCAAAACTAATAACATTTATCGAGCTACTTTCCTCACCGAAAGTAATCCCCAGATATTACTCGACTATGTATTCACTATTATGTTCAAATCTCTAGATGGATGAACATAAAAGACCGGTCGGTGAATACAACATAACAATGCAATGTCAATTGGTCTTCCTATTCCCAAACTCGAATCTATCGATCTCAATTCAGCTGCTTTCGTAGACCTGTCTATCAGATCTCAATTTATCTTCCGGACCATTGGTAAACAGACTAAAATAGCAAACACTGAATCATGATCTCAAGAGACAGCCGAAAGTAATAAGGGCACAAGAGATCCCATCCAATGGATCTCGAGTCTCACACAGTGGGGTTTGGGGATAAATTTTAAATTATTGTCTCAAGTAATATAGCTCCTACTATCCTAAGTCGTCTTTTCACACGTGGTATGAAATACGTGCCACAGTGTTACTCCCCCATTTCTCAGAAGGGCATATGTCAGATTTCTCTAACACTGTGTAGGTATGGGGACACAGTTTATACATAAAACTTTATCTAGAGATCTCAGAAAGAGTACCTATGAGACAATATCACAAATTACAGGTGATATCCGAGATCTCAAACTTGGCTTCTCACAGGCAACATGGATGTGGGTACTTCCATGTCAGTCATATTGCATATGATCTCATCCTGAACACGTATCAAGGTGACTTATGTTCTAGCATGGCCACTCTCAAAACCTCTTACAGCTAGAAACCGTCTTATCCCCGCTCACTCAAAGCCGGAGGTGGTCACTCGTGTGAGAGAGAGTCGACCTCGCCTGCCTGACATATCTACATCACAGAACATATATATGATAATTAAAAGTTAAGTGCATTAATGAAAAATATAATACAAAAGTGACTGAATAATACACTATAATCATATATATATATAATCAATAAGCATCAACGTCATCATTAAGTACAAATTGAGAAATGTCAGTAGATATTCAAATCCAATGACTCTCTATGCCCTAAAAAAGAGTCTCTAGTGATGGGTTTGGTGAATGGGTCATCCACCATGTTGTGTGTCGAAATGTACTTGACGGTCACTTCACCCTTCTCAATGATGTCTCTAACATAATGGTATCTGGTGTCGATGTGTTTAGTCCTACTATGAAACTTAGGGTCTCAAGTGTTAGCGATAGCAGCCTGATTATCACAATAAATCATTACAAATCTCCTACTATCCGCTACAATCCCTAAGTCATTCAGTAATCTCCGGAGCCAAACACTCTCCTGAACTGCAACTGAGCACGCCACAAACTCAGCCTCCATCATAAATAGAGTAACATAGGTTTGCTTCTTACTACTCCAAGAGATAGCTCCGCCATTGAGCAAGAAAGCAAAACCTGATGTCGATTTGCGCTTATCCAAATCACCTCCCCAGTCGGCGTCCGAATAGCCCACAAGGTGCAAATCGCCTCCTCCGTAACTCAAGGAGAAGTTTGCAGTTCCTTTTAGATATCGGAAAATCCTTTTCATTGCTCTCCAGTGACCCCTTTCAGGATTTGCCTGATATCTGCTCACCAAACCAACTGCATAACAAATGTCCGGTCTAGTACACAACATTACGTACATTAAACTTCCCACTGCACTGGAGTAAGGTATTTTACTCATTTCCCTTACTTCTTCCTGAGTTTTCGGACACATGTCCAGGCTTAGGGCTTCACCTTTGGCGATCGGAGTATCTATGGGATTACAATTGCTCATCCCAAAACGCTCGAGAATTTTCTTAATGTAGGTCTCTTGTGAAAGAGCCAACATTTTTCTCGAGCGATCCCTCTAGATCTTAACTCCGAGAATGAACTCAACTTCACCCATGTCTTTCATGTCGAAACTAGATGATAACCATGCTTTGATGGTCATTAAATACTGAATGTCATTCCCCGCCAATATTATGTCATCCACATACAACGACAGGATCCCAAAAGAGTTATCGGACCGTATCAGATAAACACAATGATCCTCCTCGATCATCGTAAAACCGTAAGATATCACCTCTTCGTGAAATCTTAGGTACCACCGCCTGGATGATTGCTTTAAACCGTATATCGACTTCCGAAATCAACAAATCTTATCCTCTTGACCTGCCAGAACAAAACCAGGGGGCTGTTCCATGTAGATCTCCTTATCCAGACTCTCGTTAAGAAAAGCGGTCTTAACGTCCATCTGATGTAACTCAAGATCCATACTAGCGACCATCGCCAAAAGTAAACGGATCAAAATAAATTTGACTACTGAGGAGAAAGTCTCCTCGTAGTCAATGCTCTTGGTCTGCGTGTAACCCTTGGCTACCAGACGAGCCTTGTACCTCTCAATCGATCCGTCGACCTTTCTTTTAATTTTGAAAACCCATTTGTTTCCAATGGCCTTTCTTTCTTCAGGTAAGTCAACTAGTTCCCAGACTTCGTTGACTCTCATTGATTTCATTTCCTCGTGCATGGCCTGTAACCATTGGTCCTTTGCTAAACCCTCGAGAGCCTCCTATGCAGTCCTTGGCTCTTCATCGTCCTCAGCAGTCACAATGAGGATCTCATCCTCAATCGGGAAACGGCGACGTGGCACTTGTCCCCGACTACTCCTTCAAGGAGAAAGAGGTCCCACACCTTCAGATGGATTTCTCCTACTAAGATCAAGATCCATAATCGTCTCTTGAGTCCCGTCACTGGTTTCGGCTGAGCTACTAGGCTCATCTATCTCGTAGAAGGTGAAATCTCGATCGATTTCTCCTCTTTTAGGGAAATCACTTTCGAGAAATGAGATATCACGAGACTCTATCTCAGTGACAGTGCTGTCCGTATGTTCTCCTAGGAACACATATCCTTTGGATTGTTCAGAATATCTAATAAAGATACACTTCTTTCCTCGCAGACCTAACTTGCCGTACTAGTACGAGAAATCACGAACATACGCAGCGCAACCCCATGGTCTTAAGTGGCTAAGGTCAGGCTGTCTCCATGTCCAAAGCTCGTATGGGGTGCTAACTATAGACTTTGTCGGAACGCGGTTAAGGACATAGGCCGCAATCAACAACGCATCCCCCCAATAGGAGATAGGTAAGTTGGCCTGTGCCATCATCGACCTTACCATCTCTAACAGAGTCCTATTCCTTCTCTCGGCTACTCCGTTCTGCTGAGGAGTAGCAGGAATAGTTAACTATCTCGTAATACCTCTATCAGAACAGAGCTCTTTGAATTGCTCAGACAAATACTCGTGCCCCCGATCAGTTCTGAGAGTTTTCACCCTCAAGTCTAACTGATTTTCAATCTCACTGATAAATCTCCTGAAGCATTCTAGTGCTTCAGACTTGTGTGAGATCAGGTACATGTAACCGAAACGCGTGTAATCGTCTATAAACGTAAAAAATACATGGCTCCGTTTCGGGCTCTCACATTCATGGGTCCGCAAATATCGGAATGGACCAATTGCAATGGAGTCCCAACTCTCAATGCTTTTCCAAATTGTTTTCTAGTGGCTTTGCCCACAAGACAAAACTCACATACGGGCAACTGGATCTTGCTTAACTGGCCCAACAAGCCATTGGTAGCTAACCGGGCAATCCTCTCTTGCCCTATGTGACCAAGTCTACTATGCCATACATTCATATCATCCACTACATTATCTGATGTAAAAGCAATAGTAGAAGAAGAATAAATCTCATAAGATGAAAACATATCCAGTACATAAAGTCTCTCATGGACCAAACCAGAACTAATTAAAGAACTGTCATAAGTAATGGAAACTCTAGAGTTTCCCAACAACACTGAATATCCTAACAAATCCAAATATCGGACAGATACTAGATTCCGCCTAATCTCAGGAGCATACAAAACATCATGAAGATATAAGACTTGGTCACTTCGTAGCAATAGTTTGCAAGTGTCAATCCCTTTCACTTCTACAAATGCTCCATTCCCCACGTACAGCCTCCTCGCCTGGGGACTTACACGGCGGAACTCCACGTATGCGCTCCTGTCCCGAGCTACATGGTCCGTGGCTCCTGAATCTACAATCCACAAAGGAGAAGAGTTAATGAGTATCACACTAGATGACACGTAACTCAAACCATGTAAAGAAGAAGGATATACTTTTCGCTCGCCACACTCGCGTGCGAAATGTCCAAGCTTGCCACAAACATAGCATTGGACTTTGTTCTTATCGAGCTCCTTCTTCTTGCGTTTCTGTCCTTTGTCGTCAGTCTTGACAGGTTGTTTCTTCTTGCCTTGGCCCTTGACCTTCTTCTCATGCTTGCGCCACTTGCGTTTAAAACCCCGGGAGCCCTTACTCAACTCCGCAAAATTAGCATGAGTAGAAGAAGACCTAGCCACTTCCTGACGCTCCTCCTCGAGCTCACAGTGCCTACTCACGTCCATGAAAGTATGAATACTCTCAGTGTGCATGAGATAGGTCTTAACCACATCCCAGGAGTCAGGCAAGGACTGGATCACACCCGGTACCTGAAACTCATTAGACATCGGCTCCCCCATATTCTTCAGAGAGGCGATCATACTCGACATGTGCATTAAATGCTGTTTCATTGTATGATCGTGCCTTTTCTTATAAGTGATGAACTTATAGGTCAGCATCCTCACCTTAGGAGCTGACGGGGTACCATATTGCTCTTTCAGAGCATGCCAGATCGACTGTGCAGTAGGATACTGCTCGTAAATTGGAATCAGCTCATCGTGCATGCAGCTAAGAAGGATCACCCTCGCTTGGCTATCCTTCTTTTTCCAAACACGATACACCTCCTGTTCCTGTCGTGCTTGTGCCGTGGAACCCTCCCCGGGGTCCACCATCTCGTTCTTAAGAACTTCCCCGAGTTCTTGTTCCTCGAAGACAAACTGAACCTTCCGGTGCCAAATATCATAATTGTCACCGTTCAGTTTATCTCCCTTAACGACATCTAGAACGACAATCTTCATAGCAGCCATATTTCTGTCACACAGGAAAAAAAAAGAAGGACATTAGTGACAATTGATGCTTAAATTTATAATTTTATGCACCCTACGAATCATCAAACCCAAAATGATTTGAGTACAGACCCCAAGACGAGCGTATGAGTCAACGGACACCATACACCACAATCCGAGATTGCCTCTCACTATTCGGACTAGGATACGGTGCATAAAAGACCCACAAATGTCACCTTTTATCATAAATCCCCCCAAAATTAGAAAAATCCAATTTTTTGGACAACCTACGCGCCACCATGAGGGTTCACGCGCCACCAGACCCCCGGCGGTGCGTCCCACGCGCTCTCACATGCCGAGGAAGGCGCCTGGCGCGTACAGGACGCGCAGCGCATGAGGCACGCGCCTACACGCGCTCTGTGCTTGTGAGCCCACGTGCCTCACGCGCGGGTGCACGTGCCACGCGCCTACACGCGCCACGCGCCTACACGCGCGCAACCCGTTTCACCAGGTCGGATCCGGATGCGGGCTCTGGTCGAAACCCGGATTCCGGTCCGGATCCCGGGTAGCAGTCGGTCTGACCCGGTTCGATCCAGACCCGGTCTGGAGCGGTTGGCCTCACGCGTCTACGCGCGCGTGAGGAACACGCGCCAGCGGCTGTTACACAGACACGCCTCTGCGCGCATGCTGTGCACGCGCCGCACTGTTGGGCCTTCTTCTTCGCCCGAATTTGTCTGCAACCGGGTTTTTTTTTAACCCGTCTCCAAAATCTCACATTCCGGTAAAAAACAACATGCAATATATATATCAAAATGTAGATCTAGCAGAAACAAACATAGATTTGCAATTTTCATGCTCTGATTTGACCTAAAACTCGCCAAATTTGGGGTTGAAGGGTTCGGTCACTATTCACGGCCGAATGCTTCAACCGGAATTTTCTTAGCCCTATCGTACTCAAAAAATTACGAAAAAATCATTTTCGTGTTCTACGTAAGTTGGGTAAAATAGTGGTATAATCGGATTCACGAAATTTATCCGTGATCCGAACCCCAAATTTTTATACTCTATATTTTTATACCCAAATTAAATTCTGAAAAATTATTTGGAAATATATCTAACCTGGCTCTGATACCAATGTTAGATTATGGTGACTCAATCACGCAACGGAAGCAATAATTAACATTTTTCAGAATCATAAATGATAAAGTTTACGGTATACCTTAGTCGGTGATTCGAATAATTTCGGAAACCGCAAATTTTGAAGTGGAGCAATTCGCAGTCGGAATGATAGTTACGTAAGACGAACTATTAACATGATATCACAACGTTACAACCTTTAACCTAGTGATTTTCGCGTTGATCGGAATTCACCTCTCGTGATGATTATCTCTCTTATTTTCTTTTCAATAACACAAAAATGTTTCCTTTTTTTCTTTTTGTTTTTTTTTTTTTTTGAAATCATAACTCCCGTAGGAGTTATTTGGAGAGTGAAATTAGGGGAGAGTGGGGTAATGGGTGACTACCCATTACCCCATTTATTTTTTTTAAATTTCATAACCTGATCCACGTGGGCATTAATTAATAGATCATGTATTGCTTTCGTGATTTATGACATAAATATTATATAAATATTGGCTGCTTTTTTAGGACAAAAAGGGGAAAAAATTAGTAAAGTTTGGTTATGTGTTGTCAGAATCCATGTTGTATATTTGAAACAGGTTGACCTCCTTGCTTCTCGCAAAACACAATTCTCTTTCCACTTAGCCCCCTTTCTCCTCGGTCCAAGGAGACAAAATGGTTGAGTGGTGTTAAGAGTTCATCACGGAAGAAAAGGACCACAAACGTTAGTATGCACCAGTTTCAACTTATGTGAAGCTCTCCTGGCCGTGCCAAATGACAGATGGTAAGGATTTTCCAGCCATCTTGAAAAGTAGACACACTTCACACACTCCACCGCATTCTCCAATGGTAGGCAGATTTTTTACCATTTGCCTTTGAGAAAGAAGTTTGAGATTATGCAAGTTGCATAGACAGAAGAGAGAGAGCACATAACACAGAAGGTTTCGAGCCTAGATTTGTGTGCTTGTGTGGAGAAAAGTCATATATATTAAGTCATACGGCTTGTTATGAATTAAGGGGAGATTTTTCAAAATTTGACATAATGTTTTGTCATTTGTTAACGATTTATCAGAAGATAGAATCTTTGTTATTGTAATCTTTCAAACACTTGCACTTATAGTGTAAAAGACCAGAGAGATGGCTATTTTGATTTGAGTTTGTGTAATATTAATCTTCCAAGGAAGTTGAGGATAATATTTAAGAGAAACACCATTAAATTTAAATAGCACATGCGGAGAAAGCTAATTGATTCATTGTAATATTTTTTTGAGAAGATAATGAATTCGAAAATTCATGTAAAGTCTGATAATAGACGTACATTAAGAATGGTGAAACTATTATAAATTATAGTATCTTATCTATGAGCACAAGAAAATCAAAAAGTGCTTATGGAACCAATTCATTCTCTCTTGTTCTACGTATTCTATTGTTCAAAATTAATCCCATAAACAAAGGTTCTCTGATCTATTTATTGGGATTATGAATTTGCCAATTAATGCAATCTATTTTGCAATTGTGGTATCAAATTTGAGATCAATTGTGCTGCTAATACTAATGATTTCAAATCAATAAAAAAATATTTGATTATTTTCCTGTAATAGATTAAAAAGATAGACTTTTTAATTTTACTTTCTCTTTTTATTTTCTTAAAAAATAAAAAAGATATCTTTTCTCTCTCCTTTTGCTCTCTCTACAGATTTTTAGAAATTTTTTTGTAAAAATAATGTGCACTATTTCCTTAAATATCATACCCTAATTTATTTAGCAAATTTAAGTCATATTACTCCGACGAAAATTTTCTTCATCAACAACAATCCTAGCAAACCAATAATATAATTGAATTATCAAATAAAAGAGAAAAAAAAAATATTGAGAGAATGAAAAAGAATTTAATGCTCTAAACATCCATAACCAATAACAGCTTCATAAAATATTAATAAAACATGGTATAGTCAAAATCCTTAGCACTCCGAGTCAGTTAGTTGAAACCAATTATGCCATGCCACTATTCAAGAAAGGCAGGAATAATCTTATCCGGTCCTCATAGGGACACTCGAATGACAAAAAACCCTTGATCAGGTATCTTTTTTAGAACGTATATTTCAAATCTTTATGAATATGTATATTTTTACGATTTTTATAATTTTTATATAAAATAATAATTATAATAATCTCACTCAACATCATTAAAACCCCCAAACCCAATTAGATTAGTATAATAAATAGATAGAATTGAAAGACATATATATATATATATATATATATTCTCTTAATGGGTACTCCATCCCCAATATTTATATGCCTTAGGATCAGCTTCAAACCGAGTGTTTTATGTTGTTACCATCCAGAGAAGGATGCAATTAGAAGAAAAAGGGATCGCATTTTTCTAATCTCGTGAGGAATAGAATAAGAGAGGAAGAGGGTGTACGTCACGTGATTGATTTTCTTTTTTTTTTTTATCTCAACCATTGGATTTTTACTAGTTTGGGAACAAAAGAATAGAATCCCAGATGGGCTTGAGGCCAATGTTTTCCCTTTTGTCTTATGCATTCAGTAATCTTCATGCTCACAAAGACTCCACCTTTTCATCCATTCACATGGCTTACTGTCCTTTCAGTAATAAGAGTCAATCAGCCTCATAACTGCTTACATTTTAAATAAGCACCCTAACCAACAATACTCCCAACTTGATAACACTACCCAACTCACAACACTTAACTCATATTTGATCACTTCAATCACACTAATGGAGTTTTTCTGGCAATCAAGTGAAAATCAAGACATTTTAAAGATTTAAAGAAAGGGGTGAATGGAGGTGCTCACAAAGAAAAAGGAATGAAGAAAAATGAAAAATGAAAAATGAAGAACGAAGGATAAAACAAAAAAGTAGAGAGAGAGAGTTGCTTTGGTAAAAGAAAGCAAGGAGAGTCGTGATTTTTTTTATACAAACATATATATATATATATATATATATATATATATATATATAAAAGAATGTGAATACACGGATTTTAGAATAAATCCTAAAATACACGATAAATCATTATAACATTCTATATGATCCATACGAAATGATTTAAGTATTACATTGGATAAAGTAAAAAGTCGCAATGACACACAACAGAAGATGTCGCTCACCGTCCTCAAGGGATAGCCTAATGGTTATAATCTCCATCTCTAACCCTAAGATTCAGGGTTCGAATTCTTTTGTAACTAAAAAAAAAATGTCGCTCACCAATCCACCTCTTGGTCCTTCCGTTTAGATATTATAAATGTTATCAACGGATAGTTGGTATAATGAAATGTAACGTTAGGTCTCTTAATCAAATTTCTATGTTTAATTCGCGGTTTGAGTATGAAAAAACTATGTTGGGAGGGTAATTCTCTCAATGGACCATTGTAAATCCCGAACCGAATTAGTCAGAGTATGATTTCAGATATCGATCGGTATAACACAAAAAAAAAAGATATTATAAATGTTAGATACTTATTTTTATAGTAAAGATTTTATATGAGTGTTTTACGATCATAATGGTTTCAATTGATCCCTCCTCTATATATAAAGACATTTACAACACATATACCTGCTCACTTGACTCCCCATCTAATGACCTAAGGTCACCGTGCTATATTGGCTTTGAAGTTTATAGTTTTGGGTTAGTTTGGATTAACAAACAGAAACACAAATTTAAATTTTTTTAGCAAAATATTAATTTGAACATTATATATTTAATGAAGGGGATCCAACCTAAGCAATAGTATAAATATAATTTAATAAACTCTGGAACCATATATAAATCATGAAAAATATGAAGAAAGATGAAAAATATCAACATTAACGTAGACAAAAGAAAGGTTTGAAAATCATAATCTTATTATCCAAAAACTTATTTTTCTTCCTTAACAATTGAGCTTCCGAATTGGGAAACCCCAAGTCTGTCTACACAAATAACACCAACATCCCAAAAAAAAAAAAAAAAATGCTATGATGAATATCAAAACTCACCAACAACTCCAATAAGAAAATTCTAGGTTGAAGGTTCGAAGGAACCTTCACTCTAGCATTAGAATTTAGAAAATTCCTCCAATGAAATTTCAAAGAATTTTAATGAAATTTCAAAGAATTTTTGTAATTTGTCTTCTTTCTAATTCTCCACTCTCTCTAATCTATAAAGATCCCTCTCTCAAAATTTTAGAATAAATGGATGAGGAGAGAGAGAGAGAGAGGCACTATTTATAGAGTATGAGGCACGAAGGAATTTCGTATATTTCTTTAACTAATTAAAATCTAGTTTTTAAAACTCTCTGATCTGCATGTCTAGAAAATAGAGAGTTATAGCACTTAATTATCCCTTTATCAAATCTTCATTAACTTAAATAAAAAGAGTTCAAGAAATTTCTAAGTTTAAGTTTACATGAGCTATCAAGTGTGAAACTAAGTATGAAAGTTTGAATCTTGTACATTCAAAGGATTGTTTCAATCGACGGATAGTTATCCAATAAAATATGATATTAAATTTTTTAATTAAGTTATCGAATTTGACTCGTAGTTGAGGTATAAAAAAATTACGTTAGAAAAATAGTTCCCTTAAATGAGTTACTGTAAGTCTCAAAGTGAATTAATCGGATTATAATTTCGGATAGTGATTTATATAATATAAAAAAAAGGCTTGTTTCAAACAAATGGGTATTACAACTTGAGCAAGCCTCACATGTGCAAACTCATGGGGCCCGGGGAATTTGCGCCATATGAGCCTATGTTTGCGGCATGGACCATGCTTGTGCTGGGTTAAAAGACCCATGTGTGGCCTTTGTGCGCATTTGCACGTGTACCAAACGTCATGCACAGGGCCTTGCGTACAAGCACGGATGCAAGTATGGCCGCATACCATTGTTATGGGATCTATAAACGCTTGCTTAGAATGGGTTCACCTTGGTATTATTTTTTTTTTTAGTTTACAGTGAGACTCGAATTGTAATCTATTATAAAAAAAGAGGGATCGATATTACCTGATCTAAAATTCATTAATGGTTCACCTTGGTATTATCAAAACCATACTGTGCTACGATTAAACCACGATTGAACCATAGCCTAAAAAAAAAGGATCGATTTGGATAAAATTCTATTTAAATAATTATATTACGGGTCAATATGGTTCAATAGTAGTTTTTCAGCAAATTGTGATTCAACTGTGATTTTTTAATAAAACGGATCAGTTTGTATTCAATCATCAAATATAAAAAAAAAAATCACTAAAATTTAATTCATTATACTTTTGATAGAAAGACATTTAAATTTTTTAAAATATAAGGAAAAAAAAACTTTTAAAGATCGAAATACCTAAAAATCTCTTCAAATCTATCAATTTCTCCTACCCTTCCCCATCTCTTCCATCTGCTCTCACATTCTCTCAAACTGATTGATTAACTGAATTTATAGTTTAATATGAATTTTAAATTGATTCTTAATTTTATATTTATTAAAATTTTATTTTTAAATTTTATATGAAAATGTAAAATTAATATATATATTTATTTTAAAAAATAATTTAGTATATTTTTTAATCATTATTAAAAAAGTAACGGTTCAACCATGTTAACTCACGGTTGAATCAGTTGAAATATAATTTTAAAATTCATGGGTCGATATACAGTATAATTCGAATAATATTAACTCCCTTTCAACCTTATCCAAACTTCTGTGAAAACTTCTGTGATCACATTAAACTTATTCAAACTCATATGGGTATAAGATCTTGAATCTAATTTTTTAATCTGACGTTCGAATATTATGATTAAACTAATTATAAATTAAAATTAAGAATTTTATTCTCTTTTGACGGAGCGTCATTCGATTTTGTGTGATTTCTTAGGTTAACTACTAAGATAATAATAAGAAAAATATCATCAAATTCAGACAAAATTGAGAAACACATTCCAAACCCTAGACGCTACTACCGAATCACCCTTAAATTTTTCACAAGTGTGATCAAGTAACATAGTGTTTTATACAACTATTTCATGGTTAATGTTTCAAACAGACTTTGAAACATTCAAGTAAATCATGGATTACAATTACCATTTACTCGAATTCTTTTATCTCAAAATTTCAATTCTTATTAGGGTCATAGATTTCAGAATATAGAAATTTCTTTCTAGTTAAGTTAGTTCGACTTAGCCAAAAGAATCCACTACAAAAAAACAGCCTTTTAGCCACAAATTTAGCGACGAAAATTTAAAAAAAATTCGTCGCTAAAAACATTAGCGACGGATTTAGCGACGAAAAATTTTTCGTCGCTAATAACGCGTCGCAAAAATTTAGCGACGAAAATTAGAAATCCGTCGCTAAATTTAGCGATGAAAATTGAAATCCGTCACTAAATTTAACGACAAATAATTTTTCGTCGCTAAAATTCGTCACTAACTTTAGCGACGAAAAATTATCCGTCGCTAAATTAGCGACATAAAAAAAATCTGTTGCTAAATTTAGCAACGAAAATTTAAAATTCGTCGCTAAATTTAGCGATAGATAATTTTTGTCGCTAAAATCCATCACTAATTTAGGGGAAAAAATCTGTAATAAAAAAAATCAGTCGCTAAATTCAGCGACGGATTCAAATCCGTCGCTGAAATTTCCACCCGAGCCCACCCGCCCAAGCACGTGCCACCTAAGCCAGCACCCCGAGCCCGCCCGCCCGAGCACGTGCCACTTGAGCCAGCACCCCGCACCCCACGCAGCCACTCTTAATTGTTGGAAAATGTCTTTTGCCTCCACTGTGGTTCGAACTCCAAACTTCGCACTCTTCCATCACTAATTTAGGGGAAAAAAAATCTGTAATAAAAAAAATCAGTCGCTAAATTCAGCGACGGATTCAAATCCGTCGCTGAAATTTCCACCCGAGCCCACCCGCCCAAGCACGTGCCACCTAAGCCAGCACCCCGAGCCCGCCCGCCCGAGCACGTGCCACCTGAGCCAGCACCCCGCACCCCACGTAGCCACTCTTAATTGTTGGAAAATGCCTTTTGCCTCCACTGTGGTTCGAACTCCAAACTTCGCACTCTTCCGAACTCCTGCATGCAACCTGTAAACCACCGAGCCAAAGATATTATTATGATATAAATTTCTTTTTTATTATTTATTATCTTTATTTCACATTTTTCTAATAATAATAAAATAATATATAATAATAATTTAAAATAATAAATATAATAATTTTTTTTATTTATACCACCCACCTAAAATAATATTAATTAAAAATAATAAATATGATAATTTTTAATAAAATAAAAAATAATAAAATACTAATTTAAAATAAAATAAATAATTAATTAAAAAATATGTTTATATTATATTTTGATTTCTTCTTTTTTCTATTATCTTATTATCTTATTATTTTTTTTCATTTTTATTTTATTTTTTTAATCCATAATTTATAATTTAAAAATGGATTACAATATCTCAAAACTATAAAATTATAATTATCAATAAATTATAATATATTAATATTTTAAAAAATCTATATATTTAATTATAAAATATTTTTATTCGTTATAATAAAATTATTATATATAAGAAATGAGAGTAAAAAAAAAAAACCCAAAATAGAGATAAGGAAAAAACAACGTGAGAATAGAAAACAAAGCGGAGGAAGTAAGTCACACAACAACACCTGTGGTGTAGTGGTAGTGGTAGCATGTCTTCAAGGTCCAAGTTGAAAGTTCGAATCTCTCCAATTTCAGATATATTTATATTTTTTGTGGCACGCCCCAGGCAGCGCCTGCCTGCTCAGGCGCGCCCAGGCAGCGCCTGCCTGCTCAGGCGCGCCCAGGCAGGCGCCTGTGCGTGCACGGGCCGGCGCCCGCGAGATTAATATTTAATAAAAAAATTTATATTATTAAATAAAATAATACAAATAAAATAAAATTACCTAAAAAAAGAAAAATAATAATAAATTAATTAAAATATATATATAATTTAAATAAAATAAAATATATGGTTTTTTTTAAGAATTAAGAAATATAATATAATAAAATAAAATGTAAATTAAAATATTATAAAATAATAATATGATTTGTTAATATAAAATAATAAAATAAAATAAAAATAAAATAAAATTATAATTAAAAGAAGATAAACTGTGGTTGTTAAATTAATTTTTTAATTTAAATATTATATTAATATTTTATTTTATTTAATTATATATAAAAAACTTATTTAGCGACGAAATTTACAACGAAAAAATTTTTTATCGCTAATTAGCGACGAATTTAGTCACGAAAATTTTTTCGTCACTAATTAACGACGAATTTAGCTACGAATGATGTGTCCGTCGCTAATTTAGCCACGACTTCTTTTTCGTTGCAAATTTTGTGGCAAATTAGCGACGAAAAAGTTTTTATCGTTAAATTCGTCGCAAAATAGCGACGAATTTTTTCCGTCACGAAAATCCGTAACTAAAACTGTGTTTTTTTATAGTGATCGCCATGAAATATTAACTTAAATAGTTATATAAACTTATCCTATATTACCCAAGGTCATAAGTCCCTTATATGTGATGATCTGTTTTCATGCATAACAAACTGGGGCTACTAAATATCGAATATTTGCACATAATTAGTATGATTTATCTATGCACAAGATAAACTATGCACAATACTTGGCTGTACTGAGTTCAAGTAAATGACCATGTAGTCATCTTCCATTGTCATATTCAACTTACTTTGCTAATGAGTGTCCTTCTGCTTGTTGCATAAGACTCACTTTTTTTTATTATTATTATACAAAAATTCGAATCTTGAATTTCAGAATTGGAGAGAGAGATTATGACTAACAAACTGTTCTCTTGGGGACAGCATAAGACTCACTATTCCACTATCATTACTATTGTTATATTATTAATAAGAGTAAGATAACGATCTTTCGGAAAAATGTATACCTAGTCAAGAGTTGTTGATTATGAACGTCCTTTTGAGAGTTTAGACAAGACGAATTAATCTTTTGTAATCTCGAACTCTTGAGAATATGATATCTTATCGATCTCTTTAAGGGTATATTTAATTTAAATAATAAAATACATCTCAAAGATATATTTCTATTTTAAAAGCATACTATATTGTCATAGATAATGTAAGTTTATATAAAACAATAAAGGCACATTCCTAAATAACTGTTAAGTCTCTGAGGGTACAAAGCAGAATAATCTTGAGCTAGTCAATTACTTGCAGACTATTTACATGGACTTTGAGCTAATAGCCCTAAAAAACATTCAATTCAACTAAACTCAAGTAGCTCAAGCTTACAACAAGAATGTGAGGAACAAGAAATTTGTCGAATAGGACCTAACATGGAACACTATTATGCCTATTTGTTCAAGAAATCACAAGTTTAGCAAATGACCACCAAACTACAAAGGATCCTTCACCCCTAGAGAAGGACCAAGACCAAGATGACCTTACTTAAACAGGATCTGTTCTATAGACTCGTACCTCTCATGGAGAAAGACAACCGAGTATATGCATAAATGAAAAATTATTAAACTCTAATTTTTCATTTCATTTCCAATTATAATTTTTCAATGAGAAATTGTGAAAGATGTGCATTTTTCAAAGTTATAGGACGTTTTTCTTAGTAAGATACAATTGTAATTGAATAAGAGGTAAGAGTGGTACTTTTGTCCAAAAAATCATGAATTTGGAGAATTGTGGAGATCCATGGCTCCCGAGTGGTGAAGATTTGGTGAAAAATTTTGGACTTGAGCTTCCCCCATATGTTACTGTTGGATTTTTAGGATTCTCATGCAGCGAAAGCATATAATAATTTTCGGAAAATAAAATAGATCGGGTTTAGGGTACCTCAATTCGTAGAATCTTCAAGTAGCACGTTCCTTGATCCGATTTCGCAGTCGGGATGGTGATCACGAGATTAGTCGAATCACCACCACAGTGTCACAACGCCTCAACCCTCATGTCCGGTGAATCGTTTGACGTTGGGAGATTTTCCTTCGCAAAAATCTCCATCCCTCTCTCTATTTTCTCTCTCTCTGGAGAATATGTGAAACCCTAGCCATCTTCCCTCATCATGGTTACTATCCACTCACAAGGAAAGAGAGATACATTCTCTATTGTTGCCTTCTCTCAGAAGGAAGGAAAGAACTATTTTCTTTATTGGTGGGGGGTTACCAAATTATGGTTAATGGTAATTAAGGATGGAAGTTACCCCATTCCTTAATTACCCAAATGCCCATAATGGGCATAAATAACCTACATCTCCCACTTGCACATTAGGGCATTTCACTTCCGTCAGTCACAAGATCGCAACTCATGCAATCTATCGCATCACCCTACTGGACCTTCATACTGGATTGGGCGTCGTGCGACCGGCGAGTGCACCTGTAAGCAAAGACTTCTCGATACACCTGTTAGGATGATCGAGTAGTCACTGTTAGTATAAAAATAACTCGCTATACCCCAGACTCAATGCATTTACATCCATCGAGCCACTTTACTCATCGAAAGTGATCCTCAATCAATTTGCTCGACTATGTATTCATTATTATGTTTGAATCCCAACATGGATTAACATAATAGGTCGACCTATGAATACATGACAATGATGTAATGTCTATTGGCCTTCCTTTTCCCAAACTCGAATCTATCGGTCTCAATTCAGCTGCTTTCCTAGACCTGCCCCTTAAACCTCAATTTATCTTCCGGGCCATAGGTAAACAGACTAAAGTAGCAACACTAAATCAAAACTTCTAGAGACAGCCGAAAGTAATAAGGACATGAGAGATCCCACTCAATGGATCTCAGGTCTCACACAGTGGGAACGGGGATCAAGATTAAACTGTCGTCTCAAATAATAGCTCCCACTATCCCATGGTCGTCTCATCACACGTGGTATGAAACACGTGCCACAGTGTTATTCCCTCATCTCTCAAAAGACATATGTCAGATTTCTCTAACATTGTACAGCTATAGGATTCAGTCTACACATAAGACTTTACCCAGAGATCTCAGAGAGAGCATCTCAGAGACAATATCACTAATCGCAGGTGATATCTGAGATCTCAAACCTGGCTACTTACAGGCAACATGGATGTGGGTATTTCTATGTCGGTCATATCGCATATGACCTCATCCTGAACACATATCAGGGCGACTTATGTTCTAGTAGGACTACTCTCAAAGCCTCTTACAACTAGAATCCGTCTCATCTCCGCTCATTCAGAGTCGGAGGTGGTCACTCGTGTGAGAGAGTCGACCATGCCTGCCTGACACATCTTTTATCACAAAATTACAATATATGACAACAAATAGTGCATGAATTAAATATGTGACCTAATAGTGCATGCATGTCATATATTAAAATAAGCATTTAAAACAGTATATATAGAGAAATGTTAAAATACACTAAAACCAATGATTCCTTATCTCACAAAGGAATCTCTCACAACAGGTTTTCTGAAGAGATCAGCTCTCATACTGTATGTCAAGGTGTACTTAGATGTCACAATACCTTTCTCGGTAATTTCTCCCACAAAGTGGTTTTCGGTATCAATGTGTTTGGCTTTGCTATTACACTTAGGGTCTCAATTGTTGACAGTGTCGGTCTGATTATCACAATAATCATCACTGACCTCCCACTATCTGTCACGACCCCTAAGTCTTCCAGAAAATTTATGAAGCCAACCATTCTCATGAACTGCAATTGAGCATACTACAAGCTCAGTCTCTATCGTAAATAGAGATATACAGGTACTCTTCATACTGCTCTAAGAAGATAAAACCTTTTGCGTTTATTCAGATCACTACTCCCAGTTAGTATCTGAATCCCAGACGCAAATGACCTCATCCGTAACACATGGAGAGGTCCGCAGTTAAAATGAGATATTTCAGAATCCTTTTTCACTGCTCTACAGTGATCCCTTTCAGGATTCTTTTAATACCTACTCACCAGATCTACCATAAAATAAATGTCTGGTCATGTATGCCTCATCGCATACACTAGAAATGTATTTTGCACTAAAATAAGGGATTCTGCTCATCTCCCTTATTTCTTTATAAATTTTAGGACATGTGTCAAGATTCAGGTCTTTTTCCTTTAGCGATAAGAGTATCTTTTAGGTTGTGTTCGTTATTCTCGAAATGCTTAAGAATCTACCTGATGTAAAACTCTTGTTAAAGAGTCAACACCATTCTCAAGCGATCCCTATGGATCCAAAATCTGAGAATGAACTAAAATCTCATAACCACGTTACAATGGTCATTGGATACTCTCTGTTGTTCCCGGACAACAGAATGTCACCTTCGTATGAGAACATGATCATAAAGGAGTTATCGGGACGTATCAGTTAGATACAATAATCCTACTCGATCATTACAAAAACATAAGATATCACCTTCTCGTGAAATCTCAAGCGCCGCTGTCTAGATGATAACTTAAGGTCGTATGTTGATTTCGAAAATCAATGGACCTTATCCACCTGATCTACTAGAAAGAACCCAGAGGGATGCTCCATGTAGATCGCCTCATCTAAACTTCCACTACGAAAGCAGTCTTTATGTCCTTGTGATGTGACTCCTGATCCATGTTCGTGACAATCGCTGAAAGATAAATGGATCGAGATAAATTGGACTATGATTCCTCGATAGTCCACCCCTCAGTCTAAGTATAACCCTTGGTTACTAGACGGGTCCTTTACCTCTTCATCAATCCGTTAACCTTTATCTTGATTTTGAGAACCTACTTGTTCCCAATAGTCCTTCCGCCCTTAGGCAAATCAACTAGGTCCCAGACCCCGTTGATTCTCATCAATTCTTTCTCTTCATTTATGGCCTTCAATAAACGGTATTTTGCATCTTTTGCAAAACTCTCGAGAGCCTCTCGGACCTTTTTAGATTTCTCATCATCCTCTAGAGTCGCAACGAGGGTCTCACTCTCAATCGAGATACAACGTTTAAATACGTATTCTCGACACTCTTACGAGGAGAGAAAAAATCTTTACCTCTTGATGGATCGCTCCCATTGAGATCAAGATCCGTAGTGGATTCTTGTATCCCCCGCTGGGCTCCTCGAACCGTTAGGCTCATCCATCGCATAAAAGGTAAGGTCCAAATTGATTTCTCCTCTCTTAGGGAAATCATTCTCAATAAATATGGTATTACGAGACTCAATCTCGATTATAGTGCCGTTCGTGTTCGCCTAAGAACACATATTTTCTCGCGGGTCTAACTCACCGTGTGAATGCGAGAAATCGTGGCACAACCCCATAACCTCAAGTGGCTAAGGTCAGGCTGCCTCCCTGTCCAAAGCTCAAATGGGGAACCGACTAATAGTCAGTAGACTCGTAATACTCTTCTCGAAACAGAGCCCCATGTGTAGTTTAGACGAATACTTGCGTTCTCGGTCGGTCCTGAGAGTCTCTACTCTCATATCTAACTAATTCTTCATCTCGCTTATGAACCTCCTGAAGCAGTCTGTTGCCTCAGACTTGTGCGAGATCAGATAGATGAACCGAAACGCACGTAAGCGTCTATAATTATCTACACAACTCAATTTCTGGCTCTCATACTCATAAGACCACTAGAAAAAGAAGGCACAATGGACTAATTGCAATGGAGTCCCAGCTCTCATTGCATTGCCAAATAGTTTTCTCGTCATTTTGCCGGCTAGGCAAAACTCACATACGGGTAACTCGAATGTGGTCAGCGGGTCCAATAAACCTCTCACTACTAACCGATTCATCATCTCTTACCCCATGTGTCTAAGTCTACTATGTCATTCATTTACATCATCATCTACGCAATCAGATGTAAAGACAATAGTAGAACGACAAGAAACCATTAGAAGGAGGAGCACCCAGTGCATACATTCAATCATGGATTAAAACTAGAATAATTTAGAAAATTGTCGTATTAAAAGAAAGGAATAATTTCACGCATATCCTAGTCAATTTTAGACAAGGTACTAATTGTAGATCCGTCGAATGCCTACAGTATTAAGAACGTCATGGCAAGTGTCGTTCCCTCTGACAACGACAAATGCTCTGTCCTTAACGTAAATCCTCCAAACTTAAGGATTCATTTGACTGATTACGCACTCCTATCTCGAGTTACGTGGTCGGTTGCTCCTGATTTCAAAGGAGAGAAATCAGCGAGTATTATAGTGAATGAGACAAATCTCAAACCACGTAAAGAAGAAGAATATTAATTTCTGCTCGTCACACTCACGAGCGAAATGACCGAATCTACCTCAAACGTAGCAATTTACATTGGTCTAATCAAATTCCTTCTTCTTGCGTTCTTGTATCTCGTTGTCGGTTTTCTCGGATGATTTTTATTACCTAAATCTCGAGTCTCGTTCGAATGCTTATGCTATTGGCTTAGCGCCGGGGAAGTCCTTACTCGACTCCTCTGAATAAGCATGACTCGAGTGTGGCCTACTCGCCTCTAGGTGCTCCTCATCGAGCTCACAATATATACTCACGTCAACGAAAGTACGAATACTTTCGTCAAATGTGAGATAGGATTTCACGGTTTCCCATGAATCAGGTAAAAACTGGATCACATCCAGTACCTAAATTCCATCCGAAATTTACTTGCCCGTATATATTAACTCGGTGATCATACTCGACATTTGTTTCATTGTATGATTAACCCTTTTCTTCTGCATCCTCACATAGGAGCCGTAGAGAGCAACACTATGCTCTTATGGGACGAGTCGAACCGACATGTCCATAGAATATGACTCTAAAAACGAGATTAAGTCATCGTGTATGCCACTGTTAAGCATTGCCCTAACTTGGCAAATCTTTTGTACCATACACGATAGATTTTTTTATCTCGTATATTCTGAGGCGCGGTGCCCACCCCGGGGCCCATCATCTCGTGTCTCAGATTCCCGTTAGATTTTGCCTCTCGAGAATAAACTGAATCTACTGATAAAATCAAGCAGATCATATCATTCAGTTTACTCTCCTTGTCAAAATTTAATACGACAGTTCTCAACGCATTAAGAGAAATATTTGTGACTTGGAGATACTTATTATCACATTTTTGTATGCCCTACGAATCATCAAGACCAAAATGACTTGAGTACGACCCCAAAGCGAGCGTATGAGTCAACGGACACCATACACCACAACTTGGAATTGCATCTTACCATTTGGATTGTGATTCGACATACAAAAACCCACAAAAAGTCACATTTATGGATATAGGACCCCCAAAAAATTGAAAAAATTCAATTTTAAGCGACCTCATGCGCCTCCTGGGGCCCACACGCGCCGCCGCTCACCGGCGGTGCGCTTCACGCGCCGCCATGCGCCGGCCACGCGCCTCCACACGCCTCCACGCGCTGGCAGCAGTCTGGCTCACGCGCCAGACGCGCGGACGCTGCTCAGACGCGCTGCCACGCGCCTGGAGCGGCTCGGCTCACGCGCGCCCAGTCGCGGCGCGCGGCTCACGCGCCTTCACGTGCTGAGCCGTGTTGAGCCGGGTCTGACCGGGTTGGTCAACGGGTCAGGGGTTGACCCGACTGACCCGGTCAACTTGTTCGGTCCGACCCGGTCAAAGGTTGGTCCGACCCGGTCGGGTCGGTTGCGGGTCGGTCCGGGTCATGGTCCGACCCGACCACTACCTTCCCCGCTCCACGCGCCTAGCAGACGCGCCTCCTGGCGTGTGCATGTCATGCGCCCGCGGGTCTGGGCCGGTTCTTCTTCGCCCGACAGGTCCTGCAATGGGTTTTTCGACCCGTTTTCTGAAAAACACCAATCCGGCTGTTTTTTCTTGCATTTTTCGACTGGGAAAAATTTGTGGGCATCCTCCAAACATCCTACACTCGATTTTAGAAGAATTCAAGCCCAAAAATGGTGGGACTCAACCACCCCAGTCGCGGCCCTCCGCGACCATTCGGAAATCCCAGTTTCCGGCACCCAAATCACACAATAAAATATATAAAACCGTAGATCTAGATGCAAGGAACTCATTTATAATTTTTTCATGCATCGATCCGCCTTCTAAAGCCACAGATCTAAGGGTTTTATGTCCGTAGGGACGCAAACTTCGACCGGACTTTTCATGGCCCAACCATGCTACGAAAATTAAACAAAAAATATATTTGAAATCCCTGGGCCATGGGTATTCCTACGGTGTTTTCGGATTCACGAAACTCATCCGTGATCCGGACCCCAAATTTTATACCCTATATTTTTCTACCCGAAAAATCCGAAAATTATTTAATTAAATCCAACGTATGCTCTGATACCAATGTTGGATTTTTAGGATTCTCATACAACGGAAGCATACAATAATTTTCGGAAAATAAAATAGATCGGATTTAGGGTATCTCAATTCGTAGAATCTTCAAGTGGCACGTTCCTTGATCCGATTTCGCAGTCGGGATGGTGATCACGAGGTTAGTCGAATCACCATCACAGTGTCACAACGCCTCAACCCTCATGTCTGGTGAATCGTTTGACGTTGGGAGATTTTCCTACGCGAAAATCTCTATCCCTCTCTCTATTTTCTCTCTCTCTGGAGAATATGTGAAACCCTAGCCATCTTCCCTCATCATGGTTACTATCCACTCACAAGGAAAGAGAGATACCTTCTCTATTGTTGCCTTCTCTCAGAAGGAAGGAAAGAACTATTTTCTTTATTGGTGGGGGTTACCAAATTATGGTTAATGGTAATTAAGGATGGGAGTTACCCATTCCTTAATTACCCAAATGCCCATAATGGACATAAATAACCTACAGTTACTATAATTTGGAGCATCCAGAAAAAAAAATCATTTTTCCATTTTGAAAAAAATTTATTTTTGACCACAAAATTCATTTTTTATTTTTCTTTTTCATGTTCCTTTTGTCAAATTTCCTGAAAAATTGGAGTAATACTTGAATGGTCCCTTACTATTCTTCCATTTGGGAAGAAGTTCATTTTGCAGAATTTTGAAGTAGCTACAAGCCAAACACTTAGCCTAATCAAACGAAATTAGAAGATTCATATAGTAGACAGCCTATTGTGAGCTATCTCAATTACATCCATTAAAACTATCATTGTCTTATCTAGCTTCCTACAACTAAAAGTTAACAAAACAAAAGCAAATGAGGGTATATGCATGATGATCATTTAGGAAAGATTATCGAAAAATAAGGAAAACTAAAGGTTCCTCCTCAACAAAGCCAGTGGCGGTAACTAATCCAATGGCAACAATTGATGTATAAGGAAAGATTTGGATTCGAATTTGAAAATAAAAAAAATTATGTTAAGAGAGTTTTCTCTACAAACAGTTTAATAGTATCTCGAATCGAATTATTCGAAATATGACTCTAATCACCGGTAGATTAAGTACTAAAACAAATTGATATGTAAATAGTATAATCTGGAGACACCCCAATTAAAACGCTCATGAAGTAATTAAATAAAGGAATAACTTCTATCTTTTGAGAGGTTAGTGTTTCCGTTTCAGTACAACACTTCAGTCACTTGGGATTATTCAACATCTATAGGTTGTAGACACAAAAAAGAAAAAAAAAAAAAAAAGAATTTCCAAATGGGCCAAAATGGACTCGCTAAGGTAATTGAATTGAGGTGAGGTATAAATTTCATCATTTTCAGCTAAAACAATCAATTGTGGCTAGATTTAGAGTAAATAGTCGATGATAAATCAGTCGGAAAAACGATGGTTGTTTTGGCTCTCAAGTGGGGCATTATATGTTAGGATATTTAGTAGAATTAATAACTATTTTCTTTTCGATACATTGAGTTCGTAAAAACTATAAAAATATATGTGTTCACGAAAATTAGAATACTAGATCTCGATCTCATAAAAGACATATAAATAGAAACTTTTTACCACTCGAGTGTACGTATAAGAGCATAGAATTAATAACTATTTTGGTAAAGTATAAGTAGGCATGATTAATCAACAACAAGAACACCACAATCAAATCCAACGCTGGTCAAATTTATGTTACATTCTACAATTTTTATATTTATCATTTTTAATTTGCATTCTTTCCATTAATAAAATTTTATATTTTATTTATTTACTGGTTTTGTTTGTTAATTCTTAAGTTAAGTGGAGAACCTTCTTGCGTAGAGAGAGAATCCTGCTCTTAGTCCATTACGTGAACATGTGAATGAACTAAAGCGATTCAGACGATCTCAACTAAGCTCAGCTTATCACACGTGTTATGCGTGCTTCAGCAATAATATGTGAAATTTGTTTCACTACTCGTGTACATAGAATGTTCAACAAACAACTAGAGACTGCTAGCATGTATATGATACGTATATGACCATGCTTATACGTTGAATGTTTAAGACATTTTTTATTCCATCTGTGTCTTCTAAGATTACGCATGAACCTGAAATCATACTCCTTAAATATTCATCAGTTGAATACTACGTAGGCGGCGACCACTTGCCCAACCCCTGTCTCTCTCTTCCCCTCCTTTCAAGCGTGCAAGTGTCAAAATCATACTTATGGGATTATGGTGAGATCTTAAAATTATACATGCACTACAACACAACGCGGATGGCTTTCTATGACAAAGATTAGTGAAGATCACAAGAATTTAGTCACTATAAGTACTATTTTATGGGGGTCACTTTGACCGCCACTAAATAGTTGATCATTGGGACGGCCAAAATTGTCCATCACCAGAAAAAAAAAAAAAAAAAAAAAAAAAAATCTTTTTAGTGACAATAAAATGTTTTGACCGTCACTAAATTAAATACAAAAATGGTGATCGTCATTGAATTATAACTTTTAATGGCGGACATATGTGATGGCCATTAAAACTAATTTTTGTGATAAAGCGAAGTTTTGACGGCCACTATTTACTCTTTAGTGATAATCTCCACCAACCCCCACTAAATCTCTCCCTAGCTCTAAAACCCTAACTCTTTAGTTATTGAGATTTAATAATTTTTATGTTAAAAAAATTAACTTTTTTTTATAACTATCTTAAATTGTTAAATAAATATTTTAAAATAATAACTAATCTTTTGTCCAAAAAAGAAAAACATTTTTGATAATTAGAAAAAATTGACTTTTCAATAAAATTCATAATTATTTTTTTAGTGACAAAATAAAAATAATAATAAAGAAAAATGCTGTGAATAAAAGAAAGTTGAAAAAAAATGGTTAGTAGTACTACGAGTAACCCATAGATTAAGCAATAAACTCATGTTATTAAAATATTCCACTTAATAAAAATAATAGATTTGTTTTATATTTTAATGTTTTTTGTGTACTGTTTTATATTTTAAATTAGTTAATTTTGTTTTCTGGAAATTTTCAGAATCATGAGCAATAGTATTATTAAATATTAACTTTAATAAAAATGAGGATAAATTTAACTTTTCAATATTAAATAATTTAATAGGGGAATCGTGGGAAAAGACCGCTAAAACAATTGGGGCAGCCATCAAACATGACTGTGCCTATAGAGTCAAATTTATTCATAAAAAATAAAACCTCTCTTTCGTTTGGGTCTGTCCTTGGAAATACTATGTCTCTACAATTTTGGGAGCTCTCTCTCACTCACCTGCCTTGTCACGACTCCGCTCGATTCGCCACCTCAACCAAAACCTCTCTTCAATCGATACCATAAGCTTTCTACAAATATCTGTCAAATTTTTAGGGTTCTACTCCTTGTTTCGTTGTCAAAATTCTTTTATAGGGTTTCTGGCTTTGAAAGACGAACACTTTCAAATTCCGAAGTGCACTTCGAAAACTGTATGTAACACTTTTAGTTTACAGGCAACCAAAGGATGAATTTTATCCGCGCAATGATTGAATATTATCCATGTACATGTACCACAAGAAGTGATATTTTAAAAAACAAATTGTTCAAGATTTGAATTCACTTTTATTAAACTTTTAACTGAGTTTGATTTGTCAAGAATGGGAGTGGGAGTGACATTCCAAAAGTAATAGAAGATGAACTCATGGCTCCAATTCCTTGTGAGGATTTGCTCTCTCCAGAACTTAAATGTAGAACAAAAAGTAGCATGTGATACAATCATGACAACTGTTACCGAATGACAAAGTAAAGCTGTGTTGTTCATTCATGCTCCAGGTGGCACCCCAAAGATATATTTATATCCGGCTATTTTAACAACATTAAGAAATGATGGTTTTGTTGCATTAGCGACTACAATATCTACTATACCAGCAACCATTTCATTCAATAAGCAAACGGTCAGATCTAGCCAAGTTAATAAGACGAGCATCAACTGTTATTTTAGATGAAGCTTCTATGGCACATCAACACGGATTGAAACCCTTGATAAGCTTCCATGGCACATCAACAGTAGATGCATGATTTGTGACATTATCTTTACCGACAAATACCAAAGTGTTTCGTTTTAGACAAAATATGATATGATGAGTTTAAATGATTCAAGTTCTTCTGAGCATTTGTTATGTGCAGGAGATAGGACTCGATGTGAAATAAATGAGAATATGATAAAAATTTGTCCGACGATGGTGATACCTTAGGATGGAGACCAATCTATCGACAATTTATTTGATATTGCAAAAACGACTATATTTACATTAACAAATGTTGAAGCAGAGAAGCTCAACAAAAAGATAGCTCAAGAAAACTGAGAAGAGAAGTACAATATAATTTGACAAACCATTTCCAATATTGTAATATACTTGCCTTAGCATGTTTTCTGCCATGACCAATTATATATGTGACATTATCTGAAAGAGTTTCAGAGTCAATTATTAAAGTATTTTATTATTTTTCAAAAACAATTTTCATCATTTGTGTTTTATTAAAACGCTTTAAAATTTGTTAATTATACTCCAAACTCTCTCAAAACTAAAAATATATGACCTTGTATTGCCAATACTATACTATCATAATCCAAATTTACATTTTTATAAAACGAAGCAGGTGAAACAATTTCAAATTATGCGTTTTGGTTGGAGTAAGGTTGTAAATACGGACAAAATATAATTACAAAAGATGATTAAATAAGAAATTTTAAGTCAAAAAGTAGAATGGTAATATCAATTATATATAGAAAAATAATAAATTAATTATTCAAATTTTATATCTAATACAATATTATCATTCCTTGTATTTTGGGATGTTATTATTTCCATATTTGAATACGATGTCATTGAGGGATGGCATTTCTTTTCTTTGCGATCTTTATATTTTATTTTTTTAACTACAATAATTAGTTATCTAATTATATATCAAAACGTAATCGCTCTAAAAGATACAACGCTTTCACAATTCGACAAACCTAGACATTAAATATATATATGTTAACAACTAATAATTTCTCTAATTTCTGGTACGAGAACATAGACATTTTAGAGTTCGAACAATAATAAATATTTTAATTTTATAATAATTAAATTCCCTTCACGTATATATTTTGTTTCTATACCTTCTTTTTTATTTTTTTCACTTTTTAATCAATCAGAATAAAATAAATTAATTCAAATTTAAATAATAATAAAAAGAAATTATCATACGTATCGCACCCACTATGATCATCTATTATTACTATTATTTAGCTTCAACTATGGTTAACTACATGTATCATATGATAAGCTTAACTAAACAAAACATTACAAAATTAATATGAAATTTTCATTAAATAATAGGCAAATACTTAATTTATATTTATGTAAAGTTGACCCTATTATAAATTATATAAGATTATTTATTAGTTCTGCCCTTCTTCCCGTGAAATGTATTATTTTTTAAAGTATGATAATCGAAATATGATTTTTTTTTTTTTTAGAAATTAATTTTTCTTATACTTCCATTTGTCAAAAAAAGGGGAAATTCAAAAAATTTACCACTGCACTTGTTGGGTATGAGAAGTATGTTCAATTCATTATTCCTTTTTTTTTTTCCCTCTTTTTTTTAAAGTGTATGTGAATTGCATTCTAATTTGCCGATGGTGGCTCATATAGTAATTTTAGGATATATATTTTTTTATTTATACTATTTTACCATTTATATAAAATAAAAATGATGAAAAAAAATAATAACAATAATAATAATAATAATAATAATAATATTTTTATTATTTATTTCTTTAATTTATTTTGGGCTTTACGCCCTTTCTAACATAGTGGCCACACACTAAACCTAGAGGCCTCCCTACGCACATCATCATTTTACTTCCTCCAAATCGCAGGAGAGAGAGCAAGAGAGAGAAACAGAGACGAAACCCCCGCACTTTCTGTCGACCAACATCGCTGAATACAGAAAATCTGTTAATCTACGTCTTACTTTCGGCGGTCAGGTAAGCCCTCAATTCTCTCTCTCTCTCTCACCCGATTTGTTCGATTCTTCTTCGATTTCTCCCAATTTAGGGCTTTATGTTGGCTCGATTCCTTTAACAATGTGTTTGATGGTAAAGCAATTGATCCGTCGGTTGACTGTTGTTGTGTAATTGAATTGTATTGATTGATTAGGTGTTGGGGATTGTTTGATGTGCATTAGCTTTGTTATGATCAAATCGGTGTGTTTTTCATCGGCATTTTGTTGCAACTTGTTAGGACATTTGATATATCTGTCTCCTCACCCTTAACACAATCTCAGTACATATATTTGTAAATTTTGTTCCTAATCGATTTCTGTTTCTGTTTTGACCAATTAATTCCATTTTTTGTTTTCTAATCTGAATTTGGATACGTTTTAGGTTTTCAATCATTAGGTTTTTTTTTTCTTTAATTTGTGGTTTTGTGACCTAAAGATGTCGCATTTTCTGTATCTTTTCCATTTGAAATTTGGAACTTCCTGAAATATGTACGTGATCTGTTCAATTTATGAACCTTAAATCCTATTGCTATGATGATTGGGTGGGTCATAGTGTAGTTTTCCTGATAACCATAGGAAATTATCATCATTTTGGTTTCTAGCACAATAAATTGAATTCTGGAACCTCAGTAATCCCACATGGTCTTGTGAAAACTTGTAGAAACTTAATTTCTTCTGATTTTTTCTTATGCTCCCCCCTAGTATGCACGGTTTAGAAATCCTATTGCTAATAGAATGAAGACCTGTTTTGGAAGAGTGAATTGAATCTATTAGGATGCATAGGAAGAGAAAGGTGAAAAATCCCACTTTCACCACTAATAAACTTTAAAACATCAAATTATTGAAAGAAACTTCCAAATTCAAAGTCCTCCATCTCATCCTTTCACTGTTTCTGTAGAGTAATGAGGACAGTGAGGGCTATTGACTTCTTCTTCCCGAAGTATACCATCTGCCCGAGCTGGCAACCACCTTTGAAGACATTGAGAAGATAACAAACAAAATAATGTGCTGGAGAAAAGGGTTTCTTGTAAACCCATTTTATGTACACTTCCCATTGCTGCTTCCTCCCCCTCCCCACCCAAAAAAAAAAAAAGAAAAAAAAAAGATGAGGATCATTGTTTTTTCAATGATAAATCATGGAAATATTTATTAGTTGTAAAAGCAACAAAGTGATGCATCCTTGTGCAAGAGGGAAAAAAGGTAACTTGCTGACTAATGCTCCTAAAGGCTTCTGACATGTGATACCATAGAGAAAAAAGAACGGTTGTCTATTGCATAAAAGCTCTTTATTGAGTTCAAAATTATAGAACATGGGAACTGATTTCACTCTAAATGGTCCAACATTGTGCCATGCATGTATGAGGATTTGTTCAGCAATGGTGGGCAGATCTTCACTCTAACAAGATAATCAGTTGTGGTTATCTTTCAAGATGATACCTTGTTTTGGGAAAATATTCTTGAGTTCTAATTTTGTTTTATACGTGATAAATAGACTCCGTTTCATGATGTGCCATGAGGCAAAGTTTTTGGCTTTGGAGAATACCAGAGCAGAAAAAACTCAATCTATCTTGATACTTGCACCATGATCCACATATTTTAGCCATGTCATTTAGAGCAGTTGGCAGTCCAAATAATGAAGATAGTTAAAGTTACCATATAACCCTATGAACGTAAAGTTGAGTGAGGGCTGGTATACCACTGAGATCTGCTCTCTCTCTGTCTCTTACACACGTGTGCATACACTCGGATACAAAAGTGGGCTTGAATTTCCCAATTCTTGTACATGATTGTTTCAAATTTAAATGATTGAAGGCTGATATTGGATTGTACTGTTTAATGGATGTCATGCATCTTTATGTGTTGATAGAACGGGATGTACTTATCATTGGCTAGATTTTAATTGTTTCATGGATTGTGCATACATATACAGATACACCCATGTTTTCTTGGATTCTACATACATATATAGAAACACACAAATTTTCTTGGATTAAATATACATGCACACACATGTTGTTCACAACTTCTAGTATAATCTTAGGCAGTTTGTTATTTTATTTCACTTAACTAGGATACCATGACCAAATCAAAAGATGGAAAAGAAAAAGGAAAACGAGGATATCATACGTCTGTTGTACACAGCGAAGCTGCTGCCTTCACTGACAGGAAGAAAAACTGCTAGCCTTGCAATTCTTTGTGCATTACAGATGCATGTGCTTTAGCATTTTCTTATTTTATTTTTTGTCTCAGAGGTCAATAAATCACATGATTTCAAAACATCTTGAATTTCCTGGTGGTATGATTATTTATTCCTCACCCTTAGTTCTGCTCACATCTAAAGGCAACTATTGGTTGGGCCTGTGGATTGCGCTTACATGAACTTTTTGATGCTCGTGATAACTTCACTTCCCTCAGACAGCAATTCTTTTTTTTTTTTTTTATTGTACATCAGTATGTCTTTTGTCTTTCTGCACTTGATTGGTATTGTCAATCACGTCTTGATGTTGAGCAAACCATTGCATCCACAAAAACACAGAAAATCTTTACTTAATATGTAGATTCAACTAACAGAAATCTTGAATTGAAACATTGTGTTTCTTACAGTTGCACTTTTATGGAGTTTGGCCTTTGCAATATGGTTGGCTAGCAATTCCTTTCAAGGAATTCTTCTGGTTTTCCTTTTCCTTTATAGGATGCATTTTTTCTTTGTTTTTTTTGGGGGGGGGGGGGGTTGAGGGAATCTATAGGTAAAAATATGAATGCCACAGAGCTTAATCATATTACATTGTAAAATCAAAATCAATAGAAAGAACTGGTCTCTCTCTCTCTCTCTCTCTCTCTCTCTGAAACACTGGTGGTGCATCTTTAAAGGGTTTTTATCCTGTGCACCTACCTCTGTTGCATTCTTATTAACCATTTCATCTCCTTGATAAATAAGTGGATATTGTTCATAAATTGTTTCAGTATAAGTCTTTATTGACATTGGTTAAGTAATGTTGGGAATTCCCAGTTACTGCTAGATTTCTGGAATATCTTTTCGGCATTGTGAAGTTGAAGAGTTCGGTGTAGTGGATGTTCTCTCTATCGAAGATCATATATCTTCGTTTTCTGTATGACATGGTGAAGATTTTGTGTAACTTTTAATTTTTTTTTTTTCCATATTCTGATCTAGTCTAGTTGTATTGTCCCCTTTTCCTACTTTTTTACTGTTTTTATTTAGGTTATTTTTTAATTCATGTTATATTTTGAATTTTCGGGTACTAATGGAGAAGGAGCTGCGCTGACATCTTTCTGTTGATCCTTGCTGGAACTTTCAGCTAACTAGGATTCAGAAAGATGTCTCCTGCTTCAAAGTCTAAGTCTAAGTCCAAGGAGAAGGCTGCAAAGGGAGCAAAGGAAAATCAGAAGTCTTCTTTAAAGGCTTCTGGGTCTGCTAATAATGGGAATGGCAGCATGGCAAGTGCTTATGATCCACTTTCTGGAACATTTCACACCCTAGAAGCAGCACCTGTTGTGTCTTTACTCTCCCCCCATAGCAGTGGCCGTTTTCGAAATATAGATGGGACAATAGAGCATCCTGCTGGGTTTCTCGGGACTGCAACGGAGTATGATTCAGTTTCAAACAATGGCAGCTGCTCCAATGAGTCGGAGGACCATAAAGAGAGGACAAGCAATGCTACACTTCGGCAGGAACCTATACCTGGTTCTGATAATGATAAGCGTGAGAAGGTCCGCCAGAAGAATGAGAAGAAACACCAGCGTCAGAGGGAGAAGCGAGCTCAGGAGTTACATGGAAAGTGTTGCAATTATCTTATGTCAAGAAAATTGGAAATGCTTTCCCAGCAGCTTGTGGCCATGGGTTTCTCTCCTGAGCGAGTTACTATGGCCCTAATGTTGAATGAGGGCAGAGTTGAAGATTCTGTCTCATGGCTTGTGGAAAGTGAAAAGAATACTGAAAATATAGATATTGATATTGGAAGTGGTGGAAATCTGAGACTGGATATTTCTGAAGAGCTTGCCCAGATTACAGCTATGGAAGTGAAGTATAAGTGCTCAAAGCAGGAGGTGGAAAGAGCTGTTGTTGCCTGTCAAGGGGATCTTGAGAAGGCAGAAGAAACCCTAAAAGAACAGAAGCAAGAGGGCCTTCCTGATCTGCCGAAACTGGATGAGTCAATTGTTTCTAAGAATTTAATCAAACCACAAGAAAAGCCTAGTGCTTCAGTTTTGGATCAGGAGAGGAAAATTGAAAGAGATTTCAACTACACAAAGGTGCCAGCTAAGCCATCAACAAATTCCAACTTCAGTAAGGTGCCAGCTACAGTAATAACCCCTCCTGAACCTGGAAACAGAAACCTATTGCTCTTGAAGACGAATCAAGCAAAACTGACAGTAGATAAGAGATGGTCAAATACAGGCTCCAGTCCAGCTTCTTATCCATTAACTTCACCTCTGCAAGCCACACTTCCATCAACCAAGGTGGATGCTCGGCAAAGGGCTATGGTTAGTGATTGTAAGAATATTCAACAGTTTCAACAGGGAGCGATAAGGGAACCTGTGATTATGTTGCAGCGTCCGAACTCGATAAATGCCAAACAGAATTTGGTTCCAAATGCAACTGCCTTGCCTGCAGGGACATCCGGGTGGTATCCAAATAATGTTCCAGCTGCTGAAACTATGAGGCCAAATGGGAAAGTGCTCTTAAACCAAGGGACCGTTAATCTGAGTTCCGAACCATTCTACCATCAAAACTATCTCTACAAAAATGACTCTTTCATCACAAGCAGCCCATTAGATTCCCAGGCAGCTCTATTGGGAGGTTTACGCAGTACTGTTGGTGCAGCTCCATCCCCTTCACTCTCGGTTCCTTCCTCTGTTGGACTCTTTTCTGGCTGGGGCTCATCTAGTTCTGTCGGGTGGGACACTGGTGGCTTGATGCCTCAGTGTGACTATACTAGCATAGACTGGACTTTGGAATCATCAAACTCGTTGCCTTCCAAGTTTAGTGGGTTGGGTTTGGGCATTACGTCATCCTTCAAGGATAGTCCTGGGATGACTCCAGTCAGGGGTAACGGCGTTCACTTTGTTGGGCTGCAGGATGGTGGGTTAGCAAAGGAATCACAAACCTCGGCGGGCTCGCACGAGTGGACATCTCCTTTTGCTGGGAATGACATATTTAGTGTTCCCAGGCAGGTTGTGAGTTCTCCTTCTCCATAGGTTTACAGGAAATAGAACTTCGAAGCGTAAAGGGGATTTAAGGGGATTGGGGGTTGTTGAAGTTGCACAATGCTGTTGGCGGGGGATGGGTTTCATTGCTATTTCTGGGTGACTAATGGGAAATGCTCTGCTATTTCTTGGCTAATAATCTTTTCTTAATTTGCATCTCTCTCTCTCTCTCTCTCTCTCTAACATTGCATGGTAGTATTTTGATAAAACTGGTATTTACCTTTCATTTAATTTCATTTATGTTCATTTAATTTGGTCCCAAATTCAAAATCTGTTAATCAAATAGAAGAATGTTAATCAAATGGAATAAACTCGCTAACATGACTAGAGCTGAGATTACCATGATTTGTGTATTTGGGTGCTGATTTGGCTCGAGAGAAGCAATTATTTATTTTTTGGAATTAAATAAAAAGGTTTATGTTTTATTTGTTTCAATGAGTTCTAATTATTTCATTTTGGAATAAACTCTTGTATTTGGATCCAATTGCTAAAAGTATAAAATTGCCTTTTAAATTGAGTCAGTATAAACGGTACTCTTTTTTTTTTCCTCTCAATATCTTCTCAACTTTAGAAACGGGCACTTCAACCTATTCCGTTGTTTGTCCAATATATTTTTGTCTAAGATCACATACATCTCCTGTAGCTTCTTCGACTCCTTTGTTTTCCTTGCAAACTCCCATAATCCAACATATTTCTCTCTCTCTCTCTCTCTCTCTCTCTCTCTCTCTCTCTCTCTCTCTCTCTCTCTCTCTCTCTCTCTCTCTAAAACTTCAATATCTCAACTTGGTTTCTCCTTCAATAAAACATCCTACACCGTTCTTCAAATCAAACATCATCCTTCATGTTTGTTTTGCCATGGAAATTGCCTGTGAAATATACACACGAAGCTTTGATAGCCATTGTT
Organism: Dillenia suffruticosa; assembly: GCA_033439265.1. Classification (NCBI taxonomy): domain Eukaryota; kingdom Viridiplantae; phylum Streptophyta; class Magnoliopsida; order Dilleniales; family Dilleniaceae; genus Dillenia; species Dillenia suffruticosa. The sequence continues at coordinate 9,626,595 of JAVTVX010000016.1, read as the reverse complement.
GATGGTAAGCTTCTCTTGTCAAATTGAAGTTTAATTTTAGCAAATTTCTCCTGTAAATATGTCTAAAGCATTTACTTGAACTTTTGAATCATTCGGCATCATGAATTTTGAGTTTGTCCTAGTGTTGAAACCGGGCCAGGCAGGGCCGGTATCGGTCCGGTTCAAGGGCGACTCCCGGAACCACGGGCTGGGCTGGCTGCGGTTCTTAGGTCAATCCGGGCCGGTTCCCAATCTTTTTTTAAAGTTGAACTGGAACTGCCGGGCCGGTTCACACCGGGCCGGGCCCGGTTCGGCCCTTTTTTTTTGCTCTTTTTTAACTCTATTTTTTAATTCTATTTTATTTTTGTAATTTCATTTTTTTTAACTTAGTTTTTTTTTTATTTTCTTGTAATAATTTATTTATTCATTTTGTTTTTTTTAATTCATATTTTATAAAAAAATAAATTAAAAATTAGAGACAAAATTTTTAGAGTGGTTCCACCGAATTCGGTGTATATCCACTACCAAACTCATTACTTGGATTTTAAAATCTATTAATTTTTTTTGTTACATTATTTTGATTTTTACATCATTTTGATTTTTGTTGTTACATTATTATTATTTTTCTTCTTTTTCTACTTCATATTCATCATCTTCCGAGACTTTCATGATTTTTTGAATTCTTTTTTCTGCATCTTTCCAATCTTTAATGCAAATTAAGGATTCTAAAGTATCGTTAGCTAAATGTGTATATTTCTCGGTTAACACTCGACCACCTGCACTAAAAACACTTTCCGATGACACTGTGGATACCGAAGGGGTTAGTACATCTTTATCCACTTGGGCCAAAATTGGATAATTCGATACATTATTTTTCCACCAAACTAATATATCATATAAATCAGTATCATCAAAACCTTCTAATTTAGGTATTTGTTTATATAAAAGTAATTTATTAAATGATAACGAAATTCTTTGTTTTTTTCGTAACATGTGTAAAGGATAAAATGAAAATTAAGATGATTGAGTGCTATTACTACTACTACTACTTATATTATTAGTATTTGAATTATTTTTTATCCTTTTCATATAATTCAAATATTGTTTGTAAAGTATGAGATATTTGTTGTTTTAAAAAATGTGGGTTAATAGACGTTTCTGATGGAAAAGTTTGTGCAAAACAATCAATTAACATTTCAGCACCTTCAACTTTAACACGTGAATCTAATGCACTTGCAACTAAATATAAAATTGAAATTTTTTCATAATATTTTAAAATTTTTGTTTTCATAGAAAAAATAATTTCACTAAATCTTTTTTCATTTTCAAATTCATTAAATACATAAATAATTTTATAAAAATTTAGTAATATTAAATGAATAGTTGATAATAATATTCAGAAAATAAATTTGCACATAAATAAAAAATTTTCAATAATTTAGTAACTATAGATGTAAAATCGAAACCGTTATTATCAATAAAACCATATTCGTAATTTGAATTTGTAAATTCAATTAAAATATTTTGAAAAGTAAGTATATTGTGTAACATGTCATATGTTGAATTCCACCTAATGTCAAATTCCATTTTAAATTTTTTAAATTTTTTAAATTTTTTAAATTTTTTAAATTTTTTATTATATAATAAACATAATTGTCTAATTTTTTTGGTTTTTGCAGAAAATTTTCTTATTTGATAAATTAAATCGTGAATAAATTTTAAAAAATAGTTTTCACATTGTTAAACCAACCTTAACATATAAATTAATTATATGGCATGCATATCTAATATGAAAAAAAGTTTCATTTAAAATTGTGTTTAAAAAATTTTTTAAACTATTAACCGCAGTAGTATTAGTCGAAACATTATCAAATGAAATAGAAAAAATTCTATTACTTATTCCATAGTCATAAACAACATTTGAAATTATTTTAGCTATATGTGCACCGAAATGTGGAAATTCTCAACGTTGAAAAACTAAATTTTTTTTTCTAAAAACCATGAATTATTTATCCAATGACATGTTATTACAATATAATATTCTTTTTTATATTTATTTTTTTAACTATCCGAAATTAATGAAAATTTACAATCACTAGTTATAAATTGTGTAATTATATCATTTTTTAATTCTTGATATCTATGTAATAATCTCCTCCTACCGGATTTTCTACTACTTTTTTTATAACTGAATTGTAAATATTTTTGTATATATTCTTGAAATACAGGACATGCAACTATATTAAATGGTAATTCTTTTTTTGCTAACCATTCTATTTGTCCAATTTTTTCTTTATCCGAATTATATTTAAATGTACCAGTTATATTATCTCTTCTTGTAGCAATTTGTATTTGTATTGTTTGTGATAATTTATCTGGATAATTATTAACTAAATGTCTTCTAAGTGTGCCTACCACCCAACCCTTCAAAAATTTATATTTTTTATGACAAATTTTACAAATTACTTTTTGTTCTTCATGTTTTTTTCTAAAAAAATGTCTATATATTAATATAATCTTTTTTAGTCCGTATTGTATTAAATTCTGTATTACTATATTCAGTTTTTTCAAAAAGAGTTTCAATATTTATATTATCGGGAATTTCATTTTGAAAAAAAAAATGAAGGAAAAGGAGATTGTTGAGAAAATTGTGAAGAGTGTGTTCCAGCAATTTTATTAAAAAATTAAAAATAAAATTTTAAAATAAAATATACGATTAAATTTTAAAATGAATTTAAGATTAAATTTTTAAAAAAAGCTTTTAAGATTTAATTTATTTTTTAAAAAGTAATACAAATGTAATGTAAATGCAAGAAAATAAAGATGTAAAAAAATTAAATGTACTGACTTGACGGATATCGTAGTTTTTTTTTTACAAAATCTTGAATTTGACCTCCCAACCTTGAAATCTTGTCAAATCTTGATCAATGTTGAAGGTCGTGGAAAATTTGTAATCATCTCTTCTCCATCCAGATCGTTCTGTAGCAAGAGTATAATGAAAATTCCCAGGTAAGAGGTGGAGCTCGTCTATCCTCGCTTAAGTACCTCTTTCTTTCGACAATTAGTTGTCCCCAGACAGAACTTTTCTAAACATGCTATGCCATTGCATACTGACCCAATGGATTTCACAAAAGTTTAGAATACAAAAATGGTGAAAAGGATAATGGAAATGATAATGGTAGAAATGATAATAAAAATGGTATAAAAATTGATAGAAATGGTATAAAAATGGTATAGAGAATTTAAACAATGGTGAAAAAAAATGATAATGTGTTTAATGAAGATAATGGTGGAAATGATAATAGAAATGGTGTAGAAATTGGTGGAAATGGTATAGAGAATTTAAAAAATGGTGAAAAGAAAATGATAATGGAAATAATAATGAAAATTGAGAGAATGTAGTAATATTGAGAGAATGTAGATGTGAGAGAGATATATTTTGTTGTGCAGATTTTAGAAATTGGGTGTAAGGTATTTATAGGAAAATTTTTTGACCTTATGGATCAAAATAACCTCAAAACTAGCCGTTTTATAGCTGTTGGGAGGGGTAAAATTGGAAAAAATTCAAAAAAATAAAAAAAGAGGGAGATATGGCCATTGGAACCGGCCAGGCCGGGCCGGTTCCTTGCCGGGCCTGGCCGGTTCCTTGTCCGGGCCTGTTCACGGTTCCAAAATCCCTTGAACCGGCCCGGCCCGCTACAGTAATCGGTTCGGGCCAGTTCGGGTTATTGTAGCACCGGGCCGGTTCACGGGCTAGGCTTTCCGGGTCAGTCGGGCCGGTTTTTAGGCCCAAACCGACCCGGGCTCATGTCTAGTTTATCCTTCATTTGCAAAATCCACTATTAATAACCATGATTGAAAGCTTCGTACTTCATTCATAGAGTTTCAAAACCACGGCTTATTATCTTTAAATCGTGTAAAAAGTGTTAAAAAATATATTTTGATGATATGCAAAATTGAATATGATGGGCAAAAGTAAAATAGATCGATGAAAAATTAATTTGGAAGAATTTAAAATAAGTTTAATAATGTTTAAGATTAGTTAACTTTATTGAAAACCTGAATAAGTGGACTCACCCATGAAAGAAGTCGACTGCCAAGTATAAATCAACTTTTTAAGCAAACAGAATGTTGAATAAGTCGACTCACATAAGAACCAAGTCGACTTCCTAAGTATAAAACATCTTTCAAATAAAAACAGAAGTTTAGTCAAGTTGAATCATTTAGGAATCGACTTAGAGATCAAACTGTGAATAAATCTAAGTATGAATTTAGTTCAAACCGACTCATCATGAGTGGAAGTTGACCTATATGAACTAGACTTAAAAGTTTTTAAGAGAGTTTAAACTCAAGTCGACTTAGGCACTATAAATATTTGACCTATATATATGCATTATAATAAAAAGTTCAGAAGCTATTGAGCACAAGCCAACTTGACCATTGTATAAGTCGAGCTACATAAAAAATAGATCTCACTAAACACTTCCACTAGTTGACCACGAGCAATAACAAATCAAATTGCATGAACCACAATGTAAAATATACATAAGTCATCTAGTGCTAAAATCAGCCTAAGAATGCAGAAGTTGACCTACTTAAACATATACCTCATAGAACACTTGTACTAGTCGACTTAAAGTTAAAATAAGCCAATTTGCATGAATCTTAAAATAAAATTTGCTTAAATCAAATAAAGACCAATTCGACTAGACAAATTAACTAGTCGACCTGCATACATGCATAATAAGGAAAAGTTGAACTATTATCAAGCACAAGTTGACCTGAAGTATACACAAGTCAACTTGCACGAGCAATAAGGTGAAAAATATCTAAGCACAGTAAATCTTCAATCAACCTAAAGTATGCACAAACCGACTTGCATGAGCAGTAAAATAAAAATACTTAAGCATATTAAAACACGAGTCAACCTAACATACATATGAAGTTAACTTGCACTATCCAGATATTATAGAATTCAAAACTTAGTCTAACTTGAAGGAAAAAAGGAGTTGACTTAATATAAGTAACAACTAACTATTCAGAAAACCTATTTGAATATTAAATGAATCTCAACAACCTTCAACAGCTATCTTTAAATTATTTAATAAAAATCAACAGCTATTTCATCTCAACCGCTTTAAGTACAACACCAATAGAAGATTGAACAACTTTTGAACTTTTGAATGAGATTGCACACGATTATCTGAAAATATCTTTTGAGATTTATTTTCTTTTTGTGTTATGTTATTTTTTGTTTGGATTTTAACGATTAATCTAAAATTAAAACTTCATCTTTGTATTCTTGTTTTACTTTCAAATCTTGTAAAAGATAAAAAAAGGGTTCTTTTGATTTGAGAGTTGAGTGTTTGAGTGAAACATATGAAATTTACTAGTACTTGTCAAAAGCAAGTAGAAAGTGTTTAAGAGAAACGCCGTAAAGTTGGATTAGTATATGTGCAACCTAGTTGGCTGTACTATTTTGTAAAAAATAGTGGATTTGAAAATTCAAATAAAATTTGAAAGTAGATGTATACAGGGGAGGGTGAAAACCACTATAAATTATGAGTTCTCGTTTTTTTCTGTCTCTCTCCTCAACTTCTCTTAAAAACTAGAAAAACCTAAAAGTCCCGAAAACAACATATTCACTATTCTAGATTGTTAGCAATTGTTTCTTTAATTGGTATTAGAGCGATCTTCTAGTGAAAGGTTTAACTATCTTAAAAGTAAATATCTAAAATGACATTAAATGATGATAATGTTTCATTCTAAGGCTACTAAACAAATAGAGTACCATTTTTCAATGGAAACAATTATAACTATTGAAAAGTAAAGGATGAGAAACTTAATCATAGCACAAGAAGAAACAACATGAGAAATCATAGAATAGGGAATTGAATTCCCAATAGAGAAGATTGATAAAGTAAGAGTCTAGTGAAGATGAAAAATATGACTGTAGAAGAAAAGAGAGTCTATCGATCAAATTGTAAGGTAGTCAATCTACTCCATCTTGTTTTAAGTCCTAACGAATATAATATAATCTTCTCATGCATAACAACTAAGGATATCAGGAAGAGATTAGAAACCACCTGTGAAGGAGCAAATCAAGTTAGGAAAAACAAGATTAGGATATTAAAAAATGAGTATTAAACTTTTAAAACAATATAATCACTAAATTTAATACTATCACTAATGAGCTTAAATTGCTGGAAAATTGAATTAGTCAAGGAAGATATTGTAGATAAAGTTGTTAGGTGCATGTCAAAGTCATGGGAGGTAACGGTCATGACCAGAGAGGAGTCTAAGAATTTAGAAACTCTGACCATAGATTGACTAGCAGGATCTTTAACCACCCATGGAATAAAGATAAACTCCAAACGAGTAGGAAAAGAGGAGAAGGAAATAATATTTTTCTTTTCACATTCAATCTTTTTATACCTATTTCAAAAGTCACCAGTTCAAATTCAAATGAGAAAGAAAGTTGAGAGTTAGTTTCTTCCCAAAAAAAAAAAAAAAAACTACTCCCTCACTCTCTCTCTTATTTTGAATTCAAATGAATTGGTTAAAGTCAAATCCTCGTTGGCGACTTGGTACCTATTTTTTTTAACAAATCTCTTATAAGTGTTATGTAATAATGAAAATTTTGTCTTAACATATTGTTAAAATGTCAAATTTCTATAATAATATATAATACCTTCAATTTTAGTTTTACATAAAAAGGTTCACAACTTAATTTTATTTCTTTTTCTAAACAAATTTAATTTTAATTCTTAATTCATCTTAATTTTAAATATTACTCAAAATAAAGCCTTACATATAATTTTGGCATTTCAAAACTACTAGACAAATTGTTAATCTCATTATTGTTAATTATTAATTTGCAAGTTACAACTCAATTTACTTGAATTGGATCCCAATGAAGATCAAGTTTCTTGATCCTTCCTACTTTGGCTTTTCTCACTTGTTTAACTTATGTTTAAAGACCTTTTTATAGCTCTGATGACATGAAATAGCCTTGAGGGTCACTGATAGCTTGGAAGATGCTCTGTTATGAAAATTCAAGACCAAGCTCCTAGTGATAGATTTCTTAAATCATTGATTTTGAATATATTAGTTTTTACAATAATTTCTTTTTTTAATCTTCCATATTAGATTAAAGATCATATAAGAGAAATTATTGGAGAACATAAAGAGTGTTTGTGTTTGATTAACGTCGTAAATAATTTTTGAAATTTATTTGATATATTTTTTCTAAAAGTAAGTTATAATTTTAGAAATAAAATATTTAGAATTTATAAACTATTTTAAAAAACGTAATTATACCCAATTTTTTTTATATAACTTATAAATTATTCCTATTTTGACAAATAAATTGACTAAATTACCCTGACTAATATTTTGTTATCTCATATTTGCCATTTTCATGTTAATAAATTGATATTTACATTCTATTAACACCAATTCATCAATTTTAGACATTTTAAAACTAAAAAGAATTTATGAGAACTTATTATTACCAAACACAACTTATAAGTTAATAGAACATTTTATAAATTGTTATATTTTTTTATCTAAATATTTTAATAACTTATTTAGAAAAAAAGACATAAGAATTTATAAATTTCAAAAATATTTAATAAGCGATAGAAATTTATAACAGATACCACACCTATAACAAAAAACGTTAAGATATTTATCAAAATATTAATTTTTAATTAAAATTATTTAAATATTATTCCTTTTTTTTGTTTCCCAAACTATTGATTTCACAATCTGAAAGTGTAAAATTATTTTTTATTTTTTTTAAATTGAGAGTTTCGCACTTTGAAAGTGTAAAATAATTTTCACACTCACAGAGTGTAAAAAGGACACAGCGGGTGAACATGCCGGGGTCCTACGGAGAAACATTTCTTTTTCCTTCCTCCCTCCGCCGCCACTACCTTTCTCCGTGACGAAACCCTAGCCTTCCTTGCTCCATTCGCCGTTGCTTCCTTCCTCCTTCCGCCGTTGTTGCCCTTCTTTGCGACGAGACCCTAGCCTTTCTACCTCCCTCTGCCGTTGCTTCCTTCGTCCCTCTGTTGTTGCTGCCCTTCTTCGCTGCCCTTCCTTCATCCCTCCTTTTCTTTTGTGACCGGTGTATTCTAAAAGTATGTATTTGATTTTGTATTTTAAGAGTGCGAAATCGATTTTATACTCTAAAAGTTCGAAATCGGAATGTGAGATCAATTTTTTTAAAAATATAAATTAATATGATTCGTATTTTTAAAATGTAAAATCAATAGTTTGAAAAATAAGGGAAGATAATAATATTTAAATAATTTTAATTAAAAAAATAATATTTAGATAGATACCCCAAAAACGTTCAAAATGGGATTCTATGTTCTCTCTCCGAGAGAGAGAGAGAGAGAGAGAGAGCGCGGAAAAGTTGGGAAAAGGGTAAGGGCCGGAGGGTAAAGGCTGACTACAAAGAAAAATAAAAGGAGATTTGGAAGAGAAAGGGAGAAGAGCGGCCTCGGGAGCCTGAAATTCAGAGAGAGAGAGAGAGAGAGAGAGAGAGAGAGAGGGATGACTACATCTATCCATGCGAGGCTTTCAATGCCTCTCAGTCTCACTACTACTACTACACTCTCTCCTACCAAACCCTTTTCTCCTTCTCCGTCTTCGACTTCATCTACTTCATTGTCATCGTCATCAATGTCAACCTCTTCTTCTGACTCCAAGCGCGGCAATTTTTTCTCTTCTGGGAACCCTAATTCGTCTTCGTCACTCAGCTCTTCTCGTTCCAGAAAATGTCTTCTTTCCTCAAGACGCACGGTATCTCGCTCTGTGTGTGTGTGTGTGTGTGTGGGTGTATGGAATTGATTTGACCTTTCTTAGAATTGGGTTTATTCCTTATCTTGAAATCTGTCAAAAGGGACTGCCTACACAAGTTTGTCGATATTCAAAAATCTTCAGAATTTGTTGATAAGAGTGGTATCCATCATTATGGATTTCTGGATTTAGGGCTCAATTTTTTATTTTTTATTTATTTATTTTTTGTATGGGAGTTTAATATAAGTAGCCATTTAATGGTGTAGTTGATTTTCACTAATAATTTACTATCAGGTGCTCTGTTTTTCATGTACTATAGAGGCTTCGTGTGTATAATAAGGCAAATGGAGCAAGCATGTTTGGTTCTTCTGATGAAGAAAACACCTCTCAAATTCCTACTCAAGCACAATCTCTTGTGGAAAGCTCTACTACTGTGCTGGTTCCTGAATTTAAACCTGTTCCTGATGTTGATTATCTACAGGTGCAGTTGCATTATCCTAGCTTTACATCTCATTCTTGCGAATGTGTTGCAACTGCTGAATTTAGTCAGAATCTTTAATGCCATGACATTTCTGGAAATGGGTCGTGTGTGTGCCAGATTTCTTTGGACAAAACACTTTAAAACATGCTTTGGACAATTCTTAACCATTATGCCCATATTTCTTATGTTTCATTTCTATTAAGACACTTGTAGGGAATTAAAGCACTCATTTGCCACAGCAATTCATCAATTTTCAAGTTTTGACTTTGCAGAGATCGGAACAGAAGTCAAAATAAAGCCATTGTAATTCATTGAACATATTAGACGGCTTCTTAGACTTTTATAGTGCCATATGATTAAATATATATATATATATATATATATTTATATATCTATTTTTAATACATGTATCCAAGCCATGTTATGCCCTGTTATTTTTAACTTTTTTTTTTTTTGTGTTCATGTCTCACTGTTGTCTAAGTAGTAGGATAGAGAGGCAATACAATGGACATGATTTAGGTGTGTTCAATTTTTAGAAAGTGTATCATGTTGTGTGCTGCTTGTACTGATTTGGTCTGAAGTTTCCTGCGAAAGCCTACTTGTAGAAGTTCTTGCACCATGAAGTTAGGCCTACGATGCATGATTTTAAGGCTCTGTTGTTGCCTGCGAGCAAGCTCTGCCAGGCCACATTGAAAGATGTACAAATAATTCGAAATTTGTTTGCTTTTTGTAGGAATTGTTGGCCATTCAACAGCAAGGTCCAAGAGCTATTGGTTTTTTTGGGACTCGAAATATGGGATTCCTTCATCAAGAACTTATTGAAATTCTTAGCTATGCTATGGTTATAACAGTATGTTGCTGTAACTTGAATATCACAATTTGTAATTTGGATTTACTTGTTATTGACTAAATAGTAGCCTTGTGCTCTGGGGGCTACAAATGTGTTATTTGGTGATGTTTGATTTTTTTTTTCTCCCCCCTCAGAAAAATCACATATTCACATCAGGGGCATCTGGAACTAATGCTGCTGTTATCAGAGGCACATTAAGAGCAGAGAAGCCAGAGCTTCTTACAGTTATCTTACCTCAAAGTTTAAAAAAGCAACCCCCTGAGAGCCAGGAATTACTCTCTAAAGTAAGGATTAAATAATGTAAATCTTTGTACTTTATTCCTTATTTTTTGTTCTGGGAGAGAAGATTGAAAGATAGTTTACTATGAACATAAAATCATGCATGTGGATAGGCAGTAATCCAGAGGACCGAGGACGGGATCATAAAGGAGGGAAGAGTGTGAGGACCCATTCCAACACATCAAGAAGAAATCCTAAACATGAACATGTGCTTGAACATATTATTATTTCAGCATGATATTAGCTTGTATATGGTGACTTTGTCTTGTGCCTAAGTAATTTTTGCAAAGTAACAATTCCATTCAGTTTGGTTCGGTGAGCACTTTTAGTTTAGTCTGTGCTGCTGGCAAGTGTGCTAGGTTTTTGAAAGTGACCTAGCCTTAGCTTGAGAATTCAAGTGTTGGATAGAAAACTAGAGCTGGTAAGCGTACAGAATGTAAGGTTGAAAAGTTTGGTCAATGTAAGAGAGGGTTGAGTCAAAGTATTAGGAGATTGGATCAAGAATGCATGGTTTGTTGAAGACTCTCACTCTAGCATGTTTCAAAATCTTTACAAAGCACCTCAATAGTTTGTTCTAAATCCTAAACACCCAAGCAGTGGGCCCCACCAAGTAAGAGCAGCTTAAAGAGATTACAACCTGCCTCTTCAAGCACATTTTGTCTTCTTCTCTATGCTGTTTACGTTTTCCTTTCTCACCGTAGCAAAACACCATCTCCAAGGTCATAAAACCTTCGACATATGCTGGAATTCTTGAGTCCAAGTGATGTATAACATATTTCAAGCATTTGAATGCATGGGGGAAGTGTTTAAACTCGAGGAAATGAGCTAGAAACCAAGGAGAAACATTGGAGGAAGTAAGTGTGGAAGTTAAGTTTCAAGCATGGGTTTCAGTGGTTGATTGGTGGGGAACGAGAGAAACGTACTGGAGCCTAGACAACTTATAAAGATGAGAGAAGGAGGTGGACAAAGTCGAATCCTCAATCGTCAAACTAACATGGGTGCTATTACCCACTGAGATAGAGGAGCCATAGAGTTTTTCTTAGAGTTAAATAAACCTTCCAATAATGTTTGAGATACTAGGATTTTGAGTCTTGACACTTTTGAGTACTTTTTCTTGAAAATCTTTCTTTAATCATCGTATTAGCCATGCTTAACACCTTTGTTTTTCTTTAAATGATTTTATTTGGAAGCAAAGGTTTTTACTTCTTATTTCTTGATTGGTGGAGAGAAGGCTAGAGGGGGCCCCTTGGGCTATTGTGGGCAGGATTTAAGTTTCCCTCTGCGGGTGTTTGTTAGATGCCTATGTAGCAGAGGGGGTTTTGGTCTTAACCTCTTGTACCACTCAAAAGGCTTTTAGTGTAAATATATTAATTTTAAATAGGTATCATCATCAGGCCATATTTGGAGTATAAAAAATGGGTAGTAGAGTAGTCAGGATGCCATAAAGGGATGACAGTGGTGAGATCTATTTTGGGTGGATTTTCTTATGGATATGTTTATATACTTGTGGGTAATGCAGATCTATGATCTTTCATTGGAGGAGTGCTGCAATCCTTTCTGTCGAAGGATTCTCTCGGTGGTTTAGCTTTTAAATATTAGATCATAAGTGAAGTTTTAGTAGATGCTATGCCTGGAGAGGAGAAATAGTTTTGACAGATTTTAATGGCCTATAGTGAACCAAATTAATCAATTATCTTGCATGAGGTCCTAAATAATAATATTATTCCTTGGTAGGGGCCTAAAAAGAAAATTCTGGGGTTGTCTGTATGACAAATGCTAGGGCTAATGAAATATGATATGAAGTATGATGAGGATATAATATTGGATAGAGCAAAATGGTTAGAATTATTCATATTGCAAACTCCGCTTAGTGAAATAAAAGTATGATTATTGTTGTTGTATAATGAAAACTATTATATAGGTGAGCATCCGATATGAAATAGAGTACAATAGCGTAGAAGGATCCATGTAGCTGACCCCACTTAGTGGGTGGGATAAAGGCTTCATGGCGGGGGTGGTTGTTGTTGTTGTCATTATGGACGTTACGGGCACCGCACGGGCGTGGCAGGGGCACCGCACGGGCGTGGCAGGGGCACCGCACAAGCTGCGCCCAGGCACTGCACTTGCGTTGCAAGTCATAAGGGCACATCCGCACGTTGCACGCACACCACGACGACAAATGAGGCCCACCGTGCACAAGAATCCGAACATTAGGGAAAAGCATAGTAATAAGAATCAAAACGATCGAGAAATGGATGTTGGGCTGCCAAGGCCCACGATGCGGAAGGCATAGAACGTGAGAGAATGGTAAGGGAATATCAATTCAAACAATCGAGAATACCATCTTGGGCCCAATGGGCCCTTGTACAATTCATGGTCAAGCGCCGTAACAAGTTCATTATAAAAGCTGAAACGATGAGGAAAAACGTGTTAGGCCATCTTTTTGTTTGATTTGTTAATTGATCTTTCTTTTTTATCCTTTCTTTTGTGCTTTTTAATAATCACATGATAGGATTTTTTATAACAATAACTCTCTACTTTCTGTCTTTTTGATCATCCCAATATTCTTCAAAAATTTCTCACAATTATTCCCAGACTATGCTACGTATGGGTAACATGTGAAATTTTTTCTAAATATTTTTTATTTTGATAGAAGGGGAGTTATTTTGTCTCGAAATGAATAAATAATATTCATTACTTAAAGTGATTTTTTCAGATATTTTGACTTTAAAAATGCTATTTGGATGTCATTATTTTTTATTTTTTATTCTCTACCTTTCTATGTCGAACTTATTGCGAGAGAGAATATGTGAGCCTAGGTAGTTTACAAAAGACGGAAGTTTTAGGAAAAAGCCTCTTTATTTAACTATTGATATCTCTTAAATAACTTCATGTACAGATAGATTGGCTTGTGGGATACCCCAAAAGGTAAAAAAAAAAAAAAAAGAAACTTAAACTTTGGTTTGATTGAAGCAAGGGAGACCTTTTTGAGGTTGATGAGGGAAGAAAGCCTCTTTATTTTGGTAATGAATGGTTTAATTGTGGCCTTTAACTTTTGATTATGGTGGTAAGCCTTTTACTGATGTTCAACTTGTTCCATCATTCTTAGATTCTATCTAGCATATTTTTGTTGTATTTGAGGGCATTCCATGTTCTTGTTAATATATTTATTCACACTTAAAAAAGAAGAGGAAAGTCTGCCACAAAATGATCTCTTTTCTTGATCAAGGCAGTTTTAATTTATCTTGGGTCATTTTCTCAGAGAATGGATAGTTAGTCAACCAGAGCTGGTTGCTATAGGGTACAAAATCAAAGTAGTCGTCAACTTACATGTCGAAGAGCTTTTAGTTTAATTTAGGATCTCAAATCCTTGTTTTAAATCTGCACCTAATGTGAAACATACCCTTTTACATTGCAGGTAAAGCATGTGATAGAGAAGCCTCACAATGATGATTTACCTTTGATAGAAGCTAGCAGGTGTGATAAATTTTCCTTTTTATTCTAGTCTCTAAGGTTCCTGGGTACCTTGTTAGCAGAATGGTTCTTAAATAAACCAGATGCGACTGCTGATATTTCACCATAACATATTAGATATATTGTTTTGAAAGTTGATGATTTTGTATATTTATTTTCTTGCAAAGGAAACTTAATTTGGGGAAAGAGGGAAATGAGTGATGAGAACAAGATATCATGTGGAAAAAAGAGATAAAAGCAATCAAAGTGTTAAAAAAAAAAAGAAAAAGAAGAGAAAAAAGGTGGGGGAGGGGGATGACAATTTCAACGTGAATGGTAAGGCAATTTCTATGCCCAGTAGATAGATCATCCTTCTGAATCTCCCTGTCAAATGGCCTGTTGTTGGGCGGTCTACCTCCAGTTAAAACCAAAAAAAAGTTAATTATACGAGTTTCAAACTTGAATTTTGATTAATACTTAGTTTTAGTTTGCAAGTACCTATAATGAATCAGAAAACACATTTTTGTCATAAAAGAAGTTGAGTTGGAGTTATTATTTTATTTTTATTTTTCTTTTGAAGATCCTAGCATTCCATTCAATTCATAAGCACTGTTCAAAGGGAACATGGCATATTGGAAACCATCTTGAACTTCTTTCTACCACCAAAGGCCCTTCAACTGTGCCAAGGAAAAGATTTATATGTTAAGTTCAAACCCATCTTTTGCCCTTTTTTGAATGGATGTTATTCCACATTTCCTTGACAAAAGGAAATTGAAGGAGAAACTGACAGTGCTTCGTTGCTTGCTTCATCGCTCACTAATCTTTAAAGGCTTACTAGCTTGTTTGGCCTCCTCACTTGTGAATTGTTGGTTTTTTTTTTTATTTTTTTATTTTTTTATTGTTATGAACCACAATCAAATAAAAGCTTTAATCTTTGCAGAGTTCTCACTTTTGGATAATGGTCTGAAAGCAAACATAGAGGATGTACAACTGAAATCATGAAGATTTTAACAACAGTTTTATCTCTTTCAAAATGTGTTATGGCTTCACAATTTGAGACGCCAAAACTGTATTCTTATTATGTACAAGCATATATTACTGTTGTCCCTTGATTTTTCTTTGGCTTTGTGCAAGTTCCTATTTTGCTTACTTTTGTCTTTGGCGTTTACTCTCTTCTTTTGGGGGAAGTGAGTTGTTGAAAAGTATGGTGTGCATTAAATGGGCCAGCCTTTGTTTTCCACATTTTTTGGCATAAAATTTGGGGATATTTTTTGAAGTGACACTTTTTTTCCTGCTTGGTTAATTTTGTGGATGGAGAAACTCAGCTGCATGCATGTCTCGGGGTGGGAAAGGTAATCATTAGGTCGTGTGGCCTTTGGTCATTTGAAGTGACTCATTTCTCTGTAAGGATCATAAATCATCTAATTACTTTTCAAAATGCTAATTTGGGAAGTCATTGGTTGCTTCCTTTGTGGTTCTACTTTCCAATGTTCTTGAATTGGCTTTTAGTGAGCTCGACAGTGGTCCAATGGGTTAGTTTTGAGATGCATTTATGAGTGAAAATTATCCTAAAACCACAATGTGTAAGCCCTAAAACTTTCATATGCTAACATATCCAATGCGGATTTGGCTTGCTTTCTATATATTGTTGCTTGGAAGAATTTAAGGATATCACACCATGCAAATCCTCTTTGCGATTGTTGGTGGTTAAAATATTTTTACGAGTGTGTCAATGGAGATCCTCAAGACTCAACACTCCACCTAAGGAGTAAGGTGGGGTGACAATGTGGACGAAATTTCAGTTAACTTACCACTGGTTAAAGTGAGACATGGAAGAATATGAAATGGGAACAAACATGAGGTTTTCTTGGTAATGTGCAAAGGGGATAGAATAATTCTAGTGAAATTGGTTTTAGCGCATGAGATAATTAATATTATTAGCGCAAATAGGTCTTTATGAGAATGTAAGGCAACAATTTTGAGAAGGTTTAGATGGGAGAGTCCAAGATGTGCTGGTTGGTGAAAAGTGACCAATAAGGAGAGATGTAAATGGGCATGTAGGGCATGTAGGGCAGAAATGCAGGTGGTTATGGTTGAATGCATGGTGGATACCGGTATGAGAAAGAAATGGTCCAGTTAATGATATGTTAAATTTTGCAACAGCTTATAATCTAGATATTGTTAATGATTGGTTTATAAGGAGAGATGGCAGCTTATTATCTTTAAAGCGGGGTAAGAGACAGTCAAATAGATTAATTTTTATATTAGAAAATTAGATAAAAGAATTTGCAAAAATGGTGAAATAATACTAGGTAAGACTTTAATGCCACATCATGGATTAGCAATATCACATCTAGTATTAGGAAATGGAAAAAGACCTATAATAGAAAGTGTAACAATAAAATTAAGTTGTGGAATTTCTGTGGAGAAAAAAGCAATGGTTAAATATACGTCGATAAAAGGAAGTAAATTGCAATCTAGATGCAGAAATTGGTGTTGTTTGAGACAAAAAGAAATAGTATAAAGGAAGTAAATTGCAATCTAGATGCAGAAATTAGTGTTGTTTGAGACAAAAAGAAATAGTATAGTATATTATTAAAATAGTAAAGCATGTGGTTGGAGAATTTAAAGGAAGTGAATGGAATGACAAGCTATAAGCAATTATTAAAACAAAGAGAACCTGCTGTTCAAGTTTTTATTTGCGTATAAATGATGATAACTTAAAAATACAAACTAGTCAATAGAGAAGCTAAAAAAATTGGATAGAAGTTAAGAATAAAGGATATTAGCACCTACAAATCAGGAATGAAAAAGGGTGAAAAAAATAAATAACATAAGCAAGGATGCGGGGGAAAAGTAAGCGAGCTAAATCGAAGTAAAATACATTGGAGATGAGAATTAGAATGTTGTAGTCCAAAATGATTTATTAGTGAAAGTTGGAGAAGTTATTTCGATGAGTGAACCTAATGTCATTAATGCAATCCACAATAGTATATAATAAGCATCCAAAAGTTTGAAGTACAAAGATGCCTTGAGAAAGATGAAAACAAGCAAGGTGATGGAGTGAGGCATCCGAGTTGAAGTTTGAAATGCTTGGTTAAGAGTGTGGTGACTAAATTATGCAATGAGGTAATTAAAATTAGAAATTATGGCAGATGGTTACAGAGAAAGTACTTTAGTATCAATGTATAACAACAAAAGATGAGAATGAAACTATCAAACTATGGAGATTAATAAGTCATACTATGAAACTTTAGGATAGAATAACATAATTCACATTAAGAAAAAGAAATAAAAATTTCTGACAATGAATTTGATGTATGTTATTTGCAAAGAATATTGTATTAGTTGACGAGAGTAAGTTGTGGATAAAATGTTAGAAATAAGGAGAGATATCATAGAATTAAAAGATTTTATTTTGAAGCAGTTGAACGAAACAGGGTAGATAGAATGCACTTTCAATATAAATAATGATGTGGATGAAGACACAGTAAGAATTGAAGGTGATGAGGCATTTAAGAGGGATTGTTATTCTATATACAAAGGATGGAAATATTGATAAATATGTCCCACATGGGATTAGGGCAGCGTAGTGAATTGAAGAAGTGCTATCTGAGTGTCCTGATTTTAAAATTTTGCCTAAATCGAAAGACAAATTTTATAAAATTGCATTGAAATAAATATCATTATATGGAACAAATTATTGGACTATTAATAATTTAGATAGAGGGTGAATGCTGGTAGAATATTAAAGTGGAATAACAAGAAAAATAGAATTAGAAATCAGCATCCAAGGTTAAAACTAGATGTAGTCCCAATGGTAGAAAAGACCCTGGGTGCATAGAGAGGGGGTGCAGGTTCCAGTAGTGGTCAAGGATTTGAAGGTTTTTAAATGTGATTCCAAATGGTTGAAGGTGGTTGAATTTTGAATTGGGAAATCAGGGATTTTCATGTTGGAAAAGGATAACGGCAGAATGTTGGGTAAGTGAATTATTCATCTCCTGGTCGTCTTTTATGGGGGAACTGGACCAAGAAGGGATTGTTAGGTGGCAATACATAAATTGACAGCATGCATAAAGTTCTCACTGCCCATGCTCCCTGAGGTCGTTTGTCGATTTCTGGGGACTCACATTCTACCTGCTACAATAGACAAGCTTTGGCTTTTAGTTAATTGCACCACTACATGGGTTTTGGTTGACTGGGTGGTTGAGAAAGCAGATGGGTTATTTGATGTTTATTGATACACTTGTTTTCATTTTCATCATACCAAGTGCCCAGGGGCTTGCTTGAATGTCATGCGTGTCTGCCCTTCTGTTTGTTCTCTGAAGAGGTCAGAACCTTTTGACTCTTATGTGCTTAGCCTAGTCACCCTTCAGCAGCAGCACACACTATCTGCCCTGAGGTGGCCTCCACATCTCTTTTGGGGGATTTGTGGATGCTTGCTTGTTACCTCTGTTTCCAAGCTCTTTGGATTCCAACATGGTTTTCTTACCTGGAGGGATCAAAATATTTTGGCACTTTGACCTTGGTGTGAACAAAAGGTATTCACATGGAGGTTCCATCATCACAGAGCACCCTCTTGATAACATCTGCTTTCCCTTTTAAGGGGATGTAGGTTGCCATGTCCTCCATGCCACGTGGTGATGCCATGCGTTTTCATGGCAGTGAGCCTCATTCCCTCCTAGGGGCATAATATGTGAGGTCCGTATCCTAGTGGACATAGTTGTTTACATTTATAATTTATGCATAAAAGCACAGAGCAGCTGTAAGGGTTGTGCTTTTGGTTCTTTTATTTTTGAGGGCATATTTTGTTTCTTGTCTATTATATTGTAGTAACTGTATTTATTTCTTTTGATTGATGCCTCACTTATTGCTCACTTTACCTTTATATATTGATTGTAAATGACTTTTAACTCTGATAGCTGCCCTGTGAATCTGCAGGTTATGTAATAGGGATATCATTTCCCAAGTGCAGCAAGTGATTTGTTTTGCTTTCCATGATAGCAAGTTGCTAATGGAGACATGTCAAGAAGCTAAAAATCTCAGGAAGATTGTCACTCTTTTCTACTTGGATTGATTATGACAGTGCAAATTTTTTCTATACACAGATGTGTGACTGGCAGAGTTAGGAAAGCGGGCAAACCAGTGAGTGGTTGGTGATTGATTATTGAGGGAGATGAAAATTGCATTATATAGGTTTAGATTAGATTATTTGGAAAGATTTAACTATCAGGACAAGAGGGCAATTTTCCTCAGCGTGGTGTAATTGTTATTTTGGTGCGTCTATTTTATTTTTTTTCAAGAAAAAAGAAATGAGGTGCAGAAATGTACTAATACCCAATAATTCTTTCAGCATGATTCATCTACTTAAGGTGAAGAATTTCAGTTCCAGATTAGTGGTTGTAGTTTCTTTCTTTCAAACCCTAGCCATTGACAATTATGTTTTCCAAAACCAATGCCAACAGGTGTTTTTTGAGTAGGGACAAATACTGAGTTTCCCTCGAATGTTTTGCTGCTAGACTCTCGTTACTTGGCACATGATGAAGAGCAGCATGGTTGGAGTTGCAATGGCACCACAAGATCACCGCAAGAAGAGAAAAGAAATGACTAGAGCAGGACGATGTTAAGCATCAAAAATAGAAAAATTACAAAAGCCTCAAATCCCTTTTGATCAAAACCAACATTTTGCATTAGAAAACAAAAGAAATTTACTTTTGCAGCGTGCTTCTACTTTCTGTTTTGTAGGTAGGAGTTCCCCGAGAAATGTTAAAAGAGTGCGAACATATTCGAGTAGTTCCCAGTTCTTTGTGCAGTCTTCTTGTGCAAACAAAGAAATTTATAGTCTTGTCAACTAAAAACAAAAGCGAGAATCAAGACTGATTTGATTTGAGCTCAAGTCTTAACACAGTAATTAGCACACTAATTTTTACACAAGACAGAGAATTGGTAATACAAGCATGATGATCGAAAACCACTATTCCCCGTTAATGTTTCTTGTAAAGAGAAATGGTTATAAGAATTCAAGTTTAGCTGAGATAATATACAGTGAAATTTTTGCTTTGTTTTATTTTTAGTTCTTCTTCCAGGATTTTCCCTTTATTTTCTAAACCAAAGGGTGAAGATTTTACCTGGTGAACTTCTATTCTAGCAAATGGATATTCGCGAACAAATTAATGCAAGTCATTGATTTAGAGGTTATTCAAATTTAGTTTATTTTTTTTGGTTTTCACTATCGGTATTCGGGTTTTGTCTGACTAATTTAGTTCGAATATGGGAGACCCATTTTTGGGGTTGACTCTCCCAAATCCTATTTCGCAATTCCGAAGGGTTGAACTTGAAACCTCTGTTTAAAGGGATAGAGCGTCCAACCACTCAAAGTTAATTTATTGTCAACTAAATCAAAATTCATTAAAAAATAAACTTTAGAATAACGTTTAAACCTATTTCTTTTGATTAGATAAATAAGACCATCTAAATTTTGGGCAAATCTAACTTATAAGCGAAACTTCATGCCTATATGTCATATTTATACTTAATTCGTTCAATTAATTAAGTGAGCAAAAAAAAAAAAAAGAGTTATTCAGGAATGATTTAGTCAATTGTAGTTCTTGCTAAAATATTTTGTTATATAGCAAATGAATCTGAAAAAGAAACGTATCCTTATTAGATGTGATCATAACTTATACGACTAACCCATAAATTCTGAGATCTTTGCATTCATGTTTCTCTCCTTATACCACTATTGCCTAATTGTTGCATAAAACTAATCAGCAACTCAGTAGTGTTTGCTGTTTTAAATGTCTGAAAATCTTCATTTTTTGTATCTAAAAGAAAAAAGGGAAAAAAAAAAGCCTCTATATAATCAACAGCAGTAGATGACAGGGAGACAATTCCATTTCCTGGCATAAAACTAAGTGTTCTTAGTTTTGGTTTTTGGCATACAGACACAAAATGTCATTGATAGACTACAATAATCAAAATCAGAGAGACCAGAGAGATTAAACTCTCAACAATCAGCTATATGCAAGGTTCTATATAAACCCCACATAGGGGCTTAACTTCATATCCATCATCTCCTCTTCTTTCTAATCTTCTCCTCATACAATCAACGACAACAAAGAAAGCATCAATATGGAGATATCTTCTCTGACTTCTCTGCTGCCTATTGCAATCCTCTCAGTTTCTCTTTTGCTGTCGCTAACAATTCTCCACAAACACAAATCCAAGGCCTCAGCAGCAAAGCTCCCTCCAGGAAATACAGGCTTGCCATTCATCGGTGAAACTATCCAATTCCTCCTAGACGGTAGAAGGGGTCATCCTGAGAAATTTATCAATGACAGAATGAAAAAATTCTCACCGCAAGTGTTTAGAACTTCATTGCTTGGTGAACCAACCGCAGTTTTTTGTGGGGCAGCTGGAAACAAGTTCTTGTTCTCCAACGAAAATAAGCTTGTCACTACATGGTGGCCGAACTCTGTCAACAAGATCTTCCCTTCGTCTACTCAAACATCTTCCATTGAGGAATCTAAGAAAATGCGAAAACTCCTTCCTGGTTTCCTTAAGCCTGAAGCACTCCAACGATATATTACCATTATGGATATGATTGCGCAAAGACATTTTGCATCTAGCTGGGACAACAAAAAGGAAGTGACGGTTTTTCCTCTCGCAAAAAACTTCACATTTTGGTTGGCTTGTCGCTTGTTTGTCAATATCGAAGATCCTGATCATGTTGCAAAATTTGAAGAATCATTTGCAGTATTGGCTTCAGGGATCATCTCTCTACCGCTTGACATACCAGGGACACCATTTAACAAAGCAATCAAAGCATCCAACTTGATTAGGAAAGAGCTTTTAACAATCATCAAGCAGAGAAAGATTGATCTAGTTGAGAACAAGGCAATGGCTACTCAAGATATATTGTCCTACATGCTTCTTACGCCTGATGAAAGTGGACAATACATGAAGGAATTGGACATAGCTGATAAAATCCTTGGATTGCTCATTGGTGGTCATGACACTGCCAGTGCTGCCATAACATTTGTCATGAAATACCTTGCTGAGCTTCCTGAAGTCTATGAAAAAGTTCATAAAGGTAAAGTTCTTGGCCACTAAATTTACAATTTTAATAATAGCAGATAATTAAACTTACATTGTAATGGATGAATAATCAGAGCTAATGGCAATTGCAAACTCAAAAGCACCTGGGGAGCTGCTTAATTGGGAAGACTTACAGAAGATGAAGTACTCATGGAATGTAGCTTGTGAAGTCATGAGACTTGCTCCACCTCTGCAAGGAGCTTTCAGGGAAGCCCTTCATGATTTTAGCTATGCCGGTTTCTCTATTCCTAAGGGCTGGAAGGTTAGTATATAGAGGTTTAGATCTATAATTTTAACTGATCAAATACTAAAGTAGTGCCATATTTTTCCTTTTAGTTGTACTGGAGTGTGCACTCGACCCACAGAAACCAGGATTTCTTTCCTGAACCTGAACAATTTGATCCATCAAGGTTTGAAGGCAGTGGACCTGCTCCATTCACATTTGTTCCATTTGGAGGAGGACCTAGAATGTGTCCGGGAAAAGAATATGCAAGGCTGGAAATACTTGTTTTCATGTACAATGTGGTGAAGAGATTCCGATGGGAGAAGTTGCTTCCTGATGAGAAGATTATAGTTGACCCAATGCCTATTCCTGCTAAGGGACTTTCCGTTCGCCTTCATCCTCACAAGGCCTGAATGGATTGCAATATCCTTCAGCAACACGATTTATGCACGTGCTCATTGTAATATATGTTAAACTCGATCTTTCTTTTGTTTCTTTTGAGTTCTTTTTTTTTTTTTTTCATTTTTTATTGTGACTTCTGTATTTTCTTGCGTTTGAAATTATGTTTTAAATTAATAAAAGTCGAATAAATTCAAATTTAATTGTCTTTCTTAGTTTTCTAATCGGTAAAAATTATTCTTGTATAATGCGTGTGTGTGTGTGTGTGTATATATAATTCATAAAAAATCAATAACCACATTATTTTTTTAATACACAAAATATTAAGACCACAAAGAACAAAGAGATAGCACAAGGCAGCTGGCCCAAAAACCAGAGCAAACAAAGTTTACATCATGTCTATAACCACATATGAGACAAGGTGCCTGCTTTAAAACTAAAATCTGGTAAGGAAACTACTTTCATCAGAGTCATTCCAGTGATGCTTAAACCAGGGCTTCCTTCTCCTTTAATTTTGTGCTGAAGATCCTTGGATGTAATGAATGAGGGTAAACATGGCCCTCAAACAAGGGCAGCAAGCTAAACATGGCAACATAGAAAGTATAAAAAAGATGTCAAGCAGTACACAAAAAGTGATGATGAAAATACTGAAAGGTATGCAGTCTCACAGCTTCAATTGGCAGTCAATTGATTTTACATGTCCTGTCATTACTTCGACTATTTATGTACTAAGCTCCGGATGTGTGAGTTTCGGTATAAATAACTACATTTGTAAGCCATTTTGAATCCAACAAACCTATATGTTATATTTATACTTGACTCGTTCAGTTAATTAAATGAGTCAAAATAGTTTTTAGTTTTTCCTCCAGTCTTCTCTGTTCCTTTTTAAGTGTGTGAGCGGTGTGAATTATTCAAAATTCTCAAGTCTGAATTCTAGAAAAACACCGAATTCTAATCTCTGATTTTACCATCCAAGCAAGAGTTCACTCCTAACATTCAAACAAAGAAACAAAAAGTGGAAAAAAAAAAGGACCAGTTTCTATACAAAGATAATTATAACTTAAAGACTCGGGGTCATTTGCAACCTGTGTTCGTACGCTCTTAGTAGAATATCACATTCCAACCTGAGGCCTAAAGATCTATCACATGGCCCATGCAAATCTAAAATAACCTTTGTTTGTGTTATGAAAACCGAAAAATGATTGTGCCTATTATGTACTATATCACTATAAATACGGATGGATAGCCATAAGAAAATACACCATAACATGGTTTGATTCCCCATACTTATACAAAGATTATAAGGGTAGTCTCAAACACATCAGCATGCACGGCATGAGATCTTATGCCTCTCAAAAACATACTAACTTACACAACAGAGAGGTAGATCTTCTTCAATGCACACCATGGACTTCAAATGCCTAGGAAAGGGATTAAAAGGCGTGGGAGACGTATATAAACCTCATTCTTTAAAGAAGTAAATTTTAACTAGGAGGACAGAATGGAAGAGAAGAGAACAAAGATGAGTAAGATTTTTCTACTTGATAGTACTCGTCTCTTACATTCCCTTTTCCTATCTTTATATTAAAAATATTTAGACATTTTAATACTAGATATTTTCATCACAAACAATAACAATAATAAGAACGAAGCCTTTATCCTACTAAGCGGGGTTAGTTACACAGATCATTTTACACCATTATATTATATTTTATATTGCATACTCACCTATATGATTATATTTTTTATATGACAACAATAATCATGATTTTATCTCACTAATTGGGGTTGACAATACTGATAATTTTATGTAATTGTAATTTATTTTGTATCATTTTTTCATCTATATTTAGATAATTCATATTATATTTTATTGTCATTATCCAAGTTTTCTTAGATCTCATCTCTTGATTAACATGAGTATTTATCATAATTTTACATCCCCTAATTGGAGCCCCTTTTGGTTCCTAGTATGTGTCTATATAGTCTTAATTATGTTTTCCTCAATTTTTCTCGATAGACACAACCCCAACTTCCTTTCGATACACCCATTTTTTATTTTATCCATCCTTGTGTGCCCACACATTTACCTTAACATCCCCATCTCCGTAGCTTTCATTTTTTGCTCATGCTTTTGGTTTGTTACTTAACATTCATATCCACACGATATAGAAAACTTGATGCACTTCTCTATTTTGACCATCCGGTTTGTATTATATGTGATATATTTTTGTCAATCCCTCCAATCTTTTGTAAAATTGATCATACGTACTTAAAACTCTTATTTATAGATAATTCTTCATCTCTTATCTTTACCATTACCTCATTGATGCTAGTATTACTAAATTTAAATTTCATATATTCTGTCATTACCCTACTAAATCTAAATACTTTTTTCTTCTAATATTTCCCGCCAAGATTCGAACTTGGCATTGACTCCTTCATGTGTCTCATTCTCAAGACACTGTCATTTGCAAACAGAATGCTCGATGGTACCATGTTATGGGTGTGTCAGGTGAGTTTATTTATAAATAGTATAAAAAGATAGAAACTTAATGCTGACCCTTGATATAGTTTGTCTTTTATTGGAAACCCTTAAGTTAATCTGCCTGATGTCCATAGTTTTGTTAGTACATGTCCTTCATTGCCTCAATATATGCTACTCTCACATCTTTCTTTTCTAAAATCCTCAACATAATTTCTCTAAAGACTCTGTTATACAACTTTTTTTAAGTCCATGAACACTATGTGTAAATCCCTCTTCTTCCTTTGATACTTTTCAACTAATTGTCTAAGGAGGTGTATGGCTTCCATTGTTGACTTTCTATACATAAATCCAAATTAATTTTCACTCACCTCACCTTCCATAGTCTTCTTTCAGTCATTCTTTCTCAAAATTTTATAGTATGGTTTGTTGGTTTAAGACCCTTATAATTTCAACAATTTTGCATGTCATCCTTGTTTTTAAATAAGGGTAATAAAATACTTTCGCTCCATTGATCATGCTTTTTCTTCATTCTCAAAATCATATTGAATAACTTCGTAAGTCATCTAATACCTTGCTTGCTTAGACACTTCTATATTTTTATCGGGATATCATCGAGTCCAATCACTTTTCTATTTTTCATTCTTTTTAAAGTCTCTTCAACTTTTGAGGGTTGAATTATTTGATAAAAGTTTGTATTTCTATATTCCTGTAACCTACTTAGTTCACCTAATCTAATTTGATCATTTTGGCTTCCATTAAACAGTTGATAAAAATATCTGTTTTATCGATATTTTATTTCTCCATCATTTATTAATACCCTATTTGATTTATCTTTAATATATTTTATTTGTGTAAGATTTCTTATTTCTATCATTTTCACTTTAACTATTTTATAGATATCTCTTTCATTTATATCAAATTGTCGATAAAAGTCTCGAAAAGTTTCATTCGTGGCTTCATTCGTTGCTCTTTTTGCCTCTTTCTTGGCTATTGCATTCTTCTTTAAAATTTTCCCATTCTTATTAGTGTAAAGTAATTTATAGATAGTTCTTTTGCCTTTACTTTTTCTTATACTTCATTTTTTTACTATCAAAATTCTTTATTTAGAGGTATACTTCTTTTTGACTCACCAGGTCTCTTAACCACCGTTTTTACATCAAGTTCCATTAGGGTTATTATGTATTTCTCCTAAGGTTTGCTCTTTTGCTCTCTCCTTAAAGTTGTTTTGTTTCTTTTTTTTTTTTTAATTCTATCACTTAATTTTAGGAGTTATATACATAATTTTAGGGGTTATACACATTTTCCTTCTATGAGTACTTGCTTGATATGTAAAATCATCATTATTAACCTATGTTGAGTTGTTAAACTCTCTCCCAAGATAACCTTGCAATCCTTCTAACTTTTCTATCACTTTTCCTAAACATTAGAAAGTAAATTTGTGACTTATTTTTCTCACTTTTAAAAGTACCCAAATATTCTTCTCTCTTTTTGAAAAACACATTGGCTATGATAAGTTTATATATTGTCGTGAAATCCAAAATGACCTTTTCCTCTTCATTTTTCTTCAAGGACCATAACCCCATGTACCTTTTGATATTCATCTTTTCTTTCTCCTACATGCCTATTTAGTCTTCTTGAATTAAAATTTTCTCACTTTGTGGAATTTCTTGAACTATCTCATATAAGTCTTTCCAAAACCTTTATTTAATAGTTTCATCTAATCTTAGTTGAGGTGCATATACACCATGTACATTAATAGTTGCATTTGCTATCACCATGTTAAAATCTATACTCCTATCTCCTTTTCTAACTAATCTTACTACATCATCCCTCAATGAACTATTAACAATAATACCTACTTTATTTCTTATTTTGGTCTTTCCTATGTACCATGATTGAAAATCTTAATTCTCTAACTATTTTGCCTTCCCACCTATCTATTTTATCTCTTGTAAGTACAAAATATTAATCATTCTCCTAATTATTATATTTACTTGCCCATGGCCTTGCCGGTAAGTGTTCATACATTTCAAGTTCCAAATCTAATAGCATCTTCAGTCATATATTATCTTTTCTTATTCAACTTAGGAGTGAAAACTTTTACTTATTTAACACTATATCTGAGTTTCTATAGAGATGTAGTGGCCCTTGCTTAAATATTGCAGTTAGAACCTATAGATGTAAGAACTTTTGCATATTTAGTGGTCATTGCCGAGATATTGCAGTTAGACCCTACAATGCATTCCTATAAGGGAACAATCTAGCATGAGCACAATGTTGCAAAAGATCCGTACATAAATTTGTGCCTTGGTTTTACATTACTTGGCTTCCTAGCACATCTCTTCTCCTTTATCCAGTTTTGGAACTGGCCATGGTGGATTTTCATGAAAAACATCTAAGTATTTTTAACATTAGATATTTTCATGGTATTATGACACTATTTTGGACAAACATGGACCAAAAGGGGGAGATCTTTACACGACTTAACACTTCTTGAAAATCTTCTTGTACACCCTGAATCTCCTCCAAAGTTCTTCAAATTTTGCCATGGAAAATATTTGTGGAAATAACACCAATTTGTTCTTGGCTTCTTGGATTTTGCAAGATAATAGGTTTCAACTGTTTTATCAAAATAGTATTTGCTCTTATTATGTTTACTTCTCTTGTACTAAGTTTTTTTTGGCAATAATAATGGCACATTGCTATCACAAAACAACTTAGGCAGTTGTTCTTGTTTTTCACTTATGTCTATCAAAATTGTTCTAAACCAAATTGCTTAATTCACTACTAAACAAGCAACAATAAACTTGGAAATTGATTTAGCCGCTGCTGCTTGCTTAAGTGAAAGCAATGAAAACGCTCCATTTCCAAAGGAGGAATGATAATTGGAAATGTTTTTCATGTCATCAAGTGTACCACTCAAAAAGCAAACAATTATACATTTTCAGCTGCATCTCATATTCCATAATCAATAGTGCCATTAATATGCTTGAGCAGCCTTTTAGCACCATTGAAGTGATTTTGACTTGCTTTTTGAATGAATATTGATAATAAACTTGTAGCAAACATGATATGTGTTCTAGTTGCTCTCAAACTTGTAGTAAGCATCTATATTGCTGTTCACCAGTGGAGTGATCTTACTAGAAGATAAACTTGATCAACTTTAATATAAAGTTTGATCGATCAAATCCTATAAAAAAATATGGAATTAAGGAAAGCCATCAAAGTCTAGTTTTTAGAATTTCAAAGTTTTATCGAATTGTAAAAATCTTATGTAGGCTATCAAAATCAAGGATTTCATATGGTTTTGAAATATTTTACACGTTTTATCTTTTTAGCTGCTAAATTCATTCATGTATTCAATTTTTGCATTCCATAGATATTTTAGATATTGATCAATATATATAAGTACCTTTGTTGCTCATTTCTTATTAAGTAATTCGAATAATTCCAAAGAATACAAGAAGCAGTTCAAGACATCTTACCTCTTATCCTCTCTTCTCTTTTCCCTTTTGTGAGTGTAATTAGAGTTCATAAGTTCAAACTCCAGCAAAGTTATAAATTCTTAAAAGTCTAAGTCTTAAATTTTAAATTTAGAAGTATGAACTTAGTCACAAACAAAGTTGTATTAGAGTTACAGTTCAACTTCAAGCCAAGTTTTGAAGATAGTCCCCCGGGGATATCTCCATCTCATTCAAATGTCCAACTTTTACCAAGCTCACTTATGAGAATATGATAGCCCCCCAGGGATATCTCCATCTCATTCAAATGTCTAATTTTTACCAAACTCACTTATGAGATTATGAGTATGAGAAATTATTGAAAGAGGTTTTGAGGAATCTCAAAACCTCTAGCCAATAACAAATAGAAGCTATAAAAAAAAGAAAGAAAGAAGGTTCAAGTTGGCCTTTCAATCATTTATCAAGAATTGAATGATAAAATACCGGAGAAAGTCATCGACAAGACCATCGCTAAGCAAGCATGGGAAGCTTTGATGAGCACTCTCATAGTGTTGATAAAGTAAAAAAAAAAGTAAGATTTTTTCAAACTCTGTCTGAGTCTGAAACCCTCTTTAGGAAGAAAAGTGAATGTATCTCAAATTATTTCATATCTTTCAAGCCATAACGAAACAAATGCAGGGGCCTAAAGAAGATCTTAACGATCTTCATGTGGTGGAGAAAATTTTGCTCTCCATCAATAAACCACTCAATGGTTATTTGGTAGCCCATGAAGAAAGTATAAACCATGGTTGCAAGAAGTAGAAAGAATAAGTGTTGCAGCTAAAGACAGTTGTCAAGTCTAAAGGAGATGGATTAGGAAGAGGAAAAAGAGGCTAATCAAAATGAAGAGGTCAAGGCCATGGCCGTGGTGGTGGATGTTGTCATGGAAGAGGAAGAGGGGATCAAAATGTCTCTAATGTAAATCAAGAAAGAGGAAGAGTTAAAGACATGGAAGAAGAAGATATAACAATCGTGAAAGATATGATAAATCTCAAGTTCAATATTATGCTTGTGATAATTATGCCATTATGCTTAGGAATATGAAAGTACGAAAGTGGCAACAAGGTAGATGAGCAGATATAGTTTTTTTGAGCTCAAGGTACAAAAAGAAACTATTGCTTTCTCTCGAAGAGGAGTTCAAATTGAAGCTAAGTTCATGGTACTTGTATAATGGTACAAGTAATAACATGGCTGGAGATTGGAGCAAATTTATAGATCTTGATACCAATATTATTGGGTATGTTCGATTTGGTGATAATATAAAGGTGGAGAATGAAGATAGAGGTATAATTCTAATCAAAACTAAAAGTGATGCTCAAAATTGGATGCTAATATTTATTATATTCTAAAGTTAACTAATAATATTATGAGTTTGAGTCAACTTTTAAAAAATGGTTGTGAAATTTATATGGAGGTAGGATTCTATTGATGAAGTTTTAGAATGAAAGATAACAAAAGATAAGTGAATTTCTCAAGACTTTTTATTGAAATTCAAAGAGAATGTACAAGAAATTGAAGCATTTTCTTCATTCCTTCAAAGAGCAACTATAGGCCCTTTATATAGAGAAATAGGGAAGAAATCTAAAGAGAGAAAAAGAGAGAGGAAAAAGAGAGGAGAGGGCACTAGCCTCTCCTCTTCTGGCCATTGGGGCTGTCCCCAACAGCTAGTTTTTACTAGCCATTGGGGTAGTTCCAACGGCTCCCTGAAGGAGCTATTTGGGCCCCTTTTTGGCCCTTTAAGAGGAGCAAATCTGGGCCCTAAAGGTCCCAGCAGATGCCCAAGGGCTGAGCTCATTTAGGACCCAATTTGGGTCCTTAAATGGGCTGGAAAGACCGAACAAAGACAGGGAAATTCTGTCCCTTTGAAGTCTTACAAATAGGATCCTTAATTCTCCTTCATTTCAACACTCTCCTCAAATTGGATGTGTATATTTCTATAATATCTAAGTTGTCCATATTTTTTAGGATGTGTTTTGCGATTCTTGACTTGGTGAGAATATCAGCAACTTGATATCACTCCTTATAAAGCTAGGAGTGATGAGCTTTTCTTCAATCTTTTGTCTCACAAAGTGACAATTTACTTCGATGTGCTTTGTTCTTTGATGAAATACCAGGTTTGATGCTATGTGAATTGCCGATTGCTTATCGCAATGAAAATGAATAGGGATTGGGATAGAGAATCCAAGTTTTTTAATAAGAGACTTTAACCAAACTATCTCGCTTGTTGCGGCTGCCATATCTCTATATTCCGCCTCAGCACTTGACCTTGATACTATATGTTTTTTGCTCTTCCATGCCACTAGATTTCCTCCAACAAACATGCAATACTCTGTGGTAGATCGTCTATTTTTCAAGTCTCTGGCCCAATCCGCATCACAATAACCTATAATTTCTGAGCTGTCGTTTTCCTTCATCCAAATTCCCATGCCTGGAGTACCCTTTAGGTAATGGAGAATCCTTTCCGTAACTCTCCAATACTTTCTTTTTGGCTTGTGCATGTGTTAATTTACTTGACTCACAGCGAATGAAATACCCGGTCTAGTTATGGTAAGATAGATCAGTCTCCCTATAAACTTTTGATATCTTTGCTCATCCTCATACTTCTTCATCATCATCCTTGAGACCGTAGGAGGAGTTGATGGGACTACATACGGGCTTAGTACCTAACTTCCTCGTTTCCTACAAAAGATCAAGCACATACTTTTTTTGTGATAAAACAATCTCATTTGGATAATAGGCAAATTCTATCCCTTAAAAGTACTTTAGTTTCCCTAAGTCCATAATGTCAAATTTTGTTTGGAGAAATTTCCTAACTTGGTTGATTAAATTTAAATCATTTCCGTTTATGATTATGTCATCTACGTAAACTAACATTACAATGATTTTTCTATTTTAACTTTTAACAAAGAGAGATGTATCACTATTGCATTGTTTACAATCATGATTGAGAAGAGTGGTGCTAAGTTTTGCGTACCAAGCCCTTGAAAATTGTTTGAGGCCGTAGATAGCTTTCTTTAGTTTGCAAACTTTGTTGCTATGATGAGCAAACCCCAGAGGAATTTTTATATATACTTCTTCTAGGTTCCCTTGGAGAAACGCGTTTGCTACATCCATTTGGAACATTGACCAAGAGTGATTAATTGTAAGAGACAATAAGACTTGAATTGTGTTCATCTAGGCTACCGATGCATAAGTCTCTTTGTAATCTACTCCATATGCTTGAGTGAAGTCCTGTGCCACTAATCTTGCATTGTATTTATCAATACTTCCATCACTTTTATATTTGATCTTATAGACTCATTTGCATCCCACAACCCTTTTTCTTTTTGGAAGTAATAATATTTCCCATGTCCCATTCTTAGCCAAGGCATCTAACTCATTCTTCATGGCTTGGACCCATTGAGGATGATGTTTGGCTTCTTCAAAGGCTTTAGGCTCTTGATGTTGATCTATGTTTCTTATGAAGGCTTGGTGGCTCAAGTAAATATGTGAGGTGGTATAATGGTCACAAATTGGGTATCTTTGACTCATTCATTCTGATGGAGGAAGTCTAAATCTTGTTGATTTTCGAAGAAAAGGAGGATCATTTTGTTCTTTTAAAACTTGCCCGTGTTCTAAATTAGCTCCCCTTTCCTTTTGGTCCGTTTCATGATCCGAATGAGAAGAGCCCAATTCTTCTTGGGATGGATGATCATTTTCCTTTTGAATTGGTTCTTCTTCTTCATTTACTTGAGGTAGATCTTTGATAGTAGGAAGTACTACATTCCAATGATCTTGGTCACCTTCTCCCTTGAGTGCTTTTGGTTCTTCATTTCTGTAAAATAATATTCATTTTCCATAAATATTACATCTTTAGTTGTGGATAGTTTGTTAGCTAAAGGATCATAGCATTTATACCATTTTCAAATGTGGAATAATCTAAGAACACACATTTTCTTCCTTAGTTTGTTTCAAAAATGTGTTGGTACATGTACATAGCAAGTGTATCAAAAAACCTTTAAATGAGAAATATTAGGTTTCCTATTAAGAAGAAACTCTAAGGGGGACTTTCCTCCTAGGACATTTGTGGGCATAAGGTTTATAAGGTGGCTGCTATTTTTATGGTTTCACTCCAATATTCCTTATGGACATTTGAATGGAATATTATGGCTCTAGCCGTTTCTAATAAATGTCTATTTTTTCTTTCGGCCACTCCATTTTGTTGGAGAGTGTAAACACATGACTTTTGATGAATGATCTCTTTTTCTTCTAAGAAATTTTCTAATGCATGACTAATATATTTACCCCCATCATTAGACCTAAGAATTTTAATATTGGCATTGAATTGTTTGATCACATATCTATAATAACTCTTAAGTGTTTCAAAAACTTTAGATTTGGTCACCAATAGATATACCCAAATGTATATAGTTTTGTGATCAATGAAAGTCACAAAGTATTTAAATTCATTATGGGACACTATGGGAGAAGTCCACACATCAGAATGAATAAGTTCAAAAGCATTATCATATATTGCGTTTGAAATATAATAATACATTCTAGTTTGCTTGCCAAGAACACAAACTTTGCAATGCCTATCTTCTATTTCTAGTTTTGGAAATAGGCGTTTCAAAGCTAGATTCCCCAGATGTCCTAGATGAGCATGCCACAATGAATGCACTTGATTTTGGATAGCAAAAGCTTGATTTTCTTGATCTAAGTAGTATAGGTTGTGCTTTCTAAATCCCTTGCCAATCAAGTGATTCTTTTTGAGATCCTGAAATACAACTTGGTTAGAATCAAAAGTGACTTTGCAATTTCGATATTTAGTTATATTGCCTATGGACAATAGGTTAGAGTTGAATTTAGACACATTAAAGCTTTAGTTTTCTTGCCAAGGAGTTGAATTTCACCTAAATGATCAACCTTTAATTTTTCACCATTAGCAATCTTGACAAACTTATGATCAGAAAGTAAAATAAGTTTCTTAATTTTATTTCTATTTTCGATCATGTGATTTTCATAACTAGAATCAACGAGCCAATTATTAAGATGAGATGAATATAGATGGTTATCAAAATGTAGTGCAACTTGACTCATGAGCTTTTTCATCTCCATTTGCATTTCCTCTAACTTGGTTTCGAGGATAGCAGCTTGGGAGACTTGCTGGGCACGCGCCGGTTGCTCCACCTCTTTTTTGTTGTTTTTTGGCCTTAGATGTGGATGAAGGAACCATCATTTTCCCCTTTTGTTACTAGGTTTTTTTGCAATGAGTGCACGTGTCCCTTCTTGTGAAATTTTGAGATTTATTGGCTGCACTATCTTCCTGGACAGATTTGAAGGTTTGGGCTTCGGATTTGAGTTTAGTTGTTTCTTCAAGCCTCATACTTGTTTCGGTTTTTTGAATCATAAATTGAATTTCTTGGAATGAAGAAAATGTCTTCATTCTAAAAATTTCTTGACGAATTGAAGCATACTCATCTCCTAGACCCATAAGAAGACCAAAAGTCATGTCTTCATCATTTTTTGGAGTATGGTCTTGAGATTTGAAGTAGGAGGCATTAGAAGATTAAGTTCGTTCCATAAATCCCTATATTCCCTAAAATATTAGGGTAGAGTTTTATCTCATTTTTGGATTTTGAAGATCTTCTTCTTTAATTCAAAAATTCTGCCGGTGTTAGTCTCTTGACCATATAGAGCATGTACTTGATCCCACAAAGCCTTTGCATTTGGAATACAAGTTGCCATTGCTTTGTGAGTCTTGTCAAGAGACATTTGTAGAAGCACCACCACTTGATTGTCTCTCTTCTTTCATGCTTTAAATGAAGGATTAGCATCATCAAAAGGATCTTCGAATGTGTGGCTTTCGAGATTGAAGGAATTTAAAAACCTCTTGATGGTGTCTTGCCATGTATTGTAATTTGAAGAATCTAGAAGAATGAAAGTGAATATTGATGTGCTAATTTGTGGTGGTGGATCACCAAAACCGGAAGAAGAAGGTATCGAAGCCTGCTCTTATACCATGATGAAGTTTTAGAATGAAAGATAACAAAAGATAAGTGAATTTCTCAAAACTTTTTATTGAAATTTCAAAGAGAATGAATAAGAAGTTGAATCATTTTCTTTATTCCTTCAAAAGGAAACTAGAGGCCCTTTATATAGAGAAAGAGAGAAGAGAGCTAAAGAGAGAAAAAGAGAGAGGAAAAAAGAGAGGAAAAAAAGAGGAGGCTATTGGGGCTGTCCCCAACGGCTAGTTTTTACTAGCCGTTGGGGCAGTTCTAACGGCTCCTTGAAGGAGTTGTAGGGGCCCCTTTTAGGCCCCTTTGAGAGGAGTAAATCTGAGCCCTAAAGGGCCCAGCAGATGCCCAAGGGCTGAGCTCATTTAGGGCCCAATTTGTGTTCCTAAATGGGCTGGAAAGACTGGACAAAGATAGGAAAATTCTATCCCTTTGAAGTCTTACAAATAAAATCCCTAATTCTCCTTCATTTCAACATCTATGTCTTAGAGATTAGAATACTAAACTAATAACTAAGTTTCATGACAAAAAATTGATTATTGAATTTTTGAGCAACTAATTCTATGTGTTTGAAAGTATCTATTCAAGACCTTTATGGCTTTGGAATAACTAATTCTAGGAGTAAATAAAATGATGAAAGGAATCTGGATCATTGATCACCTAGACTAGATATGTCAAGGATATTTACTTGGGAAGCATCAAAGGAAAAGTTTTCCAAAGCAAGCAATGATGTAAAACACCAAACCATTTCAACTAGTCCATGCCTATTATGCATACTCATAAACCCTCATTCACTTAGGTAAATATTACTTAATTTCTATTTTTTTATCGATGATTATAGTAGAAATAAATGGGTATACGTTACAAAAAATAAATTTAAAATTTTTGATAAATTTAACAAATGTAAACTCCAACTCAAAAATGAAAGTATGTATAACGTTAAAGCTCTTAAAATTGAAAGGGGGAGAATATATCTCTAATGATTTCAAAAAGTTTTGAGCCTCAAGGAATTAAGCGGTTGATGACTGTCCCAACATCTACTCAGCATAAAGGAGTTGTAGAGAAGAAAAACCAAACCATCCTCAATATGGCAAGATCAATATTGAAAAGCAAGAGTATGCCTAAGGAGTTTTGGACCAAAGTAGTGGCATATGCAGTTTACTTATCAAACGATCGTCTAACCAAGAATTTGGACTACATACCCCCTCAAGAACCTTTGAGTGGCTAGAAACCCAGTGTTCCACACTTGGTTTTCGATTTGATAGCATATGCACAAGTCCTAAAGCAGGATAGAACTAAGCTAGATGATGGAAGCTAGAAGATGGTCTTCATTGGTTATGATAAGAACTTGAGACTATACAAGTTATGGCATCCAAGGACCAGCAAGATCACGGTCAGTCTAGACGTGGAGCTCAATGAAGAGAATATGGGAATGGGGCCAAATTAAATCAATCTCTTATAAATACTTTCTTATGAAATTCATCTAACCATGACTAGTCATACAAAAGTGACTTCGCCAAATTCACCAAGTTCATCAACACCTTAAGAATCCACTCCAACTGGATCAAGTTCGAGAATAACTCAATCAATTAGAACTAAATCAACTTCAACATTGTGACTATCTATTATTCGAGTATTTCATTTCGTAGTAAAAGCAGTAAAACATATATGGACGTGGAAATGAAATTATATGAAACACGCAACTCTTGAGATAGTTGTTTTTGGATCGCCATTCATGTGTATGAAAACACAGAAAGGAAAAGGTAGAAAAGGTTTAAACTTTTACTTTAACCAGATGTTTTTCAGAAAATTAGGTGGAGTTTCTCCTATAAATTGGCTAAATCCAGCTAATCATGGCTACCATAAACAATCCAAAACTTGTAGCATCTCAATATCATGATAACAGTTGTCCTCAATAGCCTTTCAGTCCCTCGGGCAACATATCATACATGATACAAAATTTGATAATAATCATTCTTAGTTAGGAGTCATAATTGCCACTACGTTAAATCCGATGAGCATATATATAAAGGTGGAAACTACAATGCCAAAACTTATCAAACTATAAGTTAACTCAAATGACATATTATCCTTACATTTTAAATAGTACCAAGGGTATCTAACCCCCAATGGAAACCCAAAAAAAAAAAAAAAGTTCACTTGTTATATGTACATTAGAACATATACAACATTTAAGTAAACTAATTCAAAAAAAAAAAAAATCATACAAAAAGTGTAAAAAATTTAAAAGAGAGTGAGAGATTTAGAATCCCTAGATCTGAACTTTATTATCTTGATGCACCTGATATGTTAAAAGAAATGATCAATCATGCAGCAGTTAAGGATGCATAAACTATTAACTATGAATGACAGAGTATAACCGAATCCATAACATCTTTCGTCCTGAACATAGATTCATATTTGTAGTCAAATAAATAGATAATAAGAATGAAAAAAAAAAAATAAAAGGGAAGGAAATCAATTGGTTCAATCTGATATACTCTATGAAGGGGCAACAGTTGCTTTCTGAATTTGTCATGTCTTTCACCTTTCTTTCACTTTTCTTTTATTTAAAAAGGAGACTAGAATTTGGATTCCAAGTAGTCACACAGGATATCCCATTTTTGGACAGAGGTAAGGAGAATCATCGGTTCCTACATTTATCCTAACAACTTTAATTTTTCATTAGTCTTTACTTTTAACTTTCATAACTATGGCTGTTTTTGACTTTGTGTGGAGATCATCTACCTTCAACTCTCAGCAGAGGTTAACTTGAGTAGTAAATAGATTCCTGCATCTCAAGGATAAGAAAAAGCATGATCATTTGGTGGTCAAATGGAATCTTAATTGGAGAGATGTTGTTGTCATTTTCTATTATCGATCTTGTAAGCAAACCCATTCACTTCATCAAGCGTGGATAAGATTTATTCAAATTTTAACTTTATGTGAATTTTTTTTTTATCTTTATTAAATTTAGAAAATAAATTCGTGAACATAACAGTAAAGCAATGGGTGAAAAATTCACATATATCATACTTACCGTCCTAAAAGGTAGTCATAAATATATAATATCATAGAGCATGAGTAACCAAGACAAAAGTTTTTTTTATTAGAATTTAACATATTCTTTTCTAAAGACAAATTTTCATTTTTTATCTTATAATATAAGCATGAGGAGAGTTAGAGAAACATTTTGGTTCCATAAATTTTTTGAGAAGGCAAATGTTCATTAAGCTTACCCAAACTAACTAATGTATAGGTATAAACCATATAACAATATAGCTTAATCTAGCAAGAATTCAAGTCTCCAAACCTAAATCAACTCTTGAAAAAGGCCGAGAGTTGATTCTTTTATGGAATTAATTATATTGCCTAGTCGTTCTCATGATCCTAGGCTATTAGCATCAACATGGTATAGATTTAGACAAAAAAATATATACTCTAAATAATATGAACATGGTAAGATCCAGTGAAACGTCATTTTATTTGTAAGAATATAAAACTTACAAAAAAAAAAAAGAATCCATGCTTGCTTTATCAAGCAAACAATATTATATTTGAAATATAAATTTTAAGGCAAAACCTCAAAAATTGAAGGTTTTAGGGCATAAACAACCTCTTTCTCATACCTAAACTTAATCCTATTAAAGTTTAGGCATAATTGCCATCATATAAATTAACCACAAAAAATCCTAGCAGTGTCAATGTCACGCCCTGAATCGGGATCGTGAACAGCCGCCCGTTGTCCTTGGACGCCGACTGTATTTTTACAGAAAATCGGGCAGAATCTCCCCATAAATCGGAGGTTTCCCATATACAATTTCACCTGTATATTATATTCATCCTATAAAATAAACAATTGACCATCCCGGCCTCTCCAAAATCAACAAATACCACAACCAACATCCAGAACAACGCAAGGCCATAAAGTTTCTAGCAGTCATAGTAACAGACCTCTACTGTCATCTCCAACTAGAGCATGAGCAGCCGCCACACCGAGCGGACTTAAATTCTACGCATATATAAAATAAATTCCCAAATTATTTTTAAATATTTACAAATTCCTCAATACAATGAAATAAATCAATACGAGAGTTTCACGAATAAATGTCCATAATTTATACAGTCGTCCCAAAAATTTAGATAAATACATTGGTCAAACTAAAATCTCCAATACATAACGATATCACCAATGATTGTAGCGGAAGAGATGAAAATATCCATACCCAACCCCAGTGATATCTCCTCGGTTCAACACTAATTCTGTGGGAAAGAAAGCGAGAGGTAAGTATCTGTGGGAGGATACTCAGTAAGTGAGGGGATTGACATCATACTATTAATATCGAGGGTGAACTTGGAGTGTCAAAACATAAAATAAGAAAATATCCACAGTATGCAAATCGATCATGTTATTTCAAAATCATATATCATACGCACACATCAGAAAGTAAGATATGCATCCAATATTTACATCAATGTCATGAAGAGCCGACCAATGAAATATTCCCGACAATGGTCTACCTCGATCAAGGATGGCGCATTGAGGGGTTTTTCCAAATGCAAGTATTAAATAATGGCTATTTACCCCAATGTTGGCCACAGACTACCCCAACTAGCTTGTAAATAATAATAATGTACATATAACTAGTCGGCCGTGTATGGTGCCCCCGCCTGGTGCTAGACGGAGTCGTACTCAACGTCCTCTCCGATGAGGATTAACCTGGGACACCCATACACATGACGATCTGACGGATACCTCCGACCGAAGCGTATCCGGGCACAAGGGGTGCCTCTACCAGATGTCCTTCGTAGCTACGGATCACAATATCATATCGGCCGGGCACGTAGCCCCATGCATCCCATCATCATGTCGGCAGGGCATATAGCCCCATGCATCATATCATAACGTCGGCCGGGCATACGCCAAATATATAAGTAAATCCATTTAAACCATGTGCCAATGCAGTGGATGCATTAAAAATATGTTAATATGTCAAAAATGTGGCACAATATTCAGTTATCAAAACTCATGGATGTATATCAATAAAGTCAGAAATTAAGACACTCCAAAGATCACAAAACATTTCATAAAATATTTAAACATTCTAACAATCATACATTTTGCATAAACATGTCATTTAAAAAGTATTTTTGAAATATGATTTTTAATCAATAACGAATGTCAAAGTCCCACTCACAGTTCTAGGGAGGGTGGTCACTCCCTATTTTCAAAACCAATCCAATCTGATTTCTCGAGTTTCCAAAAAAAGATCAACCTAATCAGATCATCAAAGTTGAATATCAATTTCTCAAGCATCTTTAGGGTTTATCCGAAAGACATGAAATGTACAATATCCTCCACTTTACAGCTCATTTCATTCCAACCCTACAACCCTTATACTTTCATGCATATTTCAAAGTTTAACTCTAAGGAAACTATTCAAATTCACTCGACATGATTTTGTGATTCTATAACATGCTTCTTTCGTATCAGACCATCTAGTTTCTGTAACATTCTATACTTTAACCTTCAAAATCACATATAATCATTTCAGAATTTGTATTCTATTCGCATTCTACTTACACTCTAAACATATACAGAACCTTTCATCTTAGATTCAATCCTAAATTCATTCAATGTATCAGTTAGAGCCGAGATCTCCTCACCTAGGGTTTTCTCAAAGCGCAGAGTCTCGTCCGAATATCGCTTCGGTCACTCCAAGGTCTGTAGTGTTTCCTATCAAAACAAGATTTATTTGTTAGATCTAAACACTTAGATCAGAAGCAAAACCCTAAGTCATTTACCTGCGTGGAGGTTCGTGGGCTGTCACGGGCTCACGGGCCGTCGCGGGCTCATGGGCTATAGTGGGCTCGTGGGTTCGCGGGTCAGCGGGCCAGTGGGCTTCGGCTAGCGGGCTCGCGGTCTGTAGGCCAGTGGGCTAGTGGTCCGGCAGGTTTGCAGGCTGGTGGGCCTACGGGCTGGCGGGCCTACGGTTGATGGGCCTGCAAACTGGCGGGCCTGCGGGCTGGCGGGCTTGCGGGCCTCTGGCTGATGGGCCTACAGCTTATGGGCCTGCGGGCCGATAGTGGCTCACGGGCTACAGTGGATTGCGGGCTGGTGCTTGCCCATGCGTTGGTGTGCGCTCGTGCGCTCGCTCGCGCGCGCTCTTGCGCTGGCTCTCGCGCGCTCGTGCGCTGGCTCGCACGCTGGCTCGCGCGTGCTCGTGCGTTGGTTCGCGCTTGCGGGCTTGGTCCTGCTCACAGCCTGGCTCACGCTCGCGGTCCTGCTCGAGGCCTGGGCTCGCGCTGCGGGCTCGGTCCTGCTCGCGGCCTGGGCTCGCGCTGCGGGCTCGGTCCTGCGGGCTCGGTCCTGCTCATGGCCTGGGCTCGTGCTGCGGGCTCGATTGTGTGCAAGGGCGGGTTGCGCTCGCGGAGGCTATGCAGTCGCGCACTGCGGTGTGCGGTGGTGCTCGACCGTGGCTCGAGGCGGTGTGCGGCGAGGCAGAGAGAGGGCGATCGTGGGAGATCGCGAGAGGGAGAGAAAGAACAGTGAGATAGAGAGAGAAACCGAGAGGGAAAAAGAAGAAGAAGAAGAAGAAGAAGAAGATGGCGATGGCGGTGGCGGTGGCGGAGGAAGGCGCGGAGCAGCGGCGGAAGGAGGAGAGGCGCGGCGCCGCGGGAAGATGAAAGGTTGGGAGAGAGAAAGAGAGAGAAAAGGGGGGTTAGGGTTTTAACCCTAATCCCCAAATTGGGGACGCAGCGTTTTGCCCTAAAACGCTGCGTCTCCGATCCCTTTTTTTTTTTTTTGGTGTTACAGTCAGGTTTAATCTAAATCCCCGGTCTTCTAAACATAGACTAATCATGAACATTTATTTAGGATAGCAAGATATGTTAAAAAAATGGCAAACTAGCATACGAAGTACTTGCATCTTATGCTTCACATTCAAAGTCCTTCAACCTAAACTCATTGTTCTTGCCAAAATCCTAACATTTCTAAACTTTTCATCATCAAGATTTGGGAACTTTAATCTAATTATGAAACCTAACTGATAAATATCATTAATAATGTTATCTTCAATATTAGCAAAAGCATTCTAAGCATATCAAATGGAAACTTACATTTACCAAGACTCCATTGTGGTCGGAAGAAGAAATGAAATTTCAAATTCTCTAAGATTCAATCTCTATCTATACACCATCACTACAGGTTCCAATGGTCATAAGAAATCATCTCGAGAGATTATTGAGCACGGTTACCAGACAATTCATGTTTTTCGGTGATCTTCACCATGGAAAGCATCACAAACATGAGAAGGAAAGAAACTAAGGCTAAAATTGAACTTTAGGATGATTAAAACCTTGAAAACATTAGAATCAAGCAATATGTAGAAGAAGTCGTGCCTTACTGATGACATTCGAAATCTTGAATCGAGTTTTAATGGTGGACAATGGCGGATGTAGTGAGAAATGATTGTAAAAAGTTGAAGAGGAAGACATTGATGTTTGATGATGCTAAGGATGCTCAAAATTGAAATGAAAAGTAAGAAGGGTGAGAAATTGATGGAAAGAACTAAAGATCACCTTTTGAATGGCACTTGAAGTCACCTAAAAAATGTAGGTGCGATCTGAATTTGAGAAGAAAATTGAGGTTCTTGTGCCCTCAATCCTTTCCTTTTGTCATTCAGCGATCAATTTGTGCATGGGACCTGAAGGAGCTTTGAATTTGGCTGTGTGAGGATGAATGTTTTGGTACAGGG
Source organism: Dillenia suffruticosa (assembly GCA_033439265.1). Taxonomy (NCBI): domain Eukaryota; kingdom Viridiplantae; phylum Streptophyta; class Magnoliopsida; order Dilleniales; family Dilleniaceae; genus Dillenia; species Dillenia suffruticosa. The sequence continues at coordinate 9,584,285 of JAVTVX010000016.1, read as the reverse complement.
TTTTGGGTTTGAAAGGGAGGAAAGGGAGGATATAGAGACAAAGGAATAGAGAGAAAAGGGGGAGGGAGGGAGAGAGAGAGAGACCCCAATTGCTGTTGCCATCGTTAACTCAAAGGGGATTGAAAGAGAGAGGAGAGAGAGAGAGACTCAGAGGCTTAGAGAGGGAGGCAGAAAAGAGAGAACAAGATTCTGAGAGGGTGGAAGAGAGAAGAGAACTTAATGGCCGTAATGCTTGATGTACTCTCTGTAGTGGCAGTTACCGGAGTACCGAATTACCCTAAAAATAAAAAAAATTTAAAATGACCTACGGAGCAAAGTAATTCTGGATCTAACCTATATTTGTTGTGAGTTGAACTCGCGACAGGGTATGTCGCGGGTTCAACCCGTGACAAGGCCACGTGGTAGCATCAGGTGTGTCACGTGTTAAAGACGCGACACACCTTGTCGCGTCTTGAAGACGCGTCAAGCCCTGTCGCGGGTTGAACTCGTGACAAGGTGCCAATGGGCCCAGCCCGCAGCCAAGAACCGCGGGCCAACGGGCCGAACTATTTTTTGACAAGATATTGTAAAATCTAAAAGAGTAAAACAAGTCCAACATGAATTGTTTGTCTAAATAATAAAAAAGTAAGAAAATAAAAACAAAAAAGGGAAGGGGGATGTCGGACTTGAAATAGATACTCTACTCGCTCTGTTATATTTAACTCATTTGACAAACAAAAAAACCCAAATTTGTTAACTAACAAATAAAACCCTAATGTTTGAGAGAGAGAGAGAGATAGAGAGAGGGAGGGAAATACACACAGACAACAGACCTGCAAGAAAACATGATTGAGTTGGCAAAAGCTTAATTCAGCTAAAGTATGAGTAGAAGAAGATGAACAGTCGGAGACCACATCTCTAACCATTCTGGAGGTATGCTTCTCGTCCAAAAATCAAAAAGAAAAATCTGGGATTCACAGGAAAAAAAAATATTCATAATAAAATAGGAATATTTTGGGAAGGGGAGCATCCTAGACACTGATGAGCATTGTTAGTGTAAAAATATTTTTTTGTTTAATAATTAAAAAAGAACGAGGGAGACAAATAGCTAAGCTAGAGGTTATAGGGCTTAATTAAGAGGGTTGGGATGGATATCATATGGGTATTTTATAGATAGAGAGAGGAAAAATAAAATAAAAGAATTGGAAGAAAGAAAAAAGAAAGACCTACCAACAAAAAGGTTTTAGTGAGGGTACAAAGAATCTTAAAATCAAAATCGTCAGTTTCTTCCAGGGTGCTCTCCTTCATAAAATAGCACACTCTTTTGAGGTTTGGTTTTACTTGTACAATATTATTTTTTTTTATTGCACAGGTAAGACCAAACCTCAAAAGAGCGAGTAGAGTATTTATTTCAAGTCTGACATCCCCCTTCCTTTTTTTGTTTTTATTTTCTTACTTTCTTTGATTATTTAGACAAACAATTAGACTTGTTTTATTCTTTTAGATTTTACAATGTATTGCCAAAAAAGAGTTTGGCCGTTGTTCCACGGATTTTGGCTGTGGGTTGGGCCCACGGACGCCTTGTCGTGGGTTCAACCGGTGACACACCTGATGCTACCACGTGGCCTTATCGCGGGTTCAACCCGTGACATATCCCGTTGCGAGTTTAACCCATGACAAATATATGTTAGATCCAGAATTACTTTGCTCTGTAGGTCATTTAATTTTTTTTTTTTAATTTTTAGGTTACCTTGGTACAAGACTCTAGTTACCGGTTAAGGGAAAGAAGGAGAGGGAGAGGGGATAGAGAGAGAATGCGTGGGCTTTCCCTTCGGTTGCCGCTCTTTTTTTTTTTTTTTTTTTTTTTTTTTTCAGAAAGGATAAGGCAAAATTTGAATGGAATTTCCATCTTTTATATTTTAAGGAGAATTTTGAAGTTCTTGACCACAAATACTAGCTATTTTAACTTTTGCGACTTTTCTTGAACTTCAACTTAAAATAATTTTCCTCCAGCCTCCGATGTCACCAATTTATTTAAAATATTACTAGATTAGAATGAAGTGTCAAACATAGGCTAGGATTAAATCAAACATTTCACATGATTGTATAAGCACATTCATAAATAACTTATGCAAATTATGAATTTAAAACATGAATGAAATGAAATGCATGGAAAAGGAGTTTCTAGGATTTTCTAGAACCGTGTCTTCACAAACATCAAGTTCAAATGAAGGACTCTAAGGAGTTTGAAATCTTAAAGATACGTATAATGCAAGTGAAATATAAATGAGCATAATCTTTATTGTTTATATGTAGATATTCAACCATGAAATTTCAAACAGACTAAAACTGGATGTAAAAGAAATTATCTTAAAGTAAATAAAAATAATCCTATGTTTAAGAATAGTAGTAAGATTTAGAATTGCTGGTGTTTGTAGACAAGAGGTTTAAATTTTTTTAAAAATATAATTTATGAAAATTTCATAAAAGTGCTCAAAATTATCCTTTTTGGATTTTTATCATTTTAGAAGCCTAAAAATATACATCAAAGTGCTGTTTTACCCATGCTCAGAAAAGGGGAAGAGAGACGCTATGGTTTCGAAGAGAGAAGCCCTCTCTCTCTCTCTCTCTCTCTCTCTCTGTAACACCATATTAAAAAAAAAAAATTTAAATTAGGGCTTAAAGCCCTAATTTTCTATCCCTCTCTCTCTCTCTCCCTCTTTCCCTCTTTCTCTCTTTCTCTTCTCCGCCGCGGCTTCTCTCCCGCCACCGCACGCCGCCCACTGCTCCACCTTTCTCCCGCGATCCCCGCCGCTGCAGCGCCTCCTCCCTCCTCACACGAGCGCGCGGTCAGCCAGTGAGCAGCGCCTCACCTCCTGCACAGTGCGCACTCGTGCGATCTCCCGCGAGCAGCACGACACCCAGCGCGGGCCAGCGTACTACCCATGCTCGAGCCAACGCGATCTCCCACGAGCCAGCGCGAGCCAGCCCGTGCCAGCGTGCGACCCAGCTCGCGACCCAGCGCGTGCCAGCACGCAAACCAGCTCGCGACCCAGCGCGAGCCCTAGCACGTGAGTGGGCCAGCCCACTAGCGGCCCAAGGCCCACTCCAGCCACGGCCCACTGCAACCCATGAAGTCTGCTACGGCCAGCAAGCCGGGCTGAGAGCCCGCGAGCCACTAGCGGGCCAGCCCGCTAGCAGCCAGCCCACCGGCCCGCGAGCCCGTGATGGCCCGCAAGCCAGCTACCGGCTTTCCCCTTCGAGAGCTCACCTGCATCTTCTATACTGCAGGTAACGACTATATTTGGTTGAAATTCTAGGGTTTGGTGTTAGAAATTTAGTTGTTTCTAATATAATTGAAATTTGAAACAATTACAGGTTTTAGACCAATCCGACGGGCGACCGACAGCTAGATCTGAAACCAGAGGAACTCTAGGTGAGAGAAACGCACTCAATTCACAGTGTGAATAAATTTTCCTTTATTAGGGTTTTATTTGATGTAAAAAAACTTGATAATTTAATTAGGTTTGTCTTTTGGAGAGTCATTGAAAAGTAGGGAGTGACCACCCTCCCTAAATATGTGAGTGAGACTCTAATCTCTTGCATAAAATAGTAAAACGTGTTTTCTGTCGTGTTTTCGATCAAACATGCTTTGATATGCATTCGTTTGACGTATGATATTGAATTTCAAAACTATTTTGTGATTATTGGAGTGTCTTGAATTATATTTACAATGACTATGCATCCATGGTTTGAAATGAAACAATAATTGTGCCATTACTTGAAAATGTATAAATTTCATTTTATACCGTTGCATTGATATGCTGTTTTGAAATGAATTGAAGAGACGTATTGGCACGCAAATTTAAAATGTTTTTGATGAACTACGTGGATTGGATGCCCACTAGTTATTGATGATGTGGTGATACTTGTGGGACGTTGTGCCCTGGGACGTTGTGCCCTTGTGATACTATGGGACGTTGTGCCCTTGTGATACTATGATGATTCCGTAGCTACGAGGGGCGTTTGTAGAGGCACGGGTTGCCCGCATACGCTTCTGCAGGAGATATCCGCAAACTTTATTTATTCTAAAGGTTATAGGCACGGCCGGTTGAACCCATGTAGGGGGAGGACGTGTGTGACGCCACCGTCTAGCACCGGGCGGGGTCCTATACACGTTGATAAGTTGGCCCCAGCGAACTCATGGCCAACGTCGGGTTAGAGAGCGTTTCAAAGTCTATGCATAATAAAACCCCCGACGCGCTTGTCCTTGATCACGGTTGACCTTTGCTAGGACTATTTTTGGCTCGCTCTGACATTACTTGATTTTAAATGGATGCATACATGCTTGCTATCGCATGTTTGATTAAATGATTTCAAATTGATAAATATATCATATTTTGCTGCGAAATGTAAATTTTTCTTTCAAATGATATTATTTGACACTCAATTGTTCACTTATACTATTTATGCTTGATATTACCCCCCTCACTCACTGAGTATCTTTCCATGTTACTCACCCCTCTCTTTTCCCTCCTCAGACAGGTTGATTGTGATAGAGCGGCGTTACAGGCTCTAGAGCGGATTTGTATTCTGACGGTAAGATTTACTTCTAATTTAGTTTCGACCCTGCGAGGTCTTGATATTGAGGTCCGTAGTTGGCCATGTACTTATTTTTGGATGACTGTATAGTTTAACTCTCATATTTCATTTGCATTGAGGCGATTGTACGTATTTGAACGTTATTTGGGAAATGTGATATATATTGTATAAACTTAGGTCCGCTCGGTATAGCGGCTGCTTATGCTCTAGTTGGGCATGACAGTAGACGTCTGTGGCTAGAATTGTAAGAAACTTATAGCCTTGCGTTGTTTTGGATGCTGGTGGTGGTGTTTATTGATTTTGGAGAGACCGGGATGACCATTTATTTAAATTATAGATTGATTTTTATTATACAAGTTTAATTGTACACGGGAAACCTCCGATTTATGGGGAGGTTCTACCTGATTTTCTATAAAAATACAGCCGGCATCCTAGGGCAACGGGCGGCTGTTCACGATCCCGGTTTGGGGCGTGACAGTTCTATTGGCATCAGAGCCACTAGGTTTGAGAAATGATGAAAGTCTTCCCAAATATATGACAAGTCCTCAATGCATTAGAGAGTTTCATACAGTCATTTAAAGACCCATACTTGGCCATAGGCATATAAGTCCTTTTAGATGATGGAGTTGGATACATAACGTTTCTAACTCGTTATTTCGCATTTAATGCTGAGTCATAGTTCATTTATTTTAGGGGGTTAGTTACGGAGCAACTAACCTTAATTCTTGGTTTTTATCTATTAACAGTGTATTTTTTTCGCAGAATTATGTCACTTAGACGTGGCAGGAGAGATGCTAGATTCGCCTCACTTGAGGGTCTTACAGTGCCTGATACACCTCGGGCACCTGAGGTGCCACGAGTACCAGAGGTTGTTTCCTCTACTCGAGCACGCTCACCAGCGCCACCCCCAACACCTCCACCGGCTGCTACAGCCGAGATTCCTCCACCACCACTCGATACCTTGAGACAATGACAGGAGTGGTGCAGTAGATATGGGGCGCAGATGCCACCACCTTCACTACAGACTCCAGCGACCGCACCTGCGGCCGTACCTGCTCCTTCGGCACCGATTCCTCCTCCGGTGGCCGGCCCTTCCGTGTCTACTCCGACCGACGAGACGTCGGCTACTTTGAGGCGCATCCACGAGCTCACTCAGTTGGTGAAAGAGTCACGACAGCTCGGATGCACAGACTTTTTGGGATCCAGTGATGCAGTAGCGGCAAAACACTGGATCAACAGAATTCGTAGGATCCTTACGAATTTGGGGTTGTCAGAGGAGCTCAGATTGAGAGTTGCTGAGAGGCTCCTCGACGGAGATGCCCTCTCGTGGTGGGAGGCTATCCGTGATAGTGCCACACAGACCCTGCGGTAGGAGGACTTTTTACGAGAGTTCGACCGCAGGTACTTTACCCCGTTCCAGCAGGACCGGATGAGGACGGAGTTCTTGTACTTACGTCAGGGGACGAGGTCAATTTCAGAGTACGAGGCTGAGCTTAGACGACTAGCGGCCTTTGTCCCCGATATGGCTATACCAGCTCAGTTGAGGTTCAAGTTTGAAGATGGCCTCCAACTGAGCATCAAGAAATATATGACGGTAACTCCCTCTTTTACACTATCAGAGGTGATCGATTTAGCGTATCGGGCAGAGGAGATCGTCCGAGCAGAGGCGAGACAGAGGGAGAGTCACCAGAAGAGGAAGACTGGGTCACAGGGTGGACAGTCTTCGAAGAGGGGTAGAGGTTCTGGATATCCCGGAGGTTTTTCTAGCTTCAGACCAGCAGCATCGGGACAAGGACCTCGACCACAGGGCTTTGGGGCACCAGCCCCTAGTGTCTCTACACAGTCTACTGCACAGAGACCGCCCTTCTGCCGTAGATGCAGCTGTCACCATGCCTTTGGGGCATGTAGAGTACCAGTTACTTGCTTCCAGTGTGGGAAGCAAGGTCACGTTAGGAGTGTCTGTCCCTATTTAGGTCGAGGAGGATCGACTTTGCAGAGTCGTACTGGTACGTCTGGCACAGGCCAGCAGGGAGCACCTGCGCACTCAGCTCTTACCGTTCCCCAGACTGCAGCCGGGAGTAATACAGTGTCAGGATCGTCGCGACAGCAGCCTAGGGCCCAGGCTCATGTGTTTGCGATGACACAGGAGGACGCACAGGCAAACCCTGATGTTATTATGGGTAATCCTCCCGCAGACCCCTCAATGTAGTACTTTTGTGTACTTTCTGTATGAGCTTATTGTATATCATGATGTCGATGTACAGTTTTGACTAGTTAAAGCTTTAGAAGCTTAACTAGTTTGATATATATATATATATATATATATATTTGTTCACTTTTCTTCACATTTTAAATTCTGTTGAAAATTTTCTTACTTTTAGGTACTATGCGAATATTCGGTATAGACGCCTGTATTCTCATAGATACTGGGTTAAATTTTTCCTATGTGAGCGATACGTTCGCTTGTCATTCTGATAGACCTCTCTCTCCACTTGATGCGGAGATTCTGGTAGTCACTCCTCTTGACAAGCATATCGTTCGAGATACAGTCTATAGGGGCTGTGAGGTCGGAATTGGGGAGACAGTATTAGAGGCAGATCTGATTCCGCTCCCTATCACGGATTTCGATGCCATCCTAGGGATGGATTGGTTGAGTATACACCGGGCTTCTGTGGATTGTTTCATGAAGGAGGTTGAGTTTAGGAGGTCCGAGCAGCCACCGTTAGTATTCCGGGGCGAGAGACGAGTGTTGCCCCGCAGTATTATCTCTGTTATGAAGGCCAGACGTTTGGTACGCCATGGTTGTGCGGCTTATTTGGCTTATATTGTCGACACCATCGTTGAGGGACCGAGGCTTGAAGATGTCCCTGTGGTGCAAGAATTTTTAGATGTGTTCCCCGAGGAGCTTCCCGGATTACCACTAGTTCGGAAGTTCGATTTCGAGATTGATTTAGTACCGGGGACCAATCCTATTTTTATTCCGCATACAGAATGGTGCCTGCTGAACTGAGAGAGCTTAAAACTCAGTTACAGGAACTTCTAGACAAGGGGTTTATTCGTCCGAGCACTTCACCTTGGGGCGCTCCGGTACTGTTTGTAAAGAAGAAGGATGGTACATTTCGGCTTTGTGTAGATTACCGGCAATTGAACAAAGCCACCATCAAGACCGATATCCCCTGCCTCGTATCGATGACTTGTTTGATCAGCTGCAGGGAGCTAAGGTTCTCTCTAAGATTGATCTCCGTTCGGGTTATCATCAGTTGAGGATTTAGGTCAAAGATGTGCCCAAGACAGCTTTTTGCACCCGATACGACCATTACGAGTTTCTAGTCATGCCGTTTGGGCTGACTAATGCCCCAGCTGCTTTTATGGATCTGATGAACCGAGTTTTTCACGACTATTTGGATCGGTTCGTCATCGTATTCATCGATGACATCTTGATATATTCACGGAGTGATGAAGATCATGTTCAGCGCTTTCGGGTGGTATTACAGATATTCCGTGAGAAGCAGGTATATGCCAAATTCTCAAAATGTGAGTTTTGGCTAAGACAAATTGGATTCTTGGGGCACATTGTCTCCGCGGAAGGTATTTATGTTGATCCGCGGAAGGTTGAGGCTATAGTGAAGTGGGAGCAGCCACAAATAGTTACCGAGATTCGTAGTTTTCTCGGTTTGACCGGATATTACCGCAGATTTGTAGAAGGATTCTCCCAGATAGCTGCTCCGTTGTCGAGATTGACTCAAAAGGGGGTCAAGTTTGTTTGGGATGACCGTTGTGAGGCAAGCTTCCAGAAGCTCAAACAACGGTTAATATCCGCTCCTATTTTAGCCCTTCCCACTAGTAGTCGGGAGTATACAGTGTACAGTGATGCTAGCCGACAGGGATTGGGTTGTGTTCTGATGCAAGATGGTCGGGTTATTGCGTATGCCTCACGACAGCTAAAGAAACACGAGGTTAACTACCCGACACATGATTTAGAGTTGGCAGCCATAGTCTTCGCATTGAAGATATGGCGGCATTATCTTTATGGGGTAACCTGTAGGGTATTTACCGACCACAGGAGTTTGAAATATCTGTTTACCCAAAAAGAGCTGAATTTGAGACAGAGGAGATGGTTGGAGTTATTGAAAGACTATGATCTTATTATTGACTATCATCCGGGCAAGGCAAACGTTGTAGTAGATGCTTTGAGTCGGAAGTCAGCATCATCCTCACAGTCGACAGAGAAAGTCTACCTTTCTTGTTTAGTGGGACTCCGAGCCTTATGAGTCAGTTTGACTAACGATGATCAGAGAGGCTTATTAGCTAGATTTGAGGTCAGGCCGACTTTGTTCGACCGTATCAGGGAGCTCCAGAGTACGGATGAGGAGATCCAGGGTATTGCAGATAGAGTCCGCAGAGCTGAGGGCGGAGACTTCAGAGTCCGTGATGATGGACTCATGGTATTCAGAGACAGAGTGTGTATTCCGGCCGATAGTGATCTTCGGCGTGCTATCCTTGAGGAAGCACATTCTTCTGCATATGCTATGCATCCCGGGGGTACGAAAATGTATCGGACCATCAGAGGTAGCTACTGGTGGTCAGGCATGAAGAGGGATATAGCAGAGTTTGTGGCAAGATGCTTGGTGTGCCAACAGGTGAAGGCCGAGCATCAGCGTCCAGCGGGCACACTGCAGCCCTTTCCCATTCTTGAGTGGAAGTGGGAGCATATCACGATGGATTTCGTAATGGGGTTACCGCGGACTTCGGCACAGCATGATGCTATTTGGGTGATAGTTGACCGACTTACTAAGTCCGCACACTTCATCCCGATTAGGAGTGATTACTCGCTTGAGGCATTGGCATGCCTCTATATTGATATGATTGTAAGACTGCATGGGGTTCCAGTGTTGATAGTATCAGATCGAGACCCCAGATTTATATCCTGTTTTTTGCCCAGTTTGCAGGAGGCTTTGGGCACTAGACTGAATTTCGGCACAGCATATCACCCCCAGACGGATGGTCAGTCAGAGAGGACCATTCAGACTTTAGAGGACATGTTTAGAGCATGTGTTATGGATTTTCGGGGGAGTTGGGATCGACATCTTCCTTTAGTGGAGTTCGCCTATAATAATAGCTATCAGGCGAGCATTGGCATGCCACCTTACGAGACATTGTATAGGAGGAAGTGTCGTACCCCGTTGTGCTGGGATGAGGTTGGTGAGTGATGACTCACCAATGTTGAGCTGGTAGAGGAGACGAAGGAGAAAGTGAGGATTGTCCGTACGCGGATGAAAGCCGCCCAGGATAGACAGAAATCCTATGCAGATCGTAGGCGGTGACCTCTAGAGTTTACTGTGGGAGATATGATATTCTTAAGGATATCTCCCTTAAAGGGAGTCATTCAATTTGGGCAGAGAGGGAAGTTGAGTCCCAGGTATATTGGACCATTCCGTATCCTTAAGAGGGTCGGAAGTGTAGCATATAAATTGGAACTGCCAGCAGACCTATCGCGTATTCACGATGTATTTCATGTCTTAGTACATAAGAGATATCAGCCAGACCCCTCACACGTTTTAGAGGCTCCGCCAGTTGAGCTTCGAGAGGACTTGAGCTTACCTGTTCAGCCCGTGGCTATTCTGGATCGACAGGTCAGAAAGCTCCGGAGCAAAGAAGTTTCTCTTGTTAGAGTTTTGTGGAGGAACGACCATGTCGAGGAACAAACGTGGGAGCCTGAGGAAGCCATGAGGAAACAGTACTCCCATCTATTTTCTGGATAGTTTTCTTTTAGTTTCGAGAACGAAACTTATTTTTAGGGGGTTAGAAAATGTAACACCATATTAAAAAAAATAAATAAATTAGGGCTTAAAGCCCTAATTTTCTATCCCTCTCTCTCTCTCTCTCTCTCTCTCCCTCTTTCCCACTTTCTCTCTTTCTCTTCTCCGCTGCGGCCTCTCTCCCGCCACCGCACGCCGCCCACTGCTCCACCTTTCTCCCGCGATCCCCGCCGCTGCAGCGCCTCCTCCCTCCTCACACGAGCGCGCGGTCAGCCAGTGAGCAGCGCCTCACCTCCTGCACAGTGCGCACTCATGCGATCTCCCACGAGCAGCACGACACCCAGCGCGGGCCAGCATGCTACCCCTGCTCGAGCCAACGCGATCTCCCGCGAGCCAGCGCGCAAGCCAGCACGCGACCCAGCACGAGCCAGCGCGCGAGCCAACGCGAGCCAGCCCGTGCCAGCGCGCGAGCCAGCCCGTGCCAGCGCGCAACCCAGCTCGCGTCCCAGCCTGTGCCAGCGCGCGACCCAGCTCGCGACCCAGCGCGAGCCCTAGCCCTTGAGCGGGCCAGCCCACCAGCGGCCCAAGGCCCACTCTAGCCGCGGCCCACTACAACCCACGAAGCCCGCTGCGGCCAGCAAGCCGGGCTGAGAGCCCGTGAGCCACCAGCGGGCCAGCCCGCTAGCAGCTAGCCCACCGGCCTACGAGCCCGTGACGGCCCCCGAGCCAGCTACCGGCTTTCCCGTTCGAGAACTCACCTGCATCTTCTATACTGCAGGTAACGACTATATTTGGTTGAAATTCTAGGGTTTGGTGTTAGAAATTTAGTTGTTTCTAATATAATTGAAATTTGAAATAATTACAGGTTTTAGACCAATCCGACGGGCGAACGACGGGCGAACGACAGCTAGGTCTGAAACCGGAGGAACTCTAGGTGAGAGAAACGCACTCACTTCACAGTGTGAATAAATTTTCCTTTATTAGGGTTTTATTTGATGTAAAAAAACTTGATAATTTAATTAGATTTGTGTTTTGGAGAGTCGTTGAAGAGTAGGGAGTGAACACCCTCCCTAAATATGTGAGTGAGACTCTAATCTCTTGCATAAAATAGTAAAACGTGTTTTCTGTCGTGTTTTCGATCAAACATGCTTTGATATGCATTCATTTGACGTATGATATTGAATTTCAAAACTGTTTTGTGATTATTGGAGTGTCTTGAATTATATTTACAATGACTATGCATCCATGGTTTGAAATGAAACAATAATTGTGCCATTACTTGAAAATGTATAAATTTCATTTTATACCGTTGCATTGATATGCTGTTTTGAAATGAATTGAAGAGACGTATTGGCACGCAAATTTAAAATGTTTTTGATGAACTACGTGGATTGGATGCCCACTAGTTATGTGATGATGTGGTGATACTTGTAGGACGTTGTGCCCTTGTGATACTATGATGATTCGGTAGCTACGAGGGGTGTTTGTAGAGGCACGGGTTGCCCGGATACGCTTCTGCAGGAGGTATCCGCAAACGTCATTTATTCTAAAGGCTATAGGCGTGGCCGGTTGAACCCACGTAGGGGGAGGACGTGTGTGACGCTACCGTCTAGCACCGGGCGGGGTCCTATACACGTTGATGAGTTGGCCCCAGCGAACTCATGGCCAACGTCGGGGTAGAGAGCGTTTCAAAGTCTGTGCATAATAAAACCCCCGACGCGCCTGTCCTTGGTCACGGTTGACCTTTGCCAGGATTATTTTTGGCTCGCTCTGACATTACTTGATTTTAAATGGATGCATATATGCTTGCTATCGCGTGTTTGATTAAATGATTTCAAATTGATAAATATATCATGTTTTGCTGCGAAATGTAAATTTTTGTTTCAAATGATATTATTTGACACTCCAATCGTTCACTTATACTATTTTTGCTTTATATTACCCCCCTCACTCACTGAGTATCTTCCCATGATACTCACCCCTCTCTTTTCCCTCCTCAGACAGGTTGATTGTGATTGAGCGGCGTTACAGGCCCTAGAGCAGATTTGTGTTCTGACGGTGAGATTTATTTCTAATTCAGTTTCGACCCTGCGAGATCTTGACATTGAGGTCCGTAGTTGGCCATGTACTTATTTTGGGATGACTGTATAGTTTAACTCTCATATTTCATTTGCATTGAGACGATTGTACGTATTTGAACGTTACTTGGGAAATGTGATATATATTGTATAAACTTAGGTCCGCTCGGTATAGCGGCTGCTCATACTCTAGTTGGGCATGATAGTAGAGGTCTGTGGCTAGAACTGCTAGAAACTTGTAGCCTTGCGTTGTTCTGGATGCTGGCGGTGGTGTTTATTGATTTTGGAGAGATCGAAATGACCATTTATTTAAATTATAGATTGATTTTGATTATACAGATTTAATTGTACACGGGAAATCTCCGATTTATGGGGAGGTTCTGCCCGATTTTCTGTAAAAATATAGCCGGCATCCTAGGGCAACGGGCGGCTGTTCACGATCCCGGTTTGGGGCGTTACACACATACTCTCTCTCTCTCTCTCTCTCTCTTATTGCTATCTTCCCACCCCCTGAAGCCTTTTGCTACCGCCACCACCTTCACTTGCCATCTTTGCTAATGAGCCGCTGCTTAGAGACAACCATTAGTTGATCAAAGCCACTCTCTTTATCTGGTCGATCCGAGTCCACCCAACCCCTCTAAGCCTGATGTCTCTCCCCATCTCTTTTCTCTACTCAGGTGCACCAACCAGCATCGCTGTCCGTGCCACCACTTTCTCGTCAGAGCTCCCATCGGTTTTGATCTTGCTCTCTCTTTCTCTCTTCTCGTCACTGTTTGAGGTTCGATCTCCTGTAACTCTCTCCCTCACCCCATTCTTTCATCGACTACCACCACCGTTGTTAGCGGTAGCTGTCGTCATTGAACCCTCATTGGGAGGCGACAGATCATCTCACAAACAAAGCTTTCTCACTCACTCTCCTTTTGTCTTGAAGTTTCCTTTCTCCCTCTCTATCTAAGTTGCTTCCTCTTGTCTCCGTATTCCCTCTACCATGAATCATCAGAGATTGAGATAACAGCAGTGATGGCGAAGATGACCTCTAACCATAGGCCCCAGCTTTTATTGCACTTGATTGCTATCTCCCTCCCTCAACAGTTGCACCCCTCCTCTATTATCTCGGCATTGATGATATTCTCTCTCTTAGGCAATCAAACGTTCTCCTTCTCAGTCTGCCAATCAATCGCTCTCCCTTAGTCATAGTCACAAACAACTCTTGCTCCCCCGTGCTGTAGTGTCAAAACCCCTCTATCTCTATCAAAGAGTGCGTTGCAAGCATCTCTCTCCCTTGGATAGTCTTTATCTGATCGCTTAGTTTTGCTTTCTCTTTCTCCTTCTCCTGTTCAAGTTCCAGGGAATCTATCCCTCTGCAATCAAAATTGGTCATGGTAGAGCAGCAATCATGTTGAGGAAAGGGGACTAAAGCACCTATTTAGAACTGAAATATGACCATTGTTGTACCAAGTATTTCAACAAGTAAAATTTCTGCTCTTTTTTCTTTTTGTTTTTCAATTTTAACATGCTTTAATGTATTATACATCTCTTGAACTAACTTACGAAAATGTGGAATATCATTTCAGCAACAAAAACTTACATTTTAAAAGAAATTCAAGTGATTTATATGTGTTAAAATTAATACCCAATTTTAGCCAAATATTTAAACATGCTAATGTGATTTCTAGACATTTTAAAACATTACCAATGTTGGTTTTCATCTCCCCTTGATTTCTAAATGTTTAATAATGTTTTAAAGATGTTTTCGTAGATCAAATCCAAAAATTGTTTTAAATTCGGTTGTTTGCCCTCTCGGTCACTCATTGTACTTGTTCAAGTAATAAATTCTTTTACCATACCTAGATTTCTATTTTGGATAGTCTAAAACTGTAGAAATGAAGCATAATTTTAATTGTGTTTCAAGTTAGAATTTTGTAGAGTTTAATTAATTAAAATATGGATTATATATGGTTTGTGCGATCTCTTGAGGATTATGACAAGTATCAAGCAAAGTAAGCTCAAAAGGTAAATAATTGTATGCTCATATATTTTTCCTTTTTGAGATATCATGTTTTTCTAGGTTGATGTCTTATGTTGGTTATAGATTACCATAGTAGGTATATTGGCTTACAATTAGATGACCAAGCATGTAATGAGTTATCATGATATTAGAGTTGTAGTAAAAAATTGCCTTACATGTTTGAAATGTGCCCAATCATTATGTAATCGAGTTATAACATACAAATTTTGATACTTTTACCTTAAGATCTCTAAGATTTTAAGTGGCATTGCCCAATGATGAGATAATTCTAATGTAGATCTTATATTGATGAACCGAGCATGAAACTATGGTATCACTAGATACGGATGACTTGTAAAAGTCTTTATCTGGCCCTGATGAGACCTAGATAACCTTCACAACTTTGAAGTAGTTGCTTCCTCCCTAGTAAGAAGGTTATGATAAGATATAAATGGGAAAAAATTATCTCACGTATAGGAAAGAAAGGTAATAAAAACAAAAAAACCAAGAAAAAAATTTATAACAGAAATAAACTTAGTGCCCTAGTGTGGTACCAATTCAAAGACATCAGCGATTTATTCCCATTTCTTTACCCTTTTACTTGTTGATTTGATATGTATGCTATTGTTAAATGTTCCTTATTTTCCTTTATTATCATTTTTATCCTGTTCTATGCATTATAGCTACTTTATGTTATGTGTATGTTATGCATGTTTCCCCTTTCCCATTCCCCTTGAGATTTACTTGCCAACTGGTGGTTTGGCTGATCCAAATCTCAAAATTTCAACTATATCGGGAGCCAAGTGAGGATATTTAGGTAACTAAAGTGGACCATGGGATTAAGGATCCTATTTGACAACAATGTTTGTTTGAAGTGCTACAACTTTTATGTTCTAATTGATTGCCTTGTGTGGCTGGTTTAGCTAATTTATAGGGGAGACTTGACTTAATTTTCTAAAAGAATTTAGCTAAAGTTTTAAATTCTTCTACCCTTTTCTTTTCGTGTTTTTACGTATGTGGATGATGATCCAGAGGCCCTTTGTTTCAATTATTGTACATTCTACCTCTTTTGTTAAGAACACTCGAATAATGGATCATCACATGGAACAACTGCATCGACAAATACTTTCAGAAGAATGGATTTGCTAGGTATTGCCCTTTTTGTAAAGAAAAATAAGATGATCTCTTATTTGTATGCATATTTGTTGATAACATGATATTCAAATGCAATAACATACGAATGCTCAATCAATTCAAAATAGCCTTGGTCAAGGAGTTCGAGATGCTCAATCAATTCCTTGAGGTGATATAGTCAAAAGCTATGATGTTTCTATCCCAAGAAAGGTTTGCTAAAGAGATTTTGAAGAAGTTCGAGATGTCCAAATGCAAGCCAGTTGCCACCCTTATGCAGATTAATATTATCGAAAACAGTAGACACTGAAGTTGCATAGAACCCATGTTACACAAGACAGGATGTCAGGTATGCTGTTGGAATTATTATTCAATTTGTGGACAATGCCACTGGATTACATATGAAGGCTGCCAAGAGGATCCTCCACAATATCAAACGAATCCTCAACTATGGGTTGTTGTAGTCTTCCTCAAATGAATATTTGTTAAGTGGTTTTTGTGATAGTGACTTTGTAGAAGATATTAATGATAGAAACAGCACGACTGACTATATGTTCTTTATAGGTGATAAAGCCATCTCTTTATGTTGCAAGAAATAACCAATAAATACACTCTCCTCATATGAGTCCGTATATGTAGCCATCACATCAAGTGCTTGCCATGGTATATGGTGAAGATGATTTTTAAGGAACTTTACATGGAGCAAAAGGGGCAACAAAGCTGATGATTGAGAACAAGTTAGTATAAGTATCAACAAAGAATCTGATGTTTCATGAAACGAGCAAACATATCAACACAAGATTTCATTTCATTTGAGAATGTGCCATAAAGAAAGAGATCAAATTGGAGTATGTAAAGACTTTTGATCAAGTAGTTGATGTGCTCATTAAACTATTAAAATCATAGAATTTTCAGAAAAATTCGGCTGCTGCACGGGATCATAAAGAGATTAAGATTAAAAGGGGATGTTACAAGATAAACTTGATCTTTTATATGCACAAACGGTGGCTATTCAAATGAGGTAACTTTAATAAGATGTTTGTGCACAAAAAAAAAAAAAAAAAATGACACGAAGTCTATTCAAGTCTAATCATATTTTGGAAGTTGAGAAAAAAAATTGAATCTTGTGCAGGCTGCCAAAATCAAGGACTTGTTATTGCTTTGAAATATTTTACATATGTTTCGTTTTTTTTTAAGTTGCTAAGTTCATTCGTGCGCTCAATGTTATCATTCAATAGATGTTTTAGGTGTTGGTCTAGGCTAGATTAGTATATATACCCACTTTTGTTGCTCATTTATTGTTAAACAGTTTAAAAAGTTTCAAGAAATACAAAAACTAATTCAGGTATATCTTAACCATTATCTTCTTTTCTCTCTCCCCTTTTCTTTGCGTGAGTCTGAATAATTCAACTTTAATTCCTTGAAGATCCTAGACTCAAATTCTATGTTTTCAATTCTGAGCTTCTCTAATGGACCCATCTTCTTTTACCAACTTCTTATTTGGAGAAGTTGAGCCTTGTTGTGCTCTAATTCTAAGTTTCCTGACCAGAGTCACAATAAATTTCTTCTGACATTATGAAAATGCCCTTTTCACATTGGCTAATCTCCATGCTAAGAAAGAAGTTGATCATGTCGAGACCTGTCAACTCAAAATTCTTCTTCCTTTCTTCTTTGAATTCCAAAATCATTCATGAATTGCTGTCAACAACTATCAAGTCATGAACATAAAAAGACCAAATAAGAACATCATCTCCACTTGTTTTGACATTAATAGTAGATTCACTTGGGATTCTTCTAAATCCTTTCTCTTTGAACAAAATATCGATTTCTCTATACCAAGCTCATGGACCTTGTTTCATGCCAAATAAATCCTTTTTTCGACTTTCACACTTTGTTTTCTTCACTTTCCATTTGAAATCTAGGAGGTTGCTGATGTAGATTTCTTCATTGAGAAATCTTTTCACAAAAGCTGATTTAATATCGAGTTCATACACGTTTTTGGCTTTTTAGATGGTAAATGAAATCAGAGTTCTCACAATATCTTATCTTGCCAGGAAACCAGAGCAAGAGGTTCACTATTTTCTACTCCAAATATCGTGAGAATCCTTTTCCTATTAGCCTCACCCAATACTTTTACGTCGAGCAATTCATATTCATTTTTTTTTTTTTTGTTTTGTTTTTGAAGATATATTTTGCGCCATATATTTCCTCTGAACTGGTTTGTCCACCAATTCGCAAATTTGATTCTTCTCTATTATTTGTATCCCTTCACTTATTGTCATTTTTAATTCTTTACATTACATTATGTTTTCATAATTAGAAGTTTCAAAAGTAATGAGATTACATGCTTCAATAACCAACTTTTTTGGGTGGTGAATCAAGAGTAGGAGGTGTTTTTTCACCTGAACTCTCTCCATTGTGCCCATCTTCATTTTTTTTTTGCTGTGGTTCTTCATTTTCAGTAGCTTAGGTTTGTTGCTGAATTGAGGTGGGGGATCACAAGAATTTTTGTTGCTCTTGATCATTGTCCTAATTTCAATAAGATTCTTTATCAAAAACATTTGACAATAATTTTTTGAGATTCCAAACTATACACATGGTATCCTTTGGATTAAGAACTATAGCTGCCCAGGAAAACTTATTTCTCTAATTTTTCATTCTGCTTATGCCTTTTAGTTTATCAGAATATGGATGTGACAAAGACATCCAAACACTTACAGGTTTTGAGCTCCCGTGTTACAACCAAACAGAACTTCAACTGATATCATATTTGGAAGATCCTTTGTGAAGCTTGTGTTTTGCAAATATAAAGTAGTTAAAACTATCTCTGCCTAAAACTTGCCAGGCATTATACTGTCGTTAATCATTGGACCTTCCATCTCCATATGATGCTTTTTGCTTTTCCTTCCAAAATGCAATTTTGTTAAGGAGAGTATGCCATGGTGAGATAATGATGTGTTGGATTTAATCGCACATGTGAAAGTGTAAATAAATAAATTCGGAATTTTTTAGGATAAATATTTCGATAGGACGGTTTTCAAAAATCAACCGTGTCGCGATATCTCTCGAATGGATCGCACGGTCGGATGGTGATCACGAAATCGAACCATCACCGCAAATCCACGACGCCTCAAGACTCATGTCCGGCGAATTCTTTGACGAAGGAGATTTTCTTACGCGAAAATCTCTAACCTCATAGTGTTTTCTCTTTCTCAAGAGAGATGTGTCTTCATATCCTAGTGTTTTTCACCATATTCCAAACTCTCAATCTTGAGGAAGAAGAAACTATCATTAACGTGGGCACACTTGGGCTTAATTGGGGAGTAACCACTTCACGAGTGGTTAATAAGGTGGTAAATGAGATAATGAGAGTTACCCATTATCCCTAAATTATCAAAATGTCCCTCTTGGGTATACTAATCCAATATCTCTCAATTAGACATGAGAGCATTTTACGTCCGTCACTAGATCGCAACTCATACAATCTATCACATCACTTTACTGGACTTTCAAATAGGATTGGGCGTCGTGCGACCGGCAAGTACACCTGCATAGAAATACTTCTCGATATATCTATTAGGATGATCGAGAAGTCATTGTTAGTTAAAAAAATAACTCGCTGTACCCCAAACTCAATGTATTTACATCTATCGAGTCACTTTCCTCATCGAAAGTGATCCCCAATTATTTGCTCGACTATATATTTACTATTATGTTTGAATCCCAACATAAATTAACATAACAGGTCGACATGTGAATATAACACAATGATATAATGCCAATTGGTCTTCCTTTTCGTATACTCGAATCTATCGGTCTCAATTCAGATACTTTCCTAGACTTGTCCCTTAGATTTCAATTTATCTTTTGGGCCATAAGTAAATAGACTAAAATAGTAACACTGAATCCAAACTTTTAGAAACAGTCAAAAGTGATAATGGTACAAAATATCCCACCCAATAGATTTCGGGTCTCACACAGTGGGAACGGGGATAAAGATCAAACTATCATCTCAAATAATAGTTTTCATTGTCCTATGATCGTTTCATCACACGTGGTATGAAACACATGTCACAGTGTTATTCCCCCATCCCCCAAAGGGCATATGTCAGATTTATCTAACACTGTGCAGGTATGGAACTTAGTCTATACATAAAACTTTACCCAGAAATCTCAACGAGAGCATCTCAGAGATAATATCACTAATCATAGGTGATATCTGAGATCTCAAGTCTGGTTACTTGTAGGCAACATGGATGTGTGTATTTTCATATCGGTCATATCACACATGACCTCATCTTGAACACATATGAGGATGACTTATGTTCAAACACGACCACTCTCAAAATCTCTTACAACTAGAAACCGTCTCATCCTCGCTTAGCCAGAGACGAAGGTGGTCACTTGTGTGAGAGAGTCGACCACGCCGGCTTGACACATCTTTTATCATAATATATCACAATATATGACAATAAATAAGTGCATGAAATGAACTTCTGACCTAATATTGCATGCATGTTATATATCAATAAGCATAAAAAAACAGTACATAGTGAGAAATGTCAAAATACACTAAACCCAATGATTCCTAGTCTCATGAAAGAATCTCTCACAATGGGTTTTCTGAAGGGATCAGCCTCGATATTATATGTAAGTGTACTTAGTTGTCACAACACCTTTCTCGATGATGTCTCTCACAAAGTGGTCTCTGGTATCAATGTGTTTGGCTTTACTATAACACTTAGGGTCTTGGTTGTTGGCAATAACGGTCTGATTATCACAATAATCATCATTGGCCTCCCACTATCTGCCATAACCCCTAAATCTTTTAGAAATTTCTAAAATCAAACGCTCTCCTGAACTGCTACTGAGTATATCACAAGCTCAGTCTCTATCGTCGATAGAGTATACAGGTTTGCTTCTTACTACTCTAAGAAGATAAAATATGATATCAATTTGCGTTCATTCAGATCGCTACTCCCAATTGGCGTCTGAACACCCAACAAAAACGCAAATCACCTCCTTTGTAACACATGGAGAGGTCTACAGTTCCCATAAGATATCTTAGAATCCTTTTTCACAAGGACATATGAGAACATAATCATAAATGAGTCATCGGGATGTATCAAATAGACACAATGATTCTACTCCATCATAACAAAACCATAAAATATCACATTCTCGTAAAATTTCAGGTACTACTATCTAGATGATGGCTTAAGGTCGTATGTTGATTTCTAAAATCAACAGACCTTATCCACTTGATATACTAGAACGAATCCAGAGGGATGCTCCATGTAGATTGCCTTATCTAGACTTCTATTATGGAAAACGGTTTCTACATCCATGTGGTGTGACTCTAGATTCATGTTCGTGACAATCGTTAAAAGATAAACGGATCTAGATAAATTAGATTACGACTCCTCGATAGTCCACCCCTCAGCCTCAGTATAACCCTTGGTTACTAGATGGGTTATATACTTCTTCATCGATCTGTTGAACTTTCTCTTGATCTTGAGAACCTACTTGTTTCCAATATTCCTTTTGCCCTCAGGCAAATCAATTAGGTTCCAGATCCCGTTGATTCTTATCAACTCATTCTCTTCATTTATGGCCTTCAACAAACGATTTTTTGTAGAACTCTCGAGAGCCTTCTGAACTGTTTTAGATTTTTCATCATCCTCAAGAGTCACAATGAGGGGCTCATTCTCAACCGGGAAGCGACATTTAAGTATGCATCCTCGATACTCCCACGAAGAGAGAAAAATTTTTACCTCTTGATGGATCGCTCTTACTGAAATCAAGATCCGTAGTGGATTTTTGTATCCCGCCGCTGGGCTCTTCGAGCCACTAGGCTCATCCATCGCATAAAGGGTAAGGTCAAAATTGATTTTACATCTCTTAGGAAAATTATTCTCAAAGAATGTGGTATCACGAGATTCAATCTCGATTACAGTGTCGTTCATATGTTCGCTTAAGAACATATATTTTCTCATGGGCCTAACTCGCCGTGTGAATACGAGAAATCGCGGCACAACCCCATAACCTCAAGTGGCTAGGGTCAAGCTACTTTCTTGTCCATAGCTCAAATGGGGGTACTGATTGCAGACTTTAATGAGATACAGTTGAGGACGTAGGCTGCAGTTAATAAAACATTTCCCTAATGGGAGACATACATATTGATCTGCGTCATCATAAACCTCACAATTTCCAATAAAGTCCTATTCCTTATCTCGACTACTCCGTTTTACTGGGAAATAACAGGAATTGTCAGTAATCTCGTAATACTCTTCTTAAAACAGAGTTTCCTGTGTAGTTTAGATGAATACTCGCACCCCCAATCGGTTTTGAGAGTCTCAACTCTCAAATCTAACTGATTTTCAATCTCGCTAATGAATCTCCTGAAGCATTCCGATGCTTCAGACTTGAGCGAGATCAGTTAGATGAACCGAAATGCGTGTAAGCCTCTATGAGCATCATAATGTACACAGCTCCATTTCTTGCTCTCATGCTCATAAGACCACAAAGATCATAGTGGACCAACTGCAATAGAGTCTCAGCTCTCATTGCGTTGTCAAATAGTTTTCTTGTCATTTTGCCAGCTAGACAAAACTCACATACGGACAACTTGAATCTGGTTAGCGGATCCAACAAACCACTCGTTGCTAATCGATTCATTATCTCTTGTCATATTTATCCAAGTCAACTTTGCCACTCATTTACATCATTATCTACGCAATCAGATGTAAAAACAATAGAAGAATGACAATAAACCATTAGAAGGAGTAGCACCTAGTGCATACTAACCAACATGGGTTAAAACCAGAACATATCAAAAGGGTGTCGTATTAAAAAAAAAGATGATTTTCTTGCATATCCTAGGCAATCTTAGACAAGGTACCAAAATTCAAATTCCGTCGAATGCTTAGAGTATAAAGAATGTCATAGCAAGTGCCGGTCCCTTTGGCGATGACAAATGCTCCGTCCCTGACGTAAATCCTCATAACTTGAGGATTCACTTGACAAAACTCTTTTTATGAGCTCCTGTCTCGAGCTACGTGATTGATGGTTCCTAAATTTACAATCTACAATGGAAAAAAATTAGCGAGCATTATCGTAAATGAGATAAAACTCAAGCCACGTAAAGAAGAATGATATTATTTTCGCTCGTCACACTCACGAGCGAATGACCAAATCAACCTCAAACGTAACACTTCGCATTAGTTATAAGTACTTCTTCCTGTGCTTTTGTATCTTGTTGTCAGTTTTCTTGGAAGGTTTTTATTGTCTATATCTCGAGTCTTCTTCACATACTTATGCTGTTGGTTTGACGCCAAGGGAGTCCTTATTTGACTCCATTGAATAAGCATGACTCGAGTACGGCCTACTCGCCTCTAGGCGCTCCTCCTCGAGCTCGCAATACTTGATCACATTAGTGAAAGTACGAATACTCTCATCAAGCGTGAGATAAGTTTTCATGGTTTCCCATGAATCTGGCAAAAACTGGACCACACCCAGTACCTGAATACCATCTAAAATTAGCTCGTCCGTATTCCTCAACACTGTGATTATACTTGACATTTGAATCAAATGTTGATCATTGTATGATCAACCATTTTCTTTTGCATCCTCACATTAAGAGCTAAAGAGAGCAACATAATGCTCTTATAGGCTGAGCCTAACTGACATATCCATAGGATATCGCTCGTATCTTGAGGTGTGGTGCCCTCCCTGGGGCCCCCTATCTTGTGCCTCAGAATCTTAAACTGATTTTGCTCCTCGAGAATAAAACGAATCTACCTATGTGAAATCTCGTAAATCACATCATTTGGTTTGCTTTCTTTGCAAAAATCTAATACGATAGTTCTCAATGTAGTAAGAGAGACATTAGTGACTTAATGATTCTTATTTTCACATTTTATACACCCTAAGAATCAACAAATCCAAAATGATTCGAATATAGACTCAAAAGTGAGCGTATGAGTCAATGGACACCATACACCACGATCCAGAATCGAATCTTACCATTCGGAGTTGGATTCAGCACACAAAAAACCTACAAAATCACAAATATGGAGGTGAAACTCTTAGAAAATTGAAAAAAATTCAATTTAGGCAACTAGACAAGCCGTCGGAGCCCCCTCCGCCGCCACATGCCGGCAGCATGCCTCCACGCGCTGCCACGCGCCTCCACGCGTTGCCACGCGCCTCTACGTGCTGGTATACACCTCCACGTGCTAGTAGCTGCCTGGCGTACGTGCCAGACACACGACGCGCCACACACGGGCCGCACGCCCCTGGCGTGGCTCGACTCATGGGCGCCCAGTCACAGCGTGTGGCTCACACACCTTCACGCGTTGAGCCGTGTCGCCCGGATCAGTGATCGGGTCAGTCAACGGGTTAGAGTTTGACCCAACCGACCGGTCAACGGGTCGGGGTCTGACCTGGTTGTGTCGGTACGCAGGTCGGTCCGGGTCAGGGTTCGACCGGAACTGGGAACTTACTCGCTTCACGTGCCTATCTCGCACTTGAAGCACATGCACCCGTGGGTTGCCTGCTCATACACCTCAGTGCTCGTGAGACGCACGCGATCGCAGGTCTAGAACGGGTCTTCTTCGCCCGATGGGTTCTGCAATGGGTCTTTCGACCTGGTTGCCGAAAAACTCATTTTCGGCTAGTTTTTTTCGCATTTTTTGACTGGAAAAAATTATTGGGCATCCTCCAAATATCCTACACTTGATTTTAGGAGGATTTATACCCAAAAGTGTTGGATTTATGCAACCCAGTTGCGGCCCTTCGCGGCCAATTTGAAGTCCCTGTTTCCGGCATCCAAAACTCACAACAAATATATGAAAATGTAGATCTGGATGCAAGGAGCACACATAAACCATTTTCATGTATCGATCTGCCCTCTAAAGCCATAGATCTAAGGTTTTAAAGTCCGTACGGTCGCAAAGTTCAACTGGACTTTTTATGGGATAAACATGCTTTGAAAATTCAACAAAAAATATTTTTGTAATCACTGCAAAACAAATGTACTATTTAGACGGATGAAAACCGTCTACTAAATATACTAAAATCATTCACAAAATCTTCTCCAACGGATACGCCTTCAGTCGGCTATACACCAGTCGGGATAGATCTATCTCGACAGTTTTGATGACCGTTGGAGCATGTGATTGATTTATAGTGACGGTTCGAAAAGTGTTAGTAAAATTACTATCTTTTATCATCGGTTTCAAAAGTATTGGTAAAAATTATTATTTTTTATCATTGATTATCACATGTGTTAAAAAATGTTAATATTTTTTATCGTCTGTTACAACAACCGTTCAAAAATGTTACTATCATTTTATCATCGGTTATTACATATGTTAGGAAATACTACTACATTTTATTGTCGATTACAACTCAGTTATCACATGTTAGTATAAGTTACTACTTTTATTATCGGTTACCAAAAGTCAGGAAAAATTACTATTTTTATCATTTGGAAAATGTTAGTATAAATTACTATTACAACAAGGTTACTGTCGGTTACAACATGGTTAGTGTCAGTTACCACATGGTTACTTGGTTATTTCTTGTATCGTCATGGTTACTATTTTGTATCATCGGTGTCATAAGTGTTAGAAAATGTTACTTTCTCTCTTTTAATATCATAAATGTTACTATTAGTAATCACTAATTTACTACCTGTCACGCCCCGAACCGGGATTATGAACAGCCGCCCGTTATTCCTGGATGCCGGCTGTATTTTTACAAAAAATCAGGCAGAACCTCCCCATAAATCGGAGGTTTCCCATGTACAAATTCACCTGTATATCACATTCATTCTGTAAAATAAACAATTGGCCATCCTGACCTCTCCAAAATCAACAAATATCACAGCCAACATCTAGAGCAATGCAAGACTATAAAGTTTCTAGCAGTCCTAGCAACAGACCTCTACTGTCATGCCCAACTAGAGCATGAGCAGCCGCCACATCGAACGGACTTAAATTCTACGCATATATAAAATAAATTCCCAAGTTATTTTTAAATATTCACAAATGCCTCAATGCAATGAAATAAATCAATACGAGAGTTTCACGAATAAATGTCCATAATTTATACAGTCATCCCAAAAAAAAATTTTGATAAATACATTGATCAAACTAAAATTTCTAATACATAATAATATCACCAATCATCGTAATGGAAGAGATGGAAAATATCCATACCCAAACCTAGTGATATCTCCTCGGTCCAACACTAATCCTGTGGGAAAGAAAGTGAGGGGTGAGTATCTACGGGAGGATACTCAGTAAGTGAGGGGATTGACATCATAGTATCAATATCGAGGGTAAACTTGGAGTGTCAAAGCATAAGATAAAAAAAATATCCACAGTGTGCAAATCGATCATGTTATTTCAAAATCATATATCATACGCACACATCAGAAAGCAAGATATGCATCCAATATTTACATCAATATCATGAAGAGCCGGCCAATGAAATATTCCCGGCAATGGTCTACCTCGACCAAGGATGGCGCATTGGGGGGTTTTTTCCAAATACAAGTATTAAATAATGGCTCTCTACCCCAATATTGGCCACAGACTACCCCAATTTGCCTGTAAATAATAATAATATACATATAACTAGTCGGCCGTGTATGGTGCCCCTGCCTGGTGCTAGACGGAGCCGTACTCAACGTCCTCTCCGATGAGGGTCAACCTGGGACACCCATACACATGATGATCTGGTGGATACCTTCGGCTGAATCTTATCTGGACACAAGGGGTGCCTCTACCAGATGTCCTTCGTAGTTACGGATCACAATATCATATCTACCGGGCATGTAGCCCCATGCATCCCATCACCATGTCGGCCGGGCATATAGCCCCATACATCATATCATAACGTCGGCCAGGCATACAACCCAAATATATAAGTAAATCAATTTCAAACCATGTGCCAATACAGTGGAAGCATTTAAAACATATCAATATGTTGAAAATGTGGCACAATATACAGTTATCAAAACTCATGGATGCATATCAATAAAGTCAAAATTTAAGACACTCCAAAGGTCACAAAACATTTCATAAAATATTCAAAAATTCTACAATCATATATTTTGCCGAAACATGTCATTTAAAAAGTATTTTTTGAAACATGGTTTTCAATCAATAGTGAATGTCAAAATCCCACTCACCGTTCTAAAGAGGGTGGTCACTCCCTATTTTCAAAACCAAATCAAATCTGATTTTTCGAGTCTCCAAAAAAGATCAACCTAATCAGATCATCAAAATTGAACATCAATTTCTCAAGCATCTTCAGGGTTTATCCGAAAGACATGAAATGTATAATATCCTCTACTTTACGACTCATTTCAATCCAACCCTACAATTCAGATACTTTCATGTATATTTTAAAGTTTAACTCTAAGGAAACTATTCGAATTCACTCGACATGATTTTGTGATTCTATAATACGCTTTTTTCGTATCAGATCATCTAGTTTCTGTAACATTCTATACTTAACCTTCAAAGTCATATATAATCATTTTATAATTTGTATTCTATTCGAATTTCACTTACACTCTAAACATATACAGAACCTTTCATCTTAGATTCAATCCTAGATTCATCGAATGTATTAGTTAGAGCCGAAATCTCCTCACCTAGGGTTTTCTCGAAACGCAGAGTCTCGTCCGAATGTCGCTTCCGTCACTCCAAGGTCTGTAGTATTTCCTATCAAAACAATATTTATTTGTTAGATCTAAACACTTAGATCAGAAGTAAAACCCTAAATCATTTACCTGCGTGGAGGTTCGTGGGCTGTCACAGGCTTACGGGCCGTAGCGGGCTCGTGGGCTACAGCGGCTCTGTATGACGGCTGCTTATGCTCTAGTTGGGCATGGCAGTAGAGGTCTGTGGCAAGGACTGCTAGTAATTAAAAAGCCTTGTGTTGTCCTGGTTGTCTGCTGTGGTTTGATTCATTGTCTTGAAGTCGGAATGACCATTTTATTTGATTGACATGATGGTTGTGAATTTTACAGGTCAAATTGTATTTGGGAGACCTCCGAAATATAGGGAGGTTTTGTCCGATTTTCTATAAAAATACAGCCGGCATCCAGGGTAACGGACGGCTGCTCACGCCCCCGGTTTGGGACATGATAGGAAAGTCAATATTTCTAAGACTTTTTCAATTTGAAAATCTCAAAAACTTCTTTAACAAGACTTCTTCAATTTAGGAATATCAATATTCTTCACAATCTAGAATACATCATGTTCTTGGTGCTATTGTTGGTTAATAGTTACTGAGTTACTTATGTTTATCTTGTCATACATTTAATTTAGATTAAAGAGTTTTTCAAAAATGAGAGATTTTATGTGTAAATCTTCTGTAGACCCTCAGAAGACACCATTCGTATGCTAGGGGTGACATTCAGGTTTAATGACTTATTTCATATGCTAAAGCCAATCATGATGTCGATGAAAGTGAGTTAGGACTTTCATTTAATTTAGATATTTGTTATCACTAGGGTTAGATAAATTGTTCGTTTGAGTCTAACCATTTGGCAGACCCCATTTTCTATTTAATAATTTGAAAGAGCACTACAAAAAAAACACGGTTTTGGAGACGGAATTTAGCGACGAAAAAATTTTGTTACTATTTTGCCACAGATTTAGCGACGAAAATTTTTTTGTCGCTAATTTGCTACGAAATTAGCGACGAAAAATTATTCGTGGCTAAATTTCTGACGGATAGATTATTCGTGACTAAATTTGTTACTAATTGGGGACGAAAAAATTTTTGTCGCTAAATCCGTCGCTAATTGATAACGAAAAATTTTTCGTTGCAAAATTCGTCGCTAATTAGTGACGAATAATATTTTCGTGGCTAAATTTTGCCACGAATACTCTTATCCGTCGCTAAATTTAGCGATGAAAATATTTCGTTACAAATTTCATCACTAATTAGCTACAAAAATTTTCCGTCGCTAAATTCGTCGCTAATTAGTCACGGTAAAAATATTTGTCACAAAATTTAGCAACAAACTCTAAAATTCGTGGCTAATTTTGTTACTAATTAGCCACAAAAAAATATTCGTGACAAAATTCGTCGCTAATTAGCCACAAATAAAATATTCGTGACTAAATTCGTAGCTAATTTATTATCGGAATATCAAAATTCATGAATAATTTCCGAACAAAATTTCTTCTATACTCTATTATGAAATATTTTTAACCGTATCTCTCTTTTTAACATATTCTAAATAACGAAATCGAATTAAATACATATTAAATATTACAATTCTCATCAATTTGATAATTTTAACAATAAATAATTCAACCAATCTATAACAAATAATTTTCAATTAGTCGCAGTTGTCGATTTTACCATTCGTGTTTTTGTCTTCTACATCCATTCGATTCTCTTATATAGTTCAATTGTTTGTGAAAGTTCAGTTGATCATATTCATTCGTTATTGTCATCAGTAAGAAACACAATATATAATACATTCACTTCCGACGATTTATCTCGTCTGGCAAGTAAATCAAACAGTATTTTTTGGAGGATGGCAACAGTGAGACGGATAACAACTGATAAACGGTAATCCATTCATTTTATTTTATTATTCTTTTATTTTATTAATTTATATTAACTAATCATATTTAATATTTTATAATATCTTAAATAAGCATTTAATTTTATTATTTTATATTTTCATTTTTTAAAAAATAAAATTATTATTTTTTTAATATTTTATTATTAAGCGACAGATTTAGCGACAAATTAGAAATCCGTCGCTAAATTTAGCGACGAATTAAGGAATCCGTCGCTGATTTAGTGACAGATCTAAACATTCGTCGCTGATTTAGCGACGAATTCAATGATCTGTCACTAAACTTAATTTTTTTAAAATTAACATTTAATATTTTATATTCTTTTGTTATTTTATTAATTTATATTAAATAATCACATTTATTATTTTATAATATTTTAAATTATCATTTTATTTTTTTAATATTTTTAATTTTTAAATAATAATATTTTTTAATTTTTTAAATATTTTACTATTTAGCGACGAATTAGAATCCGTTGCTAAATTTAGCGACAAATTCCGAAATCTGTCGCTAAATTTAGTGACGGATATTGAAATCCGTCGCTAAGTTAGCGACAGATCTAAAAATTTGTCGCAGATTTAGCGACGGATTCAACGATCCGTCGCTAAGCTTAATTTTTTTAAAATTAACATTTAATATTTTATTTTCTTTTGTTATTTTATTAATTTATATTAAATAATCGTATTTATTATTTTTTAATATTTTAAATTATCATTTGATTTTTAAAATTTAATATTTTAAATTAATATTTCATTTTTTAATATTTTTATATTTCATTTTATTTATATTAAAATTAGTCGCTAAACTTAATTTTTTAAATTTAACATTTAATATTTTATTTTATTTTGTTATTTTGTTATTTTATTAATTTATATTAAATAATCATATTTATTATTTTTTAATATTTTAAATTATCATTTTATTTGTTTTCTTTTTTATTTTTATTTTTTACAGAATAATATTTTTTTTATTTTTTAAATAGTTTCTTATTTTATTTTTTATATCTTTTTAAAGAATAATATTTTTTATTTTTTAATTAAGTTATTATAGTTTATTTTAATTAGCATTTTATTATTTGATATAAACTTTTATTTCTTTAATTAATATTTAGAATTAGATAATACGAAAAAATAAAATAGAAGTATGACTAAAGGTAAGTTGTGGTCTGGTGGTTGGGTACTCTAATATTTCACTCTTGCGCAGGTGTTCGAACCGGGCTATAGGCATTTTGAGGGTTTTTTCAGGGATTTTTTGCAAGGCAGCAGGGGCGAGCAGGCTAGGGTGAGGCTGGGGCAAGGCGTGTGTAGGGGCAGGGGCGAGCTGGAGGCGTGCTGGAGCGAGTAGGGGTGACCAGGAGGCGTGCCGGAGTGTTGGAGCGAGCAGGGGGCTGGGGCGAGCTGGGGGCGTGCAGGAGTGCTGGAGCAAGCTAGGGGCTGGGGCGAGCTGGGGCGAGCAGGCAGGGGTGGGGCGAGCTGGGGCGAGCTGGGGCGAGCTGGGGCGAGCAGGCGTGTGCAGGGCGTGTCATCGGGTGCAAGTTAGCGACGGATCAAGCATTCGTCGCTAATTAAATAAAAATAAAATATTAATATAATAATTAAATAAAATGTATAAAATAAATAAAAAATATAATTGTATATAATATAATTTAGTGACGGATTCATGGATCCGTCGCTAATTAAATAAAATATAATATTAATATAATAATTAAATAAAATATATATAATAAATAAAAAAATTATTATATATCATATAATTTAGCGACAGATTTCTCGGATCCGTCGCTAAATTTAGTTACGGATTTTGAATTTCCGTAGCTAAAATTAGCGACCGATTTTTTGTATCCGTCGCTAAATTTAGCGATGAAAATTTTTCGTCGCTAAATTTGTCGCTATTTGAGCGACGGATTTCTATTTTTTGTTGCTAAATTTTTGCGACGCGTCATTAGTGACGAAAAATTTTTCGTCGCTAAATCCGTCGCTAATGTTTTTAGTGACGAATTTTTCTAAAATTTTCGTCTCTAAATCCGTCGCTAAAACCGTGTTTTTTTGTAGTGGAGTCTCATGTACAATTAGTTTTTTTAGTAGTTTTTGCATTTTTTTTAAAGATTTTTTCAACTTTTCTTTTTGTTTCGCTCTTGATACTTCTTACTTGTTCTAACTAGAGTATTTGAGCTTAAATTTCAAGTTTTGGAGGTACTGGGAGCTCTAGAGGGGCCATTAAGGACTTTTTAAAAGTTGCTGCTTAGCTACTGATGCTTGCCCTTATTCACATAGCCACTAGGGTAGTATTTTGTCCTCCATCCTCTCACGTATTTTTATAGTATTTTGAATATTGAGGATAATGTTCAGCTTGAGTGTGAGGAGTGCTAGAAAATTTAAAAAATTAAAAAAATTTCGAAGGCCAGTTGTTCATGATTATCGTCACTTGCCAATGTATTACTCCTTTCTAAGGCCAATGGTTCACATTTATCATATTTACCATGGCAGTTGACATGGTTGTGAAGTTAGTTGAAATTCCCTCCATAAATGATGTAATTTGTTCTGTAAGTTGCTGAAATTGGGTATCAAGATTTGATGGTGTTGCTGCAAATGTCATTTTCTTTGATGCATTATGAGTTGGAGATGACACATTGTTTTGCTTCTTAGATTTTCTAATACTTGCTGAACTAACTCGTCACTGAATTTGCTTTTTCATTCTGATCATCAGTACTTTAAGTCAACATCTGCAATAACATTTTCGTCCCTCCAAGCTCTGGACAACAGCTGCATAGCCTTTAGGAACAACTCTGGTTGCTCTATCTTTTCCGTACACTATTTCAAGTGTAATACCCAATTAAAAAAAAAAAAAAAAAAAAAAAAACACAAAATTAGGGCTTAAAGCCCAATTTTCTCTCTCTCTTTCCCCTCTCTTCTCTCTTCTCTCTCTCTCTTCTCCTCTCTCCTTTTCTTCTCTCTTCTCCCGATCCCCCGCCGCCGCGCCTCTCTCTTTTGCTGCCATCCTCCGCCGCGAGCGACCGCCCGAATCAGCCGCACGATCTTCCTCCCACGAGTGCGCCGTGGCCGTCGCTGCTCCAATCCTCTGCGAGCGCGCGACTGCAGCGCGATCTCCAATCCTCAGCGAGCGCGAGCACAGCCGCGCGATCATCTCCGCGCGAGCGCTAGCGCCACCGCGCAGTCTTCCTCGTGAGCGCGCGAGCGCTGCAGCGCGACCCTCCCTCGCGTGAGCACGCGATCGCTCGA
Organism: Dillenia suffruticosa; assembly: GCA_033439265.1. Taxonomy (NCBI): domain Eukaryota; kingdom Viridiplantae; phylum Streptophyta; class Magnoliopsida; order Dilleniales; family Dilleniaceae; genus Dillenia; species Dillenia suffruticosa. The sequence goes on along the minus strand of JAVTVX010000016.1, from coordinate 9,551,870 downwards.
GCACGCCGTAGCACGAGCCCCAGCGCGCCCCAGCGCGTCCCAGTGCGCTCCAGCGCCGAGCCAGCGCCCGAGTCAGCGCGAGCCCAGCGCGCGAGACCAACGCGCGAGCCCAGCGCCAGCCCAGCACCAGCCCAGTGCGAGCAGCCCGCGAGCAGCGCGCGAGCAGCGCTCGATCAGCGCACGAGCAGCGCGCGACACCCAGAGCGCGACCCCAGCGCACCCTTGCGCGCCTCTGCCCGAGCCCCTGCGCACCTCCAGCACGAGCGCAAGCGCTCCAGCGTGCGACCCACTGCGTGAGTGCTCGATCCAGCTCGCGAGTGCGACCCTAGCCACTGCGGCCCAGTCCAGCACGCGGCCCAGTCCGGCCCGCGACCCACCAGGCCCACCAGGCCCGCCAGCCCATCAGCCCGCGGCCCACGGCCCGCGACGGCCCGTGACAGTCCGTGAGCCTCTGCGAAGGTAAATGACTCTAAGTTTCGATTTTTCGCACTTGGGTTTCGAATCTCTTTAGTAATTGGACTTAAATTGTTCGCAATTGTTTCAAATTTGGAAACATTCAGGTTTTAGACCAAACCGACGGGTGAACGAAAGCTAAATCTGAGATCCGAAGAATCCTAGGTGAGAGAAATGAAATCTCTTCAACCCTTGAATAAACTTTGTCAAATTAGGTAGCATTAGTTGATTTGTTTATAAATTGAGGAATTTAGGGTTCGTACGAATTAAGAAAAAAAAACGATAAACCCTGAAATAGTCGGAAATTGATAAAAATCGTGATGATTGATTAGGTTGGCTATTTTGGTGACTCGATTGAGGGGCGCCTTGTTTTACGTATTTTGGTGTTATTGGGGAGTGCGCTACCTTCCCCAAAACTATGAGTGGGATTTATTTCAATGCTTTTGTTTAATATGTAAATCCTGTTTTACAACATTTTGATAATGAGCATGATTTGTCGTATGTTGGAAATGTTTTGACCGGTTTTAAAATTGACTTTTGTGAACCGTTGGAGTGTCCAAAAAAACTGTATTGAATTATGAAATTATGCATCCATGTGGTTGAAATGTATAATGTGCCATTTTATACTCTATGTTGCATCGGTTTATGAACCTAACTTTGGCACAATTTGATATGATATTGATTTGGCCTTGAGGGCTTTGATATGTATTGTTCCGTAGCTACGAAGGACACCGTGAGAGGCGCTTTGGTGGCGTCCGGATATGCCTAGGCCTGGGGTATCCCACGAGTTGTCGTGATTTGATTATCTACACGGTACTAGCCAGGTTGAACCCGAAAGGGGGAGGATTTGGATTTGGATTGGATATCCTCTCCAAGTCTAGCACCTGGACGAGGTTCGTCGCCAACGCTGGGGTAGAGAGCACTTTAAAGAAATTTGCATATAACACCCCCGGTGCGCCTGTCATAGGTCGCGGTAGACCTCTGCCAGGACATTTTCGGCTGGCAGCTCTATGATTTTAATGACAGTGCTTTGGATGCATATTTGACTTGAAAATGCGTGAAATGATATATTGTTGAAATGAAGAGCATGATGATTTGAAATATGATTTATATACTTATGTTTTGACACTCCAGTTTCACACTCCATATTTGATGACTGCATTGACCCACTCACTCACTGAGTATTCTTTCCCGAGTACTCACCCCTCATTTCCCTTTTGTTTCAGAGATAGTATTTGACAAGGAGTGTCGCTTTTAGGACGCTCAGTTTCTTTGGGAGATCAGGCCTGGACTTGAGGAATTATTGTATATTTCCGCTGCAAATTTGTATTGGTGATGTATTTGTATTCTGAGGTCTATAGATGACCATTTTTATAATTCTGGGATGACTGTATAAATATGGACATTTAAATTGTGGAACTCTCATGTCACTGCATGACATTGCATTGAGGCATTTCTTTTTCGTTGCGTCTGTATTTGGGAATGTGTCATGTCTTAGAATTGTCCTCTAGGATCGCTCGGTGCCTCCTCTAAATCACAGGAGGGGCGACTGGCGGCTGTCCATGCCTTTGACGGGGGCATGGCAGTAGAGGTCTGTGGTTAGGACTGTGGAGAATTGTTTGTTAGCCTTGCGTTGCCCTGGATTGTGCAGTAGGATGATCTGATTTGTTGTTGAGGATAATATATGCATTTTGAGGCCGGGATGGCCCCTTTTGGACAGGTAACAGGTTTATTTTAATATGGGAGACCTCCGATATATGGGGAGGTTCTGCCGGATTTTCTGTAAAAATACAGCCGGCATCCAGGGTAACGGGCGGCTGCTCACGATCCCGGGTCGGGGCGTGACATCAAGATCACCCAAATATGGAAACTTGACATCCCAAATATCTCTTGCTTCTTTGTGCAACTTGAAAATGAAAATGAGTTAAAAAGGAATGACAATCCCATATCAGAAATTTAGAAAGGTAAGTTTCAGCAATATCATAGAGTTTGTAAATAAATGAAACTTTCTTTCCTTGCAGCAATTCTCAGACCATTGCAGCAATTCTCAGACCATTGTCTCTTACAAGCAATTTTTTTTGTCAACTTCACTCTAATTGCAACTACTTTCTTTGCACATCTTAATTCTTGCATTTCAACCATTTTTACCTTTGATTCCAAATATGGAGAAAATTACTTTGCAAATGTAGGAAGTTATGGAGTATTATTTTGTGCAACTCATTTATGTAGTTAGTTTTGAATCCTCCAATTGTTTTCCACAAAGGATCACAAGCTACTTCTTGTAAAGTTTTAATCAACAATTTCACCTTCAGCTCAGCCCAGAAACATTTTGTTCTTTCCTCATGTGCGTGCATTTTTATTGTTCTCTATCCTTTCATTGAAATGTTACTTGTGATAAAAATGAGATGAACACAACAAATTAATGACAATAAGATAATATAAAGATATCTTCACGCAACAAATTGATACAACGTAAATTCAAAATATCAAAAGCATTCTAATTAATTATTCATCACAAATTCAGAAACAATTCCATCTAGGTAATACATCAAATATTTTCAATTAGAAGCACAACTATATTTTTTTAAAAAAATTATAATTCAAACTCAAGTAGTAGCTCCAACTGTCCAAGCATTGAACATTTCTTTTGCTAAATTGTTTCAAAAATTGGTCGATTTATCACTTGGTGCAATATTTGTCATATACTCTACCACTTCATCATCTCCATTAGTTTTCCCATCTTCACTATCCCATGCTTCATATGTCAATTGTTCTTGTGGAACAAAATTCATGAACCTATGAATTAAATTATGCAATAAACAACAAGCCATTATGATTCAAACTTGTGTTTGGATTGCAAAAACTAAAGAGAATGCAAGAATTTTACACTTTCCTTTGAGCATTCCAAAACATCTCTGTATCACATTTCTGGCTTTCAAGAGTTTCACATTGAAATACTCTTCCGATGCCTCTGGTTGATGAGCATGGAATTCATTAAGGTGATATTGTTGCCCTCGAAATGGGACAAGAAATCCCTTTGTATTGCAATATCCTGTATCGACCAAGTAATAACAATTTTCAACATTGAATCAAATACAAATTAAAAATTAAGTAACTATTAATGTGATAACACAATAGGGTATGCGGTAGACATATTTAGCTTGAGGTATTCTAAGGCCATTAGGTTTATATATAGCATTTCAAAGCACCCAACAATCATGTGCAGAACCTTCCCAACCAGGCAAGACATTTGTAAATTGCATTTTTAGGAACAAAAATCTAATATGTTTGTTGCAAGACTTGCTTTTCTTGTTTGATACCTTGGCTTCTTAAGTAAAATATTCTAGTCAAAGGATAATCTAACTTATTTAAAATATCAGCCTTAAATTGCAAATTAAATTACCTTAAAACATTTCCATTTGACATCTCTACACTCATCAGCCATATGTTCCAGGTTTCTCAAGCAGGAGGTCATGTTGCTTAATATTGCTAGAAGCCAAAGATTAAATTGACGACTCACTGTTTCTCCACTTCACAAAATTGTAAAGCCGATAGTTCCATAAGTGTATGGCAACAATTTCTTCTAAATTCATGTTTCTTTTGGGTTTTAGACCCCCAATATCTCTAACCATGGTGCATAATATGTCAAATGTGTGTCTATTCATACGAAGTATACTAATACAGTGAGTATCGCTATCTTTAGTAATTCTATATATTTATTGCAGCCTCTCATAATTTTTTTTTCTTTTTTAGATTTAATTGAACTTCGTACACTTTGGAGGTATACTAATGCTATAGGTTATCATCTCATGGAAGCCACGGTAAAAAAATAAGCATTGCAAAAATAATGCAAGTATTGTGCATTTCTTTCATCTTCTATATGTAATAGGAAGACATGTCATTTCTCTACAATGCAATATTACAAAGTTGAGCAAACATTGATTACAAGGCTAGTTAATTTAATAAAGAAATTTAACATTTGGAACTTTTCAAACAATAATATTAATCTACTCCAGATATTGTATAAATTCAAGATGTCATTCCTTCACAGATATAAAGAAACAAAGTCAGCTTGGGAAGTTGATGAGTGCAGATTATTGAAGAAAAAATTCCAGCAAGTATACCCTAGAAAAATGAAAGGAAAAATACAAGCAAAAGGATTCTATTAGGGGTGGGTTTGCTCCACAAATAAGCTGCTCTCCTGACTCAAATGGGGAACAGGTGCAGTAGTGTCCTCTAGGCCTTTGTAGATCGAAAGAGTTGCAAATACCCCCTGGACGTGGTCTGACAAAGGAATTTTTGATACTCAAGTCAGAAAGAGTAGTGAGACAGAGAGAGACAGACAAAGAAGAGTCTCGATTACCTCTGTGTAGTCTCTGTACAATATGAGTATGTAGAGTAGTAGAATATACTTGGTGGGTCGCCTTTGTTCAGTATATATAGCATGTGCTGCATGGCAAGTCTCTTGCACGAGGATGTAAAAGCCCTAGTTACCTTATGGAGAGATCATTGGAGATCTTCTGAGATTACATGGATTATAATTAAAGATCTTTAGGAAATTTAGGATCCTATGAATTAAGGGAAGTTCAAATTGTTATGGAGATTCCCTATCTTATCGGGAGAGATTGCTCACTGGATTAAGGGAGGTTCAAATTTTAGGTGATTAAGGTCTTAATTTGCTTGGCAGAGATGTCACCTGCCGGAAGACCATTTGGTAGTAACGAGAAGTTTGACCGAGAGAGCTCAACCGAGAGGCTTAGTTGAGAGAATTCAACCGAGTAGTGGCCGAGAGTGTCGACTGAGTAGTGGTGGAGAGTAGTCAACTGAGCTCCTGCTCAGTTGTCTTGGGTACTTGCCGAGTGGTCCCTTGGTGGTCTGTGGACTTTGTGATTGTGGCCTAATGGACTTAATAGTCTCTGGAATTTATCGTTATGGCTCATTGGACCCTATATCATCAGATTCATTAGCCTATCGAAAAATACTTGACTATTTATCAATGCATAATTGAAGTAGGAATTATGCAGAACTCATTTTGTAAGTAGGATAGGAGATTTTTTAGGAAAGATGCTACCACTCAAATATTTTAATTACGAAAAATCTTATGCACTCAAACATAAAGTTTGCAAATCCTTTAACCTAGAAATTAACAATGAGATGAGATGAGCTTTCAAGAATTCATAATAGTTATTAAATAAAAGTGTATAATCTCGAACATGTCTCCTTTTAATGTTGTATTCTAAAATCCAAAAGTGCATAGAGCCACTAAAACTAAAATTCCAATCCAGAAGACACAATATATAAATGAGGAACTACATCCATAAAACTTGTTTACAGTGTTTGAATGTAGCTAAACTCAATTAGTGCTAATCACATTTAAAAAAAAAAATAGAACTAGTATTAACACAAATCAATTGACATTCCTCAAGAATTTAGTACCTTTGGAATGATCATCAAACATATATCGTAAACAAATTCATTTATAATTAATTTATTTATGTGAATCCATGAAAATCATTCGCACACTAGCTGAAAGACACTTCCACATCTCAAATTCTTTGCCCAAAAACAAATCATGAAAATACCCTCATTACAAAACTAGAAAACCATAGAGGACCAGAAAATCAAAAACCAGTAGTAGTTAGAAGTAGGGGCAGCAACATAAACAGACTACCAAGTCTATTGTAGTATTGTTTCCATTTCAAATATCGTTAATACAAGGTAAAACAAATCATACATCATTAGTTATTCCTATTAAATAATTCCAAACATACTAGATAGTTGATTCAAGATTCCATTATCCCAAAATCTCAATCCACTCAAACCATTGGATTATTCTCATAGGTAGATGATTTTAGTCAATAAAAACCCTAACAAACCTAAACCCAATTAGGGCTCCAATTTTGAAGTAAGTAAATAACATAGGAAATGATTAAACACATGAGTGGGAGAGAGAAATGAAAAGGTAATTGATCAGTTTGTCTTAGCACAACAATCCATCCAAGTGTACTATGCATCGTATCCTAATTCAAAGCGTGAAGTGCAGATTGAATGCGAAGAAAAATTGAACAATACTAGGAAGAGGACACAAAACATCAATAAGAGGAGGCAAGCCACACCAACGACCCTATCCTTAATGAGTTTCCTTCATTAGCAAATCCTTTATGACATACGAGATCCTACTAGTAAACTCATTAATGTCACTGTCTATCATGATGTTGAGACCACAAAGATAGATGAAGCTTTTGTTTCGTACAACTTATAAAACTGAAAATGATTGTGAGGGTGAGATGAAAATAACAATGAATTCTTCATTTTGAGTTGTTTTAATTGACATTGTAAACAACTATTCTATTTTGAATTTATAATGATATAATATATCATAATCGCAAACTTTAATTAGAATTGCATCCAAATTCTATTGAAATTTCTTCTTGTTCCATATGTTTTCCGCTATATAATTATAGAATTACAATCAATTAAGTTGTAAAATAATTTGGATTCTAATCAAATTATAAAAATAATCAAACTTATTTTAACCCTAGTTGTAATTTTATTTGTACTATTAATAATTAAATTTATTTTTATTGATAACAATCTTAATTAGTTTGATTAGAATTTACTATAATTTATTTTTTCAATCATCATACTTCATTGTGGTATTTTCTTTTTATTCTTTTGCAAGGTTTTCTTCTTAAAAGTAATTTATTTTTATTTTTAATTTAATTATATTTTAAGATAATTATATAATTTATTTTCATTGTATAATTTAATTATAGTTTCTAAAGTTCGTGGCCCAATGGATAAAGCATTGGTAGGCAAAGGCAAAAATGAATAAAACTTTTGTCAATACCATAAGAGACCAAAATAGGAAATTCGAAGGGCATTCCTTTCTCAGCGATACGTTGCACTAGATCTTGGGTGTAGTGATATGTTAGCAACAGTCTCTACAATGTTGCTTGGAAGCAACGCACCACATCGCTACCTAGATGTGGTGTTAAGTAGGTAAGGGTTCCATTTTAGAGTTTGCCATAGTATTAGATCTAATACTCAAAAAAACTTTCTTTAGAAAAAGAAAGTCATATATAATTACATACAAAAATGGGTCGAATGCCAATCAAATAGATTTCTTCCTCATCAGAAGAGGCAATTGAATGACCTGTAGAGATTGCAAGATTATATCTGGGGAGAATGTAGCAACTCAACATAGACTTTTTTGTTTTAGATATACATATATCTAAAAGGTATAAGAAGGTTTGACAATTTATAGAGCCAAAAATTAAGTTGTGAATCTAAAAGAGGAAAATGTGGCATAGACAATTTGATTCAAATAGCGATCGGTCTGCTAATGATGATTCATAAACCATGTGGATAGAAATATGTAACAATATTAATAATTCGGGTAATGAGATTCTCGTACCATAGGCAAAGAATCATGATAATGAAATGAGAAAATCCAAACTATTATACGAATCAAATGAAAGTGTCATAGGAATTTAAAAGTAAGAGAGATAGTGATGTGTTTGGAAAGTACAAGACTACAAAATAAATAGGTGAATAAAATTATTCACGAACCAAAAAACAAGGTGTATATTGAAGTATATAAGAAACTAGAAATGAAGAATGGAGAACAAATCTCTACAAAATTGTCAAACTAAGGAATAAGAAAGGAAAAGATCTAAATAGTATTAGGTAAATTAAGAGTAGACCAGTGGTGTCCTTGTATGAAATGTGGATACAAGAAAGCATTGAGAGAATTATTTGGATAATCTTTTTAATGTTAAGGGTACAAAAGATATCGGTAATATCACGATACCTAAAGAGAAGATCAATAGTGATTTTAAACATAAAATTCATCTTTATAAAGTAAGGGAGGTTTAAAAGAAAATGAAAAATAATAAGATCACAAGACCTGACAACATCCCTATTGAGGTGTGGAAGTGTTTGGGTGAAGTGGAGATAAAAATATTGATGTATCTTTTTAACAAAATTTGACACAATCAAAAGACCATTCCTGGTATAGAGGGAGAGTATAGTTGTACTACTATATAAGAATAAATGGTATAGAATATTACTTCAATTATAGGAGAATTAACTTATTAGTCACACTATGAAGTTGTCGAAGAGAGTGATGAAGCATAGATTAAGATCGATGGTAAACGTGTCTTAGATCAATTTGGGTTCATGCCACAACAATCCTCCATAGAATCCATTTACTTGTTTAGATATTTGATAAAGACGTTTAGAGTACAGGAGAGAGACTTGTATATGATATCCATTGACATAGAAAAAGCGTATGATAGAGTTCGCAGAAAGATATAGTGGTGGGCTTTAGCGAAAAAGGGAATATCCTAACATTTTTACTTAAAAATGATGACATTTTACTATTTTCAGAGCAAAAATCGGAAAATCCTTTTTAAGAGAGAGAGAGAGAGAGAGGGACTAGAGAGAGAGAGAGAGTGATATCCCAACATTTTTTGCTTAATAACATCAATAGGTTCTCTCTTTTTCGACGTTTTCAGGGCAAAATGTCAAAAAAACTTTTTAAAACCCACAAATAAACCTTCTATCTTCTATTCTCTCTTCTGCCTTCTCCATTGGCCACCATCGCTATAGCTCCCTACTGATACTAATGCCACTATTTTTGCCCCGCCATCAAAGAAAGGTATTGGAGGTCTCTCTGTGTCGGAGGTTGCTCTCTTTCTCCTCACCATGCATTGTTGGTGTTCTCAGTACTCTCTTTCCTCACTACGACCTTGATTTTCTACGTGGTTGAGTTCCTCTATTTTTTGCAATTCTCAATACACTAATGATATTGTTAGTGTATTAGATTATTGGTTTTTGGGACATATATGATTAGTGCTGATAGTAATAATTTTTATGCAGTTGAATTATATTATTTTAAGCTATATTTATGAATTTTAGGACTATCTTGGACCTTATTTAGTGATTTTGCACTGATTTAATTTTATGGTTAATTATTTATGAAAATATTGGATTTACTTTCTAAATTTCAAATTATATAGATAGCTGTTAGTATTTTAGCCATAACTTTTTGTTCCAATATCTGATTGAGGTGATTTTTATGGTGTTGGAAAGAAGACTTCGAGTTAGATATTTATGGAATTTAGTTGCTAAAATGAAATCCTTGTTGAAAAATGAAACTACTAAGCGCATATCAGTTAGATATTTATGGAATTTAGTTGCTAAAAGTTTTAGAGGTCTCCAAATTCAAGGAAGAGGAAGTTTCCAAGTTTTGGGAAAGATAAAGATCCTTATCGCACAACAACATAAGTTTCCAAATCAAACATAAAACCTTGTTTCCTAAAAGTTCACAACTAGTAATTCTTTTTGGGATTTTAGTCCTATATATATAGCACCCTCTAGCACATTTTAGAGGGGTTTTGGAACCTTAGCCACCATTCTTGCACATTTTTCATTCATTTCACGACTTCTACTTTTATTTTATATATACAACATCTTTTTTTTTACATACATTAGAATAACGGATATATATAAGATCAAAAAAAAAAAGAGAAAAGGATTGCGTGTCCTACAACTGCATGTCCTCTAAGATGCTTAAACAAAAAATGTTCACTTCGATAAAAAAAAATGGTACCATCACAATTTGAAGGCATAATCTCAGTATCAAAACCAAATAATTTCAAAACTAAGCATATAACTTAATAGTAATGACCAACTTCATGCATAATCCTTCATGCCAATCTATTCATAAAAACTAGTAATGAAATGAATATAAATATATGGTGACATTGTAAGGAATGTTTGTAAATAAAAATATTACCACGGAGTTAGGTGGTTATGATGACGGTTGGCTTTTATGTGCACTTCTAGTATCTGGTATGCTAAAGACAAATAATTTGGATTATTATTCAAAAACAAATATAAAATTGGTAAGATTATGAGAAAAACTAAAGAAATGATGTTCATACCAGAACATAAATAATAAGCCATACTTTATTAATCAGATTCATCAATTCATCTTGCTGTCCACTTCCAGCATGCATAGTAACATGCATAAAAACATTGTTTGCCAAATTAGTAAGATTATGATTTTGTTTCATTAATCGTTCCATCATAAGAATTATATCTTCTTTCTCAGGTCTGATTGTATGAACAGATTTATGTTGTGATGGAGTTGTAACTTTCCCTATACATCTGAATCTTCCCCCTTGAATCAGGCCCTTTAACTTTAGATATGATGTCACTTCCCCAAGACATATTTGAACTTTCTACTTGGCCTTCTTTACTGCCAGTAGACTCTATTCCACTTTTCATTATTTTTTGTAATTAGTAAAGTGAATCAAATCTTAATGTCCTATAAGCATATCAATTAGAATTACATGAAAGATAATTGTCCATACCACAACTTCTGATATTTTTGTAGAAACTAAACTACCATCTGATCATGCTCTACTTGTAATATAAAGCTTAGCTCTAGAAGGTTTCATCCCATCAAATTGTGTCGTCTTTAATGATAAAAATAAACCACTTTGAAGTGTTATGTAGATAAAATCAATTGCAAGCAAAATAAAATATGAATTCTTTATACCATTTCATGTATGAGCTTGGCAAATGACATCTATGAAAAGCAATATGGATCAATCAATTTTGCATGATAATCTGAATTTCTTTTACTAATTTTCTAGCACAGAGGCAAAAGTATTAGAACTAGTAATTTGTACATTTCTTTTGTCACTCAACCAGAAAGTAACAATTTTCCTATACTGATTTGGATCAATCCTTTCATCTTCCATTCTCTTAATATTTTCATCTTCCATTTCTTTTGTTACTCAACCAGAAAGGAACAACTTTGATTTCAGAATATTTTTAAAACTCTTCCATTTGCCACACAAGTTTCCAATAACCTATTTCTTAGTGTCATCTCTGAGTAGCTTGAAAGTAACCTTTGATTATAATTAAAATAAGAGAAATATGTAAGGAATAAAATTAGATATATTAACTTCTCATTTATGCCATTGACTAATAAAACTAGATACCTATATAATCTCTCATATGTCATCTTTATACTCTATTGGCATGCCATGTAACACCGATTCTCGGTATATGATGTACTCTCCTTATGTTCATATATATGATACTGCACCCATTTGAGACACATGATTTGAAATTTCTAAAACTTTGCCCTTAAAATCACTTAATCCAAAAATTCTATTGGTAAGCCGAAACTTTTTCGAAAAGTGCCGGCAAACCCTAAAATCATTGAAAATGGCTAACGAAAGTCAGAACACTTAAGTATAAGCATAAAGAAGTGAATTTGAATTTTTTTTAAAAAAAATCGCAAAGGGTCAAATTTACAATTTTGGAAAGTGTAGGAACTAAAGTGCAAATATGAGAATTTGAGGGACTAAGTTGCAAAACCAACCATTGAATGACAATTGGAGATCAACCATTGGCCAAGAGCACACATAGTGGCCACCTAAGCTCATTCCACCAAAGAGAAACCTCATTGGTTGAAAAATCCTTGCATAAATTCTCGTTGGTTGGTCAAAAACCCCCTTTCTTTGTGTTTAAATTCATCATGAACGAATTTGACATGAAGGAGGTGCATGAAGGTATCTTGTAAGCAATCTTGCATGGGAGAAAGATTTAGGACACGTGTAGAGTAAAGATCTTGCATGCAAAATGAATCAATGGTCAAGATAGTTTGATTTGGTATATAAAAAGACCAAAACCAACCATTTTCTCTTCTATTCACCACACTTGGACAAAAATTTTAGTAAGGAAAGAGGGATTGCTGAATGTTCAAGTGGAATTCTTGGAGCATTGGAGAAGGAGCACAAGTAAAAGAGGAAAGAATATTTTTGACTCTATATCTCTAGTTGATTGAGATAGTATAAGGATTTTGTAGAGATTGATATTTGATGAATTATTTTACTATGGTGCTAAGATGATCAAGGATTCAAGAAAATCAAGATCAAGGTGATGGGTATTAGTTAGCAAAGGATCATACAAAGGAAGGTAAAATACTCAAAATTGAAGTCTTTACAGTAGTGAAATTAAATGCATGTACTAGCATGTTAGATATGATTATTTTAGATTTGAGCTATGTGTAGTCTTGCCATGATATCTTATTGTGTTGGACTTGAAATTTTAAACTGTTTGTTCCTGAATAAACTATACTCCCTAAACTTTAAAATAAGGTATGGCACGAAATTTTTCATTAAGAATGTGATTTATAGTGATTTTGGAAATGGACAACAAAATGACATGTCCTTTGTGCACGGCCAGTATGTTATATAAATTTTTAAAATATCTTCTATACAAAATTTAGAGAAACTTAAACATCAAACTCTTAGCTCTCGGTCTTATCTGTAAAATGAGCTAAAAGTCACTTGAATTGGAGTAGTATGACGGAAGTTATGGTGTTTTTACTAAAACTGTGCAGAGCATAATTTAGAACTAGAATGGAGGCAGAAATGAAATTTTATAAAATTTTACACTTTGAATTAAAGAAAATACTGAACATGAAAGTTGTAGGGCTGTCTCTTATCTTTCAGTAAATAGGAATCATGTAAATCGGAGATACATATACTGAGATATGAATTTTCTACAAAAACTGCACAAATTTAGTTTGTAAATACGAACTATATTGAAGAATGATTTTTATAAATTTGTGCAGTAGGAATTTGGAGATGCGTTGAACATAAAAAATGTAGATATATGTCTTAGCTTTAATAACAATTTGAATTATTCGAATCTGATTTATATAGAGAAAGTTATGATATTTTTCCTAAGATTGTGCAGGAGTAGAACTTGAAAATCCAAAATTTTATTAAAAGAAATAAGGGTTTGACATATATATATGTTGTTGTCTTAGGAGTAAATGACTATACTACACTCGAGGGGTAACTCAGTTGAGGATCAAGGTTTTAGGAGAGTGGTGTACCCTTCCCGTACAAGTGAGTTAGTTTTTACTGTTACCATATAGTTAATGAGTAAAACCATATTCTATCGCTTTCAAAGCATGATTTTATGAAATAATTGTGAAATGGCTTGTTAAATAGTTTGGTAATGATTTTGTGATAAATGGAGTATCCCAATTTTTTTTAATATGCATCCAAAAATTTTGATGAAAAATATGTGCCATGTTTTAAATCATGAAATGTAATTTGATATATGTTATAATATACTATATTGGATTTTCATGATTTTCCTCGATATGTATAGCATGGTTAGTTTATTGATGATTTTGATGCGAGACTAGGTACTCGGACATTAGTATCTGAATCCCCTTGATCGAGATTGGGAAAAGTACTTATTGCCATGATACTATGATATGATAGGCATCGTCCCACGCAGACTCGCCTCGTATGCTATAGCAGACTTGTCTTGTTATATAGATTATCATACATTTACGATATCTTGAGATGCAGACACTTTACATGGTTAGGTGGCGTGTATATGATACTATGTTTCGGACTAGCCAAGTTGAACTGAAAGAGGAGGACTAAATGATATTTCAGTCTAGCATTTGGGGAGGCCCGATTCCAATGCTAAGGTTTTGGGGTTGTTTTGTTGTTTACATACAAAAAACCCTTGGTAGCTCGTCATTGGTCGAGGTGGATCCTTGCCGAAAGCTTGTTCTGGCATGACTTTACGATTTATGACATGAGATTGGATGCATATGTTTTATGGACGATGATGTTAGAGAAATGTGTTTTAAATTGTCATACATACTTGAAATATGGTATAAAGTATATATATATGGTTTTGATACTCCATTTTCACACCACTTATTAACTACATGTTACGATTATTCACTCACTGAGTAAATAATTTTACTCACCCAGTAAATAATTTTACTCACCCCTCACTTGCTTAAATTTTACAGAGATAGTATTTAGAGGGACACATTGATAGACATTGACGTACGCAAATTCTAGAGACTATTGTTAGAGGCGTATCGCGATATGGAACTTCCGCTATATCTTTGAGGACATTAGTTGATCATATTAGAATGACTGTATGAAACAAAGGAACTTTCATTTGTAGTGTATATATATATATATTTGTGAACTTTTGTATTTTAAATACTAATAAAATATTTGTAACTGAAATTATATTAGCCTTGCGTTATCTTGAGGATATGTGGCGGGCTTGGGCCAGTGTCCAAGGTAACGGGCGACTGTTCACGGCCTCTGGATCACAGATCGGAGAGTGACATGTCATGCAAAGTCTTATAGTTTATTTGAGCAATCAAATGTACTCTGACTATAGAGTCAATAAATCTATTAAAGATCATACCATCAATTTTAATTGGTTGATTTAATTCGTTTATTTAAACCATTATACACTTTTCATTTTCTAAGTTCAAAATATCTTGACAGCTCGTTTGGTCTCTATATTTATTGACAACAGCTTAAAATAAAAGATTACAAATGAATAATTATTTGACATCATGTTAATATTAAATTTCAAATTAAATATATCTATTTATTTTTAAATCCAGGGTAACATCTTGGGATGATTGGGCTTTATAGGATTGAACTTGTTCTTGGAATGGTTATATTTTTCTTAGTTAGCTACAATGCTCATCTGTCATTTAGATCATCCAATATTTGTATTTGAAAAAATTTAAAATCTTTCAAATACCCATTCCTAGCACAATCAAGCAGAACCCAGTACAATAGAGTGACTTGTTTTTATAAAAAAATGCGATTACCTTTTGATGAAACTTTGCAAAGTCCCTATTCGTCATGTAGATTTGTTGGTGCCTAAATATATGTTATAAAGAGTTTTAGTGAGAGTTTGAGTGAGAGCTTTGGATGGGTCTACGACTAAAAATATATTTGACTGATTTTATAGATTTAAGGGGAGGGAAAGTTTTTGATTTTTAGTTGAAATTATGTTTGGTTGAGTGAGAGTTTTCAATAGATTATAAAAGATTTTAAGGGAATGAAACTGAAATTATGTTTGGTTGAGTTAGAAATTTTAATAGATTTTGAGAGTTTTGAGAGGAGGAGAGTTTTCAGGGGAAGGAGATCTTTGATGGTTTCAAGAGGATGATTTAAAATATAATTGGGTTTGGTCATTTGACTGTCTTATTTTCACAAACAAATTTTCAAAACCTACCCTTTTTTAGCCTTTTGTCTCCCTATAAATTTTCCACCCATTTTCACACCATTACTCTTTACTCGTTTGTTTTTTCATTATACACTTTTTTCAACACTTTTAGTCATTACCTGCCTTGTTCTTAATTCCTTACATTTTTAACACTTTAAGTCAATATTCGCCACGTGTCTTTCCCATATCATCATGATTATTGTGCATTATTTAGGTTGTTAAAAAAATCATCACTTTTACCATGCATTATAGCTATATTATTATATTTCATTTAATTTTTACAACTTGTTACCATACTTTATAGATATATTAATACATAACATGTCAAGTTAATATCATTACATAGTCTTAGTCACATGAAATTGCTACGTTTAACCATCAACAAAATCGATAGCGTATCATGCTTTGTATATGAAAGAAACCCAGAGGGGGTGAAGGTTTATTTGAATTATTTTGGCATTAATTGTGGATTTAAATAGAATTTAGAGAGTTGTGGTTAAAACAGAACAAATAAGTTTGAAGTTTGCAAAGGAGTATAAAGATGTGGACATAGAATTTTTATAGTGGTTCAACCAAATCCAGTATATGTCTACTCCTAGGACACCTTGGATTTTCACTAGTATCACAAGGATACAAACTTGATTAAAGGTTTAAGTTAGACCGTTACGGTGTTTACCCTCAAACACTAATTCTTCAACCTTTCTTAGGTTATTGCTTTCTCTCTCTAAGCCCAAGACTGTAAATATCTCGCTAATCTTTAGAAATTTTATACAGAATAGAATAAATGATGCAGAATATTGATTGTGGAGTTTTGTTTGGCTTGTTTGTCAAAGAGCATTCATTGTATTCGTTTGAGTTCGCAACAACTACGTTTGTCTTTTCTGCTTCAACATTTATGTCTCTCTTAAAAAGAGCTATTGAGCGGTAAGTTTGAACGTTGAAAGTAAATGTTCTTTACCTTCTTCAGTTATGATTTTCAGTTATTTCTCATTAAATTTTTTTGCCTATTATCTGTCTTCACCTTCCTTTAGCTGTCTTTCATTAAATATAATTGAATGTAATTGCTCGTTACATGATCTTAAAGTAGCTTTAGGGTAAGCAAATCCTACCTGCAGAAAGTTCAAAATGCCTTTTGCTATAAAAGGAATATTAGCACATGTGATAAACGTTGACCTTAAATTCAAATAGATTTGAACTATTATTTTCATTTGACTTGAGGTTACATGTCACCAATTTTGATTAGTAAAAGAATTTTTTTAATTTATGATTTGAAAAATTAATGTACACGTCATTTCTAGAGAGAAAGTGAAATAAATAATATAGGTTGGCCTTTGGTCGGTCTCGTCTGGGGTGCACTGTAATCTTATCAGCAGACTACTTGAGTATGGTAGTCAACCACTTAAGCAAAGTGGTTGACTGCTTGAGCTCACGGTCACTTGTTGGAGCAATGCAAGTCAACCATATGTGCTTGTGGTCAGCTACTAGAGCACTATAGTCTGATTGCTTGTACTCACAATTAGCTGCTTAAGATCACCATGTGCTCATGGTTGACCGCACAAGTGCATGTGGTCAGCCACATAAGCGCACAAGGTGCTCATGGTAGACCACGCAAGTGCACAAGGTACTTACGATAGACTGCACAAGTATGCGGTTGGACATACAAGTGCATAAGGCACTCCTAGTTGACCGCGTGAACATTTGTAGTTAACCATTTGTGCTTTGCATGTCAACCCAATTCAGTCATCTGGGATTGATAGTGGCAGCTTAATTTAAACCTATTTTATTAGATTATTTTTGGATTATTTTCAGATCTAGTTTTCACTTAAATTTTCGTCATCAAAATCTAATTTTGTTAACAATATAAATAAGAAAAAAATCACATTTGTTGCCATACTTTGTGTCTGTATTATGACATATCATGCACTTGTTAACATCAGATACCATGCGTTATAACAATATCACTTCATATCATGCACTTGTTACTATTTGATACCATGCGTTATAGCGACATTACTGCATACCATGCATTGAATAAAATAGAGAAGGTATTAGTGATTGCATAATGTGTAAAATAATGAAATCTCATTACATTTCATTCGTGTATACATCTCATCCTACTCTATCAATCTCATCATGATCATTTATTTGTGTTGATACATCTACTCAATTTTCATCAACATTAGTCCAAATCTACATATGATTGCTGAGGATGGGTTACTTTATGAATTCGGATGTTGATTCATTGCTTCATCACCTATGTCAAATTCATATCTAACTTTGACATGTTTTACAATAAGCCATCCTTTATACCTAGAGCTGTTATGTGAAATGAGTTGAGTTTGAGCCACTTGGTCAATAGCTCGACTTGACTCAATTTTGACCGATTTTGAGTCGAGTTCATTATACAATTGAGTTAAGTTAAAGTAATAGAATTTTAAACTCAAAAACTCATCGAGTTTCTCGATAATATATATTATATATATTTATATATAATCATAATATAAAAATAAAATAAAATATATTAATATATTATATAATAATTGAGTTTTTGAGTCAATTTCAAGTTCAAGTCGGGTTAGAAAATCGAGTTTGAGTTTGAGAACACAGATATTCGGGATTGACTCGACTCAAATATACCCTTATTTATGCTTTTCATTAGCCACATAAAATACTTTCTTTGCTTGGGATGCTAACACATAAGGATCATTTAGCAAATCGGTACCCGTATGATTCACATAGAAGAGACTCACATGTGTTGAGCCAAATCTATAATTCTTGAATTTTCATTGTAAGTTGACCCAATTACACAGAAATAACACAAATGTATACATTCCATTATAGTTTCTTTGAATGATATATTTTAACATTCCATAATAATTAACTTTACCTTCAATAGGACCGTTATCCCTCAAACTTGTATAACTAATGTCATCCACAGCTACAGCTCTTGAATTTTGTGTTTGAAGGCACTTCTTATGATTTTTTACATGGAATCGATATCCATTGATCACATACGTAAAATACAACTTAGAGGGGGTGAATAGGATGTATGGCAATTTTTTTGAGAATTTGGAGGTTTTGCATGTTCTTTAAGATAAGAATGATTTACAAGAATTGAATATGATTAAAGAAACAGAGTACAGAAGAAAAATGAAAATAAATGAAGACCAGAAAATAAATCACACGAAATTTTTATAGTGGTTCCACCAAACCCGGTATACGTTCACTCCCAGACTCCACTTAGATTTCCACTATTTGCAACCTAAACTATATAACAAACTTGCTTCCTGATACAAATTGAACCTTTACAATGTTTCCTTACGAAACATTATTCAACCTCTTACGGGTTATTTTTCTCTCTAAACCCCAGAACAAGAAACCTATCTCTGGTCTTTGATATTTTTGTACAGGAGGAAAATAAGTGTTATATGAATGAAGCTATAACTTTAGATGTAACAGACTTAAAGCTCGCAGAAAGAATTTTACAGAAATATTGAAAAATAGAGTATATGGCTTTGAAGTGTAAAGTGATGTATGTTTCAAAATGTTCAGTACTTTATTTTTCTTTCGGCTTTTTTTTTTCTTATTCTTTTTTGAAGATCTATAGATCAATTTATTTCATCATTTACCTTATCTATCAAGTAGCCGTTGTGGTTGGTGAGCTTCGAACGTTGACCATCATTATCTGTCATTAAATGTATTCCAATCGTTCCTCAATTTACGCTGAAGACTTGCTTTCCCAGTGCTGCTCATTTCTTTAACCAATTATGTGAAGTGCTTTTGCTGCATTGGGATGTTAGGTTTGATCGAAATGGAAAGTTTCAGTGATTTTGAAAAAGAATATGACCGTTGAGTTCAAATGTGTTTCGAAAATTTGGTTTCTGATAACTTTTGGTTTGATGCATTTAAATGATACATCAACCTAAATTCAAATAATTAGTAGTGTACTTTTGGCTAATCAGGTCGACAAGAGTGTATGTAGGTCGACAAGGACATGCACAGAATTAAATAGGTGGACATGCCTTCTAAAATGGGTCAGTGTATTATGATGGGTTGACATGCTCCTACTGGTTTCAAAAGAAACCAAAATTCTAGGTTGACAAGGTCATTCCATACATCGACATAACCCTATGTACATATAAAATTGATGGACCTATTCTAGTAAATTGGTCGATGTGTTATTAAGGTCGACAAGTTTATATGTAGGTTGATGTGTGTTTTTCAAGAAACTATAACTATCAAGTTGACGTGTTTTCTCTACACATCGACATGTTACTATTCAACAATCAAATAGGTAGACTTGTTCTCATAAATTGGTTGATGTGTTTGGGTGTGTCGACATACTCTAGGACCAAGTCGATGTGTCATGCTGTGTTGTATTTAGGAAAATTACATTAGGTCGATGTCTTGATTACACATCGACATGTTCCTATTCCTTCTTAAAATTTGTGGACATGAACAATAAAATAGGTTGATGTATTTGTCAGGTCAACATGGATTGATGTCTCAGGTTGTTGTGTGTTTTTAATAAAAACATTTACTCGGGTCGATACTTTATCGGGCACATCGATGTCATTATCATTTTTGCCTAGTTTATGTCAATGTGTAACAAGTGTAGGTTGATGTGCTTTAGAAATTGGTCAATGTGTCATTTTAAATTTGTCCACTTGTAACTGTTCAGGTCGATGTATACTCTTTTTCAGGTTGAAGTGAGAGATAGGTCAATGTGTTTTCGTATGTGTCGATGTGTTCAGACTTAACTATTTGTCTAGTATTCTTGTCATGCCCTAAATCCATCCCCTTGCAGGGTTTCATCGGTGACGCTGGTTCTCACCAAGGCTCAGTCACTTGTATGGTAGTAGAAGTCATACTAAAAATAGTAGACCTTTCATTTGTTTAAATCACTATATATTACAAAACTCTTCTATAAATGGTAAAGCAACGGAACTTCTATACTAGAGAGGTTATCTACAACATGGCTATCTCCCTCCATTCATCTAATCCTCCTCGACCTTTGTCCCTGCGGAATATCAAAATAGTTTTTGGTGTGAACTTGATAGCCCAATCAAATCCGTGTGTGTGTGTGTAAAAATTCATTATAAAATCATATGATAACAGTCTTATTATGAAATCTTTTTGAGAAAGCTTTCTATGCAGCAACATGTATAATTCAATAGTAACACAATACAACATAAGCATTAGTTCACTCTCATCTTATCTCTCCATAAAAAAAATCGTCTTATCCCTCCCAGGAGATTCATTTCCGGAAAGGCCTATCAGTCTCTCTTGTATTAAGTGGACAAACCTTCTATCCACAATAATAGGGTGCCACTGGTAAGTACTTGACGTTCGATAAAGTCCTTGCTTGCTTGAGCTATCTACACACATACCGGTTTATATAACAAACACAAACACATAATTGATGTAACGGTAGGAAAATCATTGTAATAGTAGTAAATCATGATTGCAGTAGAAAATCGTGGTTGTAGTAGAAAATCATAGTAGCTATGCATAAGAAATATATGAATATAAAGAACATTCACCTTAAAGAGTTAACTAAGATCTTGAAGTAATTTGCTTTTTCCCTTTTAGCATCTTTTCTTTCGTTTTCTTTCTTTCTCTTCTTCTTTCTCTCTCTCTTTCTTTCTTCCATTTTCTCCTTTTCTCTCCCTCCCTCTTTTCTTACAGTTTGCTTGTGGTTTGGAATAGGAAGGGGAAATGGCTATTTATAGGTATAGTTGGTTAATGGATTATTGACATGTGCCCTAACACTTGTTTATCATGTAAAGCTCTTGTTGTTGATGCAACCATGTGTTCTTCCATGTGTCAACTATAGAAGACACCTATACTTGATGCAAACACTTGTTTGGACACATATTCATCACATGGTCGGTGTAGTCTCATCCTATGGTCGGTGGTTAAGTATTCTGGTTACTTGTTTCCATGTAATAAGGAAATACCCCCCATTTGGATTCAATAAAAATAATTTTAAGAGCTGATTCTTTAAGAATAAAAAGTTAACTCTCACTTTCAAGAATAAAACTTAAAACGACCAACTTTGTTCGATTTTATTTGGAGGGCTAATGACTTAGAAAAATTCTAAAAAAATAAGTTTTCACCTATTTGATATATTAAGAACAATTATCAGGATTTTTCTTTCTTGATTTCTAGATATTTTAGATACCTCATTTTTGAAATACTTAATTTCCAGTGAGCTGGTCAAACTTACGTTTCAACATTCTAAATGTCTGATTTCATACCCAATTCCTATGTTTCAGGTAACATCCTTATTTCGTTATTAATAATAAGTTATTTATTATAACTAAATTGGGGTATGTGACATTCTTTCCCCCTTAAAAAAATTACATTCTCGAAATTGGTACTAAATTACTGGAATAGAACAGAAATTCCATTTACATGAATTATGTGACTAAGGAAAGTAACTTTTCTAAAATTTGTATTTGCTAGATTTGGCATGCAATCTATTTTCTAAATGTCTGCAATACAAATGCTCTTCATGTTGTCCTTCTAATTATCAATAAATCATCATGATATCGAGATAACTAATCCATTTCTAATATAATATTATATTCTTGAATGGGTAGGATTATCAAATTTATTGGGCAATCTCGACTTTGTATGACTTTATAATAAATTCAATAGTCATACTAATTCCTATAGGTGTACTTATATCCAATATGTATGGTAATTTTTTTTAACCTCAACATCTATGACTTTTATCAATTCTAGGAGCAATGAAAACTTTATAATTGTAGAAGCATATCTTCTGTCACAATAGATGCTTCAGATGTTTCCTCTTCTTCCATGGCAAAGACCTGACCTTGCATTCTGGGCATATTGTTTTAATTGCTCCGTCTTTGATCCTGAG
Organism: Dillenia suffruticosa; assembly: GCA_033439265.1. NCBI lineage: Eukaryota > Viridiplantae > Streptophyta > Magnoliopsida > Dilleniales > Dilleniaceae > Dillenia > Dillenia suffruticosa. The sequence goes on along the minus strand of JAVTVX010000016.1, from coordinate 9,529,423 downwards.
GTAGGCTTCTCTTTTCTATTATTTTGGGACAATTCTTAATTTAGTGCTCATCACATCTGCATTTTATACATTTCCTAGCCTTTTAGCCAACACTTATTTCCATTATGTCTTAACCTTTGGCAATAATCGTAAAAGTCTCTTTGTCCTTCTTACTTGCTAGGACTTGCTATACCATTTTCTCAATTATTAATAACTTGATTTTAGAGTGCTAAGCCATTCAAATCCTTTCTTGGTACATTAGTACTTTTATGGAACCTTCCTTGTTGCCAATTTGATGTGATTGCTCTCTTGCTAAGCTATCCTCTACTTGACAAGCCAGTTCTAACCATCCTAAAATAAATATTCCAAGAAGGAACCTCAAAATATTGAAAGAACTTAATATGTCAGAAGGATGGCAAAAGATTTATAATATTAATACATCTTGATACTATACAATTCCTAACAACTATATTGCATAACCTTTATCCTATTATAGTAACAAAAGCACTTTAAGCAATACTCATGATTTGATACTAAGAGATTTAGTTAACTATGTTCTAAAATGTGGCTAGTTTACTAAGCTCTGGCTATGTTCTCAATTTCTCTTCCTGCCACATCACAAAGATCACGTAAGCTTATTTGCAAATCTCAGGTCTTGTCTTGTATTTCTGGATAACTATTGCAGATCTCAATTTTTCATTCTCCAATGATATGTTCTTCCAAGTTTGTTGCTCAATATCTTCATCTGCCTTATGAGCCAAGAATTGACTCCATTTCTCCTAATAATCTAGTTTTTCTCTTCGCACACAATTTCATATACCTATTTTACTGCAACAATTTCATCCTTTTATCTATTGTTGTCGAATCATGCCTCATATGATAATTTTCTTTTTATCTCAGTTTCTTTCTTAGCTTCTGTTTGTTGTTGTTAGAAGTGACTACAAGATTGGCAACTATGAAACAATTCTTGCTATAGTTCATTGATTTCTTCCACTTGAGCATCCATTAGCAAATCTTTTTTTGTCTGCTTAGTAAACTCTACTTCTTCTTCACTTATCTTTTATCCAAAAGTAATGCACTTCATTATTTGGCTTGTCAACTCTTTCTTCTATTTCCTCCGAGAACTCTTCCTCTATTGAAAATTGACCTTTATTCAAAGATTTCAACAACGTTAATAGAAAATCCTTATGAAACATAATGGATATATCTATTCATGATGAATGCTTATGTTCAAGTATCGTTCTTTCTAATACTATCACTTTTAAACTTAGGCTCTGATACCATTTAATTGTTATGTCCCAAATCCACCCCCTCATCGGGGCTTCATCGGCGACGGATTGCTTGGTTCTCACTAGAGCTCAGTCACTTGCATGGTAGTAGAAATCATACTAAAATAGTAGATCTTTCATTTATTTAAATCACTATATATTACAAAACTCTTCTATACATGATAAAACAACAGAACTTCTATACTGGAGAGGTTATCCACAATAAGGCTATCTCCATTCATTCATCTAATCCTGTTCAACCTTTGTCCCTGTAGGATCTAAAAATAATTTTTGATGTGACCTTGATAGCCCACTGAGGTCCATGTGTGCGTATGTAAAAGTTTATTATAAAATCATATGATAATGGTCTTATTATAAATCTTTTTGAGAAAGCTTTTTATACCGCAACAACATGTATAATTTAATAGTAATACAATACAGAACAAGTAATAGTTCACTTTTTATCTCTCCATAAGAACAATCATCTTATCCCTCCCAGGAGGTCCATTTTTGAAAATGCCTATCAGTCTCTCTTGTATTTAGTGGACAAACCTCCTATCCACAATAATGGGGTGCTATCGATATGTACTTTGATGTTCGACAAAGCCCTTTCTTGCTCGAGCTGTCTCCATACATACCGGTTTATATAAGAAACACAAACACATATATTGATGTAACAGTATGAAAATCATTGTAATAGTAGTAAATCATGATTGTAGTATAAAATTGTGGTTACAGTAGAAAATCATGGTAGTTATGCATAAGAAATATATGAATATAACGGACACTCACCTTAAAGAGTTAACTAAAATCTTGAAGTAGTTTGCTTTTTCCCTTTCAGTATCTTTTCTCTTCTTTTCTTTCTTTCTCTTCTTCTTTCTCTCTCTCTTTCTTTTTTCCTTTTTCTCCTTTTCTTTCCCTCCCTGTTTTCTCATGGTTTGCTTGTGGTTTGGAATGGGAAGGGGAAAGGGCTATTTATAGGCATGGTTGGGTAATGGATTATTGACATGTGTCCTAACACTTGTTTATCATGTAAAGCTCTTGTTGTTGATGCAACCATGTGTTCTTCTATGGGTCAACTATAGAAGACACATATACTTGATGTAAGACACTTGTTTGGACACATATTCATCATATGGTCGGTGGCGTGGCCGGTTTAATGTACTTTGGACACATATTCATCACATGGTTGATGTTGTCTCATCCTTTGGTCGGTGGTTGTGAGGGTTCAATGTACTTTAAGTATTCAACAATTCTGGTTAAGTGTTCTGGTTACTTGTTTCTGTGTAATAAGGAAATACCCCTATTTGGATTCAATAAAAATAATTTCAAGACCTAATTCTTTAAGAATAAAAAGTCAACTCTCATTTCTAAGAACAAAACTTGAAACGACCAACTTTGTTCGATTTTATTTGGAGGGCTAATGGCTTAGAAAAATTCTAAGAAAATACGTTTTCACCTATTTGATATAGCAAGAACAATTATTGGGATTTTTCTTTCTTGTTTTCTAGACATTTTAGATACCTCATTTTTGGAATACTTAGTTTCCAGTGAGATGGTCAAACCTATGTTTCAACATTCTAAGTGTCCAATTTTGTACCCAATTTCTATGTTTTAGGTAACATTCTCATTTCATTATTAATAATAAGTTATTTCTTGCAACTAAATTAGGGTATGTGACAATTCTTATGACTCAGTCGACAAGGGCAACTAAATAGGTTGATGTGTTTATGGTCAAATTGAAATTGGTCAACATAGAGCTTAAAATGGTGGACCTGATGGGTAGGTCGATGTGTGTGAATAGCAGGTCGACATGAAGTGCTATAAAAAGAAATTTATATGATTTAGGTCAACATGTTGCTTTAATAGGTCAACCTGTGCCTCCATTGTTTTAAAACTTGCTCTCTGCTGACCTTATTTACTATGTAATAATCATTACTTAAGATATTATATGTAAATAAGAAAATACCCCAAATTTAGATTCAATAAAAATAGTTTCAAAATTTAATTCATTAAGGATAAAAAGTCAACATTTTCTTCAAAAAACAAAATCGCGGTTTTGATTTTTAGTTGAATTTTGTTCGAAAGGTTAATGACTTAGAAAAATTCTGAAAAAATAGATTTTAACCTAATTTATACATGGGGAACAAATATCGAAAATTTTTATTCTCATTTTCTTGATATCTCAAAAGCCCATATTTTTGAATACTTAGACTCTAATGGGTTGGTCAAACCTAGTTTTCAAAATTCTAAAGTGTTTTATTTTCTATCAAATTTCATTTGCTTGAGTAGCAACATTATCCCACTATTAGTAATGGATTGTTTCTCTTTATTATTATATGATTGTTCTTCAATATTCTCGGTATTGACTATCCTTATGCATACTACCTCCTTTTTTTATGATTCGACTATTCCTTATATTTCAGATAACATACTCTAAATTATTTCATTGAACAAACTAATCTTGTTTTTGCTTATCATCAAAACCTATACATATGCCAACAATCTCCCCCTTTTTGATGATGACAAAACAATCTAGAATTTTGACTTGGCTACTCCTTAGTTTATACTCTTGATATGTCTAGCTTTTCCTAACCTCAGACTTCAATTCTTCCAATTTATTTCACTTCTCCTTAGTTTATAGCCTTGATACGTCTAGCTATTCCTAACCTTAGACTTCAATTTATCCAATTTATTTCATCCAAATTACACATATTTCTCCCCTTTTTTGTCATCAACAAAATATGAGTTAACCAAACGCATTCAGTTCAAGCATAACCATTTGTCTATCCATCTCTCCTATAGTTATTACCTTATTTTTTCTTATTCTTTCTCCTTCTTGTCTCCCCCTTTGTTATCCAAGGGTGTGGCACAAAAAAGCCCAAGCTTAAGTTCATTTACCTATTATCAAGGAACTAAACTCCCCTTGAAATTGTACCTAGATAGCATTGCATTCCCTTTAAACCTATTGTCAAGCAATTGTCAAGAAACTAGTAGGCCATTATATTACAGCAATAACAAGTTAGAGTATCTAAAGCATTCTTACTCATAACGGTATTGAATCAATAATATGAGAAAGATTCTATAATGCCCTCATGCATTCTTATTCAAGTTACTTAAGCTAGTAAGCTAAACTTATTATTTCCCTATATCGTTATATAATGCCTATCTATATACTCTCTTTCAACCATTAGTCATTACCATGCAGATACATTCAACCATCAGACATGTTTCTCAGACTTTACATGGACATGTCTCCTTAGAACATGCCATTACTATATGCCTTAGATTTCACTATTTTTCTCCCTTCTCTATGCAAATTAAACATTTATACATTCATTCAATACAGAAAATTAATTATTTAGACATTCAAATAAATTATTCAATGTACAAATAACATTAAAGCAAATAAGAAAAGACTTAATCATTCAACAAAATAGGCATCTATGGATGTAGAGTTTTTGTGCATTCCTAATCAGTCATGCATTTATAATCAATATAGTGCATTTTATCCTACAAAAACAGACATTCATGTTTTGCTTATGATATAGTCATAGATATTTCCATCGATTATTATTCTTCTCCCCCCTTTTTTTTTTGTTTTACTCATACACCTAAACTTTCACCATTGCAGGATGCACACGTAAGCATTTAAATGAAGTATATTCATTTTGAAAATTCAACATCCCCTTAATTCATATATGTCTCGTCCTTTAGTATATAGAATTAGAGAAGGAGCAAAGTTTTAGTAAAGGTTTAAAGGTAGGAGAGGCAAAAGGTTTAGTACATAGTTTAAATGTTGAAATAAGATGAATATAAGAGGGACCAAATAGTTCATTTGATACTTCAAGAGCTATGTTGAAAATATACTTCCCCTTCAAACTGTCCTTACATTTTTTAAATGTTATATTTATTTAACATCTGATTGCTTTAGTTACTTTTTATCTTAGATTACATGATAGGGTTCAGAGTTTCTGGAAGGAAAGATCCGGAAGAACTTCAAAAGTTCACAGTGATTGTAATGAGAGGCTTTTAGATGCTGGTGTATGGAGGATCTATATAAGACTTTGCAATTGATTCAATTTAGAGTGTCTACAGAGTAATCAACTACAATAGAAGGCTTAATAGTAGTAGGACTAGGAACATGAGGTTGAATAGTGAATGAGACAGTAGGAAAGATGAGAGAAACATTTGTCAATTTCATTAGAGATTCCTCATTGTCATCGCTTGAATTCTCACATTTTCTAGGTCCAGCTTTTGCTTTCTCTTTAGTGAGTTTCTGATCTATTTTTCCCAACTCCTTTAAGATGTTTGCATTTTGCCTTTTAACTATCTCAATTCCCTCCTAAAAGATGAGCTATTGGTGCTCCCCCTAGCATAGGTAGTAAACTTTTCCTTTGTAGAGGGGTGAGGGATATGTTTCATTACCTTGAGAGAATTCTCAATATTGTTAATGATAAGAGAGGATTTTGTTGTTCAGTTGACTCTCCCACCTTTTTACTTTCTTGCTCATAAATGTTCATTTTGGACTTACAAGATTAATTTTCAAATTAAAAATGAGATGCTTTTCAAGATGCTTTGCACTTTCTATGTTCTCATTAACTTGATCAATCTCTTCATAAATTGCACTAATTGAATTAACTGAAGAATTGTGGCATTTCTTGAAAAAAATTTGTTTCTTGGTATCTTGTTAAAGGTATGAATTTTCAGTGTAGAGAGATCGAGATAAGGATTCTAAAAATTCTGAGAAAGAAAATGGTTTGGGAGTGAGATAGATTTGGTTCAACACCTATTTCTTTTGAAAATATCCACTCTATGACTGAGGATAATTTTTGTGATTTATAGAGCATATGAGAGATTTCCTCTTTTCATTACTCCTATTTCTACAAATTTTAAAGGTATTAGAAAATGGAGACCAGAATTTTTGTTTTTATAAGACATGCCATATTCCAATAATCTTTTCAAGTTATGAAGTCTTGCCGCACTGGTTCGGGTTTGAGATTGTGGATAGCTATTTTATTAAGTATTTTTTTTGTATGGAGATAAAGATGAGACTTTTGATTTCTATTGTTGTGAGTTGATTATTGTTGAAAACAATCTTAGCATCATCTAGTACATTGATTTTAAGGTATGGCTTACAAGCTCCATTTAGCACCCATTTCACACTACTGATTTTATAGTTGAGTTTGGGTGTTATGATCAATTCCATTCCTCAGAGCAATGTTGTAAACATACAGTTGTTAGGATCGGTCTATATGAACATCTCATCGTCTTTCTTTTCAAGAATTGTTCCAGCATGATTCTCTAAATTATTGTAGAATAGTTTTACTAACCTATCAAATGATGGTGAGAATGAGAAGATGAGGATAGGAGAATAAATGTCTCATATATTTTCTTCATAAGGAAACCTTATGTTTTTTTTTTTTTTTAAGAAACCCCAATCTATGATCCTACCCGAAATAATAGGTTTGAGGAGAAAATTTGAGAGAAATGACTTACTGTGATGCTTTGATGGGAAGTCAACTTGGCTGAAATCCAAATTTCTTTTGATCATGGTTGAAGATTAAGTTCTTCGAACGAAAGAGAAAAATTCTTCTTGTGAGGGTTGATGAGTGAGAGAGAAAATTTATTTGGAGTTTTACATTTGTGGTGGAGAATGAAGGATTTCATTTATGAAGAAAGGAGGATTGTCGTTAAACAAGAGTTAGAGAATCAAGAGGATCTGGTGATGAAGCAAAATGTATTAAGAGAAAAGGTGAGTTTTTTCTAGGTTTTTAAATGTAGAGATCTACTCACGCTAATTTTTATAGGTACGCCTTTTAGAGTATTTTAACTTAACTACCCATGTCACACAAGTTTCATCATCTATTTTACTCGAATAATTCATGTATATAGAGATTTAATTGAAAAGGTTCTGAATGTTGCACATAATTCTCTATTTCTATTGTCTCTTTTCAGTTGTTTGACATTTGACTATTTATTAAATATCCACATTCAGATGTCAATCATGAAACAAGTAAGTATACAGGCAACTTTATATTAACAAGAATAGAATAACATGTAAGTAGGAGTAAAAACTCATGAGCAGATTCATCTGGTTCATTTAGGGTGTATTAACAGAGTTAAGTATTTTGCCTCTTCTTTCTTTTGATGATCTTTTCTCATTTTCTTCAAAGTGATCTTACACCCTTCCCTTTGGTATCTAGATTTTCTTTTTTAATTCCTTAAATCTCTTCACAATTTACACAATCTATTTTTATCTTGGGATTTTGTGAATATATGTGCAATCTATTTATGAGTTTCAATGAATGTCATTCTAATTTTGAATTCACACTTAAAGGAAGCACCTTCCATATTCTTTATTACTTCTAAGTTGTTGTAGATCAATCCAACTAACCTATTATTCTATTATTGTTTTGGTTCTTTCATTGTGTGCTTTGGGTTACAAAGTGTTCTAGGGAAACTTTTTCATTTTTCAACACTTACACCCGATTTTATGATGGAAACCTATATCAGGTTTTCTATTCTTTCTAAGCTCATAGGGTGTTTTCTTTAAATTTGGCCTAATTATGGCTCTACTCAATGTAAGCACTATGCTGCATTTATACCATTATCTCTTTTTCTTTATTTTACACTAGCTTCTATTTTTAGAATTGCTAAGCATGTTAGAAGTATATACGAGAACTTATAGTAAACAAGATTAAAATAATATTTTCTCAAGGCAAGTAAACAAGGGTTATATAAATGTCACCTTTCAATCGCCCCCTTGCCTTTAAATTCGAGCATTCTTGATACCATTTAGTATCACACTTTTAATGTTCCTCTTTTGGAACTAATCTGCAATACATACACATGCTTTGCCTTTTAGTACCCAAATTTGTTCAGGTCCGACTGGTTTAGTTGAATAATAGTTCTAACTACTTTTGGTACCTACTACATTATAGTTTTCTTAGATGTTTCAATTTCAAACCAGCATGCATGTGAGTTATGATCATTCTTATGGTAGTATGTACATTTTTGAAATTTTAATGGTCTTTTATCCTTATTTATACCGGTTTGCTTCTTGAGTTTGCAATGCTCTGCTTTATGACCTAATTTCATACAAGCATAACATCTACTTTTAGGTCTACTAATCTCTGAGCTGGGTACAAAGAAGCTGTATAGCTTCTTCTGAGTTGTTGTAGGATCATGTCCTAGGCTAGCTTTATCATATACTACCTTTTCGGCTCCAAGTATCAAATTTAATTTTTCTTGCCTTTGAATGAACTTATATAATAGAGAGCTAAGCTTTTTGTTCTTTTCTTTTTCATGTTCCATTTTTACATCCTACTTATCCTTCTGACAATTATCTTCTAAGTAGACATTTCTGTCTTTTATCTTTTCAACTTTAGTTTGCAGCTCATTAACTTTTTCATTTTTCTTTTCTTTCTGAGCATGCAACTCATTCATTTCTTTTCTTAGAGTTTCTTTTAAAGCATTATTTTCATTCTTCAACTCTTTATTCTCTGTTCTTAATTTATTCTTTTCTTTTTCTATTTCAGTTAATAATTTCTTAATGAAGAGTTTTTGTGACTTGTCTTCTTAAGATCTTTAACGCATTCTATTAAAGTTTCATGCGTTTCATTTTTAGAAAATTCATCGTCAGAATCATTATCAAAATTGAAAGAGTAATCAGATGAGCAAGGAGAATTTACCACATTCTATTCTTCTTCTACCATAAAGCATATATTAGCCTAGTCTTGCTCATTTTCCTAATTGCTGGAACTATTATCCCCATCACTCCATGTTGTTAGAGATTTCTTCTTTTCCATCTTTTCAGTCTTCTTGAGTGGTGGACAATTAACTTTTAAATAAGCAGACTTCTTGCATTTATAGTATTTGATTTCTTTTTCTCTTTGATTTGTCCCTTCATATGTGGCCTCTAATATCTCCCAAATTTCTTTAGCAGTTATGTATGAAGACACTATCACATTCATTTAAGTTTAGGCCAAGATTAAGCAAGTTGACCGCCTTACTATTTGCTCGATAAGTTTTCTTTCCTCAATAGACATGCTTTTTATTTGATTGGGACTTTTACTCTAGTAGGGAATTTGGCTCCTTCTTCTATAACTTTCCAGGCATTTCTGTCCTTAGCTACAATGAAGATCTTCATTCTGTGCTTTTGGTAGCTGTAATTTTTGCCATCGAAGAATGGAGTTCTATCAACTAATCCAGCTTCCAGTGGAAAGCTATCTACATTCAATGCCATTTTCGATCTTCACTCTTGAGGTTGCTAAACCCTTTACCAAGAGACCTGCTCTAATACCAATTGAAACACAACCTAGAGGGGGTGAATAGGTGGCAATTTTTCAAGAATTTGGAGGTTTTGCAGGTTCTTTAAGATAAGAATGATTTACAGGATCTGAATATGATTAAAGAAATAGAGTACAGAAGAAAAATGAAAATGATGGAAGAACAGAAAATAAATCACATGAAATTTTTATAGTAGTTCTACCAAACTCGGTGTACGTCTACTCCCAAGCTCCACTTAGATTTCCACTATTTGTAATCCAAATAGTACAACAAACTTGCTTCCAGGTAGAAGTGAACCTTTATTGTCACGCCCCGAACTGGGGTCATGAGCAGCCACCCGTTGCCCTGGATGCCAACTCGGTTTTCTAGAAAATCAGACAGAACCTCCCTATATTTCGGAGGTCTCCCATATAAAAATCAACCTGTATATTGAATGATCATCCTGCCACATGAATAAATAGGCCAACCTAACCTTACAACAATCAACCACATTCATATCATACCAATCAATCCGCACCATACAAACCAGGACAACGCAAGGGTATCACAACTACTAGTAGTCCTAACCACAGACCTTTACTGTCATGCCCAACAAGGGTATGAGTAGCCGCCACACCGAGTGGGCCTAAAATTTTATGCATGTGTATAACAAGTTTCTAAACTAAAAATTTAAATGGTTTCAAGTGCCTCAATGCATGAGTAATGAACCAATATAAGAATTTCACAAATAAATATTAATAATCTATACAGTCATCCCATAAAATGTACATGGCCATTTACGGACCTCAATACCAAGAGCTCGCAAGGATCGATATACAATACGGGTCTCATATTTCAAATGAAATTCAAATTTCACTGTAGTAAATGTGTAACTCCACAAATATGCAACAAAAGACGTGAGCCTGAAGCGTCACTCTATCAAAGTAACCCTGTCTGAGAAAGGAAAGGAGAAGGGTGAGTATTAAGGGAGATACTCAGTGAGTGAGAGGATCAATATCAAGTATAAATAGTATGTGTGAGCCATTAGAGTATCAAACATGATTATTCGTAAACAATAATTCACATTCGCAGTAAAACATGGTATGCTCGGTAAAATTGAAATCATTTAATCCATCCCACGGTATCATACATATATGCATCCCATTAAAATCAAGTATTTTCAGAGCAAACCGAATATGATCCTGGCAAATGTCAACCATGACCAATGACAGGCGCATCGAAGATTTTATTATGCATAAATGTTCAAAAGTCGCTCTCCAGCCCAATGTCGGCCATGAGCTTCACCGAGGCTAGCTCATACACAGATTAGATCACGTGAAGGACCCCATCCGGTGCTAGACAGTGGCGTTACACATGTCCTCCCCCTTGTGGGTTTAACCAGCCGCGCCTATACCCATATACTGGACGTTTGCAGGTAACTTCGCACGAAGTGTACCCAGACGCATACTCGGCATCATAACAAACGTCCCCCGTAGTTACGGTTGTCCTCTCGGGACAAAATCATGTCATAACAGTCATCCCACGGCTACACGGCCCCAAATCAATGATATAGAACCATAGTGCTCAATAAATGTGCCATATTGGGTCATATGAAATTTAACAAGTGAAAATCATAAAACATGGAACTATTTTAGTTGAATCAAATTTATGAATGCATATTCATAGAAAACATGAGTTCACGACATTCCAATAGTAACAAAACAAATTCAAAATCTAGTGGCACATGACGAGTCATACATATCAAAAGCATGTTTTGTTGAAAACACGACAAAAATTAAGTTTCACTTTTCATGCATGAGATTAGAGTCCCACTCACAGTATATGGAAGGGTCAGTCACTCCCTACCAAGTACTACAAGTGTCGAAGTGTTTCCTCTCGTTTGGTCACCACCCGTGTGCCTATAATGGCAACACAATGCATATATGAGGATTTATGTTATGATTTGAACTTACTAGGTTAAGTTGTATTCTAGCAATTCTTTCCTCTAAGATCAAGGTTAGGTATCTTAGGGCATACTCTATCCCTTTTTCTGTCATGTTTATCATATATTCTTTACAATTCATTCAATTAGTACACATTTCATCATCATAACACAACACATGTGCATATAGTTCATTATTCATGGTTTCTGCACATATGCACATTTGTGCAGTCATGGGAAAATAGTCATAACTTCTACTACACAACTCCGAATCACTTGGTTCCTATCTCATTTTAAAGCTAAGCGACAGCACTACAACTTTCATTTTGAACATGTCTTCAGATTCTAATCGCAGAATTTTGGAAAAACCAATCTTTGTCTCAGCTCTATTCCAAACATCCATTTTGTCCTGTCTTAGTAAAAATGCAATAACACCTTGCACACAACTCCAATTCAAATGAAATTTGGATTTGTAATAGCTGCGATATAGACCTACAACTTTTACGTTGAAAGTGTTTCTTAATTCAGTCCAAAAAGGGTCAAAATAGGTCACAAAGAAGACAGTTGATCTGGGACCGAAAACAGAGTGAAAATTTGCATAGTTTTAGGAGGATTGTCATAACTTTTGATACAAGAGTCAGATTAAGGTGATTCTTATCTCATTAGAAAGATAAGACCTAGAGATACAAATGTTATAACTAGGGCTCAAGCTAATGCAGACCGAAAAGTATCTCAAAATCAGGGCAAAGTTCATAGCAGAACAGAACAGAATAGAATATGATTCTGCAGAACACATAATTTTGAAAAATCATAATAAATCCAATTTAATTTAGAATGTGATGAAGCATATCTCATTTTAAAGCTCTGAAGGTTTAATTTCATATGTAAGAATTTCACTCAATTTGCCTTTGTGCAGAAATGTTATATCTAAAATACTACAACTACGTCAGAGTATTCAGATTTTAGAATTTCTGTTTTCCTCCTTGATTTCAAACTTCGGCCAACCCTAGTTCCCCAATCAAACCACCTCATTTTGATCCCAAATTAAGATATGATATACTATGGAGTATGGAGGGTCTCATACCTGAAGATGGAAAGCTGGGCTTGAAGCAAAACATAGAATTTTAGTCTTGAACTCTCAGCTCCCTCCTTGGATTTCACCAAGCAATCCTTCTCATTTGGCCTTGATTTTTGGATATGTTGGTGTTAAAGATGTATGGAAGGGATCTATGCAAAAGAAATTGAGTAGTATGTAGGAAGATTTGGAGATCTTACCTTGGTAGTCCACGGCTATAAGGAGGAAGATGAAATGGAGTTTGTGTGTTCTTCTCTTCTAGGGCTTCACGGTTCCAAATGGAGAGAATAGAACAAGTGTTGGCTTTTTGTGTGCTATTGCTTAACCATGGTTCCCTCAAGGTGCAACCAAGGTTAATCTTTACTATTTATCAATAAATGTCCACCAACCATCACCTAAATCTAAGGCTCATATTTGTTCTTTGACTTTTCAATCAAATCTTGGCCATCCACCTTATGGGCATACTTCCCATGGTCATTAATTGTCTCTAACCCCTTTTTCAAATTTGTATATAAGGCCCTTTCTAGATCTGCGTGAAATTTTCTATCTTGATTTTCACGTAACGTATGACGGGGTCAATATTCAACCCAAAATCTGAAAAATTCAAATTTATCCATTTGGTTCAGTTTTTTTTTCGCACTAAATCCAATAGAGTTGGTTTCGCACATAGATGAAGTCATTTGACCTTCCAAATTGCCCTAAACGTATTAGAGTTTTTAGAGCGATTTTATCTTCCGCCTTGCGTTTTCTGTCAAAATTTCTTAACCCTTGACTTCTTGGGTGAATTTTAGGCATGTAAATCTGACGGCATCAAATTTGCATGCGTGGATTTCATTTCGGTATGGTAGGGTCAATTTCCCATCATTTTGGGTGAATTTTGGCAAATTTTCCAAAATTGCGTTTTAACTTGTTAAAACGTTAATTTAGCATAATTTAGACTTCCTAGCAAAATTTTAGCAGTTTTGCACTAGTAGAATTAAATTTAGCTCGGTTAGGACAAATTTTCATCTTCGACAATTAAGCATCAGGTGTTTCTTCGCAAACGATAGAGAGTTGTCCGAATTAGAGTCTCCTTAACTTTTTAAGTTAATTTAGCATGTGTAATTTCATCGGGGTTGAGATTGCACACGTAGATTTTAAAATGACACGGAGGGGAAAATTTTTAGCTCCCGGTAATTTCGCCAAAAATTTTCAAGAGCAATATCATTCGAAAAAATTTCTGAAAGACTTTTCTCTATATGAAAATGAAAACATATCATATATGGAATAATGAGGAGTACAATATACAATACACCGAGTGCTGGTGCTACATTTACAATGTTTCCTTACAAAGCACTATTCAACCTCCCATGGGTTGTTTCTCTCTCTAAACCCCAAACCAAGAACCTGTCTCTGGCCTTTGATATTTTTGTACCGGAGGAAAATAAGTGTTACAGTGAATGAAGCTATAACTTCAGATGTAATAGACTTGAACTCACATAAAGAATTTTACAGAAATATAAAAAATAGAGTGTATGGCTTTAAAGCTAAAGTGATGTAAGTTTCAAAATGTTCAACACTTCATTTTTCTTTTTGCTTTTTTTTCTTGTTCTTTTTCGAAGATCTATAGATCAATTTATTTCATCATTTACTTCATCTATCAAGTAACCATTATGGTTGGTGAGCTTTTGAAAGTTGGCCATTAATGTTCGTCATTAAATGTATTCCGGTCGTTCCTTAATTTGCACTGACAACTTGCTTTCTCAGTGCTGACTCATTTTCTTTAACCAATTGCATGAAGTGCTTTTGCAACATGGGATATTAGCTTTGATCGAAATGGAAAGATTCAGCGATTCAAAAAAAAAAGAATATAATCATTGAGTTCAAATGTGTTTCGAAAATTTGGTTTCTGACAACTTTTGGATTGACACTTTTAAATGACACATCAACCTAAATTCAAATAATTAGTAGTTATTTTTGGCTAATCAGGTCGACAAGAGCGTATGTAGGTCGACAAAGACATGTACATAATTAAATAAGTGGACATGCCTTCTAAAATAGGTCGATGTATTCTAAGTTGACAAGGTCATTCAATACATTGACATAACGCTGTATACATATAAAATTGGTAGACCTGTTCTAGTAAATTGGTCGATGTGTTTTTGAGGTCGATAAATTTATGTGTAGGTCGATGTGCATTTTTCAAGAAACTATAACTATCAAGTCGACATGTTTTCTCCACACGTTGACATGTCACTATTCAACAATAAAATAGGTGGACTTGTTCTTATAAATTGGTTGATGTGTTTGGGTATGTCGACACACTCTAGGACTAGGTTGATGTGTCATGCTGTGTTATATTTAGGAAAATTGGTGGACCAATAAAATAGGTCGATGTATTTGTCAGGTCAACATGGATTCATGTCTCAGGTTGTTGTGTGTTTTCAATGAAAACATTTACTCGGGTCATACTTTGTTGGGCACATTGATGTCTTTATAATTCTTGCGTAGTGTATGTCGTTGTGTAACAAGTGTAGGTCGATGTGCTTTAGAAATTGGTCGACGTGCTTTAGAAATTGGTCGACGTGCTTTAGAAATTAGTTGACGTGTCATTTTAAATTTGTCCACCTATGACTATTCAGGTTGATCTGTGCTCTTTTTCAAGTCGAAGTGAGAGATAGGTTGATATGTTTTCATGTGTGTTGATGTATTCAAACTAACTATTTGTCTAGTATTCTTATGACTCAGGTTGACAAAGGCAACTAAACAGGTCGATATGTTTATGGTCAAATTGAAATTGGTCGACATAGAGCTTAAAATTGGTGGACTTGATGGGCAGGTCGATGTATGTGAAGAGCAGGTTGACATGAAGTGCTATAAAAAGAAATTTATATGATTCAAGTCGACATGTTGCTTTAATAGGTTGATCTGTGCTTCCATTGTTTCAAAACTTGCTCTCTGTAACTATTCTGACTTTATTTACTCTGTAATAATCATTACTTAAGATATTACATGTAAATAAGGAAATATCGTCTATTTGATTCAATAAAAATAGTTTCAAAATCTAATTTATTAAGGATAAAAAGTCAACTTTCCCTTCAAAGAACAAAATTATAGTTTTGATTTTTAGATGAATTTTGTTGAAAGGGTTAATGATTTAGAAAAATTCTGAAAAAATAGATTTTAACCTAATTTATACATGGGAAACAAATACTACCAATTTTTATTCTCATTTTCTTGATATCTCAAAAACCCATATTTTTGAGTACTTAGACTCCGACGGGTTAGTCAAACGTAGTTTTCAAAATTCTAAAGTATTTTATTTTCTATCTAATTTCATTTACTTGAGTTGTAACATTATCCCACTATTGGTAATGAATTGTTTCTATTTATTATTATGTGATTGTTCTTTAATATTCTCAGTATTGACTATCTTTACTCGTACTACCTTTTTCTTGTGATTTGACTATTCCTTATATTTCAGCTAACATACTCCAAATTCTTTCACTGATCAAACTAATCATGTTTTGATTATCAACAAAACCTATAAATGCGCATACAATATCCATTGTAATTTCTAACCAATAGATCTATTCCATGAGCAATCCATTTAACTTCATCACATCAATAATCTTAACAAGATATTTTGGATTCATAATCTAGAAAAGAAATCAAAAGATTACTATTGTAATGTAAATAGAAGATATTAATAGTACTAAAAAGATTGACTATTGATATACTTACATGACGACTAAATTAGATACCAAAGTTTTATTATGAAGCTTGTCAAATTGGAAAGTATATAACTTCTTCCCACGATTTGTTCTTCGAAAATGATGCACATGTTCCTTTCATACAAAGTAATATGTATATTATTGTATGAAATTCGAGTGTAATATTCATAAACATTATCATCACAATATATACTTATACTCTAAATGAGGCAATTGAGTCATTGTTAAATAATATATATCTATAACATTGCTGTAATGATTTCTCAGCAAGACGAATTTAAGATGTTCTTTTCTTTTTCATCTTTTAACTGATCGCTTATCCTTACTCCCAAAGGCCTTCCAATAGTTCTTAAAGTGGACTCATCTTCTCCAAACGCAATTTGGTTGTCATTATTTCACAATGGACGATTGAACCTTGTTTCAACCTCATTGAAATACCTCGAACAGAATAGCAAATACTCATTTTCTATATACACTTTCGCGATTGAACCTTCAAGTCGTGTTACGTACATAAGATTTAAGTTGAAGTAAATATTTGCATATACATTGTATTACATATAATAGATGCATAGCCAACATCACATGTGTGTATGATCATTAAATAAAATGAATATAATTGTTAAATAAATGTTCATAATAAAATGATCCTTTCAACTAGATACATCCATCTTTATGTTACTGGTCCTCCAATTCTTGTTTCACTTGTTAAGTGCATGATTAAGTGTATCATGCTCATAAAAAATGAAGGAGGGAAAATCTTTTCAAGCTTAAGAATTGTACTTAGACTTTCCTTCTTGCCCAAGAATTGTACCAACAATTACATCAAAATAGTTTCTCAGTGTGTATCATGTCAATATTGTGTCTAATTGAAACATTCTCCCAATAGGACTTGTTAAGTCATAGGACTTGTTAAGTCAATCCCATCTAATTCTCACAACCCATCGCTCCAAATCAATGATTGGGAGTAACTTTGAATTCCTATGTCCCATCAAAAGAATGTTTATTATACTTGAATGGATGAGTCGACTCAAACCATCTTCAATGTCCCATATAATAATACTTCTGACCGTGATACAATCATTTAAAACAATTATCATATTCGCATACTAGACATGCAAATTTACCTTTAGTACCCGATTCAGACAAATTAGCATACCAGGAGAGTTACTAATGGTCCATAACAGTTCTACATGCATTTTAAATCTTTCACCAATTGAAAAATCATAAGTGTCTACTCCTTCATGGTATAATTCTTTCAGTTCTCTGATCAATGATTGCATGTACGTATCTATCCTCTCACTAGGACTTCTAGGACTAGGAATAATAATGTGAGAATAAAGCTTGCAGATTTCATGTACAATGGAGGCAGCAGGTTATATAGTATCATTAGCACTGGCTAAATACTATGCGTAACATTCAATGTTTTAAATGGATTGAAATCATCTATTGCTAGTCTCATTCAAATATTTCTTGGGTCAACATAAAAGTTAAAGTATAGGGAATCAAACTCTTTCCGCATAGGAGAATCTGCTTGGTATCTTAGGAGTCTATCCTTTGTTTTCTTATCATGATGCCATCTTATCAAATAAGCAGTTTGGCCATATGTATATAGCCATTGCAATCTATTAATCAAAGGAAACCATCTCAATATTTGGTCCTTTTTTATGAACATAATGATCTTCATCTGCATTTTGTTTCTATTTAGAAACACCACACACAGAACATGCATTGTCTTTATCTCCTCTTTCCAATATAATATGCAATCAATAGAAAATACATGCATTTTCTCATATCCCAATGCTAAAACTGAAATAGTTTTCTTTATTTCGTGGTAACTATTTGACAATAAGTTTCCATCGGGCAACGATTCTGCTAAAAACACTAATAGTTGGTCCACCCACACAAACACCATAAATGGTATAAGTGCACAATAATTGCAATCATAGTGTACTTCGAAATTGAATATATTGGTTTCTTGACTTTCTCAACCAATTTATGAAACTTATATGAAATTTTTTCATCTATGGTAGATGCATGAAAATTGGTTTATCTATAATGGATGCATCTTGTAAATGTGTGAAAGTATCTATAACATACCTAACATATTATGGTCAAAGAGATTATCATTACTGTTTGAGGGGTCATCTATGTTGGATGCATGATATATAGATTTTCCATTACACTCCTCATGATATATTCACCGCAACAAGTGATTGAAAAATGTATGTAGGAGATTTCAATGTAATAAAACATTTAACACAAGGACATGATATCTTCCTATCAATGGATCGAATATTTGTATAAGCAAATTCAACAAATGCATTAACCCCAACAATATATTCATCATTTGCTCTTAATTTAGAATACATTCATGATTTGTCCATGATATTAAATCAATATGGAAGAATAACAAAATTTAAGTTTTTACCTATCACTGCAAATGCTTTGCAGAAGCTAATTCTGAAAAATAGAGGAATAAATAGATGAGAAAAATGTTATTGCACAAGTGAAATGCTATTTCTCAAAGGAAAAAAAATGTTGTTGGCGCCAAGTGTCATATAAAAAAGAACTTTAATTATATTGGTGCCAAATGTGGTTATTGGTTGTGTGGGACTCATGGTACAATTTTAACATGTCAATCTCTTATTTGTCAACTGTTAAAGTCAACTTTTAAAATTATTGTTGTCATTATCTCATTGGTTGTATAACTCATGGTACATCTCCTCTCATTGTTGTTATTATTTGTTGTTTTTTCTTGAAATTTGTTATAATCACAATGATCGCTATTGTTGTGTTTCCTTTTTGTTTCACATGTGAAAAGGGTCATTGTAGAAGACTTTTTTGTTTCCATTGTCTCTCTAGTGGCTGAATATTGGACATCATGTAGTATTAATAATTAATATTATATTGTGTAAAATTATATAATATTGATAATTATATTATGTAATATTATATAATATCCATAATTACTAATTTTCTGTAATTAATGATATTGGATATCATGTAAAATTATTTAAATTACAAATATTCATAATTAATTATGTCACGAACATAATGTCATTTTATACAATTAAATTATTAATGTATGAATTATTATAATATCATATTGTAACATTATATTACATAACAATTGGTCATAATATCCAATTAGTTAATGAATTGTCATAATGTCATATTGTAACATTACATTATGTAACAATTTGTAATATGTCCAATTAGTCAATGAATTGCCATAATTTCATATTGTAACACTAAATTATTTAACATAGTATTATTATAATTAAATAACTTCCTCCACTTATTCATTGCATGAGAGAACTACAATGACACTTGATCTAACGGTGAATTACAATGTCACTTGAGCTTATCTCAAATTCATCCAAAGGCAGGTATTACATAGTGTAATTTAACATTACATATAGTAATGTAATATTATATATAATAATGTAGCATTACATATAATAATGTAACATTGACATTATGTTATTGGAAAATCAATGGTGCATTTGTACGCCACGAAAGCAATCCCAAATTGGATCCTTTTCTACTATGTTGTGAATCCCAAATTGGATAAATTGTATTTTATCCAACGGCTAGGGCAAACTCTTAAATGGATATATCAAACTACAATTGATCCCATAGCTGGGGGTAATTTGTTAGATGTCCTTTCAACTTAAAGAGAATTGGGAGAAGTAATTTGATAGGACATTTGATGCAACGGCTGGCATTATGTAGAGAACCATTCAATGGCTAGGGTGAATAAGAGTTGGAGGGAATTGAAGAAGGGAAGTTATCAAGGGAAATTAGGTTTTCGAAGATAGAGGAGGAACTTTCTAAAGTTTTCAAAGGTAAAACCCATTTTTGAGAAGACATCGATGGCAAATCCCACTTTTTGAGAAGCTTTCGATGTCAAATCTTTTTTTTTTTTTTTCAAAAGCTTTCATCAGTAAATCCCTTTTCTGAGAAGATTTCGAAGACAAAACTAGAAATAGAGAAGAAGATCAAACTATGGGTTTTCCAACAATGAGGAATGAGGCTTCTACATCCTTTCTTGATGCAGGGGAGAAAGATCTTACTGGATTAATAAAATATTTTTTTGGGTACAATTTGTTCAGGTGAATTTCTAAATCTACTTCAACACCTGTTTAACGAATGGGTTTAGATGTAGTGGTTAACAATGTTTGTGTAATGATGGGTTTAGTGTTTTTCTGTTTAGTGTTTTTTAGTTTAGCATTCTGGGTACAATTTAGTTTAGTGCTTTTTAATATAAAAAATTTTTAGTGTTTTTTGTGCAACAATATTTAAGTTTTTTGTTTAGTATTCTGGGTACGCAATTAGTTTAGTATTTTTCAATATAAACAATTTGTTTCTCCGGTCTATGTTCTCACCCCAAATTCTGAACATATTGTTCTGGTCTCAATTTCTAAACATCTATTCCTAATTTTTGAATGTTGTAATGTGTTAAATCTTATTCGTCACATTGTAAAAAAGAATTCTTTTTGAAGAACAAAGTCAAATTGACCAGTGGGTTTCAATTTCTATGTGCGATGAAGGTACATTCCTATTACATGATTAGTTGTTATGTTTTGCATCACTACGTAGTGTGAATAACATTATGTACATTTACATTGAGTGGATAGAATGTGTCCAAAAATAAAGGGAACTAAATGAAGATGGTAGGGAGAAGTACAAAAAAGTAGCCAAGTAAATGAAAGAATTGTTTGGGGTAAGGAGGGCAATGACACCTATTCAAACAAGGTGCTTTCCTAACCTAGTGAAGGAGTGGCTTTTTCACTCAGTGATGAGATAAAATGTGTAGTAAAAGATATGGGATTTGACAAGCTTTTGAAGCTTATCTACGACATGCTCAGCTGAAAGTTATGTGAAGAATTGGTAATGAGGTTTGAACTACTGGGAGAACGTCTTTGTATCGGTCCAAATCAAAACTTAAGGCTGATACCTAAAGAAGTAGGGCGAATCTTAGGAATCCCTTGAATTGGACGTGATGTTTTGGATAGTTCATCTTTTATGTTAACTCCTTAGATTTGAGGAAGTACTTCTCTAGAGTGAAGCATACCCAGCTAAAAGAAGATATGTAGACTAAAGATGGCTTCCCCCATGTTTAAACGATGCTTCTTGCTATTTCTCCTTGGATGCTTTCTATGTCTGATGACCAATACGTTCCCTGCTTCCAGACATCTCACGGTTACCACTAATGTCAACAATGCTGGCCAGTACAATTGGGCCAAATCTGTGTTACAATGGTTAGCCGACGAGGTGTGCCAATTTAAAGGTCTTGTGAAGAGGAGAGGAAGAAAGGAAAAAGAGGGAAATTGGTAGTTGTCTATTTTTACTCATGATATGTTTTTAATATTTTATGTCATAGTGAAATTTAATGTTTATAAATTTATCCATTGACATTTACCTAGTAACAATGTTCGCTGTACATAGATCTTTTAATTCGAGAAGGTGAAGGTTGGTGATTTAGACGGTCACAAAAAGAAACTACCCTTTTGGTATTGGACTACTGACAGAATCAATTAGAGACTTGGATTGAGCATGCAAATGTAAGTTAAATCGTACCAGCATTAAATCAAGAGATGATTCATATGTAATCATATGTTGTACTATAGGGTTTGTTGTCAAATAAAACTGTGAAACAATCTTCAAGTGTCAACAAAAATAAAGAAATCAAGAGCTTGAAATCTGTTGTAGATTGAGCAAAAGGAATCTTCAGAGTCGGTGCATAAGAAATTAATTTATGTATCAGCAAATTTTTATCAGCACTTACCACTAGATATCTCAATGTTACCATCTGTTTTGTAGGGAATTGACATCAAACAGAAAATTGAAAAGTTTTTGGAGGAGTAACTTCAAATCCAGTTTGATCTATTGTACAGACTACGTAACTCTGATGTAGAGAAAGAGAAGAAATGGAAAAAGCCATCGCAGGGTGATGGTAGGACAAAAAAATTGAAGAAAATAAAAACAAATGTTGAGGAGGAAAAATAGCAGGAGGGTTTTGATTTTGTTGTTAATAAAATAATAGCCGTTGTTGAGGACTAGGAATCAAGATAGGAAGTTTAGGACAAAGGGCAGGAGGGTTTGAATGAAGAGGAAGATCATTCGCTGATTTCATGGCCAGATGCTCAATTGGATGAAGTGCCAGATGCATTAACTGAATGAAAGAGACAAAAACAATCAGAAGTTTTGCCTTTGTTAAGGTTAGGACTTATTCTCCTGAAGAAGACAGTATTGAGCTATTCTATGTGTGAAAAGCCTTAAAAAATAAAGTCAGACAAGTTGTCTCTTCCTATGTTACAATGTAACTGTCATTTATTAGTGCTACATATTGTTACTAAATCCACTTTTTACAACAATCGACAGAACAATTTTGTGTAATATTGATAGAACTACATGTTCTAGAGTGATGCTTATGAGCTGGTGTCTCGTCATTGGATCGACACATTCTTATGAATATATGAATAAATCTTGGTGAGTTTTTTCATTTGTTTTTAGCATTACTTTTACATAAATTAACTAAATCTTTGTAGACTATGGATTGCTACATTCGGTTCCTCAACATTTATTACCCAAAATCTCCACTCCCTTCTCCAGATGTATTTTTTCAATGTGGTTTTTGGTAAGTATTCTTCTTGCATCTTTCACTATAAAGTAAACTAATCTTACCACACATTATCATGTTGTTGATAGGATTAGATTTTGATGATAAAAAATTTAAGTGAAAACTAAATCTACAAATAATTCGGAAATAATCTAATAAATTGAGTTTAAATTTAGCTGCCAACATCAATCCCAATTGGCTGATCTAAGAAGCTTAGTGGTTAACCTGTAAAGCACAAGCGGTCAACCACGAGTGGTTGCACGGTCAATCACAAGCGCCTTGTGCACTTGCTCTGGCGACCGCAAGTGCTTGCTTGGTCTACCGATCAACTGCGAGTGCATACTATACTCATGCGGCTAATCACGCAAACATGTAACCAACCCACAATGCTCCCATGGCCATCTGCGAGCACAGGCAGTTGACTCGCAATGCTCTAGCGGTCCACTACGAGCTCAAGCGGTTAGCCTGCTATGCTCAAGCAGGTGACCACCATGCTCAAGCAGTCTCCCACTAAGATATAATGCACACCCCCTTGGCCAACTGAGATAAGCCAAAGGCCGACTTGTATTATTTATTTCACTCTCTCTAGAAATGACGTGTACATTGATTCTTTTTAACCTCAAACTCATGCGTTCTATCTCTCTCCTTCCACATATATGAGACATTTGATATCTTTTACATTAATTAAACATAAAACAATAAAATAGAATATTAAAAAAATTATTAATAACAATAATTTTTCCTTTCCACATGTATACATGCACAAGCCTTGTTGTCCATTCAAATGTTTCTCCCTTTCTTCACATGATCACAAAACTCTATAAAGTTCTCATTTCTCCTCACAAAATTCAAATATCACCTCAATAATACACCTCGCCTCTCTCCTTCTCCTTACATGCTTACTCCAAGACTCCTCCATGTCTAAATTACTTCTGCAACTTTAATAACCTTCAACCACCTCATAAATAATACACAACACCATATTCTTGTCTTTGTCTATTTTGGCACACTTCTCCTTGCATTTTCACCTCACTTCACTTGAACCTTCAGCCACTTATCATAAAGATTTTGCATATTGAGAACAATTCTCAATGTAACACAAATCTCTCACTCAACACATTTTAATCCTAAACCTTTCTCTCTCTCCTCCATGTCCCATATAATTTCTCTCTTAAAATTCAACCATCTAATAATCAATATCACACTTTATTTTTCACTTCTTGTGGCACAACCCCAACAAATAACCACATCAATTCAATCAGCATTTGAGTGTCTGCACAATTATAACCCCATCTCACTTCTTCTCTCTAGAAAATCTTTACAAAATCTATACAATGAGACACAAAATACAAATATTTTCCCATCACTTTCTCTCTCTCACGTGATATTGTGTTGATTGGTTTTTAACCATGTTCAAGCTTTCAACAAGTTCAATCATGTTTTTTCTCTCCATCATGAACACTTTCTTTAGAAAAGTTCTTCAGCTCTCAAATTTTTAGCAAAGTTCAAGCCTCTTCCTCTCAACAACCAGAAAACTACTTACTTAAATGGCCCCTAAAACTAGAAAAGGCAAGAAAGTTGCAACCGAATAAGAGAAATACAACAAGAGGGACTTCCCCTCTCTAGTGAAACGTAAACATGTTGATAAAATCTTTAGTAATAAGAACATCACACATAATAGGTTGATTTTCTACCCCTATAAGAAAATTTATGAAAAGCCCCATTAGACTTTTCTATAATAATATACAAGTAGTTGATGGTGATGAGGACTCCGCAGCAGTAGACCATGATTCACATATAGTGATCCAGGGTCAAGCATTGCCATGTGCTTTTGAAACACATTTTGATGAACAAAAAATTGAAGTGACTCATAGGGTCATATGTAGAGATGGTGGACTTGATTGGGTAGATTACAATCAACATGCGGCATTTTTGCAAATAGAATTAATAGACAATTCTAGGGTTGTGTTTGATGACCGTTAAGAAGAGGTTAGTGCAAATGCCATGGACCTAGGATTTCATGAAAAAATCTTGCACTTCTTGATCACTTATGCTATTAAACTATGGAGAGGAAATTATACATCTATCACAAGAGAGGATTTCTAGCTCATGGTGTGTATTATCGAAAGAAAAACTCCAGGTTTGCATTTCCTGATCCCTTACTTCAAATCTATCATATGCTAGTGTGGTCACTTGCATTAAGTATGAAGAATTGTATAAATGCCATGTTCTTACCTAAAGCTAACTGGATTTGTGAGAATGGTATTTGGATTAATCTGAAGAAAAACGACAGAATTGCAGAATATGTCCAGCAAAAACTTAGGCAAGAAAGTGGGGTGAGGAGGCTAGGGATTGGGGGTTACAAATGATACCAACCCAAAGTTCCTCTTATTCTAACAATAGGTGGAATGAATTTTTTGAATGCATGGATACTATGCAAACAAAATTCATGGATAGGATTGATGGTTTTGAGAGTTGAGTAAATGAGAAATTTGATAATACGGATTAGGGGTTAAAAGGGGCATAGGAGACGTTAAAAGAAATCTGGGTGAATCTTGGAAGTATATAGACGACAACCTGATTGAATTTTGTAGAGAAACTAGAGAAACTCACCGAAACTTGCTGTATAGGCTAATGCACATGGCCAATGATTAGAAAATCATTTGTGGTTTTGCTTTTAGTGTAAAAAACAGCTTGATTGTACCTTACTCATCTCCTTCTCAACCTTGAACCCCTGTACCTAATCCATTCTCAGCACGAGCTTCCTCTCAAAATCCATTTAGTATCTGTGTCACCATAGGTACTTCCTCTACGTCTATGCCTCATCCTTGCCTACGACGGTCCATGCACCATCTCAGTCTCCTTTTAACATTGGTGCTTCTGCCTATACTACCTCCAACAAAGACAAGGGAAAAACCAAAGTTAGTCAAATATTTGAAATACATGATCCCACATGTACTTAGGTCCATTCTCTTTTCATGATCTACTGTTTTGATGATGCCCTTTATCTTTTGTAATCTCAAACTTCGTATGCTATTTTGTGTAGTATTCAAAATACATAATTCTCTATGACTAGGCATCTTGGCAAATCTTGAGGGGGGTTTTTGTTTCTCTGATCAAAGATCAATGACCTCAATCTTGGGTCTTTTTTTGTCCTATAAGTTTTATATCGGATCCCTCTTTGTTGCTAACAAAAAGATGGAGAACAATAATATTAGGAGAACTTCTCAAAGGAACAAATTAAAACATTTAAAGATAGGGAGAAAATTGTACACAAGAAGTTCAACTATGAATTTCTAGATTATTAGAAAGGTTTTGTCATAAGGGGGAGATTGTTGACAATTAGATTTTTGATGATGAAATTTAAGTGAAAACTAAGTTTGAAAATAATCCAAAAATAATCTAATAAATTGAGTTTAAATTTTGCTGCCGACATCAAACCCAAAAGCTGATCTGAAAAGCTCAATGGCTAACTTGCAAAGCACAGGCGATCAACCGTGAGTGCTTGCATGATTTACTGCGAGCGCATTGTGTGCTCACATGGCCAACCATGCGCGTTTGCATGGTCTACCACGAGTGCCTTGTGCGCTCAAATGGTTGACCGTAAGCACATGCGGTCAACCTACAGTGCTCCAATGGCCAACTATGAGCACAGGCGGTTGACGTGATGCTCTAGAGGTTGAACGTGACCCCAAGTGGTTAGCCTGCTTTGCTGAAATGGTTGACTGCCATGCTCAAGCAGTCTTCCACTAAGATTACAGTACACACCCCCTAGCCAACTGTTAATATCAAAGAATATTAACTAAAGATTATAGGTTAAATTTTTTTGGTTAAAAATCATGAAAAAACAATCTCAATACAAAACGAATATCAAAGTATAAGACTCTTACCAACATATCTTTACAAAAATATTTAGAAAAAAGAATATAGGTATATACATTGGATTAAAACAAAATGTTGTTAAACCATTAGCAAAGCTAGGAGTAGATGCACCGATATATATGGTACTAATAGACAAAAGATTATTAAGTTACAATGATTCTATACAAGTTATGATACAAATTAATATATGTAATAGACCAATGTATTTTAGCTGATGCCTAAACCTTTCAGTAGACATAACAAATCCACACATATTAGATATAATAGTATTAGACATACATTTACAAGGACATAAATTTAGGGAATGGAGTAAAAATTTTGTAGTCATATATAGAGTTTATTATAGAGTAATGACATCACAAGTAAATTTTAAATTCAATAGAACAATTCTCAACAATAATGAAACAATTTTACTACAAATAGAATCAGAAAAATCAAATGTATTCATACCAAGATTACTAAAATGGGATGAAATTACAATTTCAAAATACTTCCAAATCAACAACAATGAAAATTCACAAATAGAAAGAAGAAATATTTTAGACATAATAAAAGAAACCCTAGGAAACATAATTTTAAGATTTCTTAGTATGAAAGACCATCTTATTTACAATTATCTGAACCATCTAGTGAACAATCTAGACGATCAAAATCATCTGTACAATGAATAAAACTACCATTAGAACCAATAAGAGCTTCAATATCATTAATACCAATACAAGAAAAAACTTTTACGAGATATAGTAACCCGATAACAGAATTAGTAGAAACACAAAATTCTCCACCAAGCTCTCTAACACCTTCACAAGTAAGAAGTCATTATATTAATACAATTACGAAAAAATGGACTCCAGACTATGAGTATTTAAATGAAGGATATATTCTTAAGCATTTTGAAAAGAAAGACAATGGTTCGAATAATTAGATATAGAAATACAAGAAAGTTTAAAGGAATTATGGGACAAAGTTCTCTATTTAAGCTTTTAACATATATTGTAAGGATCATCAAGTGTTTTTGTGAGTTTTCTTTTCTTGTAAAATATTCCCTTGTAAACCTCCGGTGTGTAATAAAAGTTTGAAGTTCTTCACAATTTTTGTAAGTCTTTTATCTCTTTTCTACTTATAATTTTGAATTTCAATTACCTTTCAATATTTCAATATTTCAAATTATTTCTCTTTCTTTGATCCTGCCTGTTTTGGTATCAGAGTCATCTTGTTATCTATTTTGCATAATTAAGAAAGATTTTCTTGCATTAAACAAATTAGAATTCTTAAGACTAAGATCTAGTATTTGTAAGGTGTTGGTAATAAATAGAAATAGAAATTCAAAATTATAAATAGAAAAGAGATAAAAGACTTATAGAAATTGTGAAGAACTTCAAACTTTTATTGTACACCAGAGGTTTACAAGGGAATATTTTACAAGAAAAGAAAACTCACAAAATGTCACACCCCGATCCTCGGTCCAAGGCGTGAGCAGCCGCCACGCTATCTCGGATGCTGACATTAAATTCTCAACCATCAACAAATAAACGGACAGAACCTCCCCATAAATCGGAGGTCCATCCTATATCAAAATCCCGTCAATCAATAACATATCAATGTATAAAGGCAAACCTTGCAATTCATCAACACAACAAACCAATTCACATCCTTATCAACATCCAAAATAATGTAAGGCTAATCCAGTCCTATCCACAGGCTTCTACTGCCATGCCCCATCAAAGGCATGAACAGTCGTCAGTCACCTCTCTTGTGATTTAGAGGTGGCTCCGAGTGAACCTAATAGACAATCCTAGACATGACACGCTTCCCAAAGTGATTGAACACAATAGTACAATCATGCCTCAATGCAATACAATGAAATGAGAGTTACAATAATATGTACAATTCCTTACATACAGTCATCCCTTTTTATATACATGTACAATGGTCTATTTACAATCCCAAATATACAAATATATATATATATATATATATCATCCTATGTCTTTAAATACAATCCTGCAGAAGAATGATTAATACCATACCCAGGTCCGATGTCTCCAACAAAATCTCGTGCGCTGCTATATCGTATCGCATCCCACTATAGCTATCTCTGTGGAACAGAAAGTGAGGGGTGAGTATTATGAGGAATACTCAGTGAGTGAGAGGGTACATAAGTGTGTTCAATGTGTTGGTGAAAAATGGAGTGTCAAAATGATTCAATAAATCTACAAGTCCGCATAATGTATGAAAATAGTGCATAATGAACAATTCATCATAAATCCTTCTTTTTCATACATTTCAAATATATATGCATCCATATCAACCGAATCACACAAGTATAGAGCATGCCAAAATCAGTTCCTGGAAAAGGTCGACCACGACCAATGATAGGCACATCGGGGGTTTTATTATGCAAAGTTAGAAAACGCTCTCTATCCCGACATTGGCGACGGACCTCATCAGGTGCTAGACTAGGGCGTTACCTAGTCCTTCCCCTTTCGGGTTCAACCCGACTAGTATTGTGTCAAGTCCCAATATCATATATGACGTTTGGGGATATCTCCTACAGAAGCGTATCCGGGCACAACGGGTGCCTCTTCAAACACCCTTCGTAGCTACGGCATACCCAACTCATAGGCGTATCTCATAAATCATATCATCATGGCATGCATAAAGGCCCTCGACCGATAACATAATATTATCATAATATACATACCATGCTAACATTTATCAAACCATATCAAACACTTCTCATAATTGATTTCATAAAATCATATGCATATCGATGCAATGGCATGTTTTTCATTTCGCAAATCATTTGGATGCATGTTTCACAATAAAATCATGTTGTGAACACTCCAATGATTCACAAAACATTTCACAAATTCATTCCAAAAATCAGAGCACACGATCATAATTCATGCTTGCATTGAAAAGCATTTTAAAACATATTATTATGCATTGAACACATAATATAATAAATCCCACTCATAGTTGCGGGAGGGTACGCCACTCCTGGCACGAATCTCGAGGCACACACAAAAATACTCCCCTCAATATCACTAACCAAGCTCTATAAACACAATGTAGAATATGTGTCACTTAAGAGATCATATGATGCAACCCTAGTTATAGGCAAATCTAGGGTTTTCAAGTTCTATTCTTGCGCCATTTTAGGGAATTTACCATAAGTTCCTCAACCGGGTCGGAATTGGGAAAATTCTATTTCTATGATTGACTCACATAAAAACACACACTTTTCATGTTGAACTTGTCTCTAAAATCTCGGTAGAAGATTTCTTAAAGTCCACATTTTCAAACCAATCTAAATCTCACTCTCCATTCTGTCCTATTTTAGTAACTTTCCCCTATCTCATAATCTATTCATGAAAAACTCTGCTTTTTGACTATGTAGTAGTCAAGATACAAGGCTACAACTTCTTAGTTGGACACTTTCTCAGATTCCTAATGCAAGTCCCTGAAATAGCAACATTTTGCCCACATTACATTTTAGAAGTCTGTTCTGACCAATTTCTAGCACAACTATCACAACGTTTAATACATAACTCCAAATTAGCTGAAATTGTTACAGTAATAACACATATCCTTATATTTTTCATGTTTTGGGTTTCTTCCAATTATGCCTAGAAGGGGTCAGAAAGTGACCACCAAAATCTCTGTTCAATTTTGACCGAGAAATAGAATCGTTTCTGCACAGTTTTGGGAGATTGTGTATAACGCTTGATTCCCTTGCTTGAATTGGCTGAAATCTTCACAATAGGTGGATAAGAGGGCGATCTACAACTTTTCTTCTTTGTAATCTTGCAAATGAGGGCTGGAAGAGGGTCGTGCAAAGCTAATATTTTTAGTGTTGGAAAATGGATAACCCTCTAATGCGTTTCAGTAGAATGGCTGTAACATTTGACACAGGGATCAGATTAAGGTGATCCTTACCTCGTTGGAAAGCTAAAACATGGGTCTACAATTCTTTCAGCTAGCCCAAGATCTGCATCTATCAGGAAGGGGCTTGAAAACTTAGATTAGTATTACTGTCGAAATCAAGGTAAAATGTAGGACTGAACAAGGAATTAGTGCAGAACACCTAGCTTTGAAAAATCATATTAAATCTATCTCTACTCAGAATGCAATGATTCTTGTCTCATTTTAAAGCTCTGAATGTCTAGTTTCTTGTGTACAAATGTGACACAAT
Organism: Dillenia suffruticosa; assembly: GCA_033439265.1. Classification (NCBI taxonomy): domain Eukaryota; kingdom Viridiplantae; phylum Streptophyta; class Magnoliopsida; order Dilleniales; family Dilleniaceae; genus Dillenia; species Dillenia suffruticosa. Next base: position 9,498,470 of record JAVTVX010000016.1, on the reverse strand, counting down.
TTTCCCATTCGAAGAAAATTCTGTAGCTAAAAAGCTACAACTGATTCAAAATATCCAGATTTCAGAATTTTTGGTTTCCTTCCTTCAGATTTCGGCCACCCTAGTTCCCTAAGCAAACCTCCTCATTTTGATGCCAAATTAAGATATGTTATGCTATGGAGTATGGAGGGCCTCATACCTGAAGATGGATAGCTGGGCTTGAAGCAAAACTTGGATCTCTCCTCTTGAACTCTTGGCTGTCCCTTTGTTCTTCACCAAGCAATCCTTCTCCGTTGGCCTTGATTTTTGGATATGTTGTTCTAGGGTTCAAGAGCGATGGATTTATGTAAAAATATTGAAGATTGGTAGAAGGAATCAAGCCTCCCTTCAAGGAATGGCTCACGGCTATAGAGAAAGACTAGAGAGTATTGTATTCTTGCCTTTTTGCTTGGACATTGAAGTGTTTGGAAGGAGAAGGAAATGTTAAGTGTTTTTAGCTTTGTCAAGATTAATTAACATAGCTCTAGTTGGATTTAACCATTATTAATTAACTAGGGTTAGTTTCTTCCAATCATGTAGTGCCACTTGTCAAGACCACACAAAGTCCAATAAAGTGGATTCACACATTCCAATAAAGTGATTGTACACACTTCAAGAGCATTAAATGCTTGTCCTTTGTGCTTATCCACTCGTTGACTCGCGATCCAAGACCTGTCAAAGTTACTATTCATCTAAAAAAATTTTAAAATCACACACAGGACCCAAGTTTTCGTAATGAGTCCAATGCCGCTGGTTTTGTGTAAATTTGAGATCATTTGTTCACCAAATGTCCTTCGGAGTGAATGAAATCCGCGATTGGTCAAAATTTAACCTTGACCTCAAAACGCGTGGAATCTCACAATGGACTCTGTTTTACATGTAAATTCCAAAAATATAGGTCTTGAGTGGAAACAAGACCGTTTGCTCGGTCAAATTTTGATTTGGCCCACAAATTTAGGGTTTATCAGGTGAAAATCTAGGGTACCGAGCACTTTTGTGCTACGGCTTAAATTTTAATTTTTTTTTCAGGCATTCACTTTTAAAATAAATTTAGCACGTATTTACCACACGGAGTCAATTTTGCACCCGTGGGTTTCATTTTGGCTTGATAGGTTAAATTCCCATATTACCGGGCGAGTTTTGACAAATTTTTCAAAATCTCATTTTCACATGTGAAAATCATTAGTTAACCTAAATTTGGTTTCTTAGCACAATTTCAACAATTTCGCATGGGTAGATTTTGATTTGGCTTGGTAGGAGCTCATTTCTCACCCCCGACGAGTAGTCATCGAACACTCCTGAGCAAACGATGTGGCTTTGCCGAAATTCAAGTTTTATTAACTTTCTAGGATGATTTTGCACATGAAATTTCATTGGACTTGAAATCGCATGAGTAAATTTCAAGATGGCCCGGAAAGATCCCTTTTTAAACCCCCGGGGGCCATGCCCAAAATTCTTCTAAGGCATTTTGGCTCTAAAAAATTTCTGAGTGATTTTTCTCTATGTGAAAATGAAAATAAATCACATATGAGATAATGAGAAGTACAATATATAGTACATTGAGTGTAGGTGTTACATTTCCTAACCCCCTAAAAACAAGTCTCGTCCTCGAGGCAACAAGAAACTATACAGAGAAAAGTTGGGGGTGTTGTCTCCTCATGGCAACCTCGGGCTCCCAAGTCTCTTTCTCGACCTGGTCGCTCCTCCACAAAACTCTAACAAGAGGAATCTCTTTGCTCCGTAGCTTTCTGACCTATCGATCCAAAATAGCCATGGGCTGAACAGGTAAGCTCAAGTTCTCTCGAAGCTCAACTGGTGGAGCCTCTAAAATGTGTGAGGGATCTGGCTGATATCTCCTAAGCACTGAGACATAAAATATATCATGAATACGTGATAGGTCTGCTGGCAGCTCCAATTTATACGCCATATTTCCGACCCTCTCAATGATATGGAAGGGCCCAATATACCTAGGGCTCAACTTCCCCCGCTGCTCAAATCGAATGACTCCCTTCAAGGGAGATATCCTCAAGAATACCATATCTCCCACAGTGAATTCTAGAGGTTACCACCTATGATCTGCATAGGATTTCTGTCTATCCTGGGCGACTTTCATCCGCGTATAGATAATCTTCACTTTCTCGTTCGTCTCCTCTACCAGTTGAATATTGGTGAGTCGTCACTCACCAACCTCATCCCAACACAACGGGGTACGACACTTCCTCCCATATAATGTCTCATAAGGTGGCATGCCAATACTCGCTTGATAGCTATTATTATAGGCGAATTCTACTAACGGAAGATGCCGATCCTGACTCCCCTCGAAATCCATAACACATGCCCTAAGCATGTCCTCTAAAGTCTGAATGGTCCTCTCTGATTGACCATCTGTCTGGGGGTTATATGCTATGCTAAAATTCAGTCTAGTACCCAAGGCCTCCTGCAAACTGGGCCAAAAATGGGAAGTAAATCTGGGGTCTCGATCTGATACTATCGATACTGGAACCCCATGGAGTCTCACAATCGTATCAATATAGAGGCGTGCCAATGCTTCAAGTGAGTAATCACTCCTGATCGGGATGAAGTGTGTGGACTTAGTAAGTCGGTTGACTATTACCCAAATGGTATCATGTTGTGCCAAAGTTCGTGGTAACCCCACTACGAAATCCATCGTGATATACTCCCACTTCTACTCAGGAATTGGAAGGGGCTGTAAAGTACCAGCTGGATGTTGGTGCTCGGCCTTTACCTGTTGACATACAAGGCAACGAGCAATAAACTCCAAAATCTCCCGTTTCATATCTGACTACCAATAACTGTCTCTGATGGTGCGGTACATTTTAGTACTGCCGGGATGTAAAGTATAGGCAGATGAATGAGCCTCCTCAAGAATAGCACTGTGGAGATCACTATTTGCTGGTACACATACCCGATCTCGAAAAACCAACAGTCCATCTCTATGGACTCTGAAGTCATCAATATCACCTCTACTGGCTTTCTCATAAATACCTTGAAACTCTTCATCACTCTCCTGAAGCTCCCTGATACGGTCGAGTAAACTAGGCCGAACCTCAAATCTGGCTAGTATAGCTCCCTGATCATCACTAGCCAACCTAACTCCCAAAGCTTGGAGTCCTAATAAATACAAGAGATAAGTACTCTCAGTAATCTGAGAAGAAGAAGATGACTTCCCACTCAAGGCATCAGCCATTACATTTGTCTTGCCCGGATGAAAGTCAATGATGAGGTTATAATCCTTTAGCAGCTCTAACCATCTCCACTGCCTCAAATTCAACTCCTTCTGAGTGAATAGATACTTCAGACTCTTGTGATCTGTAAACACCCTATATGTGACCCCATATAGATAGTGGCGCCATATCTTTAGTACAAAGATTATGGCCGCCAACTCCAAATCGTACGTAGGATAGTTCACCTTATACTTCTTTAGCTGTCGTGAAGCATAGGCGATAACTCTACCATCCTGCATCAATATACAGCCCAATCCCTGCCTATTGGCATCATTGTACACCACATGCTCTCAACTACTCATAGGAAGGGATAGAATCGGAGCGGACGTCAATCGCTGTTTGAGCTCCTGAAAGCTCACCTCACAACGGTCATCCCATATCAATTTGACGTCCTTCCGCGTCAACCTAGATAGTGGGGCAGCAATCCAGGAGAATTCTTCTACAAACCGCCGATAATATCCGGCAAGACAAAGGAAACTTCGGATTTCAGTTACCGTCTGCAACTGCTTCCACCTTAGTATGGCTTCAACTTTCTGCGGATCGACAAAGATACCTTCCGCATAAATTATGTGCTCTAGAAAACCAATCTGTCGCAGCCAAAATTCACACTTGGTGAATTTGGCATACAATTGTCTATCGTGAAGGATTTGCAAAATACTCCTCATCACTCCTCGAATAGATTAGAATGTCATCAACGATGACAAATTGATCTAGATAGTCATGAAAAACCCGATTCATCAAATCCATAAAAGCGGCTGGTGCATTGGTCAGCCCAAACGGCATAACCAAGAACTCAAAGTGTCCATATCGGGTACGGAAAGCAGTCTTTGACACATCCTCAGCTCTAATCTACAGTTGGTGGTAACCCGATCGAAGTCTATCTTTGAGAAAACACTAGCACCTTGTAGTTGATCAAACAAATCATCGATATGAGGCAATTGATATCGGTTCTTGATAGTGACTTTGTTCAACTGTCGATAATTTACACAAAGTCGGAAGGTACCGTCCTGCTCTTTCACAAATAGTACTGGTGCACCCCAAGGTAAAGTGCTCGGATGGATAAACCCTTTTTCCAATAATTCCTGCAATTGAATTTTGAGCTCTTTCTGCTTGGTTGGTTCAATTCTGTATGGCGGGATAGAGATAGGAGTGGTTCCCGGAGCCAAATCATTCTCAAAATCGACCTCCCGAATTGGTGGTAATTGGGTAGCTCCTCGGGGAATACGTTGGGAAACTCTTATATCACCTGAATCTCATCAAGTCTCGGTCCTTCTATGGTGGTATTAATCACATGAGCTAGGTATTCCGTGCATCCTCGACGTATCATTCGTTTGGCTTGCATCACTGATACTATACAGCAAGGTAGTACCCGTCTCTTACCCACAAATGTCAACGGTGGCCCTTCAGACCTCCGAAAATCTACTTCCTTGGTAAAACAATCCACGAAAGCCCTATGAGTACTCAACCAACCCATCCCTAGGATGGCATCAAAATCTATCATGTCGAGAGGAATCAAATCTGCTTCTAACACTGTTCCCTCGATCATGACATCGCTTCCTCTATATACGGAATCTCTAATTAGTTGCTCACCAAGAGGACTGATAACCAATAGTTGCTCTTCTGAAGGCGATAATAGCCTACCCGACCGTTGAGCGAAGGGAGCTCTCAAGTAAGCAAAAAGTTTGACCCGGTGTCTATAAGAACATGGGCGTCGGCTCCAAATATTTTAATAGTACCTAGATGTGAGAGATTTAAAATAATCAATCGAAGTACTCCAAAGATGGATATATATATATATATCAAAATAGTTAAGCCTTTAGGGCTTTAACTAGTCGTGTCCGTACATGTTACTATGAGATACATGATTTCAAAAAGGGAAATCAAAATAGCTAAGCCTCTAGAGCTTTAGCTAGAAGTGGATGTACATAACTATCATGGTACTCATGATCTCATAAAGAAAGAAAGAGTACATAAACTCCTAAACAGAAGGATCTACTAGAGGATTACCCATGATTACATCCGGGTTTGCCTGAGCATCCTCCTGAGTCATAGCATACACCCGGGCCTGTGCTCTCGGCTGCTGCCGTGAAGGTCCTGTTATAGTATTGCTCCATACTACAGTTCGTGGAGCAGTGTATACTAAAGGTGTAGGTGCTCCCTGTTGTCCTACCCGTGGACCACTCTGATGACTCGAAGTAACCAAACCTCCGAGTCCTAAATCAGGACACGAACTCCTGATGTGTCCTGGCTTCCCATAGTGGAAGCTAGTAATAGATGCCCTGCAGGCTCCTGGAGGGTGGTGCCTGCCACATCTGTGGCAAGGAAAGGGCTGCTGAGCAGTAGTCTGGCTCTTGGCACTAGGGGCTGGTGCTACAAACCCCTGTGGACGTGGTCCCTATCCAAAGTGTGCCGAGGTAAAGCGAGAGGGGTCTTTGTGAAAGCTTGAAGTCCTACCCCTCTTCAAGCTCTGACCTGACTGTGCCCTAGTCCTCTTCTTTCTCTGCTCTCTACTCTCCCTTTGCCTACCCTCGGAACGGACAATCTCTTCGGCACGGTAGGCTGAGTCCGTCCTCAAACTTGAATCTCATTTGCTTTGGTGTAGCTAAGTCGGGGACAAAGGTAGCTAATCGTCTGAATTCTGCCTCATACTCTGCCACTGACCTAGTCCCCTGCCACAAGTGAAGGAACTTCGTCCTTTTGCGGTCCTGCTGAAACTCGGAGAAGTATCTGTGATTAAACTCCCTCATGAAGTCATCCCACCGCAGTGGCTCGGTAGCGTCATCACTAATAGCCTCCCACCAAGTGAGGGCATCTCCATCTAGTAGTCTCTCTGCTACCCGTAGCCTATACTCGTCACCCAACCCCAAGTCTATCAAGATCCGGCGGGTCCGATTAATCCAGTGTTTTACTGCTATAGCATCACCAGATCCCGCAAAGTCCGTGCATCCCAACTGTCGAGCTTCTTTGACTAGTTGAGTCAGCTCGTGGATGCGTCTAAGTGTGGATGAAGTAGTGTCACTCGGACCAGAGATTGAAGAAGGACCTGCCACCGGTGGAGGATCCAGTGTCGTAACTATAGGAGCTGCTGGAGTAATAGGCACTGCCGTAGGAGTCGGCACTACCATCGGTGGTTATGGGGGTGACATCTAAACCCCGTGGGAGATGTACCACTCATACACCTGCCTAAACACCTCGAGTAACGGTGGTGGAACCTCGGCTATAGTAGCAGTCTGAGTAGGCGCTGTAGGGGGCGCCCGTGAAGAGGAAGCACCTCAGGTACTCCAAGGGTCTTAGGTTCCCTCGGAGGGTCAGGCACTTGAGGAGTCTTGGGTGACGCGAGTCTAGCTCCGCATCCCGCTGATCTACCGAGTCTAGGTAGCATAATTCTGCAAAGGAAGATTTTCATTAGATATAATTCTAGAGTTTGATATGATTTAAGAATTAGGGTTAGTTACTACGTAACTAACCCTCTAAAATGAATGAAGTCAATGGTCTAAGAATTAATAGAAACTGACATACTAGGTTAGATACGAATCGTATCTAACCCCCTAAAATGAATTAAACTTATAAACCTAAGACCATATGGTATGCAAGGATATATATGACTGTATGAAACTCTCATGCATTAAGGACTTTAAACATGTTCATGCTTGGGAAACGATTTACATAGACATAAAGCTCTTAACCTAGGCTCTGATACGAACTGAACTGTCATGCCCCTATCCTTGATCCAAGGCTTGAGCAGCCGCCACGCTATCCCGGATGCTGACATTAAATTCCCAACCATCAACAAACAAACGGATAGAACCTCCCCATAAATCAGAGGTCCATCCTATATCAAAATCCCGTCAATCAATAACATATCAATATATAAAGGCCAACCAGGCAATTCATCAACACAACCAACCAATTCACATCCCTGTCAATATCCAAAATAACGTAAGCCTAATCCAGTCCTATCCACAGACCTCTACTGCCATACCCCTATCAAAGGCATGAACAATCGCCAGTCACCCCTCCTATGATTTAGAGGTGACACCGAGCAAACCTAATAGACAATCCTAGACATGACACGCTTTCCAAAGTGATTGAACACAATAGTACAATCATGCCTCAATGCAATACAATGAAATGAGAGTTACGAAAATATATACAATTCCTTACATACAATTATCCCTATTTATATACATGTACAATGGTCTATCTACAATCCTAAATATACAAGTATATATATATCATCCTATATCTTTAAATACAATCCTGTGAAAAAATGGTTAACACCATACCCAGGTCTGATGTCTCCAACAAAATCTCGTATGCTGCTATATCGTAACGCGTCCTACTATAGCTATCTCTGTGGAACAGAAAGTGAGGGGTGAGTATTATGAGGAATACTCAGTGAGTGAGAGGGTACATAAGTGTGTTCAATGTGTTGGTGAAAAATGGAGTGTCAAAATGATTCAATAAATCCACAAGTCCACATAATGTATGAAAATAGTGCATAATGAACAATTCATCATAAATCCTTCTTTTTCATACATTTCAAATATATATGTATCCATATCAACCGAATCACACAAGTATAGAGTATGCCAAAATCAGTTCCTGGCAAAGGTCGACCACGACCAATGACAGGAGCATTGGGGGTTTTTATATGCAAAGTTTGCTCTCTACCCTGACATTGGCGACGGACCTCATCAGGTACTAGACCAGGACGTTACCTAGTTGTCCCCTTTTCGGGTTCAACCCAACTAGTACCGTGTCTAGTCCCAATATCATATACGACGTTTGGGGATACCTCCTGCAGAAGCGATCCGGGCACAATGGGTGCCTTTGCAAACGCCCTTCATAGCTACAACATACCCAACTCATGGGCGTATCTCATAAATCATATCATCATGGCATGTATAACGGCCCTTGGCCGATAACGTAATATCATCATAATGTATGTGTCATGCTAACATTTATCAAACCATATCAAACACTTTTCATAATTGATTTCATAAAATCATATGCATATCAATACAATGGTACGTTTTTCATTTCGTAAATCATTTGGATGCATGTTTCACAATAAAATCATGTTATGGACACTCCAATGATTCACAAAACATTTCACGAATCCATTCCAAAAATCATAGCACACGATCATAATTCATGCTTGCATTGAAAAGTATTTTAAAACATGTTGTTATGCATTGAACACATAATATAATAAATCTCACTCACAGTATGCGGGAGGTACGCTACTCCCGGCATGAATCTCGAGGCACACACAAAAAATACTCCCCTCAATATCACCAACCAAGCTCTATAAACACAATGTAGAATATATATCACTTAAGAGGTTATATGATGCGTATATAATAATGTAAATGTGATACAACCCTAGTTATAGGCAAATCTAGATTTTCAAACCAATCTAAATCTCACTCTCCATTCTGTCCTGTTTTAGTAACTTTCCCCTATCTGACAATCTATTCATGCAAAGACTCTGCTTTTGACTCTGTAGTAGTCAAGACACAAGGCTACAACTTCTTAGTTGGGCACTTTCTCAGATTCCTAGTGCAAGTCCCTAAAATAGCAACATTTAGCCCACATTACATTTTAGAAGTCTGTTCTGACCAATTTCTAGCTCAACCATCACAATATTTAACACATAACTCCAAATTACTTGAAATTGTTACAGTACCTAGACGACACATAACCTTATATTTTTCATGTTTTGGGTTTCTTCCAATTATGCCTAGAAGGGGTCAGAATTGACCACCAAAATGGTTGAGAAACAGAATCGTTTCTGCATAGTTTTGGGAGATTTTGTGTAACACTTGATTCCCTTGGCCGAATTGGCTGAACTTTTCACAGTAGGTGGATAAGAGGGAGATCTACAAATTTTCATTTTTGAGCTCTTCCAAACAAGGGCTGGAAGAGGGTCGTGCAATGCTACTATTTTTAGTATTGGAAAATGGATGACCCTCTGATGAGTTTCAGTAGAATAGCTGTAACCTTTGACACAAGGATCAGATTGAGGTGATCCTCACCTCGTTGGAAAGCTAAGACATGGGTCTACAATTAGCCCAAGATCTGAATCTATCAGGAAGGGGCTTGAAAACTTAGATTAGTGTTATTGCCGAAATTATGGTAAAATGCAGTACTGAACAGCGAATTAGTACAGAACACCTAACTTTGAAAAATCATATTAAATCCATCTCTACTCAGAATGCAATGATTCTTATGTCATTTTAAAGCTCTGAATGTCTCGTTTCTTGTGTATAAATGTCACGCAATTTGCCCATTGGAAGAAAATTCTGTAGCTAAAACACTACAACCGGTTCAGAATATCTAGATTTCAGAATTTTTGGTTTCCTTCCTTGACTTCAGATTTCGACCACTCTAGTTCCCTAAGCAAACCTCCTCATTTTGACCCCAAATTAAGATATGTTATGCTATGGAGTATGGAGGGCCTTATACCTGAAGATGGATAGCTGGGCTTGAAGCAAAACTTGGACCTCTCCTCTTGAACTCTTGGCTGTCCCTTTGTTCTTCACCAAGCAATCCTTCTCCGTTGGCCTTGATTTTTGGATATGTTATTCTAGGGTTCAAGAGGGATGGATTTATGTAAAAATATTGAAGATTGGTTGAAGGAATCAAGCCTCCCTTCAAGGAATGGCTCACGGCTATGGAGGAAGACTAGAGAGCATTTGTGTTCTTGCCTTTTTGCTTGGACATTGAAGTGTTTGGAAGGAGAAGGAAAGGTTAAGTGTTTTTAGCTTTGTCAAGATTTTTCCCCAATAAATCCTAGCCATCCAATATTTGTGAGGTAAATTCCTAGCCCTAGGATTATTTGGCCACAAAAGCAAACCCCATTTTAAGTCAATTTCTAACCCTAGTAAAGTTTAATTAACATAACTCTAGTTGGATTTAACCATTGTTAGTTAATTAGGGTTAGTTTCTTCCAATCATGTAGTGCCACTTGTCAAGACCACACAAAGTCCAATAAAGTGGATTCACACATTCCAACAAAGTGTTGCACACACTTCAAGAGCATTAAATGCTTGTCCTTTGTGCTTAACCACTCGTTGACTCGCGATCCAAGACCAGCCAAAGTTACTATTCATCTAAAAAATTTTTAAAATCACACACAGGACCCAGGCTTTCATATTGAGTCTAATGTTGTTGGTTTTGTATAAATCTGAGATCATTTGGTCACTCAAATGTCTTTCGGAGTGAACGAAATCCGCGATCGATCAAAATGTGACCTCAACCTCAAAATGCGCAGAATCTTACTATGGACTCCGTTTTACGTATAGATTCCAAAAATATAGGTCTTGAGTGAAAACGAAACCGTTTACTCGGTCAAATTTTGATTTGTCCCACAAATTTAGGGTTTATCATATGAAAATCTAGGGTTCCGAGCACTTTTATGCTACGGCTTAAATTTCAATTTTTTTTCAGGCATTCACTTTTAAAGTGAATTTAGCACGTATAAACCACATGGAGTCAATTTTGCACGCGTGGGTTTCATTTTGACTCGGTAGGGTAAATTCCCATCTTACCGGGCGAGCTTTGGCAAATTTCTCAAAATCTCATTTTCACATGTGAAAATCATTAGTTAACCTAAATTTGGCTTCTTAACAAAATTTCAGCAATTTCGCACGGGTGGATTTTGATTTGGTTCGGTAGGAGCTCATTTCTCACCCCCGGCGAGTAGTTATCGAACACTTCCAAGAAAACGATGTGGCTTTGCCCAAATTCAAGTTTTATTAACTTTCTAGGATAATTTTACATATTGTAATTTCATTAGACTTGAAATCGCACGCGTAAATTTTAAGATGGCCCGAAAGGGTCCCTTTTAGCCCCCGGGGCGTATGCCCAAAATTCTTTTACGGCATTTTGGCTCGGAAAAATTTCTGAGTGATCTTTCTCTATGTGAAAATGAAAATAAATCATATATGAGATAATGAGAAGTTCAATGTATAGTATACCGAGTGTCGGTGTTACAATAGCTACCACGCTATCCCGGATGCTGACATTAAATTCCTAACCATCAACAAACAAATGGATAGAACCTCCCCATAAATCGGAGGTCCATCCTATATCAAAATCCTGCCAATCAATAACATATCATCGTATAAAGGCCAATCTAGCAAATTATCAACACAACCAATCAATCCACATCCCTGTCAACATCCAAAATAACGCAAGGCTAATCTAACCCTATCCACAGACCTCTATTGCCATGCCTCCATCAAAGGTATGAACAGTCGCCAGTCACCCCTCCTGTGATTTAGAGGTGGCACTGAGTGAGCTTAATAGACAATCTTAGACATGACACGTTTTCCAAAGTGATTGAACACAATAGTACAATCATACCTCACTGTAATACAATGAAACGAGAGTTACAATAATATGTACAATTATTTACATATAGTCATCCCTTTTATATCATGTACAATGGTCTATTTACAATCCCAAATATATAAATATATATATATATATATATATATATATCATCCCATATCTTTAAACACAATTTTGCGGAAGAATGGTTAACACCATACTAAGGTCTGATGTCTCCAACAAAACCTCGTGTGCTGCTATGTCGCAACGCATCGCACTATAGCTATCTCTGTGAAACAGAAAGTGAGGGTTGATTATTATAGGGAATATTCAGTGAGTGAGAGGGTATATATAAGCGTGTTCAATGTGTAACACCGACATTCGGTGTTTTGTATATTATACTCCTCATTATCCATATATGATATATTTTCATTTTCATAGAGAGAAAGTCTCGATCGTTTGCGAAGAAACGCTTGATGGTTAATCACTGGAAATGAAAAATTGTTCTCACCAAGCCAAATTATATTCTACTCGTGCAAAACCACTAAAATTTTGCTAGAAAGCCTAAATTAGGCTAAATTAACGTTTTATCAAGTTAAAATACAATTTTAGGAAATTTTGGCAAAAACGTAAAAATGAAAACAAAATCATTCTAAAAACCCTAATACATTTAAAGGCGATTTGGAAGGTCAAATGACTTCATATACGTGCAAAACTAACTCTATTGGATTCAGTGCAAAAAACTGAACAAAATGGGTAAATTTGAATTTCTCGGATTTCGAGTCAAATATTGATCCGTCATGCGTGATGCGAAAATCGAGGTAGGAATTTTTATGCAAATCTAAGAAGGACCTTTTATGCAATTTAGAAAAAGGGATCGGAGACAATTAATGACCATGGGAAGTGTGCAATGAGATGGAAGGCTAGGATTTGTTTGAAAAGTCAAGAAATCAATGTGAGCCATTTGATTGGGTTGTTGGGAGACAAACATTTAATGAAGCTTGATTTGTGGAGTCATGTAATTAATAAAGTTTGAGTATAGTGAGAGAAAAAGCACCACACAACTCCCCTTCATTCTCCAAAATCGTGAAGCACCCCCAAGAAAACTCCATCCTCTTCTCCTTCTTCTACCTCCATGACTGAGAACTTGTCTTGAAGGAGGATTTGATTTCTCCAAACAACAAACAAATATTTTACATAAATTCATTTCTCATAAACCCAACTATAACATATCCAAAAATTGGGAGGAAAGGAGAAGCCTAACCAAATGGATCTAGAGAGAGACTAAAAGCTTCAAAGAGATAAGAAATTCTGACCATTTTGTGATTTCTTGGTCATAACATTTTCTGCACAAAGGTAAACTGAGATAGGTTAACTGCAGGTGAAACTTGACTCATAGAGCTTTAAAATGAGATATAATTCGTTGCGTTCTGATGAAAATTGGATTTATTATGATTTTTCAAAGTTAAGTGTTCCGCATAGAAAATATTTGTTCTATTCTGCTTTAGCCTTATTTCTGTCCGTAAATTAGTCTCTATTTTGAGGTGTCTTATGGTCTGAATTAGCAAATGCTCCACATATGTAATATGTAGATCTAGGTCCTGGTTTTCCAACGAGATAAGAATCACCTTAATCCAATTCCTGTGTCAAACGTTATGGCAATTTTACTAAAACTCGACAAAAGGTTGTCCTATTTCAAACCCTAAGAACAGTGTAAAAAATTGACCCTCTTCCAGTCCTAGTTTGGGCAAGCACAAAGAATAAAAGTTGTAGGTACTCCGCTTATCAACGACAAGTTTAAATTTCAGCCAATTCACATGAGGGAATCAAACGTTATGCCCATTTTATTAAAGGGGTGTAGACAGAAATTATGTTTTCCAACTGAAACTTACCTGTTCTGATCATGATCCATTTCAATCCCCTTCTAAGCATAATTGAGAGAAACTCAGAACATGAAAGTGATAGGCCTATGTCTTGCGTATAATATGTTAAAATGTCATTACGTTTGGATAGGTATAGTGAAAGTTATAGTTTTTGTACTAAAATGGGACAGAATCTGAATTTAGAATGCAATTGAATCAAAATGAGGATTTCTAGGAATTTTGTGATGTGATTTTGAGAACGTGTATAACATGAAAGTTGTAGGTCGTGAAGTTACCTACAACATATCAACATTTCGCCTGATTTGGACTTATATATAAAAAGTTATACAAATTTTCGTAGGATTGCACAAAGTGGCACCAAGTAGATAACTATGAGTGAACATGTTGGGTGACTTTTGTCCAAGCCGTTAAAATGAGCTCTATACATTATAATTGTGGTTCATTTGGGAGTGCTATACCCTCCCTATTACTGTGAGTGGGACACAAATCTCATGCATAAAAAGTGAAACTTGATATGTCGTGTTTTTAACAAAACATGCTTTTGATATGTATGACTCGTCATATGTTACTAGATTTCGAATTTGTTTTGTAACTATTGGAGTGTCGTGAACTCATGTTTTCTATAAATATGTATCCATAAATTTGATTCAACTAAATTGGTGCCATATTTTATGATTTTCACATGTTTAAATCTCATATGACCCAATATGACATATTTATTGAGCACTATGATTTCTATATCACTGAGTTGAGGCCGTGTAGCTGTGGGATGACTGTTATGATATGATTGAGTCCCGAGAGGATGACCATAGCTACAGAGGGCGTTTGTTATGGCGCCAAGTATGCGTCTGGGTACACTTCGTGCGAAGATACCCGCAAGCGTCCGGTATATGGGTATAGACGTGGCCGGTTGAACCCGCAAGGGGGAGGATATGTGTGACGCCACCGTCTAGCACCGGGCGGGGTCCTATACTTGATCCGATTTATGTATGAGCTAGCCTCGGTGAAGCTCATGGCCAACGTCGGGGTAGAGAGCGATTTTTGAATATTTATGCATAATAAACCCCCGATGCGCTTGTCATTGGTCATGGTTGACCTTGCTAGGATCATATTCGGTTTGCTCTAAAAATACTTGATTTTGAATGGATGCATATATGTATGGTACCGTGTGATGGACTAGATGATTTCATTTTTCTGATCATCCCATGTTTTACTTCCAAATGTGAATTATTGTTTACGAATTATCATGTTTGATACTCTAATGGTTCACGTACACTATTTATGCTTGATATTGATCCCCTCACTTATTGGGTATCTCCCCTGATACTCATCCCTCTCATTTCCTTTCTTAGACAGGGTTATTGTGATAGATGACACGTCGGGCTCTAGACGTCATTGTCATGTAATTGTGGAATTACGTATTCACTACGGTGAGATCTAAATTTCATTTGAAATATGAGATCTGTATTGTCTATCGACCTTGTGAGATCTTGATATTGAGATCCGTTGATGGACATGTACATTTTATGGGATGACTGTATAAATTATTGACATTTATTTGTGAAACTCTCATATTGGCTCATTTCACCTACGTTGAGACATTTGAAAGCATTTAACTTCTTATCTTGGGAATTTGTTATACTCATGCATAAAATTTTATGCCCATTTAGTGTGGCGGCTGCTCATACTCTAGTTAGGCATGACAGTAGAGGTCTGTGGCTAAGACTGCTAATATTCATGATGGCCTTGCGTTGTCCTAGTTGTTACGTTGTAGATTGATTGACATTATACGAATGTGGTTGATTTGTTGTGAGGCCAGGTTGGCCTGTTTATTCAGGTTGCGGGATGATCATTCAATATATACGTTGATTTGTATATGGGAGACCTCCGAAATATGGGGAGATTCTATCTAATTTTCTAGAAAACCAAGCTGGCATCCAGGGCAACGGGTGGCTGCTCATGATCCCGGTTCGGGACGTGACACAATGTGTTGGTGAAAAATGAAGTGTCAAAATGATTCAATAAATCCATAAATCCGCATAATGTATGAAAACAGTGCATAATGAACAATTCATCATAAATTATTCCTTTTCATACATTTGAAACACATATGCATCCATATCAATCGAATCACACAAGTATAGAGCATGCCAAAATCAGTTCCTAGCAAAGGTCGACCACAACCAATGGCAGGCGCATTAGGGTTTTTATATGCAAAGTTAGAAAATGCTTTCTATCCCGACGTTGGCAACGGACCTCATCAGGTGCTAGACTAGGGCATTACCTCGTCCTCCCCCTTTCAGGTTCAACCCAACTAGTACCGTGTTGAGTTCTAATATCATATACGACGTTTGGGGATATCTCTTGCAGAAGCGTATCCGGGTACAATGGGTACCTCTGCAAACGCCCTTCGTAGCTATGGCATACCCAACTCATGGGTGTATCTCATAAATCATATCATCATGGCATGCATAAAGGCCCTCGGCCGATAACATAATATCATCATGATGTAGGTGCCATACCAACATTTATCAAACCATATCAAACACTTCTCAAAATTGATTTCATAAAATCAAATGCATATCGATGCAATGACACGTTTTTCATTTCGCAAATCATTTGGATGCATATTTCACAATAAAATAATATTGTGGACACTCCAATGATTCACAAAACATTTCGCAAATCTATTTCAAAAATCATAGGACACGATCATAATTCATGCTTGCATTGAAAAACGCTTTAAAACATGTTGTTATGTATTGAACACATAATATAATAAATCCTACTCACAGTATACGGGAGGGTCAATCACTCCTTAAAATACCAAACTGTGTGGAAACTGTGTCCCCTTGTCAATCTGCTATTGTGTCACTACAAAGGCAACACAAAGTACATATGAAATCTTTATGTAATGCAAATAAAGACTTTTAGGTTAAATACATTAATTTAATCTCTTTTATAGGTTATCCGTTCCCCCCAGTCTCTAATACACCATCCAATGACCACGCCTACGGCCAAGGCTATACACATACCTCAATAGTACACATACAAGGAAATCAACTCCCTCCTTTCTCAATGCACAACAAATCATACACAATGTTCACAAAGGGATAAGTTAAGCACATATTTACATCACCTTACACAATATTTTCAATTTTATACACACATATACTTTACACTCTTGACCTCAAATACATCCATTCACATTCATCATTTCCCCAAAATAGTCCACAAGTTTAAAATCTAAAATTCTGCACACAACACAATTTATGCAGTCGTGGGAAAATGGTCATAACTCCTACTACACAACTCAGAATCACATGCTTCATATCTCATTTTAAAGCTACGAGATAGTACTACAACTTTTATTTTGAACATTCCTTCATATTCAAATCATAGAATTTCAGATAAACCAATCTTTGTCTCAGTTATGTTCCAAAAGTCATTCTGTCCTGTCTTAGTAAAAATGCAATAACTTTCTGTACACAACTCCAATTCAAGTGATTTGTGGATATGTTATAGATGAAACATAGACCTACAACTTTCATGTTGAAAGTTTTCTTAGTTCAGTCCAGAAGAGGGTCAATCTGGGACTGAAAACAGAGTGACAATTTGCATAGTTTTTTGAGAATTTTCATAACTTTTGATATAAGAGTCGGATTAAGGTGATTCTTACCTTGTTAGAAAGATAAAACCAAGAGCTACAAATGTTATAACTAGGGCTCAAGCTAGTTCAGACCGGAAGGCATCTCAAAATTGAGGCAAACATCACGGCAGAACAAGACATCAGAACAGAAACTTCTGCAGAACACCTAATTTTGAAAATTCACTAAAAATTCATTTCCCATAAGAATTAAACGAATCATATCTCATTTAAAAGCTCTGAAGGTCTACTTTCATGTATAAAAATTTCATTCAATTTGCCTATGCATAGATAATGCTATAGCTAAACATTACAACCTATTCACACTTCCAAAAACCCAGAAATTTTGTCATGGCTTCAAATTCGTCTACCCTAGTTTTCTGAGCAAACTTTCTCCTTTTTATCTAAATTTTGGATATGTTATAATAGAGGGTGGTGGGTATTTACCTTATGAGTAACAGGCTGATTGAAGCTTTGGACTTTCACATTTGCTCCATTCCTTGAATTTTTGTCCCTCCCTAGATCTCCATGTGTGGTGCTTCTTTTGAGCTAGTTTTTGGATATGTGATACTAGGTCTAGGGTAGAGCAAAACCATGTAAAAATGTTGGAGGTTGTGAGGAAAAATCATGGTTGCTCTTCAATGGGGTTCACGGCTAAGGAGAAAGGAAGAAGAGAAAAAGGTTTTTGCTCTCCTTTGAGTATCTCATGTTTTGTTTTTGTTGGCAGTGAATAAAAGACTTAACTTGGTTTTAATTTAAACACTCAACCATGGTTAAGTTATATTTTAACCCTAGTTAGGTTTAATTAATCCTACCCTAGTTAAATTTAACCATAGTAAATCAACCATGGTTAATTCCTTCCAATCATGTGATGTCACTTGTCAAAACCACACAAAATCCAATAAAATGGATTCACACATTCCAAAAATATTAATTGTTTATCCTTTGTATGTATCTATTCTTTGACTCGTGGTCCAAGATCGGTCAAAATTTCTATTCATCTCGCAAAATTTTTAAAATCACACACGGGACTCAGGTTTTTGTACTGAGTCCAATGCTGTTGGGTTCGTTTAAATCTGAGATCGTTTGCTCACCCAAACGTCTCTCAGAGTGAACGAAATCCGTGATTGGTCAAAATTTGATCTCGAACTCAAAACGTGCGGAATCTCACTATGTCTCTGTTTTACGTGTAGATTCCAAAAATATAAATTTTGAGTGGAAACGAAACCATTTGCTCGGTCAAATTTTGATTTGGCCCACAAATTTAGGGTTTATCGGGTAAAAATCTAGGTTACCAAACACCTTTATGCTATGGCTTAAATTTCAATTTTTTGTCTCAGGCATTCACTTTTAAAGTGAAGTTAGCATGTATAAACCACATGGCGTCAATTTTGTACGCGTGGATTTCATTTTGGCTGGTGGGGTAAATTCCCATCCTACCAGGCGAGTTTTGACAATTTCTCAAAATCTTATTTTGACTTATGAAAATCATTAGTTAGCCTAAATTTGGCTTCTTGGCAAAATTTCAGCAATTTCGCACAGGTAAATTTTGATTTGGCTCGGTAGGAGCTCATTTGTTGCCCCCGGCGAGTAGTCATCAAGCACTCCCGAGCAAACGATATGGCTTTGCCTAAATTCAAGTTTTATTAACTTTCTAGGGTGATTTTGCATGTATAATTTCTTTGGGATCGAAATCGCACGTGTAGATTTCAAGATGACCCGAAAGGGTTCCTTTTTCGACCCCCGGGGCCATGCCCAAAATTCTTCTAAGGCATTTTGGCTCGAAAAAATTTCTAAGTGATTTTTTATATGAATAAGAAGATGTATCATATATGAAGTATTGAAAAGTACAATATACAGTATATCGCGTGTCAGTGTTACACAAAAACACTCGATGATCCTTACAATATATGTTACAAGCTTATATAGAGAACTTTACAAACTAAATTACAACATTGTTTGAGTTCCATGAATTATTGTTGTTTGTCGAGTCAAAAGTAGATGCTGTCATGATTGTCCTTGGTTGTTGATTGTCGACCATTATTTGAAAAAATATATTCCTTGTTCATGATAGTCAAAAGTAGAGTCGATGATTGTCTTTGTCTTCTTGATCACCTTTAATCTTGTCTGCTTCTTGTCTTCACCATCTAGATTATATTCTTTTTTTATGGGGATTGATGAGTTGGAAGCTAGTAGATGGTGAGTCATCATTTGAAGATGTGGTGTTGTTTGTATCCGGAAGCTAATCTTGTAAATTTATTGGAACAGAATTTGGTTCTTCATAGATTTGCCAGGTGTCAATTGATGAATTGTCTTCTGGTATGATGAAATAAGGATAGAAATTGTGGTTTTCCAGTGGGTAGTGTCCTACAATATTTTCATTCCACCATTTTAGTGTTGTTTTTCTTAAAAATTTTCTTCTAACTTGTTT
The DNA here is from genome assembly GCA_033439265.1 of Dillenia suffruticosa. NCBI lineage: Eukaryota > Viridiplantae > Streptophyta > Magnoliopsida > Dilleniales > Dilleniaceae > Dillenia > Dillenia suffruticosa. The sequence goes on along the minus strand of JAVTVX010000016.1, from coordinate 9,478,907 downwards.
GGTGAGAGCCAAATTAATTTTTGTCCATACACTGATTGTTCATGTCCATTCCAATTGCATATCCCAAGCTAAGGAAAATATTGTCTTGCTGATTGAGATTGTGAAAAACACTGATCCTTTTATTTTTGAATTGTTTTTTCCAAGTCTGTCCAATTGTCTAGCTGTTTGATGGTGATGACTTGTCACGCCCTAAACTAGGGTCGTGAATAGCCGCCCGTTGCCCTGCATGTCGGCTACATTCTATTGAAAATTGGACAGAAGCTTCCCATATTTCGGAAGTCTCCCATATACAAACCAACCTGTATATTAAATGATTATCCTACCACCTAAATAAACGGGCCAACCCAACCTCACAACAAATCAACCACAATTGTATAATACCAATTAATCCACAGCGTACAAACTAGGACAACGCAAAGCTATCATGAATACTAGCAGTTCAAGCCATAGACCTCTATTGTCATGCCCAACTAGAGCATGAGCAGCCGCCACAGCGAACGGGCCTAAAATTTTTGTGCATGTGTATATCAAATTCCCAAGTTAAGAAGTTAAATGCTTTCAAGTGTCAGTATGAGAGTTTCACAAATAAATGTCAGTAATTTATACAGTCATCCCATAAATGTACATGTCCATCAATGGACCTCAATATCAAGATCTCGCAGAGTCGATATACAACACGTATCTCATATTTTAAATGAAATTTAGATCTCACCGTAGTGAATACATAAATCTATAAATACGCGACAAAGATGTCTAGAGCTTGACATGTCCCTCTATCATAATAATCCTGTCTGAGAAAGGAAAGGAGAGGGGTGAGTATCAAGGGAGATACCCAGTGAGTGAGGGGATCAAATCAAGCATAAATAGTATGTGTAAGCCATTGGAGTATCAAATATGATTATTTGTAAACAATAATTCACATTTCGCAGAAAAACATGATATGTTCAGTAAAATGAAATCATCTAGTCCATCACACAGTATCATACATGCATCCATTCAAAATGAAGTATTTCTAGATAAACCGAATATGATCATGGCAAAGGTCAACCATGACTAATGACAGGCGCATTGGAGTTTTTATTATGCATAAATGTTCAAAAGTCGCTCTCTACCTCGACGTTGGCCATAAGTTTCACTGAGATTAGCTCATACACAGATTGGATCACGTATAGGACCCCGTCTGATGCTAGACAGTGGCGTCACACATGTCCTCCCCCTTACGGGCTCAACCGGCCGCGTCTATAACCATATACTGGATGTTTATGGGTACCTCCACGCGAAGTGTACCCAGACGCATACTCGACGCCATAACAAACGTCCCTCGTAGCTACGGTCGTCTTCTCGGGACTCAATTATATCATAACAGTCATCCCACGGCCCCACGGTGACACGGCCCCAAATCAGTGATATGAAACCATAGTGCTCAATAAATGTGTCATATTGGGTCATATGAAATTAAATATGTGAAAATTATAAAACATGGCACCACTTTAGTTGAATCAAATTTATGGATGCATATTCATAGAAAACATGAGTTCACAACATTCTAATAGTCACAAAACAAATTCGAAATCTAGTGGTACACGTCAAGTCTTACATGTCAAAAGCATGTTTTGTGGAAAACACGACAAAATCAAGTCTCACTTTTCATGTATGAAATTTGAGTCCCACTGATTGTAATAGGGAGAGTATAGCACTCCCAAATGAACCTTAATTGTGATGTATCGAGCTCTCTTTAACGGCTTGGGCAAAAGTCACCTAATAAATTCACTCATAGTTCTCTACTGTGGTACCACCTTGCGCAGTCCTACGAATATTTGCATAACATTTTATATATCAGTCCAAATCAAGCAAAGTTTGATATATTATAGTTAAGAGGGATATCTACAGTTTTTATTCTTTGAGCTTGCCAAAACTAGGACTGGAAGAGGGTCATTTTTATACCCTGTTCTTAGGGTTCGAAACAGGATAACCTTCTATCGAGTTTTAAGAAAACTACGATCACGTTTGACACAAGAATCAGATTAAGGTGATTCTTATCTCGTTAGAAAGACAAAACCTAGATCTACAAATTACATAACTGGAGCATTTGCTAATTCAGACCATAAGACACCTCAAAACTGAGGCTAAGTCACTGACAGAAACAGAGCTAAAGCAGGACAGAACAAAAATTTCTATGTAGAACACTTAAATTTGAAAAATCATAATAAATCCAATTCTCATCAGAATGCAACGAATCATATCCCATTTTAAAGCTCTATGAGTTTAGTTTCATGTAAAATTAACTAAATCAGTTTGACTTTGTGTAAAAAATGTTATGACCAAAATATCACAGCATGGTCAGAATGTCCTATTTGCAGAAATTTCCAAAGTTTTCATTTAAATTTCTTGGCCAAGCGAGGTTCAGATTTTTCTGCACTCATTCCTCATGTTCTAATGGGTTCCACTTAGGCTCTAGGTTATAGAATCATGCTCAAAACATCACATTCAAGCATTCATACAAAACCCTAAAAAAAAGAATTCAGCAAGTACAGAATTTCTTACCTCCTTGAAGCTTTTAGTCTCTCTCTAGATCCACTTGGTTAGGCTTCTCCATTCCTCCCAATTTTTGGATATGTTAGACTCTTGGGTGTGGGTAGAAAAACCCCATAGCTCAATGGAAGGATGGTACTGGAAAAATTGGAGACCCAAGACTTAGTGACTTACGGGTATGAGGAAGAAAGAAAATTGAGTTTTCTTAGTTCTTCCTTGAGTACCTTATGGTTGTTGGAAGGGTGAAGAAGAGAACAAGACTTAGCCTTTTTGTTCTCTCACTATCCCACAAGTCAAGCTTCCATTAATTGTTTCATTAAATGTCTTGTCTCCCAACCACTTAATCCAATGGCTCAAGATTTTCTACCTTTTCTCCATTCAACTTCCACCATTGATTTAATTTCAATAAGTCAAACACCACAATGCTTGAATAGCACCTTTTGAAATTGGTGTGAAAATTTCTATCCCGATTTTCATACTGAATCAATAGAGTTGGTCTCACACGTAGATGAAATCATTTGATCTTCCAAATCGTCCTTAAACACATTAGGGTTTTTAGAGCGATTTTGTTTTTCTACTTGCGTTCTGCCAAAATTCCTTGACCCTTGACTTCTAGGGTGGATTTTTACACGTGTAAATCTGACAGCATCAAATTTGCACGTGTGGATTTTAAAATGGCACGGAGGGGAAAATTTTTAGCTCCCGGCAATTTCGTCAAAAATTTTCAAGAGCATTATAAATCCAAAAAATTTCTGAGTGACTTTCTCTATATGAAAATGAAAACATATCATATATGGAATAATGAGGAATACAATATACAATACACCGAATGTCGGTGTTACATTTTCTAGCCCCCTAGAAACAAGTTTCGTCCTCGAAACTAAAAGAAGGCTATACAGTAAACAAGTGCAGGTACTATCTCCTCGTAGCCTCCTTGGGCTCCCAGGTCTCCTCCTTGACCTGGTCACTCTTCCACAAGACTCTGACCAATAAAACTTCCTTACTTCACAGCTTCCTGACCTATTGATCTAGAATAGCCACAGGCTGAACTGGAAAGCTGAGGTCCTCTCGTAACTCAACAGGCGGAGGCTCAAGTACATGAGAAGGATCAGCTAGGTACTTCCTGAGTACTAAGACATGAAAAACATCATGAATACGGGATAGTTCATCTGGCAGCACCAATCTGTATGTCATATTCTAGACCCTCTCAAGGATACGGAAGTGTCCAATATATCTGGGGCTCAACTTGTTCCGCTGCCTGAACCGTATAACTCCCTTCAAATAAGATATTCTCAAGAAAACCATATCTCCCTTGGCAAAGTCAAGGGGTTGCCACCTACGATTAGCATATACATTCTGTTTATCTTAGGCGGTTCTCATCTGCTCACGGATGACCTTAACATTTTCCTTCGTTTCCTTAATCAACTCAACACTACTGAGACGTCGCTCTCCAACCTTATCCCAACATAATGGGATGTGGCACTTCCTGCCATACAGTGCCTTATATACTGGCCTGATAGCTATTATTATATGAAAATTCAACCAGTGGAAGATGCTAATCCCAACTACCCTGAAAATCCATCACACATGCTCTCAGCATGTCCTCAAGAGTCTGAATGGTCCTCTCAGACTGACCATCCGTCTATGGATGATAGGCTGTGCTAAAACTCAGCCTCGTACCCATTGCTTCCTGGAACCTGGGCCAAAACCTAGAAGTAAACCTCGGGTCCCTGTCTGATACTATCGATATAGGAGCACCATGCAGCCTACTATCGTATCGATGTAAAGACGTGCCAAGGTCTCCAAATGATAGTCGCTGCGAATTGGAAGAAAATGTACGGACTTGGTGAGTCAATCCACAATCACCCAAATGGCATCATGCCATGATGAAGTCCATGGTAGCCCTAATATGATCCCATTTCAACTCAGGAATGGGTAAGGGTGTCAATGTACCAGTCGGCCGCTGATACTCGGCCTTCACCTGCTTGAAAACTAAACACCTCGCCACAATGTCCGTAATCTCCCGTTTCATGCTGGACTACCAATAACTCTCCCGAATGGTCTGATACATCTTGATTCCACCCGGATGCAATGCATAAGCAGAGGAGTATACCTCCTCAAGTATGGCCCTATGGAGATCTGTATCAGCGGGAATACAAACCCGCTCCCTAAACACTAACAATCCGTCCTCTCGGACCCTGAAGTCTCTGCCATCAGCTCTGCGGACTCTATTCGCAATACCTTGAAACTCCTCATCCGTACTCTGGAGCTCTCTGATACGGTCAAACAAAGTCGGCCTAACCTCAAATCTGGCTAGTAAATCTCCCTGATCATCGTTAGCCAAATTGACTCCCAAGACTCAGAGTCCTACTAAACAAGAAAGGTATGCATCCTTTGTCGATTGTGAGGATGATGCTGACTTCCGGCTCAAGGCATCTGCCATAACATTTGCTTTGCCCAGATGATAGTCAATAATGAGGTCTAATCCTTGAGGAGCTCTAACCATCTCTTCTGTTTCAAATTCAGATCCTTTTGGATAAACAGACACTTGAAACTTTTGTGATCTATAAATACTTTACAGGTCACCCCATAAAGATAATGTCACCATATCGTCAACCCGAAGACTATGGTTGTCAACTTCAAATAGTGTGTCGGATAGTTAACCTCGTGTTTCTTCAGCTGCCGCGAGGTATATGCAATAACCCGACTATCCTGCATCAGAACACAACCCAATCCCTGTCGGCTAGCATCACTGTACACTGTGTATTCCCGACTACTAGTGGGAATGGCTAAAATAGGAGCAGAAATCAACTGTTTTTTTAGCCCCTGAAAGCTCGCCTCACAACAGTCATCCCAAACAAATTTGACCCCTTCCGGGTCAATCTAGACAATGGAGTAGCTATCCGGGATAATCTCTCTACAAATCTATGATAATACCCAACTAAAACGAGAAAACTATGGATTTCGATAACTGTTTGTGGCTGCTCCCACTTCAACATAGTCTCAACCTTTCGCGGATCAACATAAATACCCTCTGCGGAGACAATGTGCCCCAAAAATCCTATCTGACTCAGCCAAAACTCAAATTTTGAAAATTTGGCATATAGCTGCTTCTCACGGAGTATTTGCAATACCACCTGAAGGTGCTGAGCATGATCTTCATTACTCTGTGAATACACCAAGATGTCATCGATAAATATGATGACGAACCGATCCAAGAAGTCATGGAAGACTCTATTCATCAGATCCATAAAAGCAGATGGGTCATTAGTCAGCCCAAACGGTATGACTAAAAACTCATGTGGCCATATTGGGTGCGAAAAGCTGTCTTGGGCACATCCTCAGCCCGAATCCTCAACTAATAATAACCCGAACAAAGATCAATCTTAGAGAAAACCCTAACTCCCTGTAGCTGATCAAATAAATTATCAATACGCGGCAGGGGATATCTATTTTTTATGGTAGCTTTGTTCAACTGTCTATAATCCATACACAGTCGAAGTGTACCATCTTTCTTCTTTACAAATAGTACCGGATCGCCCCAAGGTGAAGTGCTCAAGCAAATAAGCTCCTGTAACTGAACCTTGAGCTTTCTCAGTTCAGCAAGCGCCATTCTATATGGCTGAATAAAAATAAGAGCAGTCCCAGGTATTAGATCAATCTCGAGCTCGAACTCTGCAAATTGGTGGTAATCCGAGAAGCTTCTCGAGGAACACATCTGGAAACTCCTACACCACGGGGACTTCCTCAAGTCTTGGTCCCTCAGTGGTGGTGTCAATGACATAAGCCGAATAAACCATGCACCCATGGCGTACCATGTGTCTAGCCTCCATAACCGATATAACACAATGGGGCAAAACCCGTCTCTCATCCCTCAGTGGTCGTGAAACAATCCACGGAAGCCCAGTATGAACTCAACCAATCCATCCCTAGGATGACATCAAAATCCGTGATATGGAGCGAAATCAAATCTACCTCTAATACCGCCTCTTCAATAATGATCTCACAGCCTCTATAGATTGTATCTCGAATGATATGCTTGTCGAGAGGAGTGATAACCATAATCTCTTCATCAAGTGGTGAGAGAGGCCTATCAGAATAGCAAGCGAATGTATTGCTAACATATGAATAATTCGACCCAATATCTATGAGAACACGGGCGTTGATACCAAATATTTGCATGGTACCTAAGGATAAGAAAAATTAAAGATATTTAAAATACGAGGAAAAAGTAGATGTATTTATATATATATATACCTATCAAACTTGTTAAGCTTCTAAAGCTTTAACTAGTCAAAACTGAACATCGATATCATGGTATACAAGATCTCATAAAGAAAGTACAATAAAAGTCCTATACTGAGGGGTTTGCGGAAGGATTACCCATAATGACATTAGGGTTTGCCTGTGTGTCCTCCTGCGTCATCGCAAACACATGAGCCTGGGCCCTAGGCTGCTGTCGCGATGGTCCTGGCACTGTTTTACTCCCTACTACAATCCGAGAAGTTGTAAGAGTTGAGTGCGTAGATACCCCCTACTGGCCTGTACCAGAAGCACCAATATGACTCCATAAAGTCTATCATTCTCGACTCAAATCTGGGCAGGTACTCTTAATGTGACCTTACTTCCCACACCGGAAGCAAGTAACCGGTACTCTACATGCCCCAAATGCATGATAGTTGCCGCATCTGCAGTAGAAAGGCTATCTCTGTATAGTAGACTGTGTAGAGGCACTAGGGACTGGTGCCCCAAAGCCCTGTAGTCGGGGTCCCTGTCTTGGTCCTGCTGGTCTGAAAGTAAAAGACCTTCCATGATAACCAAAACCTCTACCCCTCTTCAAAGACTGTCCACTTTGTGACCCAGTCTTCTTCATTTTTTACTGACTCTCTTTCTGTCTAGCCTCAGCTTGGACAATCTCCTTTGTCCGATATACTGAATCAATCACCTCTGAAAGTGTAAAAACAATAGTCACTATCATTTACTTCTTGAAGCTCAAATGCAGACCATCCTTAAACTTAAACCTCATCTGAGCTGATGTAGCCATGTCGGGGACAAATGCTGCTAATCTCCTAAGCTAAGTCTCGTACTCTGAAACTAACCTAGTCCCCTGACGTAAGTGCAGGAACTCTGTCCTCATGCGATCCTGCTGAAATGGGGTAAAGTACCTATGGTCGAACTCTCGTAGAAAGTCCTCCCATCGCAGAGTCTGTGATAGACCAATAGAACTGTCACAGATAGCCTCCCACTACAAGAGGGCATCCTCGTCGAGGAGTCTCTCAATAACTCTCAACCTGAGCTCCTTTGTCAACCCCAGATCAGTAAGGATCCTGCGAGTCCTGTTAATCTAGTGCTTCGCCACTGTGGCATCACCAGATCCTGAAAAATCTGTGCATCCAAGCTGTTGTGCCTCTTTCACCAACTGTGTAAGCTCATGGATGTACCTCAAAGTAACCGATATATCATCAGTTAAACTAGAAATGGATGGACCGGCCACCGGAGAAGGAACTGGTGCCGTAGATATAGATACAGCTACAGCTGCAGCTGTGGTCGCTGGAGTCTGTGGTGGAGGTGGTGGCATCTGCACTCCATATCTCTTGTACCACTCCTGCCACTGCTTCAAGGCATCTAGTGGTGGTGGAGGAATCTCGGCTATAACAGCCGATGGAGGTACTGGTAGTGGCGCTAGTGAAGGTGCGTGAGTAGAGGATGCATCCTTTGGTACTCGTGGAGTCTCGGGCGCCCTGGTGCATCAGGCACTGGGGGACTCTCGGGTGGTGCGAATCTAGCACCGCACCTAGCACATCTAGGTAGCACAATTCTACAAAAAGAGTACATTTTTATTAGGTAGAAATCAAGGATTATGGTTAGTTACTGAGTATCTAACCCCATAAAAAAATTGAGTTATGAATCAAGGCATTTGAATGTGAAATAATGGGTTAGATGCGTCATGTATCTAATGCCCTAAAATAGATAAACTTATATGCCTATGGCCATGTATGAGACTTTAAATGACTATATGAAACTTTCTAATGTATTAAGGGCTTGTAAATGTACTTGGGAAAATTTTCATTACTATCTTTTCTCTAACCTAGACACTCTGATACCAATAGAACTGTCACGCCCTGAACCGAGGTCGTGAACAACCGCCCGTTGCTCGGGATACCGGCTATATTCTATAGAAAATTGGGCAGAACCTTTCCATATTTCGGAGGTCTCCATATACAAACCAACCTGTATATTAAATGATCATCCTACCACCAAAATAAACGGGCCAACCTGGCCTCACAACAAATCAACCACATTCGTATAATACCAATCAATCCACAGCGTACAAACCAGGACAACGCAAGGCTATCATGAATACTAGCAGTCCTAGCTACAAACCTCTACTGTCATGCCCAACTAGAGCATGAGCAGTCGTCACACCGAATGGATCTAAAATTTTTTGTGCATGTGTACATCAAATTCCCAAGTTAAGAAGTTAAATACTTTAAGTGCCTTAATGCAGGTGTAATGAGTCAATATGAGAGTTTCACAAATAAATGTCAATAATTTATACAGTCATCCCATAAAATGTACATGTCCATCAACGGATTTCAATATCAAGAATTCGCGGGGTCGATATACAACATGGATCTCATATTTCAAATGAAATTTAGATCTCACCGTAGTAAATACGTAAATTCACAAATACGCGACAAAGATGTCTATAGCCCGATGTGTCGCTCTATCACAATAATCCTGTTTAAGAAAGGAAAGTAGAGGGGTGAGTATCAAGGAAGATACCCAGCGAGTGAGGGGATCAATATCAAGCATAAATAGTGTGTGTGAGCAATTGGAGTATCAAATATGATTATTTGTAAACAATAATACACATTTCACAGAAAACCATGGTATGTTCAGCAAAATGAAATCATCTAATCCATCACATAGTATCATATATATATGTATCCATTCAAAATCAATATTTCTAGAGCAAGCCGAATATGATCCTGACAAAGATCAACCATGACCAATGACAGGTACATCGGGGGTTTTATTATGCATTAATGTTCAAAAGTCACTTTCTACCCCGACGTTGGCCATAAGCTTCACTGAGGGTAGCTCATACACAGATCGGATCACGTATAGGACGTCACGCCCCAAACGGGGGTCATGAATAGCCACCCGTTGTCTTGGATGATGGCTATATTTTTATAGAAAATCGAGCAAAAACTCCCCATATTTCAGAGATCTCCCATGTACAATTTAAGCTGCATAATTTACAACCATCCTGTCAATTTAAATAAATGGCCATCCCGGACTCACAACCCTTAACTAAACCACAGCAGACAACCAGGATAACGCAAGGCTATAAAATTTTCTAACAGTCCTAACCATAAACCTCTACTGTCATGCCCAACTAGGGTATGAGCAATCACCATAACGAACGGACCTAAATTTTTAATCACATGTACAATAGATTCCCAAGTTAACATTTTAAATCCATACAAGTGTCTTAATGCAAGTGAACTGAGTCACTATGAGAGTTTCACGTATAAATATCCATAATTTATACAGTCATCCCATAAAATAAATAGATAAATACATTGATCAAACTAAAATCTCCAATATTTATAGCGGAAGATATGGTAACATCCATACCCAACCCCGGTGCTATCAAGTTCACATCACCAATATACAATCCAATAATTCTTCCTTAGTCCACGACAAATCCTATGGGAAAGAAAGTGAGGGGTGAGTATCTATGGGGAGATACTCAGCAAGTGAGGGGATTGACATCGTGCTATCAATATCGAGGGTGAATTTGGAGTATCAAAGCATGTAATACAATATCAAGTGTGCAAAAACAGCGTGAAATTTTACATAACTCAAGACACATATCAGAAAATAACATATGCATCCATCCATGAATCAAGTCACATATGTAGAGCCGGCCAAACAAACAACCCCGGCAATAATCTACCTCGACCAAGGATGGGCGCATGGGGGGTTTTTCACTGTACAAATATCAAATAATGGCTTTCTACCCCAATGTTGGCCACAAGTTACTCCAACTAGCCTGTAAATAATATTAATAATATATATATAGAGTCGGCCGTATATGGTATCCCGTCAGTGCTAGACAGAGGTAAACTCACGTCCTCCTCGATGAGGGTCAACCTGGGATACCCATACACATGACAATTTGGTGGATACCTCCGGCCGAAGCGTATCCGAGCACAAGTGGTGTCTTTACCAAATGTCTTTCTTTGCTACGGAATGCTATAGGAAGCATATCACAATATCACCAAATCGGCCAGGCACGTAGCCCCATGCATCACATCATCATGTCGGTCGGACATACAGCCCCATGCATCGTATCATAACGTTGGCCAAGCGTACAACCCAAATATTACATGTAAATCCATTCAAGACCATGTGCCAATATAGTGGGAGCATTTAAAACATGTCAATATGTCGAAAAGGTGGCACAATATCTAGTTATCAAACTCATGGATACATATCAAATAAATCAGTAGTTGGGACACTCTAATGGTCACAAAAATATTTCATAAAATATTCAAAACCCTAATGACCATACATTTGTAGAATCATGTCATTAAAAAGCATTTTTTAAAACATGGTTTTAATTAATAGCAGACGTCAAAGTCCCACTCACAGTATGGGCGAGGGTAGCGCACTACCCAATAATACCATGAAGCGAAGAAAAGAACTCCCCTAAATCAAGACACCCAATACCTATGAATGTATATATATATATATATATAAATCAGCAAGTTTCAAATCTAGGCAGTTATAGGAAATAGGCTATCACTTTTAATATGCGTATGCAAATCAAGTAGTTCGAATCTTTTAGAACCCTACCCTAATTCCTCATATTTTGTTCATGCATGCAACATGTTTACAAGACTCAAGTGTTGGTACTCAACCAATCCCGTACAGGGCTCACACCAATCCAATCTCTTGCTCACACCCAAAGGCTAGTAGGGCCACAACTCAGTGCTCCTCTGTGTAACAAACAACGCCCATGTGCAGGGCGCGTAGGGCTTATGTGCAAGGTCCATGTGTAGGGCGTGTAGCGCCCATGTGCAGGGTCCATGTACAGGGCGTGCAGTGCCTGCACGCCAAACATTTCTCCTCATTTCTAAACTTAACCCTAACATTCATCCAAATAAATCGAATGGGTGAGAAAATTTTCACCTAGGGTTTTCTCGGAGTGCAAACCTTCGTCCGAATGTCTCCTCGATCACTAAAAAATCTACAATAGTCCCTATTAAGACAAAATTTATTAGTTAGGTTATAAACATTTAGATCAGGATCAAAACCCTAAGTCAGTTACTTGCACAGAGGTTCGTAGGCTCGCGGGCCCACGGGCTATTATGGGTTCGCTGGCTACAGTGGGCTCGTGGATTCTTGGGCTCTCGGATCAATAGGCTAGTGGTTTTACGGGCTACAGTAGGCTTCCCGAGTCGTAGTGGGCTAGCGAACCTGCGGGCTTGCGAGCTTACGGGTTTGGACACCAGTCGCGCTGTGGCGCGATTGGGAGAAGGCCGCATGCTCGCGAGCCGTCGCGCTCACGGGCTGGCATGCTATTGCGGAGCTAGCGCGCACTGGAGGGAGAAGGAACCGTTACAGTCGCGCGCTGTGGCTTTTGAGGGCAGTCGCACGCTCGCGAGTAGTCGCGTGTTGTGGTTGCTCGCGCGTGGGAGGATCGCGCTAGCGGAAAGAGAGCGGCCGAGGGTGGCGGATCACGTGGCGGCATGAGCGGCTGAGATGGGCAAAGCCGAAGCGAGAGAGAGAGAGTGAGCGACAATAAGAGGGAGACCGTGAGTGAGGTAGAGAGAGAAGATAGAGGGAGAGTAGCGACAGCCGTTGGGTGGTGGTGGGTCGCGGTGGAGGAAAGCGGCGGCCGCGGTAAGATAAAGAGTCTAGGAAAGAGAGAGAGCGGAATAGAGAGAGGAAGAGAGAGAGAGAGAGGAATTAGGGTTTTAAACCCAAATTCCTAAATTTGGGTTCTTTTTATTTTAGGTTTGTATTTATATATTTATATATACATATATATCTTCACAGCCACACTTCACTAAAATTAAAATTTTTTTTGTACAAACGGGGTTTAATTCGATTCGCGGATTCGGCAAATTAAAATATACAAAAAATTTAATTTAAATACCCTAAAATAAAAAATCAATTTAAATAAATAAAATTTTTCTCTATATAAATAAATTGAAGAATATCTTATTTATATATATATATATTTCAAAAATGGTACAATATTATAGATACCGCAGATCGGTGTTACATTTTCTAACTCTCTAAAAATAAGTTTCGTTCTCGAAACTACAAGAGGACTAAACAGCAAACAAATGAGGGTGTTGTCTCCTTATAGCCTCCTCGGGCTCCCAGGTCTCCTCCTCGACCTGGTCACTCCTCCACAAGACTCTGACCAACGAGACTTCCTTGCTCCGCAGCTTCCTAACCTGCTAATCTAGAATAGCCACGGGCTGAACTAGAAGACTAAGGTCCTTTCGTAACTCAACAGGTGGAGGCTTAACTACATGAGAAGGGTCAGCTAGATATTTCCGGAGTACTGAGACATGAAAGACGTCTTGAATACGGGATAGTTCATCTGGCAGCTCTAATCTGTATGCCACACTCCCGACCCTCTCAAGGATACGGAAGGGCCCAATATATCTAGGGCTCAGCTTGCCACGCTGCCTGAACCGTATAACTCCCTTTAAAGGAGATATTCTCAAGAAAACCATATCTCCCTTGACAAACTCAAGAGGTCGCCGTCTACGATCGGCGTATACCTTCTGCCTGTCCTGGGTAGCTCTCATCTACTCACGGATGATCTTAACTTTATCTTTTATTTCCTCAATCAACTCGACATGCTGAGATGTTGCTCTCCGACCTCATCCCAGCATATCGAGGTGCGGCACTTTCTGTCATATAGTACCTCATACGGAGGCATCCCGATACTCGCCTGGTAGCTATTGTTGTATGCAAACTCCACCAATGGAAGATGTCAATCCCAACTACCATGAAAATCAATGACGCATGCCCAAGGCATATCCTCTGCGTCTGAGTCGTCCTCTCTAACTGGCCATCCATCTGAGAATGATACGCCGTACTAAAATTCAGTCTAGTGCCCAATGCCTCCTGCAACCTGGGCCAAAATCTAGACGTGAATCTGGGGTCCCTATCTGAAACAATCGACACAGGCACCCCGTGAAACCGAACTATGGTATCAATATAGAGACATGCAACGCCTCCAATGAATAGTCATCACGTATAGGGGTAAAATGTATAGATTTGGTGAGTCGATGACAATCACCCAAATCGCATCATGCCATGTAGAAGTCCACGACAATCCCATCACGAAGTCCATAGTAATATGCTTTCATTTCCACTCAGGAATGGGAAGAGGTTACAGTGTGACCACTGGACGTTGATGCTCGACCTTCACCTGCTGGCACACCAAGCATCGTGCCACATACTTTGCTATCTCCCGCTTCATGCCTGACCACCAATAGCTATCGCTAATGGTCCAGTACATTTTCTTACCCCCAGGATGCATAGCATATGCAGAAGAATGTGCTTCCTCAAGGATAGCATGCCAAAGATCACTATCGGCCAGGATACACACTCTATCTCTGAACACCACGAGTCCATCATTACGGACTCTGAAGTCTCCGCCCTCTCCTCTGCGGATCCTATCATGAATACCCTGGAGCCCTATATCAGATCCTCAAGCTCCCTGATGCGATCAAGCAGAGTAGGTCGCACCTCAAATCTGGCTAGCAGTGCACCCTGACTGTCACTAGCTAAACTAACTCCCAAAGCACGAAGTCCCACCAGGCAAGAAACATACGCTCTTTCTACTGCCTGAGAAGAAAAAGTTGAAGACGACTTCTAGCACAAAGCGTCTGCCACAACATTTGTAACACCGACACTGCGACGTCTGTAATTTGTACCATTTTCGAAATATATATATATAAATAAGATATTCTTCAATTTAATTATATAGAGAGAAATTTTATTTATTTAAATTGATTTTCGATTTTAGGGTATTTAAATTAATTTTTGGTATATTTTAATTTGTCGAATCTGTGAATCGAAATAAACCCCGTTTGACAAAAAATTTAAATTTTAGTGAAGTGTGGGTGTGAAAACATATATATATATATATATATATATATATATATATATATAAATATATATAAATATATATAAATACAACAAAAAAAGAGAGAGAGGAGATGCTGCATTTTGGAGTGAAACGCAACACCTTCCCCTCTTTTCCCCAATTAGGGTTGGAAATCCTAATTTTATTTCTCTCTCTCTCTCTCTTTTCCTCTTTCTCTCTCCCCGACTCTTCACTTCCCTTGATTGCCTTCTTCCTCCGCCGCGATCAGTCGCTTGCCCTACCACCTCTCTCCACCGTGAGCAACTGCACCACCACCACTATCTTCTTCTTTTTCTCTCCCTCTCTATCTTTCCTTCTCAGATTCTCTCTCTCACTGTTTCTCTCTCTCCGTTGCTCACCTCTCTCTATCTCTCGCGATCTCCCTCCCTCTCGATTGTACTTCGCCGCAAGCTTCCACACACGCCACCACCACGAGCGCACCACAGCCGCTGCAGCTCCTCCCTCCCGCGAGCGTGCCACAGTACAATCCTTCCTGTACGAGCGCCAATGTGCCGTAGTGCGCTGTTCCCCATGTGAGCGTACCACAGGGCATGCGCGACCGCGCGACTGTGTGAGCGTACCACAACATGAGCGCGCCTGCTCGAGAGCGCACCTGTGCACTAGCGTGCCTACGCACAAGCGCGCTCTAGCCCACTAGCGTGCCCAACCCGCGAGTACACGACTGCAGTCCAGTTCGCGAGTAAACGTGCCAGCCCACGAGCCCACGTGCCAGCCCACGAGCCCACGAACGTGCCACCCCGCGAGCCCACAAGCCCGTAAGCCCACGAGCCCACCAACCCACGATAGCCCATGAGCCTGCACAGCCCGCGAGCCCACTGCGGCCGCGAAGACCATTGCAGCCTACAACCCACGATAGCCCGTGACAGCCCACGAGTCCTACGTAGGTCACTAACTCAGGGTTTTGATTTTGTTCTAAGTGTTTATGACTTAACTAATAAATGTTGTCTTGTTGCATTGTAGATTTTGGAGTGATCGAGGAGACATTTGGACGAAGATGTATGCTCTGAGAAAACCCTAAGTGAAAAAAATTTCTTACCCATTCGATATATTTGAACGAATATTAGGGTTAAGCTTAGAAATGAGGAGAAATGGTGGTGTGCAGGCGCTGCACGCCCTGGGTGCTGCACGCCCTGGGTGCTGCGCGCCCTGCACATGGACACTATGCGCCCTATACATGGGCGTTGCGTGCCCTGCACATGGGCGCTGTGCGCTGCACAGAGGAGCGCTGGGCTGTAGCCCTACTGGCCCTTGGGTGGGAGCGAGAGATTTGATTGGTGTGAGTCCTGTGCGGGATTGGTTGAGTACCAACACTTGAGTCTTGTAGACATGTTGTATGCATGAACAAAATATGAGGAATTAGGATAGGGTTCTAAAAGATTCGAACTACCTGATTTGCATACGTGTATTAGAAGTGATAGCCAATTTCCTATAACTGCGTAGGTTTGAAACTTGTTGAATTATATATATATATATATATATATGTACATTCATAGGTGTTGGGTGCCTTGATTTAGGGGAACATTTTTCTTCGCTTTGTGGTATTATTGGGGAGTGAGCTACCCTCCCCCATACCGTGAGTGTGATTTATTTTAATGCCTTTATTTAATATGTAAACCCTGTTTTATAATATTTTCGTAAATAAGCATGATTTGTCATGTGCTTGAAATATTTTGATTGATTTTAGAACTGACTTTTTGTGAACCGTTGGAGTGTCCAAAAAGTTGGGTTGAATTATGAAATTATGCATCCATGTGGTTGAATTGTATAATGTGTCCTTTTATGCTAGATATTACTTTTGGTTTGTGAACCTGATTTCGGCACATTCTTGATATGAGATTGATTTTGGCCTTGAGGGCTTTGGTATGTATTGTTCCGTAGCTACGAAGGACACCGTAAGAGGCGTTTAGGTGGCATCCGGATATGTCTAGACCTGGGGTATCCCACGAGTTGTCTTGATTTTATTAACAACACGATACTAGCAGGTTGAACCCGAAAAGGGGGAGGATTTTGATACTCTCTCCAAATCTAGCACCTGGACGAGGTCTGCCGCCAATGCTGGGGTAGAGAGCATTTTAAATAAATTTTCATGTAACACCCCCGGTACGCTTGTCATAGGTCGAGGTCGACCTCTGTTAGGATACTTTCGACTGGCAACTCTATGATTTTAATGACAGTGCTTTGGATGCATATTTGACTTGATAATGCGTGCAAATGATATATTGTTAAAATGAAAAGCATGATGATTTGAAATATGATTTGTATACTTATGCTTTGACACTCCAGTTTAACAATTCTTATTAGATGATTGCATTGACCCACTCACTCACTGAGTATTCTTTTCCTTGAGTACTCACCCCTTATTTCCCTTCTTATTTCAAAGATAGTATTTGGCAAGGAGCGTTGCTTTTAGGACGCTTAGTATTGTTGGGAGATCTGGTCTGGACTTGAGGAGTCATTGTGTATTTTCGCTACAATTTCGTAAGTTAAAAATTGTATTGATGATGTATAGGTATTTTGAGATCTATAGATGACCATTGTATAATTCTGGGATGACTATACAAATATGGATATTTAAATTGTGGAACTCATGTTATTGCATAACACTTGCATTGAAGCATTTTCTATTCATTGTGTATGTTACTTGGGAATGTGTCATGTCCTAGAAGTGTCTTTTAGGACTGCTCGGTGCCACCTCTAAATCACAAGAGGGGCGACTGGTGGCTGTTCATGCTTTTGACGGGGGCATGGCAGTAGAGGTCTGTAGTTAGAACTGTAAAAATTCATTTTGTTAGCCTTGCATTGTCCTGAATTATACTATATAGATGTATTGGTCTGATATTGAGATTTGATTTATGTATTGTGAGGCTGGGTTGACCCTATTGTACAGGTAGCAGGTTGATTGCTATATGGGAGACCTCCAATATACGAGGAGCTTCTGTTCGATTTTCTATAAAAATATAGTCGGTATTCAGGACAACGGGCGGCTGCTCACGATCCCAGTTCAGGCATGACAATATTCGCCTTGCCTGGATGATAATCTATAATCAGATCATAATCCTTCAGCAATTCTAACCATCGTCTCTGTCTGAGGTTCAGCTCCCTCTGAGTGAACAAATACTTTAGGCTCTGGTGGCTAGTGAAGACTCTGCAGTTCACTCCATAAAGATAATGCCATCATATCTTCAATGCATAGACTATGGCTGCTAACTCCAAATCATGCGTTGGATAATTCATCTCGTGTTTTTTCAATTATCACGAAGCATAAGCAATCACTCAACTGTCCTGCATCAGTCGTTGTTTTAGCTCCCGAAAACTCATCTCACAATGATCGACCCAAAATAACTTGACGTCCTTTCGCGTCAGTATAGAAAGCGGAGCGGCGATCTGGGAGAATCCTTCCACGAACCGTCGATAATACCCCGCAAGACCAAGGAAACTCCGTACCTCAGTCGCTGTCTGTGGCCGCTCCCACCTTAATATGGCTTCAACCTTCTGCCGGTCAACATAAATACCCTTCACAGAAACAATATGGCCAAGAAATCCGATCTGTCTAAGCTAAAATTCACACTTGGTGAATTTGGCATACAACTGCCGTTCGTGGAGAATTTGCAAGACCACCCTAAGGTGCTGCACATGCTCCTCATTGCTCTGTGAATATACAAGGATATCGTCGATGAATATAATGATGAACCGATCCAAATATTCATGGAAAACCCGGTTCATCAGGTCCATAAAGGCTGCTGGTATGTTGGTTAGCCCAAACTGCATAACCACGAACTCATAGTATCGATATCGGGTGCGGAATGCGGTCTTGTGCACATCCCCAGCCCTCATCCGCAACTGATGATATCCAGATCGAAGATTGATCTTTGAGAAAACCTTCGCTCCTTGAAGCTGATCAAATAGGTCATCAATATGCGGCAGTGGATATCGATTCTTGATAGTAACCTTGTTTAGCTGCCGGTAGTCCACATATAATCATAGAGTCTCATTCTTCTTCTTCACGAATAATACCGGAGCACCCCAAGGCGAAGTGCTCGGATGGATAAAACCCTTGTCCAGCAAGTCCCGCAGCTGAACCTTGAGCTCTCTAAGCTCAGCTGGTGCGATTCTGTATGGCGGAATAGATATGGGAGTGGTCCCTGGAGCTACGTCAATCTTGAAATCAAACTCCCGAACTAGGGGTAGTCCGGATAGCTCCTCAAGAAATACATCTAGGAACTCCTGCACCACTGGGACATCCTCAAGTCTTGGGCTTTCCACTGTGGTGTCAATAACATGAGCAAGGTATGCTGTGCACTCTCGGCGTATCAATCTTCTAGCCTTCATCACCGATACAACACAGCGAGATAACACTCGCCTCTCGCCTGGGAACCTCAACAACGGCCCCTCGGGTCTCCGAAACTCCACTTCTTTGGTGAAGCAATCTACTGAGGATCTATGCATGCTTAGCCAATCTATCCTTAGGATGGCATCGAAATCTATTATCTCAAGTGGAATCAGGTTTGCCTCAAGCACCGCATCTCCGATTGTGACCTTGCTCCCTCTGTAGACGGAATCTCAAGTATCTGTTCACCGAGAGGAGTGATGATCAATATCTCCTCATCAAGTGGCGACAAAGGCTTATCCAACCCATGGGCAAAAGACACTCTCACATACGAATAGTTCGACCCGGTATCAATGAGGACACGAGCGTCGACTCTCCATATTTTTATAATTCCTAATATGAGAAAATTTAAAAAGATCAGTTGATAAATGTGGAAGAAAATATATGCTCACATATATATATATATATATATATATATATCAAAATGTATGTACAATCTAACCTAGTTAAGCCTCTAAGGCTTCAACTAGTGATGGTTCTCAAAAGAAAGTATATGGACATCTCTAAACATAGGGATCGATGGGAGGAGTACCAATAATCATGTCAGAATTTGCCTGAGTATCCTCCTGCGTCATCGCGTATACACGAGTCTATGTCCTCTATTGCTGTCGGGATGGTCCTGGCACAGTGTTGCTTGCGACTGTCGTCCGCGGAGCAGTGTGACTCGAGTGCGGAGTTGCTCCCTACTGTCCTCCTCGGGGAACACTCTAGTGTCCTACAGCAATCTGACCTCCCAATCTCAACTCGGGACAGGCACTTTTGATATGCCCTGGCTTCCCACACCGGAAGCATGTAACAGGCACCCTACACTCTCCAAAAGGGTAGTGTCCACCCCTACGCTCTCTGTACTCCCGCGGTTTGCCCTCAGCATGGACGATCTCCTCCGCCCTAAATGCTGAGTCCATGATCTCTGCAAAGGAGAGACTAGGAGTCACTGTCATATACCTCCTGATGTTCAAGTTGAGGCCATCCTCAAACTTGAACCGTAGCTGTTTTGGCGTCGCCAAGTCTGGAATGAAAGCGGCTAGTCGCCTCATCTCCGCCTCATAGTTCATCACTGTCCTGGTTCCCTACCGTAAGTACAAAAACTCTACCCTCTTGCGGTCCTACTAGAACTCAGAGAAGTACCTGCGATCGAACTCCCGCAGGAAGTTCTCCCATCGCAACAGCTCGGTAGCATCATCACAAATCGCCTCCCACCAAGTGAGGGCGTCACCATCCAAGAGTCTCTCTACTATCCGAAGCCAGTAGTCCTCGGTCAAACCCAGATCAGTCAAAATTCTACGGGTGCGGTTGATCTAGTGCTTCGCTGCTGTGGAATCACCCGTTCCCACAAACTCAGTGCAGCCTAACTGCCTCGCCTCCTTAACCAACTAGGTGAGTTTGTGAATACGCCTCAAGGTAGAGGAGGTAGTGTCACTAGGTCCTGAAACAGGGGAAGGACCAACAACTGGGGGCTGATCTGGTACAACTGAAGGTGGCACGGCCGTAGGAGTCGGCACTACCGTCGGTGGTGGTGGGGGTGGCATCTGAACCCCGTGGGAGGTGTACCACTCATACACCTGCCTAAACGCCTCAAGGAACGGTGGTAGAACCTCGGCTGGAGCAGCTGGCTGAGTAGGCGCTGCAGGGGGTGCCCATGAAAAGGAAGCAGCCTCAGGCACTCCAAGGATCTCAAGTTCCCTCGGAGGGTCGGGCACTTGAGGAGTCTCGAGTGGCGCGAGTTTAGCTTCACGTCCCGCTGGTCTACTACGTCTAGGCGGCATAATTCTACAAAGAGAGAATTTTCATTAGATATAATTCTAGAGTTTGGCATGATTTAAAAATTAAGGTTAGTTACGTAATAACTAACCCTAAAAAATGAATGAAGTTATTGGTCTACGACCATGTAGGGGACTTTAAATGATTGTATGAAACTCTCTAATGCATTAAGGATTTTTAAATGTACTTAGGAATACTTTTATTACTACCTTTTGCCCAACCTAGGCTCTGATACCAACTGAACTGTCACACCCCGAACCAGGGTCATGAACAGCCGCTCGTTGCCCTAAATGCCGGCTACATTTTTACAAAAAATTAGGCAGAATCTCCCCATATTTCGGAGGTCTCCCATGTACAATTTAACCTGCATAATTCATAACCATCCTGTCAATTTAAATAAATGGTCATCCCGACCTCACAACCCTTAACTAAATTACAGCAGACAACCAGGACAATGCAAGGCGATAAAATTTTCTAGCAGTCCTAGCCATAGACCTTTACTGTCATCCCCAACTAGGGTATGAGCAGCCGCCACACCGAGCGGACCTAAATTTTTATATACATGTATAATAGATTCCCAAGTTAACATTTTAAATACATACAAGTGTCTCAATGCAAGTAAATTAAGTTACTATGAGAGTTTCACGAATAAATATCCATAATTTATACAGTCATCTCATAAAATAAATAGATAAATACATTTATCAAACTAAAATCTCTAATATTCATAGCGAAAAATATGGTAACATCCATACCTAAGCCCGGTGCTATCAAGTCCATGTCACCAATATAGAATCATAATAATTCTTCCTCAGTCATGACTAATCCTATGGGAAATAAAGTGAGGGGTGAGTATCTATGGGGGGATACTCAACAAGTGAGGGGATTGACATCGTGCTATCAATATCAAGGGTGAACTTGGAGTGTCAAAGCATGTAATACAATATCATGTGTGCAAAAACAGCGTGAAATTTTACATAACTCAAGACACACATCAAAAAATAACATATGCATCCATCCATGTATCAAGTCACAAATGAAAAGTCGGTCAAACAAACAACCCCGGTAATAGTCTACCTCGACCAAAGACGGGCGCATTGGGGGTTTTCACTATGCAAATATCAAATAATGGCTCTCTACCCCAATGGTGGCCACAGGCTACTCCAATTAGCCTGTGAATAATATTAATAATATATATATATATATATATATAGTCGGCCGCGTATGGTGTCCCGCCCAGTGCTAGATAGAGTTAAACTCATGTCCTCCCCGATGAGGGTCAACTTGGGACACCCATGCTAGGAAGCAGATCACAACAACACCAAGTCAACTGGGCAAGTAGCCCCATGCATCACATCATCACGTCGGTCGGGCATACAGCCCCATGCATCGTATCATAATATCGGCCGGACATACAGCCCATATAATACATGTAAATCCATTCAAAACCATATGCCAATACAGTGGGAGCATTTTAAAACATGTAAATATGTCAAAAAGGAGGCACAATATCTAGTTATCAAACTCATGAATGCATATCAAATAAATCAATAGTTGGGACACTTTAATGGTCACAAAAATATTTCATAAAATATTCAAAACTCTAATGATCATACATTTGTAGAATCATGTCATTGAAAAGCATTTTTTAAAATATAGTTTTCAATTAATAGCAGACGTCAAAGTCCCATTCACAGTATAGGAGAGGGTAGTGCACTCCCCAATAATACCATGAAATTCAGAAAAGTGTTTCCCTAAATCAAGGCACCCAACACCTATGAATGTATATATATATATATAAAAAATCAGCAAGTTTCAAACCTAGGTAGTTATAGGAAATGGGCCATTACTTCTAATACACACATGCAAATCAGGTAGTTCGAATCCTTTAAAACCCTACTCTAATTCCTCATATTTTGTTCATACATACAATATGTCTACAAGACATAGGTGTTGGTACTTAACCAATCCCGCACAGGGCTCACACCAATCCAATCTCTCACTCGCACCCAAGGGCCAGCAGGGCCACAGCCTAGCTCTCCTCTGTGTAGCGCGCAGTGCCCATGTGCAGGGCGCGCAGTGCCCATGTGCAGGGCGCGCAGTGCCCATGTGCAAGGCATGCAGTGCCCATGTGTAGGGCATGCAGTGCCCATGTGTAGGGCATGCAGTGCCCATGTGCAGGGTTCATGTGCAGGGCGCACAGCGTCCTTGCGCAACACCCAGGGCGCGTAGCGCTTGCACGTCAACCATTTCTCCTCATTTCTAAACTTAACCCTAATATTCATTCAAATAAATCGAATAGGTAAGAAAATTTTTACCTAGGGTTTTCTCGGAGCGCAGACCTTCGTCCGAATGTCTCCTCGATCACTCCAAAGTCTACAATGCTCCCTATCAAGACAAAATTTATTAGTTATGCCATAAATATTTAGATTAGGATCAAAACCCTAAGTCAGTTACCTACGCAGAGGTTCGTGGGCTCGCGGGCTCACGGGCCGTCGCGGGTTCACGGGCTATAGTGGGCTCGCGGATTCGCAGGCTCGCAGGTCAGCATGCTAGCAGGCTTGCGGGTCGTAGTGGGCTCAACGGGCCGTAGTAGGCTGGTAGGCCAGCGGGCTTGCGGGCCTGCGGGTTGGGACAGCAATCATGCGCTGTTGCACTCTCTGTCGTGCTGTGGCGCTCTTGAGAAAAGGCCATGCGCTCGCGAGCAGTTGCACTCACGAACTGGCACGTTATTGCGGAGCTGGAACGTGCTAGAAGGAGAGGGAATCGCTACAGTCATGCGCTATGGCATCTATTGGCAATCGCGCGTTGGCACGCTCACGAGAGGTCACGCGTTGTGGCGTGCTCACGCAAGGGAGATCGCGCTCGCACGAGGGAGATCACGCTGTGGTGCGCTCGCGTAGGGGAGGATCTCGCTGTAGGGCGCTCGCGTAGGGGAGGATCGCCCTCGCAGAGAGAGAACGGCGGAGGGTGGCGGGTCACGATGGAGGGCGAGTAGCGGCGACAACGGCGGAGATGGGTGAAGCCGAAGAAAGAGAGAGCGAGCGACAGTGAGAGGGAGACCGTGAGTGAGGTAGAGAGAGAAGATAGAGGGAGAGTGGCGACAGCCATTGGGTAGTGGCGGGTCGTGGCGGAGAGGCACGAGACAGCGGCAGAGGAGAGCAGTGGCTGCGGGAAGATGCAGAGTCAAGGAGAGAGAGAGGAAGAGAGAGAGAGAGAGAGAGAGAGAGGAATTAGAGTTTTAAACCCTAATTCCTAAATTTGGGTTGCATTTTTTTTTTTTAGGTTTGTATTTATATATATATCTTCACACCCACATTTCACTAAAATTAAAATTTTTTTTTGTATAAACGGGGTTTACTTCGATTCTCAGATTCGGCAAATTAAAATATACAAAAAATTTAATTTAAATATCCCAAAATCAAAAATCAATTTAAATAAATAAAATTTCTCTCTATATAAATAAATTGAGGAATATCTTATTTATATATATATATTTCAAAAATGGTACAATATTATAGACATCGCAGTGTCGGTGTTACATAGGATCTCGCCCAGTGCTAGATAGTGGCGTCACACATGTCCTCCTCTTTACGAGTTCAACTGGCCGTGCTTATAACCATATACCGGACGTTTGTGAGTATCTCCGTGCGAAGTGTACCCAGACGCATACTTGGCGCCATAACAAATGTCCCTCGTAGCTACGATTGTCCTCTTGGGACTCAATCATATCATAACAGTCATCCCACGGCCACACGCCCCAAATCAGTTATATAGAAATCATAGTGCTCAATAAATGTGCCATATTGGGTCATATGAAATTAAACATGTGAAAATTATAAAACATGGCACCATTTCAGTTGAATCAAATTTATGGACGTATATTCATAGAAAACATGAGTTCACGACATTCCAATAGTCACAAAACAAATTCGAAATTTAGTGGCACACGTTGAGTCATACATATCAAAAGCATGTTTTATGGAAAATATGATAAAATCAAGTCTCACTTTTCATGCATGAGATTTGAGTCCCACTCACTATAATAGGGAGGGTATAGTACTCCCAAATGAACCTCAATTGCGATGTATCGAGTTCTCTTTAACGGCTTGGGCAAAAGTCACCTAACAAGTTCACTCATAGTTTTCCACTTTGGTGCCACATGCGTAGTCTTACGAAAATTTGCATAACATTTTATATATTAGTCCAAATCAGGCAACATTTTGATATATTGTAGCTAAGAGAGATATCTACAGCTTTTATTCTTTGAGCTTGCCCAAACTAGGACTGGAAGAGGGTCGTTTTTATACACTGTTCTTAGGGTTCGAAACAGGATAACCTTCTGTCAAGTTTCAGGAAAATTGCCATAATTTTTTATAGAGGAATCAGATTAAGGTAATTCTTATGTCGTTGAAAAGATAAGATCTAGATCTACAAATTACATACTAGAGCATTTGCTAATTCAGATCATAAGATACCTCAAAACAGAGGCTAATTCACTGACAGAAGTAGAACTAAAGCAGGACAGAACAAAAATTTCTGTTCATAACACTTAACTTTGAAAAATCATAATAAATCCAATTCTCATCAGAATGTAACGAATCATTTCCCATTTTAAAGCTCTATGAGTATACTTTCACCTGAAATTAACCTAACTCAGTTTTACTTTGTAAAGAAAATGTTATGACCAAAATATCACAACATGGTCAGAATGTTCTATTTGCAGAAATTTCCAAACTTTGCATTTAAATTTCTTGGCCAAGCAAGGTTCAGATTTTTCTGCACTCATTCCTCATGTTCTAATGGGTTCAACTTAGGCTCTAGGTTATAGAATCATGCTCAAAACATTACATTCAAGCATTCATACAAAGCCCTAAAAAAAAGAATTCAGCAAGTGCAGAATTTCTTACCTCCTTGAAGCTTGTAGTCTCTCTCTAGATCCACTTGGTTAGGCTTCTCCTTTCCTCCCAATTTTTGGATATGATAGACTCTTGGGTGTGGGTAGAAAAACCCCATAGCTCAATGGAAGGATGTGCTGGAAAAACTAGAGACCCAAGCCTTAGTGACTCACGGGTATAAGGAAGAAAGAAAATGGAGTTTTCTTGGTTCTTCCTTGAGTGCCTCATGGTTGTTGGAAGGGTGAAGAAGAGAACAAGACTTAGCCTTTTTGTTCTCTCACTATCTCACAAGTCAAGCTTCCATTAATTGCTTCATTAAATGCCTTGTCTCCCGACCGCCTAATCTAATGGCTCAAGATTTTCTACCTTTTCTCCACCCAACTTCCACCATTGATTTAATTTCAATAAGTCAAACTTCACTATACTTGAATAGCACCTTTTTAAATTTGCATGAAAATTTTTACCTCGATTTTCGCGTAACGCACGGTGGGATCAACATTCGATCCGAAATCTGAGAAAATTCAAATTTACATATTTGGTCCAGTTTTTCGCACTAAATGCAATAGAGTTGATCTCACACGTAGATAAAGTCATTTGACCTTCCAAATCACCCTTAAACGCATAGGGTTTTAAGAGCGATTTTGTTTTCCACATTGCGTTTTGCCAAAATTCCTTGACCCTTGACTTCTAGGATAGATTTTTACACGTGTAAATCTGACAGCATCAAATTTGCATGCATGGATTTTAAAATGGCAAGGAGGAGAAAATTTTTAGCTTCTGGCAATTCGCCAAAAATTTTTAAGAGCATTATAAATCGAAAAAACTTCTGAGTGACTTTTCTCTATATGAAAACGAAAACATATCATATATGGAATAATGACGAGTACAATATACAATACACCAAGTGTCGGTATTACATGACTACTTGCTTATTTTCTTGTTTGTCAAAAATCATATGGGTCCTTAGCATCCTGAAATAGTTGGTCAAATGCATTCATAGATTCTGAAGATGATGCTTGAGATCTTTTTTCATATAACATTTTTTTTTTTTTTTTGCTTTCTGAACTAAATATTTTGGTAAGCTTTCTTCATCTTCTAAAAATTGCAACAGTTGTTCATTTTTCGAGGAAGAGAGGGGCTTTCTTGAGCTTTTTATTTTTTTATTTTTTTGTTCAAGAAATTTTACTGTTTTTTTGTGGTGAAATTGGAGATAAAGGGATTTTGTGATATGGCTATGTGAAGAGCTTTGTCAGAGGCAAATATTTGTTTTATGTTGTCAATTGAACAAGTTTCTAGTGAATATTGTGACCACCATTTTACTTTAAATTCTCAAACCAAATGTAATGGATATGGTTTTGGAAATATTTGAGCTAATTGGTAAGTTCAGCGGATGAAGTCAATATGAAAATGAATTTCTTTATTATACAAATTGGTTTTGAGGGTTTTTGAATAAAATATAAAAGAGTTTTGTACTGACTGTGACTGTGGATATATATGAGTGAATGACTCGACATACCACCACCAATCATAAAACCAAAAGGGAAAATGTTTTGGATAATTGTAATGAAAAGTGAAAAACCAAGAGTAATTGTAGGGATGAATAAAGAAGACTCTAAACCAAGCCATTTTTGTAATCATGGTAAGTATAACCTTGAGGAATGAATTTTTGAGAAAATTGTTTTTTAGAGAATGGTTCCATCCAATCTTTTGCAGAAAGGACTTGTCTTATTTGCAATTTGGAAAATGAAATTCGATTAGAAGGGTCTTTGTTGTGGGTAATTAGTGTAGATTGTGTATCAATCAAAATAAACTCATAAAACCTTTGTGTTTTTCCCATATGATCTTGAAACTAGTGAAAGTTTTGTGGAAAGATTTTTGAAGAATATAGTCTGAAGTTGTCTTGATTTTGTGGATCTTTGAAATTTGTAAGACAAATTGATTCTGAAAATGGTTTTGAAAGGTATTCTTAGGATTTTTGTGACTTAGAGGATGATTCCTCTAGTTTAGACTTCTGGTGTTGTGGCTTTACTACCTGAGCATAAGAAAGAAAGGGATATTCTTGTAAAGCTTCAAATTGACTATAAGTATGTGGAAAAAAAGAGGGTCTCTTAGGTCTATTTTGCGAAGGCTGAATTGTAGTAATACTCATATCATAATCTCTGAGATTTTGTGGTGGTGTTTTGGACTGCATGTTCCTGAGATACAGAAATATTTTCTTGTAAAAAATCCCTTGTGAGAAAATCCAGTAACAAATTTTGTGAACCTTTTATAAATTCAATTTCAAAATAAAAAATAAAATAAAATTGTATACCATCTTGCAAAGATTTGTTTTGAAACAATATTTTTAACATCTTTTCCAAAACTTTTTTCGTAAATTTACAATCTATTTGTAGTAAAAACTTTTTGTTAAAAAGATCATCTTGAAATTTTGTAATACATTTAACAATTGATAAAATTTCTTTTTCGATTGTAGAATAATTTTGTTGTGGTCCTATCGAAACTCCTAAGTAATATCTTACTAATTGTTCAAGACTATTGGCTGCTATCCTTTGTTTTAGTATTCCTCCATAGCCTAATTCTGAAGCATCTGTTTCAACAATCATAAATGTTAAGGGGTTTGGTATTTCTAAATAGGATAAAGTCTTAACCTTTTGTTTCAATTGTTGAACTAATTTTGTATGTTTTTCCGTCCAAGGTTATGGATTCTTTTGTAATCTTTGATATAAAATAGAACAACATTCTCTTAGCTTAGGAAAATAATCACTAACATAATTTAAACATCCTAAAAATCTATGTAATTGATTTTTGTCTTTAATTTCATCTGGAAATTTGTCTGCAAATTCTATTATTCTAGTAATTAGTTTGATTGTAGATTTATAAATTTCATGTCCTAGAAGTCTAAGTTTTGTTTGAAATAATTTCATTTTTAGTGCAGATACTACCAAACCATTTTGTTTTACTATGGTTAAAAATAAACGAAGATGTTTAAAATATTGATCTATACTTTATGAAAATACTAAAGCATCATCTATCTAAACTATAATAAATTTGTAATAGGGATTGAATATATCATTTATAATATTTTGAAATTCTGATGGTGTATTCTTTAGTCCAAATGGCATTGCATTCCATTTGTAATGTCCACATGGTATTGTAAAAACAATTTTGTATCTATCTTTTTCATTTATTTGTATTTATTAATATCCTGATTTGATGTCGAATTTTGAAAATATTGTAGTTTCATATAATCTTCTTATCAAATCATTTTTATTAGGAATTGGATATCTTATCCATTATAATACCTTAATTAATGGTTTATAATTGATGACTAACCTAGGTACACCTCTTTGTTTTTCTGCAGCATTCATAAGATAGAAAACCGTAGAACTCCATGGTGATTTTGATGGTCTTATTAACTTTTATCTAACAGAGATTGTATTTCTTTTTTGTAGATTTCTAAGTATTTTTTATTTATTTGTATAGGTCTAGCTTTTGTTGGAATATTTTTCTCATCAATATCTTTTTCGTATGGTAATGTTATAATTTGTTTCTTTCTTTCCCAAAAGGCATTTGGTAGATAAGAGCATACTTCTTGTTTAAATTTATTCTCTAATTGTGAAATTTGTTTATTTATGTTTTCTCTTTGTGATTGTTCTCTATTCTTTGGTATTTTAATTCTTCTTTTAAATAATTGATTTGATTTTTCTTTTTTGTAATAGTATCTATTTTGTAAAATATTGAGTTAGTTTTTACTAATTGAATTTCTTTTTGTCTAATTGGATTTGAAAATTTGAATATAATTTCTTTTCTTAACATATCTATATGTATTCCTTGTGAATCTAGTTTAAAAAGATAAATTTGTGTAATAAATAGTATTCCTAGTGTCATTTCATTTACTATATCTTCTACTATCATAAATATATTTTGAAAATAATAATTTTGATTATAAATATAAGCATTACTTAATTTGTACTCAACATTTAAGACAGTAGAGTTAGCAGATAATAGTTTTTCTTTTGTTCTTGTACAATACTTTGTGGGTATTAATCCTGATTTTATGCAGCTTAATTTTGCTCCTAAATCAACTAAAGCATTTGTAATTAATATAAAATTGGTGTCTACTATTAAAGTAATTTCTATATACCATCTCTGAAAATAACTTTGTCTATTACTTGTAAATATTTTATATTATCATATTCAATTAAAGATTGTTGCTCTATTTGTTGTTCAAAACCTTCTCATATTTCATTGTGAATTTCTTGTTTTATTTTTAATATTTCTACTTCTTCTTTTAATTGTCTTACTTCTGTTTCTAATTCTTTTATCTGTTTTTGCAAATCTTTAGTTGTTATTTGTTGTATTATATTTTATGTTGGGTTTTTGCCTAATATTTTGTTTAAACTTATTGGTTCTAGTATTCTAGGTTTTTTCTTTTCATCTTCTAATATTAATTCCTTTAGATTGTTTAATAGTTGATTTCTTGTTTCTAAATTTTTTACTTATATAACGGTATTAAATAATTCTTCTTTCTTTTATTTAGTTAATACATTTATTTTCTTGAAACATATTGGTGATATTTGTTCTTGTTGTTCCTTTTCTGATTCAAATTTTATTTCTGTATTTTGATATTCTTCTTGTTCTGAACTAATACTTTGTGCTTTACTTAATTTTGACTCTTCTAATTCACTCGGTTTTTCTTTTACTAATAAATTCATTAATTTATTTCTTAATTCTTCACTTTATATTTCATTAATCTTTTTCTTAACATAGCGCTTGTTAGCTTTGTGGCCTAGTTTACCACATCTCCAACACACTACTTGATCTGTTGTTTTATAAGTTTTCTTTTTTTTTTATATAATTTTCTGAAGTTTTAAATTGTTTTCTCCTTCTAGATTTTGTTTCATAAGATTTAAATTTTTGTTTTTTATATTTTTTTGTATTTAGATGAAGGTGCTTGTACCTTTTGTAATCCAAAGGTTTCACAAAAATATCTTCTTTTCTAGTATGAGTTTTATTACTATATTTTGATTGTAATTTTAATTTTGAACCTAAAAATAATCC
The DNA here is from genome assembly GCA_033439265.1 of Dillenia suffruticosa. NCBI lineage: Eukaryota > Viridiplantae > Streptophyta > Magnoliopsida > Dilleniales > Dilleniaceae > Dillenia > Dillenia suffruticosa. The sequence goes on along the minus strand of JAVTVX010000016.1, from coordinate 9,448,057 downwards.
TTCTTTTTGTGTGAATGCAAATAATCGTCAAAATATTATTTCATCATATCGTATATCCTCTCTTCCTATTGCTTCTCTTAATCTGTTAAATATTCTTTCAGCAAATAGTTTTGGTAATCCTATTATAAATCTTTCTTTCCAAAAGTATTGTAGACAATAAGTTCTTTTTAATACTTTTGTGAAAAATACATCCTTATATCATTTATAATATGATAATGTTGGATATCTTAAATTTGTTAATATTAATTTAGAGCTGGTCTTATGTTTACTTGGGTTTCCTACAAAAAGCATAGCTATTGTATGGATTAAAGTTTCAAATGAGTTTGGTTTATGTGTTACATTCTCTCCTTCTTTTACTATTAACTCAGTATGATTGTATATCCTATCCCTTACTTTTTGTATTAAAGCATTATCCCATCATGACTTTAATTGTCCTGTAAATCCATGTATTATGTTGGTAGTTATTTCTTGGCAATAATGCCTCTTGTTGTTTTATATGCACTCCTTGCCATACATATTTGTTGTAAAGTATTTAGAATTTCATATTCTGATTTTCCATCTAAATTCAATTCATATATTGCATCTCTTGAGTATTTTGTAGCCTTAAATTCTCCTCTTTCTTCATATTGTAAATTCATTGGGGTTGTTTTAGGATAATAATTTTTTGTTCCCTAGAAGTAGGGTTTTCTAATTCTATTTATTTTGTATTCACTAATGGATTCTTCATGATAAGATTTTGTTTTTCCTTGTTCTATCATAGTAATTCTGCTTGTAGAAGGTTGATCTAAAACTTGTTGTATTCTTAGTAAAGTGTTTGTTTTTGGTAAAATAGAAGATTTTTGTTCTTCTGTTGTTCTGAAGTGTGGTAATGCTATCATGTGGAAATTTTTTGTTTTCCATTCTTATATTGTCTAGTTTTGTCATAATATGTTCTAATTGGTTTTCTAGATGCTTTAAGGAACGATTACTATAATTATTTTGTTCATATATATTTTTTAATATCTTCTAAATTAACTTGTGATTCATCTTGATCTCTTCCTTTTTTAAAAGGGGTTCCTACTATTTCTCCTCCTTGTGTTGTAATGATTGTGGTTCCTAAAGGGGTATTTATAAATGTTATAGTTGTATTAGTTATAGCTACTTTCTATTTTTTATATATATTTGTATTGAATTCTATTAAAGTTGTTTCTAAATTTGTGAGTAATCCATTTTTTAATAAATATGTTTTAATCCAACTAAATAATAATTGATTAACCTTTCTATTTAACATATCTTTTTCCCATAAAATTTTTAAATATTGTTGTAGATCTTGATCTAATTTCAAACCAACTTCTTTCTTTTTCAAAATACTTCAAAAGATGTCCTTTAATTAAATATTCATAATCTAGAGTCCATTGTTTTGTAATTGTATCTATATAATGACTCCTTACTTGAGATGGTGTAAGGGAATTTGGTTGAGAATTTCTTTGTTCTTCTAGTTTAGCTATAGGTTCTAAACCGCATATATGTCTCTTCTTGTGTATTTGGTATGGATGAAGTAGATCTTCTTGTTATTTCTATTTTCACATATGAAGATGATTCTGATTTCCTTGATGGTTCGGTTATATAAGCTAGTCTTTTTAAACTAGGGAATCTTAATATAATATTTCTTGAGATTTCTTGTATAACTTCTGAAATATTTCTTCATTCAATTTGTGTTGGTTCATTACTGTTTCTTTGAAAATATTCAAGAATTGTGATTTCTTCCCATTTTAAAAGTCTTGGTGTAAAAACATTTGATTTGTCAGATTCAATTTGTAACAGGATTGTTTCATTATTGTTTGGTATTGTTCTATTGAATTTTGGATTAATTTGTGATGTCATTAATTTATAATAAACTCTATATATTATTGTAAAATTCTTACTAAATTCTATAAATTTGTTTCCTTGTAGATGTATATCTACTACTAAAGTATCTAAAATATGTGGGTCTATGATATCTATTGAGAAGTTGGGACAACAATCAAAGTATATTGGTCTATTACATATATTAGTTTGTATCATAGTTTATATGGAATCATTGTAACTTAATAATCTCTTGTCTCTTAAATCCATGTAGATTGGTGCATCTATTCCTAATCTTACTAATGGTTTAACAGTCACTTATTTTAATCCAAAATGAATATATCTATATCATTTTTCGAAATACTTTTGTAAGCTTATATTTGACAAAAGCCTAATACTCTAGTATTCTCTTTGAATTGATATTATTTTTTCGTGTGTTTTTACTAAAAAAGCTGTCTTAAAATCTAATGGTCCAATAGAATAGATTGTTTCTATTTTTTCTTCAGGGATTGTCCAATTTCTGTAATCTATAGGATAATGTTCTTCATAACTTTGTACTGTATTTGAATTGTTTTGTCCTAAAATTGTATTATTGTTACTTCCTTTCTCCTTTCCACTATTGGTATTAGATCCTTTTCTTGTAATCATGCTCCTTAAAGAAGACATCATTTATAAAATCAAACTCAGGTTTTTCTAATTCTAAGGGCTAGTAGGAATGAAGGAAACAGCCTACCTAGAACACCTCCTATGGCTTACCAAGAGGGAAGGGGATTATTTTATGCTCAAAATTGAAGTTATAATCTAAGTATTCAAACAAAAGTTACACTACAAAACAATTAGGAAGTTTATGTGAAGCATTTGGAATGAAAAAAATACAAACACCCTCTACTAAGCAAAAAAAATACAAAAAACAAAAAATATCAATCTTATAAATCAAAAACTAGAAAAACAAAATACAAACCTTACAAACCTCAGAAATATTATAAAGAAGCAAAGAAATAAAAAACAATAGATAAGATCAAATGTTAGAAAAGTGGAAAATCAGGTCACAAAGCAAATAAGTGTTATGTTGAAAAGAAAATAAATGAAATCCAAAATGAAGATTTAAGAAATGAATAACTGAATCTCTTAATAAAAGAAGAAGAAGAAAGTGAATTTTAGGAACAAGAATAGAGTGAAATAAGTACTGAATCAAAATAATATTTATGTATAGAAGAAACTGAATCAAAAAATGAAGATGAAAAAGAAGAACAAATAGCACCCATATGTTTTAAGAATATTAGCGACTTAACAAAACAGAGAGAAGAAGCATTATTTGATACAATTGTAAAGGTAGAAGATTTAGAAACTAGAAATCAATTATTAAACAATTTAAAAGATATAATTATAGAGGATGAGAGAAAATTTTAAACAAAAATTCAGGAACCTTTAAGTTTAAACAAGATACTCGAGAAAAACTTCGATAGAAAATATAATACAATAAATAACTAATAAAGACTTATGAAGAGAAATAAGAGGATTAAAAGTACAAATCAAACAACTTAAAGAAGATATAGAAATATTAGAAATAAAAGCAGAATTAAACAACAATATAATTGTCACGCCCCGATCCGTGATCTTGAGGCCGTGAACAATCACCTGTTACCTCGGACACCGGTCTAACCCCGTCACGTATCCTCAAGGTAACGCAAAGCTAATCAACATTTCAGTTACAAATATTTTATTAGTATTTAAAATACAAAAGTTCTCAAATATATATATATACTACAAATGAAAGTTACTTGATTTCACACAGTCATTCTGACATGGTCAACTAATATCCTCAAAGATACAGCGGAAGATAATTACCGTAAGCAGTCTCCGATACTACATACATCGAAATAAGTCAACATGTTCTCCAATGACTAACTCTATATAGATTTAAAAATATTGAGAGGTGAGTATAATCAAATACTCAGTGAATGAGAAATCCGTGATAGGTAATTAATAAGTGAGGTAAGGATGGAGTGTCAAGGTCATATATATATATATATATGTAAATCCATGCAAGACATATTATCAAAGTCATAGCAATTTCAACACAGTTTTCCATCCAATACAAACATATGCATCCCAAAATCTCAAGTCATAAATCATAGGGCCATGCCAAATCATGTTCTCGGTAAAGGTCTACCTTGACCAATGACGAGCCACCAAGAGGTTTTTGTATGTAAATGAAAAACAACTCCAAAACCTTAGCGTTGGCATCAGGCCTCCCCAAGTGTTAGACTAAAACGTCTTTCAGTCCTCCCCTTTCGGTTCAACTTAGCTAGTTCGAAACATAGTATCATATACACTCCACCAAACCATGTGGAGTGTCTGCGTCTCGAGATATTGCAAACGTGTGACAATCTATATAACGAGATGGGTCTACTATAGCATATGAGGCGAGTTTGTGCAGGACGATGCCTATCATATCATAGTATCATGGCTATAAGTACTATCCTTGATCTATGATCAAGTGGATTTAGGTACTAATGCCCGAGTACCTAGTCTCGTATCAAAATCATCAATAAACCAACTGTACCATACATATCAAGGAAAATAATGAAAATTCAATATAGTATATTATAACATATATCATCAAAGTACATTTCATGATTTAAAACATGCCACATATATTTTTGATCAAAATTCATGGATGCATATTTTAGAATTTTGAGACACTCAATTTATCACAAAGTATGTTACCAGTCATTTAACAAAGGCATTTTATAATCATTTCACAAATCATGCTTTGAAAATGATAAAATGTGGTTTTGCTTATTAATTACATGGAAATAGTAAGACTCACTCACATGTACAGGAAGGGTACTCCACTCCCCTAGAACCTCGATACTCAACTGAGCCACCCCTCAAGACAATAACATATATATATATATATATATATATATATATGTCAATCTGATCAGGCCCAATTCCAATTTACCCTAATTTGTTTAAGCTCATACATCTACAAAAATTTAGATTTTCAAATTCTACTCTTGCGCAATTTGAGGAAAAACATCATAACGCTCTCTATATAAATCGGAATTGAATGATTCAAATTGCTAATTAAAGCTAAGACATATATATACATTTTTTATGTTCAAAGTATCTCTAAATTCCCATTACACGAATTTATAAAAATCTATCTTCAATGTAGTTCTTACTTATACAACTAAATTTGTGCAGTTTTGGTAGAAAATTCATTTCTCAATATATACGTCTCCGATTTACATGATTCCAAGTTCTATAGAAAGATAAGAGACAGTCCTACAACTTTCATGTTTAGTATTTCCTTTAATTCTAAGTGTAGAAGGTCAAAAAATTTAATTTCTACCTTAGTTCCGGTTCTAAATCATGCTCTGCACAGTTTCAGTAAAAACACCATAACTTTTAGTATATTATTTCGATTTAAGTGCATTTTATCCCATTTTAAAGATAAGAGACCTAAAAGTTTCATGTTTAGAGTTGTCCCTAATTTTGTCCAGAAGATATTTTAAAAATTTATACAACATACTGGCCGTACACAGAAGATGAAAAATAGACATGTCATTTTGCTATCCCTTTTCAAAAATCACTATAAATCACATTCTAAATGGAAATTTTCATGCTATACCTTACTTTAAAGTTTAGGGAGTACGGTTTTACAGAACCAAACCAATCTAAATTTCGATCATCACAAAATAAGATATCATGGAATTACTACAGCTTGCTGACCATTCTAGCTTACTTGAACAAACCTCCTTCATGGGACCAATTTCATCCAAATGTATACTCAAAGAAGAATATATTATCTCCTTAATAAGATCTTGACATCCAAATATTCATCATCAACACTATCCTTTAGCACTTGATCAACTCATGCAAGAATTTATGAGGTTTCTTCTTGGTGGAATGAGTTTAGGTGGCCGCTATGTTTCTTGGTGTCCTTTTGTCCAATCATTTGGCTCCAATTGTCCATCCTTAAGTATTTTGCAATTTAGTCTCTCCACTTTCCGTATTTGCATTTAGACCCATGACTTTTAACAAATCTGTATTTTTGGTCCCTATGAAATTTTGTTCAAAATTTCTTAAATATATGAAATTTCATTTACATATCTCTATTTAAATGTGTAATCCTTCTCTTAGCCATTTTTGACTTCTTTAGGCTTTGCCGACACTTGCCGAGAGGGTTTTAAGCTTACTGATAAAATTTTCGATTTCAGCGATTTTGAGGGACAAAGTTTTAGAAATTTCAAATCATGTATCTCAAATAGATGCAATATCATATATTTGAACATGAGGAGAGTACTTCATACACCGAGATTCAGTGTTACAATAACAGCTGAAAGAGGAGAAAGTTCATAGCAAAATGAAATCATAGAGTTAGATAATCAAAATAATCACAAAAAACTTAACAAATAATAGATAAAGTAATATTTCAAATATGGTATATGAAAGTAACCCTAATAGTAGATACAAATTTCAGCTTAACAACTAATGTTTTAGTAAATGCAGGAGCAAAATTAAATTGTATTAAGACAGAATTAGTACCTACTAAGTATTGTACAACGACAAAAGAAAAATTATTCTCAGCAAACTCCACAGAATTAAATGTAGAATATGAATTAACTAGTGCCTTTATATGTAATCAAAATTATTGCTTTCAGAATATATTTATGGTAGTAGAAGATATAACAAATGAAATGATTTTTGGAATACCTTTTATTACACAAATTTATTCTTTCAGTGTAAACTCTATAGGAATACATGTAGATATATTAGCAAAACCTATCACATTTAGATTTACAAATCTAATAAAACAAAAGGAAATTCAATTGATAAAAGAAAATTATATATGTTATAAAATAGATAACATAACAAAAAAGCATAATCAAATTAACTACTTATAAAAAGAATTAAAATATAAAAGAATAGAAAAACAATTGCAACATGACATTATTAAGTTAAAAATAAAAAATTTAGAAAACAAATTTAAACAAGAAATATGTTCTACATAGCTAATGCTTTTAAGGAAAGGAAAAACCATATTATAAATCTATCATATGATGATGAAAAAAATATTCCAACCAAAACTAAAACTATACAAATGAATAATGAATACCTAGAAATAAGTTAAAAAAGAAATACAATATTTATTAGACAAATAATTAATAAGACCATCCAAATCACCCTGAAGTTGTGAAGCTTTTTATGTAATGAAAGTTGTAAAAAAGAAAAGATGAGTACCAAGTTTAGTAATCGATTATAAACAATTAAACAAAATATTACAATGGATTATATATCGTATTCCTAACAAAAAGAATTTAATAGGAATATTATATAATATTACAATATTTTCAAAATTCAATATGAAATTAGAATATTGGCAAACACAAATAAATGAAAACGATAAGTATAAAACAGTTTTCATAGCATCCTTTGGATATTATAAATGAAATGTAATGCCTTTTGAGTTAAAAATGTAACATCAGAATTTCAAAATATAATAAATGATATATTCAATCCCTATCACAAATATGTATAAATATTTTCGCAAACTATTGATCAACATTTTAAACATTTAAACATATTCTTGAATATAATAGAACAAAATAGATTACTTATATCAGCACAAAAAATGAAATTATCTCCCAAAAAAAGTAGGTTTTCGGGACATGAAATATATAGATCAATAATTAAACAAATCATTAGAACTCTAGAATTTGCAAATAAATTTATAGATGAAATAAAAAATAAAAACCAATTACAAAGATTTTTAGGATGTCTTAACTACGTAAGTGATTACTTTCAAAAATTAAGAGAATATTGTTCCATATTATATCAAAGATTACAAAAGAATCCAAATCTTGGACTTGTAAACATACTAAATTAATACAAGAACTGAAACAAAGAGTCAAGTTTTTATCATATTTAGGAATACAAAACCCTCTAACCTTTATGATAGTGGAAACAAATGCTTTAGAAATAGAATATGGGGGAATAATACAACAAAGATTAGGACAAAATAGTTTAGAACAATTAGTTAGATATTATTTAGGAATATGAATAGGTCCCCAGCAAAATTATTCTACCATTAAAAAAGAAATTTTATTTATTATTAAATGCATTTCAAAATTTTAAAATAATCTTTTTAACAAAAAGTTTTATTAAAAATTGATTACAAATCTGTAAAGGAAATTAAAAAAAAAAAGTTAAAAATATTGTTTCAAAACTAATATTTACAAAATGGCAAACTATTTTATCAATTTTCGATTTTGAAATTGAATATATAAAAGGTTTTCAAAATTATTTATCAGATTTTCTTACAAGAGATTTTTTATAAGGAAAATCTTCTCTGTTTCAAGCCAATGCAGTCAAAGACACCCCACAAACTCCCAAAGACTATGACATGAGTGTCACCATCATACAACCATCTCGTAACAAATCAATCACAGGATAAACTTTGAACATTCTAACTTATAATCAACTTGAAACCATTCAGTAATACCCATCAATTTCTTATGCTAATCTCCCCAACACATCAACAAAAGATATTTGACAATATCCCTAAACCATTCACTAAATCAATTTGTCTTACCAATTTCAGAGAAAATCAAGAACAAAACACTTTAAGAATTTATGCTACCAAAATTTTCTTACAAAATTTTCAATGATTTCCTGATCATATAGGGAAAATACAAAAGTTTAATGAGTTTATACTCATAGATACACAATCAACCCTTATTACCCATAACAAGATACCTCTGGAAGAATATCATTTTCTAAACTTCAAATTTGATTAGTCCTTTCTCAAAAAGAATGGGTTGAACCCTTTTCTGAAAAACAATTTTCACAAAAACTTATTCCGCAGGGTACACTTACCATGACTACAAAATGGCATGGTATAGAGTATTTTACATAAGACTATACAATCACTCTTGGTTCTTTACATTTCACCCAATTGCCCAAAAGACTTTCCAACCTGATTTTACGATTGGTGGTGGTATATAGGATCATCTACCCAACTATATCCCCAAAAAATTCAAAATTCTTTTGAATTTCACTCAAAAACTCTTAAAACTAATGCTTATAACAAAGAAATATTATTCCATTTAGATTTCAAAATACCTAGTATATTTTGTTAGACTTTTCAGTTATCTCAATTTTTGCCACAACAATTTCCATTACATTTGATTAGAGAATTTAAAACCAAATGGTGGTCCCAGTTCTCTATAGAAATTTGTTCTTTCAAGAATATTAAAAGATTTTTCACAACAGGAGAAACCGTCAAAGTAGCTATATAACAAATCTCTCCTACACCAGCTTCCTCTCCAAACAAAACAAATTCATAGAAATTTCTGATACCAAGAAAAAACAAATCCAAGAAAATCCTAAAATTTTCACAAAGAGAGAAGAATCATTTAGTTTCCTTGAAGAAGAGCAAGAATTCCTTAAATATTGGGCACGAAAAGCAAACATGATCTCAATCTCAAGCTTTTTCATCGGATTTAGTCAATGTTTTTGACCAGTTATACCAGGATGCTCACGATCCCTATGATTTCTATCAAGATAATAATGAAAACTCAAAAACCATAGCACAAGAACAAAACAAGACAAAAAGAATTATCCCTTGTTAAAAAACAATTCAAGAGAAGAACTACAAGCGTTTTCAGTAGATTGAACAAATAGAGTAACATTTTCTAGTAAACTCAACAAAAACAAAACAATGGAAAGTTTAGAAAAAAAATGAATTTACAAATTACAAAATAATAAGAAGAAAAGTTTTAAAAGAAAAGATTTTCTCATGGTTCGATCAAGGACTTCACAATAATGAATTATGTCTGGTTTGTCGATATCCATGTCCATTCCATGTCCATCCCTATTGTAAGTACCAAATTTATTTTTGTTCTGATTTTGATTTTGTCCATATGAATTATGTATGGTCTGTCGATATCCATGTCCATTCCTATTGTTAGTCCCAAGCTTAGGAAAATATTGTTGTGATTGTTGAGCTGATAAAACACTTGTGCTTTTGTTTTTCAACTTTTGTTTAAACATTACTGGTTGCTGAGAAATTGTCTGTCTTGTTGGTAACAAGTTCTTGGTCATTTTCCTGTTTAGAAATCATGCAGATCTTGTGAGTCCTGAAACACTTTATCAAATGCATTTGTAGAGTCTGTGAAGATAGTTGTGATGCTTTGTCTTTTAGGTGCTTCTTTTTGGCTTTTTTTCTGAAATATTTTAGAAGGTCTTCCTCGTCTTCAAGAAATTGTAGCAGTTTCTCTGTTTTTGCTGAAATTTTTGGATTTTGTTGTATTTGCTTTCTTTTTTCTTCTAGTATTTCCATAAACTTGTGAGTTTGTGAAGGTGTCAGAGGAATTTGAGCAATGGCTGTTTTAAGGGCTTTGTCTGAGGTAAAGAATTCTTTAATGTTGTCAATGGAACATTTTTCAATAGAAAATTGGAACCACCATTTGATCTTGAATTCCCTAACTAAGGATACAAGATAAAATTATGGAAAGAGTTGAGTGAGCTGATAGGTCCAACAAAATATCCATGGTATTTTAAAATCAATGTGAAAGTGGATTTCTTTGTTGTAAAAAGAAGTTTTGAGTTGTTAGAATAAAATTACTTTAATTGGTTGGGTATATATTTGGGTGAATGACCTTATATACCACCACCAATCGAAAAACCATAAAGGAAATTGTTTTGGACATTCATAATGAAATGAAAAGAACCATGAATGGTTATATAGTCTGATAAAAAGAGCATAATATCATGCCATTTTATAATTATGGTATGTATATCCTTGTGAAATAATCTTTAAGAAAATTGTTTTTTAAGAATGGTTCTATCCAATATTTGGAAGATAAAACTTGTTTAATTTGTAATTTTGAAAAAGAAATTTGACCATAAGGGTCTTTATTGTGAGTGATGATGGCTGATTGTGAGTCTATTAAAATAAACTCATAAAATTTTTGTGTTTTTCTGTTATGATTAGGGAACCAATGAAAGTTTTGTGGAAATAATTTTTTAGTATACAATCTAAGGTTTTCTTCGCTTTGAGGTTCCTTGAAGTTTGTAAGCCAAGGTTTTCTATAAAAGGTTTGGGAATGTATTCAAGAGCATTTTGTGGTTTAGAAAAAGAAGGGTCAGCTGTTGTTGGTTTTTGAGTAGCTTGAGTATAACTGAGGGGTGGAAAGTCTTGTAACACATCAAATTAGTTGTAGGTTTGTGGAATAAAAGTAAGTCTCATTTGTGGTGATCTTTATAAGGGTTGGATTATTGTAGTACTCATATTATAATCACAAGGATTTTATGGTGGAGTTTTTGACTACATTTTTCTGAAAAGAAGAAGATCCTTATAAAAAGTCCCTTGTTAAAAAGTCTAGTAAAGAGTTTTGAGATCCTTTAATAAATTCAATATCAAATTCAAAAACTGAAAGAATGGCTTGCCATCTTGCAAAGATTTATTTTGAAGCAATATTTTTAATGTGTTTTTGTAAAACTTCTTTGGTGATTTGCAATCAATGCGAAATAAAAATCTTTTGTAAAAAAGATCATCTTGAAATTTTGTAATACATTTGACAATTGACAATTGACAAAATCTCTTTTTTAATTGTAAAATAATTTTGTTGAGAGTCAATCCATATTCTTGAATGGTATCTAACTAATTGTTCTAGATTATTTGATCCTAATGTTTAAGAATACCTATATATCCTTTTTCAGAGGCATCTGTTTCAATTTTCATAAAAGCTAAGGAGTTTGGTATTCCTAGACATGATAAAGTCTTAACCTTTTGTTTTAATTATTTAACTAATTTAGTATGTTTCCTCATCCAAGGTTTTGGAGTCACGTTTAGTCTCCAATAAAGAATGGTACAATGTTCTCTAAGTTTTGGAAAATAATCACTAACGTAATTTAAACATCTTAAAAATCTTTGTAGTTGATTTTTGTCCTTTATTTTGTATAGAAATTTGTTTGCAAATTCGATAGTTCTTTTTCATTCTTTAGTCAAAACGGCATTACATTCCATTCATAATATCCAAATGGTACTGTAAAGGCTGTTTTGTATCTATCTTTTTCATTTATTTGTATTTACCAATATCCTGATTTCATATCAAATTTTGAGAAAATTGTTGCATCATATAATCATCCTATGAAATCTGTTTTGTTTGGAATTGGATATCTAATCCATTGTAAAATTTTGTTTAATGGTTTATAATTAATAACTAATCTTGGTATTGCTTTTTTTTTCTACGGCATTCGTTACATAAAATGCAGCACAGCTCCATGGTGATTTGGATGGTTTAATTAAATTTTTGTGTAATAATGATTGTATTTCCTTTTTAAAAATTTCTAAGTATTCTTGATTCATTTGTATGGGTCTAGTTTTTGTTGGAATATTCTTTTCATTAAAATCTTTTTCATATGGTAAATTGATAATATGTTTCTTCCTTTCCCAAAATGCATTTGGTACTTCTGAGCAAACTTCTTGTTTCAACTTATTTTCTACTTGTTGAATTTGTTTCCTTATATTTTCTTCTTGTAATTGTTCTTCTTTTCTTTTATATTTTAATTCTTCCTTTAAATAATTGATTTGATTTCTTTTTCTTGTAATAGTATCAATTTTATAAGATATTGAATTCTCTTTTATTAATTGAATTTCTTTTGTTTTATTGGATTTATAAATTTAAATATAATTTCTTTTCCTAACATGTCTACATGAATTCCTTGTGAATTTACTTTAAAAGGATATATTTGTGTAATAAATGGTATTCCTAATATTATTTCATTGATTATGTCTTCAACTATCATAAATATATTGTGAAAACAATAATTTTGATCATAAATATAAGCATTGTTTAATTTGTATTCTATATTTAATATTGTTGAATTTGCTGATAATAACTTTTCTCTTATTCTTGTGCAATATTTTGTAGGTACTAATCCTAATTTTATATAATTTAATTTGGCTCCGGAATCTACTAATGCATTTATGGTTAAAGTAAAGTTGTTATTTATTATTAAAGTAAATTCTATGTACCATCTTTGAAAAATAACTTTATCTATTATTTGTAAATTTTGGTATTATCTTGATTTGTTGGAATTTGTGGATTTGAACTTTCTGGTTGTTCTTCATATGATATTACTTGGTTTATTTTTAATAATTCTACTTCTTCTTTTATTTGTTGTATTTTTATTTTTAATTCATTTATTTGTTTTTGTAATTCTTTTATAGTTATTTGTTGTATTATTATTTCTATTGAATTTTTCTTTAATATTTTGTTTAAACTTAATGACTCTTGTTCCTTATGTTTTGATTTCTTTTCTTCTTCTAATATTATTTCTTTTAAGTTATTTAATAATTGATTTCTGGTTTCTAAATTTTCTAGTTGTATAATAGTGTTAAATGATTTTTCTTTCTTTTGTATAGTTAATGCACTTATTGTTTTAAAACATATTGGTGCTATGTTATCTAGTTGGTTCTTGTCTGAATCTGATTCACTTTCTATACTTTGGTAATCTTCTTGTTCTGAACTCATACTTTGTTCTTCACTTAATTCCGTTTCCTCTAACTCACTTGGTTCTTCCTTGATTAATAAATTCATTAACTCATGTCTTAAATTTTCATTTTGTATTTTATTAATTTTCTTTTTTACATAACATTTCTTTGCTGTATGTTTTAGTTTTCCATATTCCCAGGATTTTAATTTGTCTATTGTTTTATAACATTTCTTTATTTTATAAAATTGTTAAGGTTTTGATTGTCTTTTTCTTCTAGGTTTATGTTCACAAGATTTAAATTTTTTTTTATATTTTTTGTATCTACTGGAAGGAGCTTGTATCTTTTCTAATCCAAAGACTTCACAAAAACTTCCTAATTCCTTTCTTGTATTTCTTTTATTAGCATATTTTGATTCTATTTTTAATTCTGAACATAAATTTAATCCTTCTTTCTGTATAAAAGCAAATATTTGTACAAAATTTATTTCTTGAAATAATATATCATCTTTTCCTATTGATTCTCTTATTTTGCTAAATATTCTTTTAGCAAATAGTTTTGGTAATCCTGCTATAAACCTTTCTTTCCAAAAGGATTGTAAACTATTTGGTCTTTTTAATACTTTTAGTAAATATGTTTTTATTCAATTAAATAATAATTGATTTGCCTTTTTATTCAACATATCTTGTGGCCATAAATCCTTTAAATACTGTTGTAGATCTTTATATAATTGTTCAAACCAAATTCCTTCTTTTTTAAAATGTTTTAAATTGTATCATTCTTCTAAATATTTATAATCTAGTTTCCATTGTGTCTTATCTTTTATTTTAGTGTCTACGTAATGATTTCTAACTTGTGATGGTGTAGGTGAAGGTAGAGGCGAATTATTTATTTCTACTGATTTAGCTATACGATTTCTTTATTGCATATAAGTTGTTTTTTGTTGATTTATTGTGTTTGTTAGTATTGAAGAAGTTGATCTTCTTGTTGTTTCTAATTTTATTGTAGATACAGATAAGGATAATTCTGATCTTCTAGATGGTTTTATTATATAAGGTTGTCTTTTTATACTGGGAAATCTTAATATAATATTTACTGATGTATCTTGTATTACTTTAGAGATATTTTGTCTCTCAATTTGAGTTGGTTCATTATTATTTATTTGAAAATATTTTGGTATTGTAATTTCTTTCCATTTTAGTAATCTTGGTGTAAAAGCATTTGATTATTCAAATTCTATTTGTAAGAAGAATGTTTCATTATTTTTTGGAATGGTTCTATGAAATTTAGGATTAATTTGTAATGTCATTAGCCTATAATAGACTTTGTATATTATTGTAAAATTTTTACTAAATTCTTTAAACTTGTTTTCTTGTAAGTGTATGTCAATACTAAAGTATCTAAAATATGTGGATCCGTGATATCTATTGAAAAGTTTGGGCAACAGTCAAAGTATATTGGTCTGTTACATATGTTTGTCTGTATCATAGCTTGTATTGAGTCAATGTAACTTAATAGTCTTTTGTCTCTTAACGCCATGTAGATTACTGTATCTATTCCTAATCTTGCCAATGGTTTTATTGCAATTTGTATTAATCCATAATGCATATATCTATATCATTTTTCTAATTTTGCCAATGGTTCGATCAAGTATATTTTTTCTATTTTCTTCTCTTGATTGTCCAGTTCCTATAGTCTACAGGGTAATGTTCTTCATAATTTTGTATAGTATCTAGGTTTATTCTGCTACTGCTTCCTATCTCTATTGTACTATTGATACTAGATCCTTTCTTTGTATGCATTCTTATCAAAGAAGAAGTCATATTCTTTGTCAACTAACCTAGTTTTCTTAGTCTTAAGCACTAGTGGGAACACGGGAACACTCTACCTGGAACACCTCATCCGGATCTTACCAATGGCTTTACAAGCTTGCCAACACTTACCAACGCAAGTTCTTAATCTAAGAACCCTAAGTGGTTAACTCCAAATATAGTTTGTTCTTAATAAGAGCTACTTAACAATAGATTGGCTCTGATACCTAACATTACCCTGTAGACTATAAGAACTAGACAATCCCAGAGGAGAAAATAGAAAAAATATACTCAATCAGACCATTAGATTTCAAGATAGCTTTTTCAATTAAAATACATGAGAAAACAATCTCAATATAAAAAAATATCTGTAACACTGCAAAAAAAAAAAAAAAAAAAAAAAAAAAAAAAAAAAAAAAAAAGTCAAAATTAGGGCTTAAAGCCCTAATTCTTTTTTTATTTTCTCTCTCTCTCTCTCTCTCTCTCTCTCTCTCTTCTCTCTCTCTCTCTCTCCCTCTTTCCCTCTTTCTCCCTTTCTCTTCTCCGCCGCGGCCCCTCTCCCGCCACCGCACGCCGCCCACTGCGCCACCTTTCTCCCGCGATCCCCGCCGCTGCAGCGCCTCCCGTGAGCAGCCCCTCTCCTCCGCGCAGCGCGATCTCCTACGAGCTGCGCTAGCCCAGCCGAGTGCGCGACTGTCCGAGCGCTCCACTGCGCGAGCCCACGCCTGCTCGGGAGCTCACTTGCG
Source organism: Dillenia suffruticosa (assembly GCA_033439265.1). Lineage (NCBI taxonomy): Eukaryota > Viridiplantae > Streptophyta > Magnoliopsida > Dilleniales > Dilleniaceae > Dillenia > Dillenia suffruticosa. The sequence goes on along the minus strand of JAVTVX010000016.1, from coordinate 9,432,164 downwards.
CACCGCGATCTCCTGCGAACGCTGCCACCTCGAGCCATCGCGAGCCTTGTGCGCGATCTCCCGTGAGCCAGCACGAGCTAGCGCACGAGCCAGCGCGCGACCCAGCTCGCGTCCCAGCACGAGCCAGCGCGCGACCCAGCGCGAGCCAGCGCGCGACCCAGCTCGTGACCTAGAGCGAGCCCTAGCCCGTGAGCGGGCCAGCCCACCAGCGGCCCAAGGCCCAGTCCAGCCGCGGCCCACTGCATCCCGCGAAGCCCGCTGCGACCAGCAAGCCGGGCTGAGAGCCCGTGAGCCACCAGCGGGCCAGCCCGCTAGCAGCCAGCCCACCGGCCCGCGAGCCCGTGACGGCCCGCGAGCCCGCGACCGGCTTTCCCCTGTGAGAGCTCACCTGCATCTTCTGTACTGCAGGTAACGACTGTATTGATTGAAGTTCTATGGTTTGCTGGTAGAAATTTAGTGGTTTCTAATACATCTGAAGTTTGGGAAATATTACAGGTTTTAAACCAACCCGACGGGCGAACGACAACTAGGTCTGAAACCCGAGGAACCTTAGGTGAGAGATGAATAAATTTTATTGATAGAATCCCTTATTAGGGTTTTAATCGTTATAAATTTGACGATTTGATTAGGTTTGTCTTTTGGAGAGTCGTTGAAAAAAAAAATAGGGAGTGACCACCCTCCCTAGATAAAGTGAGTGGGACTCTAATCTCTTGCATAAAATAGTAAAACGTATTTTCTGTCGCATTTTCGATAAAACATGCTTTGATATGCATTCGTTGACGTGTGATATTAAATTTGGAAATCTGTTTTGTGATTTTTGGAGTGTCTTGAATTATATTTGTAATGACTATGCATCCATGGTTTGAGATGAATCAATAGTTGTGCCATTTTTTTTGAAAATGTATAAATTTCATTTTATACCAATGTAGTGATATGCTGTTTTGAAATGAATTTGATGAGACGTATTGGCACGCAAAATTTAAAAATGTTTTTGATGAACTATGTGGGTTGGATGCCTACTAGTTGTGCGATGATGTGATGATACTCGTGGGACGTTGTGCCCGGGGACGTTGTGCCCTTGTGATACTATGGGACGTTGTGCCCTTGTGATATTATGATATTCCGTAGCTACGAAGGGCGTTTGTAGAGGCACGGGTTGCCCGGATACGCTTCTGCAGGAGGTATCCGCAAACGTCATTTATTCTAAAGGCTATAGGCGCGGCCGGTTGAACCCACGTAGGGGGAGGACGTGTGTGACGTCACCGTCTAGCACCGGGCGGGGTCCTATACACGTTGATGAGTTGGCCCCAGCGAGCTCATGGCCAACGTCGGGGTAGAGAGCGTTTCAAAGTCTATGCATAATAAAACCCCCGACGCGCCTGTCCTTGGTCACGGTTGACCTTTGCCAGGACTATTTTTGGCTCGCTCTGACATTACTTGATTTTAAATGGATGCATACATGCTTGCTATCGTGTGTTTGATTAAATGATTTCAAAATGATAAATATATCATGTTTTGCTGCGAAGTGTAAATTGTTGTTTCGAATGATATTATTTGACACTCCAATTGTTCACCTATGCTATTTATGCTTGATATTACCCCCCTCACTCACTGAGTATCTTCCCATGATACTCACCCCTCTATTTTCTCTCCTCAGACAGGTTTATTGTGATAGAGCGGTGTTACAGGCTCTAGTGCGGATTTATTGTTCTGACGGTGAGATTTACTTCTAATTTAGTTTCGACCCTGCGAGGTCTTGACATTGAGGTCCGTAGTTGGCCATGTACTTATTTTGGGATGACTGTATAGTTTAACTCTCATATTTCATTTGCATTGAGGCGATTGTACGTACTTGAACGTTACTTGGGAAATGTGATATATATTGTATAAACTTAGGTCCGCTCGATATAGCGGCTGCTCATGCTCTAGTTGGGCATGACAGTAGAGGTCTGTGGCTAGGTTTGTTTATAGCCTTGCGTTGTTCTGAATGTTGGCTGTGGTGTTTGTTGATTTTGGAGAGGCCGGGATGGCCATTTGTGTATTGTACAGGATGATTTGGATTATACAGGTATAATTGTACATGGGAAACCTCCGATTTATGGGGAGGTTCTGCCCAATTTTCTGTAAAAATACAGCCGGCATTCAGGGGCAACGGGCGGCTGTTCACGATCCCGGTTTGGGGCGTGACAGTTCTATTGGTATCAGAGCGTCTAGGTTTGAGAAAAGATCAAAGTTTTCCCAAGTATACGCAAAGTTCTCAATGCATTAGAGAGTTTCATACAGTCATTTAAAGTCCCGTACTTGGCCATAGGCATATAAGTTCGCCTATTTTATGGAGTTGGATACATAACGCATCTAACTCATTACTTTGCATTCGAATGTTTTAAATTATAGTTCATTTATTTTTAGGGGGGTTAGTTACGGAGCAACTAACCCTAAATCTCGATTTCTATCCGTTGACAATGTATTTTTTTCGCAGAATTATGCCACCTAGACGTGGTAGGAGAGGTGCTAGATTCGCCTCACTTGAGGGCCTTACAGTGCCGGATACACCTAGGGCACCTGAGGCGCCACGAGTACCAGAGGTTGCTTCCTCTACTCGAGCACGCTCACCGGCGCCACCCCCAGCACCTCCACCGGCCGTTACAGCCGAGATCCCTCCACCACCACTCGACGCCTTGAGACAGTGGCAGGAGTGGTGCAGTAGATATGGGGCGCAGATGCCACCACCTTCACTACAGACTCCAGCGACCGCACCGGCGGCCGTACCTGCCCCTTCGGCACCGATTCCTCCTTCGGTGGCCGGCCCTTCCGTGTCTACTCCGACCGACGAGACGTCGGCTACTTTGAGGCGCATCCACGAGCTCACTCAGTTGGTGAAAGAGTCACGACAGCTCGGATGCACAGACTTTTCGGGATCCAGTGATGCAGTAGCGGCAAAACACTGGATCAACAGGATTCGTAGGATCCTTACGGATTTGGGGTTGTCAGAGGAGCTCAGATTGAGAGTTGCTGAGAGACTCCTCGACGGAGATGCCCTCTCGTGGTGGGAGGCTATCCGTGACAGTGCCACACAGACCCTGCGGTGGGAGGACTTTTTACGAGAGTTCGACCGCAGGTACTTTACCCCGTTCCAGCAGGACCGGATGAGGACGGAGTTCCTGCACTTACGTCAGGGGACGAGGTCAGTTTCAGAGTACGAGGCCGAGCTTAGACGACTAGCGGCCTTTGTCCCCGATATGGCTACACCGGTTCAGTTGAGGTTCAAGTTTGAAGATGGCCTCCAATTGAGCATCAGGAAATATATGACGGTGACTCCCTCTTTTACACTATCAGAGGTGATTGATTCAGCGTATCGGGCGGAGGAGATCGTCCGAGCGGAGGCGAGACAGAGGGAGAGTCACCAGAAGAGGAAGACTGGGTCACAGAGTGGACAGTCTTCGAAGAGGGGTAGAGGTTCTGGATATCCCGGAGGTTTTTCTAGCTTCAGACCAGCAGCACCGGGACAGGGACCTCGACCACAGGGCTTTGGGGCACCAGCCCCTAGTGTCTCTACACAGTCTACTACACAGAGACCGCCCTTCTGCCGTAGATGCAACTGTCACCATGCCTTTGGGACATGTAGAGCACCAGTTACTTGCTTCCAGTGTGGGAAGCAAGGGCACGTTAGGAGTGTTTGTCCCGATTTAGGTCGGGGAGGATCGACTTTACAGAGTCGTACTGGTACGTCTGGTACAGGCCAGCAGGGGGCACCTGCGCACTCAGCTCTTACCGCTCCCCGGACTGCAGCCGGGAGTAATACAGTGCCAGGATCGTCGCGACAGCAGCCTAGGGCCCAGGCTCGTGTGTTTGCGATGACACAGGAGGACGCACAGGCAAACCCTGATGTTATCATGGGTAATCCTCCCGCAGACCCCTCAGTGTAGTACTTTTGTGTACTTTCTGTATGAGCTTATTGTATATCATGATATCGATGTACAGTTTTGACTAGTTAAAGCTTTAGAAGCTTAACTAGTTTGATATATATATATATATTCGTTTACTTTTTCTTCGCATTTTAAATGCCGTTGATCTTCTTTCTTACTTTTAGGTACCATGCGAATATTCGGTATCGATGCCCGTATTCTCATAGATACTGGGTCAAATTTTTCCTATGTAAGCGATATGTTCGCTTGTCATTCTGATAGACCTCTCTCGCCACTTGATGCGAAGATTTTGGTAGTCACTCCTCTTGACAAGCATATTGCTCGAGATACAGTCTATAGGAGCTGTGAGGTCGGAATTGGGGAGACAGTATTAGAGGCAGATCTTATTCCGCTCCCTATCACGGATTTCGATGCCATCCTAGGGATGGATTGGCTGAGTTTACACCGGGCTTCCGTGGATTGTTTCACGAAGGAGGTTGAGTTTAGGAGGTCCGAGCAGCCACCGTTAGTATTCCGAGGCGAGAGACGAGTGTTGCCTCGCAGTATTATCTCTGTTATGAAGGCCAGACGTTTGGTACGCCATGGTTGTGCGGCTTACCTGGCTTATGTTGTCGACACCACCGTTGAGGGACCGAGGCTTGAAGATGTCCCTGTGGTGCAAGAATTTTTAGATGTGTTCCCCGAGGAGCTTCCCGGATTACCACCAGTTCGGGAGTTCGATTTCGAGATTGATTTAGTACCGGGGACCAATCCTATTTCTATTCCGCCATACAGAATGGCGCCTGCTGAACTGAGAGAGCTTAAAACTCAGTTACAGGAACTTCTTGACAAGGGGTTTATTCGTCCGAGCACCTCACCTTGGGGCGCTCCGGTACTGTTTGTAAAGAAGAAGGATGGTACATTTCGGCTTTGTGTGGATTACAGGCAATTGAACAAAGCCACCATCAAGAACCGATATCCCCTGCCTCGTATCGATGACTTGTTTGATCAGCTGCAGGGAGCTAAGGTTTTCTCTAAGATTGATCTCCGTTCGGGTTATCATCAGTTGAGGATTCAGGCCGAAGATGTGCCCAAGACAGCTTTTCGCACCCGATACGGCCATTACGAGTTTCTAGTCATGCCGTTTGGGCTGACTAATGCCCCAGCTGCTTTTATGGATCTGATGAACCGAGTTTTTCACGACTATTTGGATCGGTTCGTCATCGTATTCATCGATGACATCTTGATATATTCACGGAGCGATGAAGATCATGTTCAGCACCTTCGGGTGGTATTACAGATACTCCGTGAGAAGCAGCTATATGCCAAATTCTCAAAATGTGAGTTTTGGCTAAGACAAATTGGATTCTTGGGGCACATTGTCTCCGCGGAAGGTATTTATGTTGATCCGCGGAAGGTTGAGGCTATAGTGAAGTGGGAGCAGCCACAAACAGTTACCGAGATTCGTAGTTTTCTCGGTTTGGCCGGGTATTATCGCAGATTTGTAGAGGGATTCTCCCGGATAGCTGCCCCGTTGTCGAGATTGACCCAAAAGGGGGTCAAGTTTGCTTGGGATGACCGTTGTGAGGCAAGCTTCCAGGAGCTCAAACAACGGTTAACATCCGCCCCTATTTTAGCCCTTCCCACTAGTAGTCGGGAGTATACAGTGTACAGTGATGCTAGCCAACAGGGATTGGGTTGTGTTCTGATGCAGGATGGTCGGGTTATTGCGTATGCCTCGTGACAGCTGAAGAAACACGAGGGTAACTACCCGACACATGATTTAGAGTTGGCAGCCATAGTCTTCGCGTTGAAGATATGGCGGCATTATCTTTATGGGGTAACCTGCAGGGTATTTACCGACCACAGGAGTTTGAAATATCTGTTTACCCAAAAAGAGCTGAATTTGAGACAGAGGAGATGGTTGGAGTTATTGAAAGACTATGATCTCATTATTGACTATCATCCGGGCAAGGCAAATGTTGTAGCAGATGCCTTGAGTCGGAAGTCAGCATCATCCTCACAGTCGACAGAGAAAGCCTACCTTTCTTGTTTAGTGGGACTCCGAGCCTTAGGAGTCAGTTTGACTAACGATGATCAGGGAGGCTTATTAGCCAGATTTGAGGTCAGGCCGACTTTGTTCGACCGTATCAGGGAGCTCCAGAGTACGGATGAGGAGATCCAGGGTATTGCAGATAGAGTCCGCAGAGCTGAGGGCGGAGACTTTAGAGTCCGTGATGATGGACTCATGGTATTCAGAGACAGAGTGTGTATTCCGGCCGATAGTGATCTTCGGCGTGCTATCCTTGAGGAAGCACATTCTTCTGCATATGCTATGCATCCCGGGGGTACGAAGATGTATCGGACCATCAGAGGTAGCTACTGGTGGTCAGGCATGAAGAGGGATATAGCAGAGTTTGTGGCACGATGCTTGGTGTGCCAGCAGGTGAAGGCCGAACATCAGCGTCCAGCGGGCACACTGCAGCCTCTTCCTATTCCTGAGTGGAAATGGGAGCATATTACTATGGATTTCGTGATGGGATTGCCGCGGACTTCTACACGGCATGATGCGATTTGGGTGATTGTCGATCGACTCACCAAATCTGCGCATTTCATCCCTATCCGCAGTGACTATTCTTTAGAGGCGTTGGCACGTCTCTACATTGATACCATAGTTCGACTTCACGGGGTACCTGTGTCGATTGTTTCAGATAGGGACCCCAGGTTCACATCTAGGTTTTGGCCCAAATTGCAGGAGGCATTGGGTACTAGATTGAATTTCAGTACGGCATATCACCCTCAGACGGACGGCCAGTCTGAGAGGACCATTCAGACCCTTGAGGACATGCTGAGAGCATGTGTGATGGATTTCCGGGGTAGTTGGGATCGGCACCTTCCACTAGTCGAGTTCGCATATAATAACAGTTATCAAGCCAGTATAGGGATGCCCCCGTATGAGGCACTATATGGCAGGAAGTGCCGCACCCCGATATGCTGGGATGAGGTCGGAGAGCGACGTCTCAACAGCGTTGAGTTGATTGAACAAACAAAGGATAAAGTTAAGGTTATCCGTGAGCGGATGAAAGCCGCCCAGGACAGACAGAAGACGTATGCTGATCGTAGGCGGCGACCTCTTGAGTTTGCTACGGGAGATATGGTTTTCTTGAGGATATCTCCCTGGAAGGGAGTTATACGGTTCAGGCAGAGGGGCAAGTTGAGCCCCAGATATATTGGGCCCTTCCGTATCCTTGAGAGGGTCGGGAGTGTGGCATATAGATTGGAGCTGCCTGATGAACTATCCCGTATTCACGACGTATTCCATGTCTCAGTACTCAGGAAATACTTGACCGATCCTTCTCATGTACTTGAGCCTCCACCTCTTGAGTTACGAGAGGATCTTCGTTTTCCAGTTCAGCCCGTGGCTATTCTAGATCGACAAGTCAGGAAGCTACGGAGTAAGGAAATTTCATTAGTCAAAGTTTTGTGGAGAAGTGATCAGGTCAAGGAGGAGACCTGGGAGCAAGAGGAAGCTATGAGGAGTCAATACCCCCATTTATTTACAGTGTAAATTCTCTTTTAGTTTCGAGGACGAAACTTGATTTTAGGGGGTTAGAAATGTAACACTGCAAAAAAAAAAAAAAAAAAAAAAAAAAAAAAAAAAAAAAAAAAAAAAAGTCAAAATTAGGGCTTAAAGCCCTAATTCTTTTTTTATTTTCTCTCTCTCTCTCTCTCTCTCTCTCTCTCTCTCTTCTCTCTCTCTCTCTCTCCCTCTTTCCCTCTTTCTCCCTTTCTCTTCTCCGCCGCGGCCCCTCTCCCGCCACCGCACGCCGCCCACTGCGCCACCTTTCTCCCGCGATCCCCGCCGCTGCAGCGCCTCCCGTGAGCAGCCCCTCTCCTCCGCGCAGCGCGATCTCCTACGAGCTGCGCTAGCCCAGCCGAGTGCGCGACTGTCCGAGCGCTCCACTGCGCGAGCCCACGCCTGCTCGGGAGCTCACTTGCGCACCGCGATCTCCTGCGAACGCTGCCACCTCGAGCCATCGCGAGCCTTGTGCGCGATCTCCCGTGAGCCAGCACGAGCTAGCGCACGAGCCAGCGCGCGACCCAGCTCGCGTCCCAGCACGAGCCAGCGCGCGACCCAGCGCGAGCCAGCGCGCGACCCAGCTCGTGACCTAGAGCGAGCCCTAGCCCGTGAGCGGGCCAGCCCACCAGCGGCCCAAGGCCCAGTCCAGCCGCGGCCCACTGCATCCCGCGAAGCCCGCTGCGACCAGCAAGCCGGGCTGAGAGCCCGTGAGCCACCAGCGGGCCAGCCCGCTAGCAGCCAGCCCACCGGCCCGCGAGCCCGTGACGGCCCGCGACCGGCTTTCCCCTGTGAGAGCTCACCTGCATCTTCTGTACTGCAGGTAACGACTGTATTGATTGAAGTTCTATGGTTTGCTGGTAGAAATTTAGTGGTTTCTAATACATCTGAAGTTTGGGAAATATTACAGGTTTTAAACCAACCCGACGGGCGAACGACAACTAGGTCTGAAACCCGAGGAACCTTAGGTGAGAGATGAATAAATTTTATTGATAGAATCCCTTATTAGGGTTTTAATCGTTATAAATTTGACGATTTGATTAGGTTTGTCTTTTGGAGAGTCGTTGAAAAAAAAAATAGGGAGTGACCACCCTCCCTAGATAAAGTGAGTGGGACTCTAATCTCTTGCATAAAATAGTAAAACGTATTTTCTGTCGCATTTTCGATAAAACATGCTTTGATATGCATTCGTTGACGTGTGATATTAAATTTGGAAATCTGTTTTGTGATTTTTGGAGTGTCTTGAATTATATTTGTAATGACTATGCATCCATGGTTTGAGATGAATCAATAGTTGTGCCATTTTTTTTGAAAATGTATAAATTTCATTTTATACCAATGTAGTGATATGCTGTTTTGAAATGAATTTGATGAGACGTATTGGCACGCAAAATTTAAAAATGTTTTTGATGAACTATGTGGGTTGGATGCCTACTAGTTGTGCGATGATGTGATGATACTCGTGGGACGTTGTGCCCGGGGACGTTGTGCCCTTGTGATACTATGGGACGTTGTGCCCTTGTGATATTATGATATTCCGTAGCTACGAAGGGCGTTTGTAGAGGCACGGGTTGCCCGGATACGCTTCTGCAGGAGGTATCCGCAAACGTCATTTATTCTAAAGGCTATAGGCGCGGCCGGTTGAACCCACGTAGGGGGAGGACGTGTGTGACGTCACCGTCTAGCACCGGGCGGGGTCCTATACACGTTGATGAGTTGGCCCCAGCGAGCTCATGGCCAACGTCGGGGTAGAGAGCGTTTCAAAGTCTATGCATAATAAAACCCCCGACGCGCCTGTCCTTGGTCACGGTTGACCTTTGCCAGGACTATTTTTGGCTCGCTCTGACATTACTTGATTTTAAATGGATGCATACATGCTTGCTATCGTGTGTTTGATTAAATGATTTCAAAATGATAAATATATCATGTTTTGCTGCGAAGTGTAAATTGTTGTTTCGAATGATATTATTTGACACTCCAATTGTTCACCTATGCTATTTATGCTTGATATTACCCCCCTCACTCACTGAGTATCTTCCCATGATACTCACCCCTCTATTTTCTCTCCTCAGACAGGTTTATTGTGATAGAGCGGTGTTACAGGCTCTAGTGCGGATTTATTGTTCTGACGGTGAGATTTACTTCTAATTTAGTTTCGACCCTGCGAGGTCTTGACATTGAGGTCCGTAGTTGGCCATGTACTTATTTTGGGATGACTGTATAGTTTAACTCTCATATTTCATTTGCATTGAGGCGATTGTACGTACTTGAACGTTACTTGGGAAATGTGATATATATTGTATAAACTTAGGTCCGCTCGATATAGCGGCTGCTCATGCTCTAGTTGGGCATGACAGTAGAGGTCTGTGGCTAGGTTTGTTTATAGCCTTGCGTTGTTCTGAATGTTGGCTGTGGTGTTTGTTGATTTTGGAGAGGCCGGGATGGCCATTTGTGTATTGTACAGGATGATTTGGATTATACAGGTATAATTGTACATGGGAAACCTCCGATTTATGGGGAGGTTCTGCCCAATTTTCTGTAAAAATACAGCCGGCATTCAGGGGCAACGGGCGGCTGTTCACGATCCCGGTTTGGGGCGTGACAATATCAAAGTATTAGGCTTTTATCAAACATAAGTTTACAAAAGTATATAGAAAAAAGATATAATATATACGTTATAGATTAATATAAGTTGCAATAAAACCATTGGCAAATTAAAAATAGATGCACTGATTTACATGACGTTAAGAGACAAAAGACTATTAAGTTATAATAACTCAATACAAGCTATGATACAAACAAATATATGTAATAAACCAATATACTTTGACTGTTGTCTAAATTTTTCAGTAAATATCACGGATCCACATATTTTAGATACTTTAGTACTTGACATACACTTATAAAGAAACAAATTTAAGGAATTTAGTAAGAATTTTGCAATAATATATAGGGTATGTTATAGACTAATGACGTCACAAATAAACCCCAATTTTCATAGAACAATACCAAACAACAATGATACAATCTTATTATATATAGAATCTAAAAAATCAAATGTTTTTATACCAGACTACTGGAACGGGAAGAAATTACAATACCAGAATATTTTCAAATAAACAATAATGAACCAACACAAATTGAAAGGAGAAATATCTCTGAAGTAATACAAGAGATACCAGGGAATATTATATTAAGATTTCCCAGTATCAAAAGACACATTATATAACAGAATTATCTAAAATATCATAATCATCTTCATCTGTATTTGCAATAAAATTAGAAACAATAGAAGCTCAACTTCTTCAATACCAGCAAACACAATGAAGCAACAAGAAACAACTATATGAAATATAGAAATCCTATAGCGAACTAGTAGAAACAAATAATTCTCCTCCACCTTTACCAACACTATTACAAGTTAGAAGTCATTATGTAGACACTATAACAAAAGATAAGATACAATGAATACCATATTATGAATATTTAGAAGAAGGAAACAATTTAAAACATTTTGAAAAAGAAGGAATTTGGTTTGAACAATTAGATAAAGATCTACAAGAATATTTAAAGGATTTATGGCAACAAGATATGTTGAATAAAAAGGCCAATCAATTATTATTTAGTTGGATAAAAACATATTTATTAAAAAATAAATTACTCACAAATCTAGAAACCCCACTAATAGAAGTAAATACAAATTTATATAAACAATGGAAAATAGCAACTACTAATACAATTGTGACCTCAATTAGTTCACTCTTAGAAACAATAGTTATCACAACCTATGGAGAAGAAATTTTAGAAATCCCTTTTAAAAAAGGAAGAGATCAGAATGAATCACAAGTTAATTTATAAGATATTAAGAAAATATAAACAAAATAATTATAATAATTAATCTTTAAACCATTTAGGAAATCAATTAGATTATATAATGACAAAATTAGACCATATAAGAACAGAAACTATAAAATTCCCACATGACTTATCATTATCATATTTTAAAACAAAAGATGAATACAAACCTGCATTACCATCTGAAACAAATACTTTATTAAGAATAAGACAATCATTTGATCAACCCTCTACAAGTGCTGGTAGAATTAATACATTAGAACTAGAAAATAGTGAATCTAACAATGAATTTGAAATAAATAAAATAAGAAAACCTTACTTTAAAAATACAAAAAAAATTATTATACAAGACCATCCCCAGTAAATTTACAATACAAAGAAAGAAATGACTTTAAGACTGCAAAATTTGATGGAGCATCAATATATGAATGGAACATTAATGGAAAATCAAAATATGAAATAATGAGTATCTTACAACAAATGTGAATTGCTAGATGTGCATGCAAAAGTAATATGAATGAAATAACAGACCAAGAAATAACTTTAAAATAATACATGGATTCTCGGGACAATTACAAGCTTGGTGGGATGTTGCTTTAACACAAGAGGCAAGAGATTATATATACAACCATACAAAAACAAAAAAAGAAAATGGAAATTCAATACAAGTATCAAACTCATTTGAAACTTTAATACATACAATAGCTATGCATTTTGTAAGAAATTCTAGTGAACAATTAACAAGTTCAAAAATCATATTAACAAATTTAAGATATCCAACTTTATTAGATTATAGATAATACAAAAATATATTTATAACAGAAGTATTAAAAACACCGGTATTAAAAATATATTTATACACTTATTTACAATCTTTTTGGAAAGAATTAAGAAATGAGTTAATGAATCTATTAATCAAAGAAGAACCAAGTGAGTCAACAGAAATAGAATCTAGTTCAGAACAAAGTATTAGTTCAGAACAAGAAGATTATTTAAGTATAGAAAGTGAATCAGATTCAGACAAAGAACAATTCGATAATATAGCACCAATATGTTTTAAAACAATAAGTGTATTAACTAAACAAAAGAAAGAAGAATTATTTACCACTATAGTACAAATAGAAAATATAGAAACTAGGAATCAATTGTTTAACAACTTAAAAGAAATAATATTGGAAGAAGAAAAGAAACCAAAACCTAATGAACAAGAACCATTAACTTTAAATAAAATATTAAAGAAGAATTCAATAGAAAACATAATATAACAAATAACTAGAAACAATTACAAAAACAAATAAATGAATTAAAATTTCAAATACAACAAATAAAAGAAGATATAGAATTATTAAAAATAAACCAAGATAATACCAATTATTTATAGATAATAGACAAAGTTATTTTTTAAAGATGATACATAGAAATTACTTTAGTAATAGATAACAACTTTATTTTAACCACAAATGTATTAGTAGATTCACGAGCCAAATTAAATTGTAAAATATCGGAATTAATACCTACAAAATACTAGAGAAGAATAAGAGAAAAGTTATTATCAGCAAGTTCAATAGCATTAAACGTCGAGTACAAGTTAAATAATGCTTAAATATGTAATCAAAATTATTGTTTTCACAATATATTTATGATAGTAGAAGATATAATCAATGAAATGATATTAGGAATACCATTTATTACACAAATATATCATTTTAAAGTAGATTCACAAGGTATACATATAGACATACTAGGAAAAGATTTTTTTTTTTTAAATTTACAAACCCCATAAAGCAAAAAGAAATTTAATTAATAAAAGACAATTCTATATCTTCCAAAATAGATACCATTACAAGGAAAAGAAATCAAATCAATTATTTAAAGTAACAATTAAAATATCAAAAAATAGAAGAACAATTACAAAAAGAAAACATAAAGAAACAAATTGAACAATTAGAAGTTTAGTTTAAACAAGAAGTATGTTCAAACAAACCAAATGCATTTTGGGAAAGAAAGAAACATATTATCAATTTACCATATGAAAAAGATTTTGATGAAAAGAGTATTTCAACAAAAGCTAGACCCATACAAATGAATGAAGCGTACTTAGAAATTTGCAAAAAGGAAATACAATCATTATTAGACAAAAATTTAATTAGACCATCCAAATCACCATGGAGTTATGCATCATTCTATGTAATGAATACTGCAGAAAAAGAGAAGTACCAAGGTTAGTCATTAACTACAAACCATTAAACAAGGTTTTACAATGGATTAGATATCTTATTTCAAACAAAAAAAAAACCTCACAGGAAGACTATATGACGCAACAATTTTGTTAAAATTTGATATAAAATCAGGATATTGGCAAATATAAATTAAAAAAATGGATACAAAATAGCTTTTACAGTATCATTTGGATATTATGAATAGAATGTAATGCCATTTGGATTAAAAAATACAGCATCAGAATTTCAAAATATTTTGAATGACATTTTTAATCTCTACTACAAATTTATTATAGTATACATAAATGATGTTTTAGTTTTCTCACTAAGTATAGATCAACATTTTAAACATCTTAATATATTTTTAAATATAGTTAAACAAAATGGTTTAGTAGTATTTGTACCAAAATTGAAACTTTTTCAAACAAAAATAAGATTCTTAGGACATCATATTCATGGGTCTACAATAACAGCGGTAAATAGGACAATAGAATTTGTAGATAAATTTTCAGATGAAATTAAAGACAAAAATCAATTACAAAGATTTTTAGGATATCTAAATTTTATTAGTGATTATTTTCCAAAACTTAGAGAACATTGTGCCATCTTTTACCAAAGACTAAACAAGACTCCAAAACCTTGGTAGGAGAAACATACTAAATTAGTTAAAGAATTAAAACAAAATGTTAAGACTTTACTATGTCTAGGAATACCAAACCCCTTAACTTTTATGATAGTTGAAATAGATGCCTCTGAAAAAGAATATAGAGATATTCTTAAACAAAGGACCAAACCAAATAGTCCAAAATAATTAGTTAGATATCACTCAGGAATTTGGATTGACTCTTAACAAAATTATTCTACAATTAAAAAAGAAATTTTATCAATTGTCAGATGTAATACAAAATTTCAAGATGATCTTTTTAACAAAAGGATTTTACTTTGCATTGACTGTAAGTCAGCAAAAGAAATTTTACAAAGGATGTTAAAAACATTGTTTCAAAACAAATTTTTGCCAGATGGCAAGCCATTCTTTCAATTTTTTATTTGGATATCGAATTTATTAAAGGATCTGAAAACTCTTTACCAGATTTTCTAACAAGAGATATTTTGCAAGGATCTTTTTCATTTTAGAAAAATGCAATCTAAAACTCCCCCACAAAACCTCCATGATTATGATGAGTACTACAATAATCCAACCATTACAAAGATCACCACAAATGAGACCTACTTTTATTCTGCAAACCTACAACTAATTTAAGGTATTACAAGATTTTTCACCTCTCAGTTATGCACAGATTACCTCAAAACCTACAACAGTAAGCCCTTCTTCTTCAAAATCACAAAAGGTTCTTGAATACATTCCTAAACCTTTTACAGAAAACCTTGGTCTTACAAATTTCAAGGAACCTTAGAGTTAAGACAATCTTAGATTATATACTACCAAGTTATTTCCACAAAACTTTCATTGGTTCCTGATCATATGGGAAAAACACAAAAAAATTATGAGTTTATTTTAGTAGATAGACAATCAGCCCTCATCACTCACAACAAAGAGGGTCGAATTTCTTTTTCAAAATTACAAATTAAACAAGTTTTATCCTAAAAAAATTGGATCAAACCATTCTCAGAAAAACAATTTTCTCACAAGTTTTTCGTACAAGGATATATATACCATGATTATAAAATGGCATGGTATCGTGCTCTTTTTATCAGACCATACAATCATTCATGGTTCTTTTCTTTCCATTATGAATGCCCAAAACAATTTCCCCCTTATGATTTTTTGATTGGTGGTGGTATATAGGGTCATTCACCTAAATATATCCCCAACCAATTAAACAATCTTTTGAATTTTATTCCAAACAACTCAAAACTTCTTTTTACAATAAAAATATCCACCTTCACATTGATTTTAAAATATCATGGATATTTTGTTAGACCTATTAGCTCACTCAAATCTTTCCACAACCTTATCCTTTATCCTTAATTAGGGAATTCAAGATCAAATGGCGGTCGCAATTTTCTATTGAACAATGTTCCATTAACAACATCAAACAATTCTTTGCCTCAAACAAAGCCCTTAGAGCAGTCATTGCTTAAATTCCTCTGACACCTCCACAAACTCACAGGTTTATGGAAATTCAAGAACAAAAAAGAAAAGAAGTTCAACAAAATCCAAAAAGTTCAACAAAATCCAAAAATTTCAGCAAAAATAGAGAAACTGATACAATTCTTGGAAGATGAGGAAGACCTTCTAAAAAATTTCGTAGAAAAGGCCAAAAAGAAATGTCATATGGATTAAACATCACAAGCATCCTCTTCAAATTCTACAAATGCATTTGATCAAGTATTTCAGGACTCATAAGATCCATATAATTTCTAAACAGGAAAATGGTTATAGAAACATCACTGCCAAAACAGACAATTCCTCAGCAGCCAGCGATTTCTAAACAAAAGTTCAAGAACAAAAAGCTAGTGTCTTTCATCAGCTTAACCATCACAACAACATTTTCCTAAGCTTGGGACTGGCAATAACATAGACATGGACATCGATAGATCAGACATAAAATGGACCCAATCAAGATTAGGACAAAAAAAATGTGGCACTCATAAAACAAATAAGAAGAAAATATTTAAGAAAAACAATTTTACAATGGTGGAATGAAAACATTGTTAAACATCATTCACTAACAGAAATAATTCAAGAATGGGGACATCTTAATTACTACCCTTATCTGATTATACCATAAAACAATGCATCCATGGACAACTAGCAAATTCAGGAAGAACCAGACTCAATTCCTATAAATCTACAAGAATGGTTATCTACAAGTTCAAACAGCTCAGACTATGATTCACTTTTCACTAGTGTCTTTTCACCTATCAATCTTAGACAAAGAAGGACTTATCCATGTTGGTCAGGGATAAGTATCAGGACAATTGGTAGACATCAGAACAAGTGGCAAACAAAAGCAAGCATAAGGATAATCACTACCAACAACTTTTGACTAAGCTAGAAGAAGACAAAACAACTTTAGGTGAAAGCAAGGAATCTACTTTACAAAAACAACCATAATTGAAGACAACTCAGCAACAATCAAGCAACCTTATCAACAACCTCATCCGAACTTCAAACAAAATTGTAATATAGTTTATATTTTATCTATAAAAGGATGTGTTTTACCATCGAGTACATATCGAGTGTTTTAGGAATTCTCCTTGTACAAACTCTCTTGTAAAATTTTAGTGTTCAAAAAAGCTTTCAAGGAATCTTACAACTTTTGTAAGTTTTTATTATTTCTTATAATTTATTTCCTTACATTTTAAATATCTATTTATAATTTTCTTTCGAATAAATTATCACTATTACTGTTTTTCACCATTTTCTGAGAAACAATTCTCACATAAATTTATTCTCTTAGGGTATACATACCAGGATTACAAAAAAGCTTGGTATCATTAGACCTTGCAATCATTCATGGTTTTTTACTTTTTCTCCCATTTGTAATAAACAATTCCCAATTTGGTTCTATAATTGGTGGTGGTATATAAGATCATTCACTCGAATATATCTGCCAACTATACAAACCCCTTTTGACTTTATACCAAAAATATAACCACAAACCTTTACAACAAAGAAATTCTTTTCACATTGATTCTAAGATTTCATGGATTTTTTACTCGACCTATCAACTTGTACAAATTTTCCCTCAACCATATCCATTAGCCCTTATCCGAGAGTTTAAGCCGAAATGGTGGAATCAGTATAATCAAGAAAGTTTTTCCATTCCCAATATTAAATAATTTTTTCTTGAAAACAAAAATTTGAAACAAGCATCGCATCAATACCTCCAACACCATCCTCTCCGTAAAAAACCCATAAGTTTGTAGAAATTTTCTAGGAAAAATAAAAAGAGATAAACCAAAATCCAAAAGTATCAGCTAACCAAGAAAGACTACTATAAATTTTGGCCGATGAGGAAGACTTATTACAATATTTGAGACAAAAAGCACACAATTAAAAGAGAAAAACAAATAAAACCAGGATTCATAAGCATCTTTTTTAGCAGACTTTGGACAAGCTTGCAACAATATATTCCAAGACTCACAAGATCCCTATGATATTTGAATAACAAAAACATGGTCAAGGATTCAATTATGAGAAGATATCATCCAATTTCTCAACAACCTGAAATTCAGTATCAACTAGGGATATTATGATACCCGAGTAGTATCACGGGTACCCGTGACGATACCCGGGTAGTGTCACAGGTACCCATGACAATATCCGATCAAAGCTTGAGCTTGAGCTCGAGCTCGAGCTCAGTCAACTCAACTCAGGTCGAGCTTGAGCTCAGTGAGTCCTGCCTCGAGTTCAAGCTCGAGCCCATATTCATTCAAGCTCGAAGCTCGTCAAGCTACCCAATACCCTCTCATTTACCCTAATCCCTACCCTAACCCATTCTCATTTCCCAGTACACATCATGATCAAAGGTCTCTACTCTTCTTACCATCAGGCAATGGTCTCCTCCTCTTCTCACTATCGTGATTAAAGGTCTCCTCCTCCTCTCACCATCGCGCGATGGTCTCCTCCTCCTATTACCATCAAGGTCAAAGGTCTTCTCCTCCTCTTACCATTACGATCGAAAGTCTACTCTTCCTCTCAGCATCGCGATCGAAGGTCTCCTCGAATCAAAGGTACTATGTCTCTCTTTCTAGGGTTTTTGTTTTTTTCTCTCTCTGTCTCTATCTCTCTTTGTCTCTCTCTATCTCTCTGGGGTCTCATCTATTATTGTGTGCGGCGAAGATCTTCTGCCTGCTGTCTCCTCAAATCAAAGGTAAGCTCGCTCACTCTCTCTCTCTCGGGTTTTTTAGTTTTTCTGCCTTCTACTCTCCCCATCAAGCTCTAGGGTATGGTTTTTGGTTGTGGGCTGGGGTTTGGGTATTGTCTCGGGCTCTGGCTCTGGCCAAATCTTGCCCCACGAGGCCCGCGACACTCGAGCTCGAGTTCCTTGATGACACTTTGAGTTGAGCTCGAGCTCTAGAATGACAGGCTTGATGAACACGAGCTCGAGCTCGAGCTCACCTATGGTAGACTCGAGCTGAGCTAGGGTATTATGATAACCGATCTCGACCCAGATATCATAACATGCCTAGCATCAACAATTTAAGGACAACAATATCAGCACCAGTATTTTTCACAGACTCATAAAAAGAAGAACATTTTTCTTAGTTTAGTTACTCCATTAGAATGGATATCAATGAAGAAGAATACAACATTTTTCATATAAACCATTAGAATGCAAGAACAAGAATTAACATAAGTTTAATAAAACAAATAAAGAAATTTTTAAAGAAAAATATTCTAAAATGGTGGCATGAAAACATTGTTCCACACCACTCACAAGAAGACAAAATGGAAGAATAGGTACCACAAAAATTTTATCCTTATCTCATAATACCAAGAGATAACCCTTCAGTTGACAACTGGCAGATACAAACAGGTCCAATCTCTGTATCGATAAATTTATAAGAATGGTTATCTACAAGCTCAAATAGCAACTTATCACCAAACTCAGGCAGTGACTCACCATTTATCTACTTCAACGAGTAAGAAAGGTTGCAACAAAAGAGAACTTATCCTTTTCCACCACATTATTTTAGAAAAAAGACAAATGGCAGACAAAAGCAAGTATAAGGACAATAATCAATCACAACCTTTGATAAAAAGAAAACAGACAAAAGACTTTTCATAAAGCAAGGCATCTACTTTTGAAAAGCCACAATCATGCAGGACAACTCATCAACTTTTATTCAAGCTTATCCAGACATCAAACAACAATGATTATAGCTTTGGATTTCAAACAATTATGTAATATAGTTAAGTTTTCTTTCTTTATAAGTTTGTATCAACCATTGTACAAATCATCGAGTGAATGTTGTGTCTCTCTCCTATAAACAAAATCTCTTGTAAAAACTTTCTACAACAATAAAATCTTTTGAGAAATTTTTACAATTTCTGTAAATTTCTCAATCTTCATACTATTTATAATTTTGAATTTATTTACAATTTCATTTTCACAATCTTGTTTTACTACTTAATTACTATTTTTCATTATTCGTCCCCATTTTAGTATCAGAGCCAATCTATTGTTAAGTCTTTTTTATTAGGAATAAACCATATTTGGAGTTAACCACCTGGAATTATTAAGATTAAGATCTAGTGATTAAGCATTGGTAAGCCTATTAAATCTATTGGTAAGCCTAGAAGAGGTGTTCCCAATTGGTGTTCCCGTTTACCCACTAGAGATTAAGATTAATGAAACTAAGTTAAGTTAACAAAAAATATAGTTTCTTCTTTGATGATAATACTTACAAAGAAATGATCTAGTACCAATAGAGAAATGGAGATAGGAAGCAGTAGCAAAACAAATATAGATACGTACAAAGCTTGGAAGAACATTACCCAATTGATTACAAGAATTGAACCATCCCTGAAGAGAAAATAGAAACTATATATAAGTTTCTATATTTGTTTGTATCATAGCTAATACCGAATCTTGATAGCTTCTTAATCTTTTGTCTCTTAAAGCCATATAAATTAGTGCATCTATTCCTAGTCTTGTTAATGGTTTAATTACAACTTGTATTAATCCGTAATGTATATATCTATATCATTTTTTTCAATTATTTTTGTAAACTTATTTTTGATAATAATCTAATACTTTGATATTCTTTTTGTACTGAAACAGTTTTCTCATGTGTCTTGATTGAAAAGGCTGTCTTAAAATCTAAGGTCATATTGTATATATAGTTTCTATTTTATCTTCAGTGATGGTACAATTCTTGTAATCAATTAGTTAATGTTCTTATGAGATTTTTACTGTATCTATATTTGTTTTGTTACTATTTCATATCTCCATTTCTCTATTGATACTAAATCCTTTCTTTGTAAGCATTCTCATCAAAGAAGAAGCCATATCCTTTGTTAACTTAATTTAGTTTCATTAATCTCAATCTCTAGTGGGTAAATGGGAACACCTCTCCTGGGCTTACCAACGGATTTAACAAACTTACCAATGCTTAATTATTGGATATTAATATTAATAATATTAAGTGGTTAACTCCAAATATGGTTTATTCCTAATGGGAAAATCTTAACAATAGATTGACTCTAATACCAAAAGGGGGTAGGATAATGAAAACAATAATTAAGCAGTAAAACAAGATTGTGAAAATCAAATTGTAAATAAATTTAAAATTGTAAATAGTATGAAGATTGGAAGCTTACAGAAATTGTGAAAATTCCTCAAAAGATTTTATTGTAACAAAAAGTTTTTACAAGAGAGAGCACTCAATATTCACTCGATGATTTGTATAATGGTTGAAACAAACTTATATAGAAAGAAAACTTAACAATATTACATAATTGTTTGAATCCAAATCTATAATACATTGTTGTTTGATATCCGAATAAACTTAAATAATTGTTGATGAGTTGTCTTGTATGATTTTGGCTTTTCAAAAGTAGATGTCTTGCTTTTGAAAAGTCTTTTGTCTTGTTTTCTTTTTGTCAAAGGTTGTGGTTGATGATTGTCCTTATACTTGTTTTTGTCTGTCATTTGTCTTTTATCTAAAATAATATTATGGAAAAGGATAAGTTCTCTTTTGTTGTAACCTTTCAGGTTCGTTGAAGTAGTCAAACGGTGAGTCACTGCCTGAGTTTGGTGATGAGTCGCAATCTAAGCATGTAGATAATCATTCTTATAAATTTGTCGGTACAGAACTTGGGTCTGTTTGTATCTACCAGTTATCAATTAAAGGGTTGTCTCTTGGTATTACAAGATGAAGATAAAAATTTTATGGTCCCCATTCTTCCATTATATCTTCTTGTGAGTGGTGTGGAGCAATGTTTTCATGTCACCATTTTAGAATTTTTTTCTTTAAAAATTTCTTTTTTATTTGTTTTATTAAACTTATGTTAATTTTTGTTCTTGCATTATGATAGTCCATATGAAAAATATTGTATTCTTTCTCAATGATATCCATTTTAATGAAGTAACCAATACTGAGGAAAATATTCTCCTTTTGATTGAGTTCATGGAAAATATTGATCCTGATATTATTGTCGTTGAATTGTTGATGCTGAATTTTTTGTTGTTGAAAAATTGGATGATATTTGCTCGTAATTGAATCCTTGACCATGTTCTTGTTATTCAAAAATTATTGTTGAAAGTTTGTCTAGAGTCTGCTGAAGAAGATGCTTGTGAATCCTAGTCTGATTTGTTTTTGTTTTATACTTTTTATGTTTTCTATCTCAAATATTGTAATGAGTATTCCTTTTCGGCCAACAATTGCAGTAGTTTCTCTTGGTTAGTTAATATTTTTGGATTTTGGTTTATCTCTTTTTGTTTTTCTTGGGAAATTTCTACAAACTTGTAGGTCTTTTGTAGAGAGGATGGTGCTGGAGGTATTGATGTAATGGCTTGTTTTAAATTTTTGTTTTCAAGAAAAATTTGTTTAATATTAGGAATGGAACAAGTTTCTTGATTATACTAGTTTCACCATTTCACCTTAAACTCTCGGATAAGGATTAATGGATTTGGTTGAGAGAAAATTTGTACAAGTTGGTAGGTCCAACAAAAAATCCATAGAATCTTAAAATCAATGTGAAAAAAATTTTCTTTGTTATAAAGATTTGTGGTTATATTTTTGGAATAAAAGTCAAAAGAGTTTTGTGCAGCTAGCAGATATATTCGAGTGAATGACCCTATATACCACTACCAATCATAGAACCAAATTGGGAATTGTTTAATGCAAGTGGGAGAAAAAGTAAAAATCCATGAATGATTGTAAGGTCTAATGAACAAAGCCCTATACCAGACCATTTTGTAATTCTGGTATGTATACCCTGAGGGAATAAATCTTTGTGAGAATTGTTTCTTAGAAAATGGTGAGACCCAGTCTTTTGAAGATAAGACTTGTCTAATTTGTAATCTTGAAATTGAAATACGACCAGAAGGGTCCTTATTGTGGGTGATCAAGGCATATTTTGTATCTATGAGTATAAACTCATAGAACCTTTGTGTTTTTCCTAAATGATCTGGAAACCAGTGAAATCTTGTGGGAAAATTTTTAAAGAGTAAAGCCTAAGGGTATCTTGTGTTTGGTTTTCCTTGAAGTTTGTAAGTCATAGATTTTCGGTAAATGGTTTGGGAATATAATCTTGGGGTTTTGTGCTTGTGATTGAGAAGAGGAGGCTTCATTGGTTTTCTTGGTTTTAACTGTTTGTGCATAGGACAATGAAGGGTATTTTCGTAGGGGGTTCAAATTGATTGTAGGTATATGGTGTATAAATTGGTCTTATAGCAGTTGTGGTCTTTGGTTGGATAATTGTAGTGTTCATAGCATAATCATTGGGATTTTGTGAGGGTGTTTAGACTACATTGTCCTGTACAGGAGAAAATCCTTGTAAAAAATCTCTTATGAGAAAATCTGGTAAAGAATTTTTTGATCCTTCAATAAATTCAATCTCAAAATAAAAAACAGAAAGAATTGTTTGCCATCTTGCTAAAATTTGTTTAGAACCAATGTTTTTAACATCTTTTTGTAAAACTTCCTTTGCATATTTGCAATAATTCTAAGTAAAAATCTTTATTTAAAAATGTCATCTTGAAATTTTGTAATACATTTGACAATTGATAAAATCTCTTTTTTAATTATAGAATAATTTTGTTGAGGGCCAATCCATATACCTGAATGGTATCTAACTAATTGTTCTGGGCTTTCTAGTTTTTATCTTTGTTTCAGTATCCCTCCATAGCATATTTCTAATGCATCGTTTTTACTATCATAAATGCAAGGGGGTTTGATATTCCTAAACATGGCAAAGTCTTAACCTTTTGTTTCAATTCCTTAACTAATTTGGTATGTTTCTTCATCCAAGGTTTTGGATTCTTTTGTAGTCTTTGGTAAAGGATTGCACAATGCTCTTTAAGCTTAGGAAAATAATCACTAACATAATTCAAGCATCATAAAAATCTTTGTAATTGGTTTTATCTTTGATTTCATCAGGAAATATTGTTGTAGATCTTTATCTAATTGTTCAAACCAAATTCTTTCTTTTTCAATTTGTTTTAAATTGTATTTTTCTTCTAAATATTCATAATTTTGTATCCATTGTGTCTTATCTTTTGTTATAGTGTCTATATAATGACTTCTAACTTGTGATGGTATAGGTGAAGGTGGAGGTGAATTATTTGTTTCTATTGGATCAACTATAAGATTTCTATATTGCATATAAGTTGTTTCTTGTTGATTTATTGTGTTTGTTGGTATTGAAGAAGTTGATCCTCTTGTTGTTTCTAATTTTAATGTAGATTTAAATGAGGATGATTGTGATCTTCTAGATGGTTTTATTACATAAAGTTATCTTCTTATACTAGGAAATCTTAATATAATATTCTCTAGTGTCTCTTGTATTACTTCAGAGATATTTCTTCTTTCAATTTGTGTCGGTTCATTATTTTTATTTGAAATATTCTAGTATTGTAATTTCTTCCCATTTTAGTAATCTTGGTGTAAAAACATTTGATTTTTCATATTTTATTTGTAATAAGATTATTTCATTATTATTTGGAATTGTTCTATGAAACTTGGGTTTTAAAGTAGTTTTTATTGAATTCAAATATGTGTATTTCCTTATTTATATAATATCTTAAGTAAACGGATATGTAAAAATTCAAATGCAAAAGTTCAAGAAATTTACTTAAATGACATTTACATAAATGGTATTGATTAAGAAAATAAGGACATTTGACATCTCAAATAGATAAGTCGACAATTGACTAAGGAAACAGAATAGTCCACTCATCATAGAGACATTAGTCAACCAGTTGACGCAACATATAGTCCAGTCGACTTATCATGAAGGTTAGTCAACAATTCCCAATGACTAGTCAACTTTATTCTATGGTCACTAGAGACCCCATTGACTATCCCTTCTACTAAGTAGACTTAATGCACAATTCTCATTTAGAATAGTCGATAGGCACATTGAACAAGTCAACTAAAATCCTTAAATAGTCAATAGGCACATTGAACGGGTTGACTAAACCCTCAACAGTCGCATCGACCAAGTCGACTAAACCACAAGTCTCATTCATAATAGTCGACAGCTATTTTGAGCAAGTCAACTAAGGCTCTAGCAACCCCAGGCACCTTGAAATACAGTTGATAGCTGCCTTGAGGAAGTTGACTAGATCATAGCTTAAACATAAGACTAATTTACAAAGTCAATAGACATAAAACTACACCACACACAAAGGTAAAATCTCAATGATGATAAGAAAAACATGTAATTTGAAAATTTTAAATAAGCATAAGCTTGTATGTAACACAGACACTGTTGTGTCTGTAATATTGTATCATTTTCGAAATATATATATAAAAATAAGATATTATTCAATTTAATTATATAGAGAGAAATTTTATTTATTTAAATTGACTTTTGATTTTGGAGTATTTAAATTAAATTTTTTGTATATTTTAATTTGCCAAATCTGTGAATCAAACTAAACCCCGTTTTTACATAAAAAAAATTAAATTTTAGTGAAGTATGGGTATAAAGACATATATATATATATATATAAACACAATAAAAAGAGAGAGAGAGAGAGGAGATGTTGCGTTTTGGAGTGAAACGCAACACCTCCCCCCTTTTCCCAATTAGGGTTGGAAACCCTAAGTTATTCTTTCTCTCTCTCTTCCTTTCTCTCTCTCTCTTCCTTTTTCTCTCTCTCCCCGACTCTTAACCTCCCACGACTGCCTTCTCCCTCCGCCGTGATCGGTCGCTCGCCCCGTTACCTCTCTCCACCGCGAGCAACCACACCACCACCACCATCTTCTTCTTCTCTCTCTACCTCACTGACGGTCTCTCTCTTACTATTTCTCTTTCTCTCCACTACTCACTCTCTTTCTATCTCTCGTGATCTCCCTCCCTCTCGATAGCACTCTGCCGCGAACTTCCACGCACACCACCACCACGAGCGCACCCCAGTCGCTGCAACTCCTCCCTCCCACAAGTGCGCAGCAGCGCGATCCTCCCTGTATGAGCGCGAGCACGCCACAGTGCACAATTCCCCGCACGAGCGAACTACAACGTAAGCGCTCCTTCTCGGGAACCCGCCTGCGCACGAGCGCGCGACTGCAGTCGAGCTCGCGAGCACACGTGCCAGCCCGCGAGCCCGTAAGCCCACCAACCCGCGACAGCCTACGAGCCCGCGCAGCCCGCTAGCCCACTGCGGCCGCAAAACCCAGTGCGGCCCGCAGCCCGCGATATCCAGGGATAGCCTGCGAGTTTTCGCGTAGGTAACTGACTCAGGGTTTTGATTTTGTTCTAAATGTTTATGACCTAACTAATAAATCTTGTTTTGATAGGGAGCATTGTAGATTTTGGAGTGATCGAGAAGACATTCAAACGAAAGTCTACACTCATCCTATGTGAAAAAATTTCTCACCCATTCGATTTACTTGAATGAATATTAGGGTTAAGTTTAGAAATGACGAGAAATAGTTGGCGTGCAGGCGCTACGTGCCCTAGGTGTTGCGTGCCCGGCACATAGACCCTACACATGGCACTGTGCGCCCTGCACATGGACCCTGCACATTGGCACAGCACGCCCTCCACAAGGGCACTGCACGCCCTGCACAAGGGCACTGCACGCCCTGCACAAAGGCACTGCGTGCTACACAGAGGAGCGCTGGGCTGTGGCCTTACTGGCCCTTAGTGCGAGTGAGAGATTTGATTGGTGTGAGCCCTGTGCGGGATTGGTTGAGTACCAAGACTTGAGTTTTGTAGACTTGTTGTATGCATGAACAAAATATGAGGAATTAGGGTAGGGTTCTAAAGGATTCAAACTACCTGATTTGCATACGTGTATTAAAAGTGATAGCCTATTACCTATAACTGCGTAGATTTGAAACTTGTTGATTTATATATATATATATTCATAGGTGTTGGGTGCCTTGAGTTAGGGAAACACTTTTCTTCGCTTTGTGGTATTATTGGGGAGTACGCTACCCTCCCCCATACGGTGAGTGAAATTTATTTCAATACCTTTCTTTAATATGTAAACCCTGTTTTACAACATTTTGATAAATGAGCATGATTTGTCGTGTGCTTGAAATGTTTTGACTGGTTTTAGAACTGACTTTTTGTGAACCAATGGAGTATCCAAAAATTGGGTTGAATTATGAAATTATGCATCCATGTGGTTGAAATGTATAATGTGTCATTTTACGCTATATATTGCATTTGGTTTGTGAACCTGATTTCGGCACATTCTTGATACGAGATTAATTTTGTCCTTGAGGGCTTTGGTATGTATTATTCTGTAGCTACAAAGGAACCATGAGAGGTGCTTAGGTAGCGTCCGGATATGCCTAGGCCTGGGGTATCCCATGAGTTATCGTGATTTTATTAACGACATGGTACTAGCCGGGTTGAACCGAAAAGGGGGAGGATTTGGATTCTCTCTCTAAGTCTAGCACCTGGATGAGGTCCGTCGCTAACGTCGGGGTAGAAAGCACTTTAAATAAATTTGGATATAACACCCCTGGTACGCCTGTCATAGGTCGAGATAGACCTTTGCCAGGATACTTTTGGCTGGTAGCTCTATGATTTTTAATGACAGTGCTTTGGATGTATATTTGATTTGATAATGCGTGTAAATGATATCTTGTTGAAATGAAAAGCATGATGATTTGAAGTATGATTTGTATACTCACGCTTTGACACTCCAGTTTCACAATTCTTATTAGACGATTGCATTGACCTACTCACTCACTGAGTATTCTTTTCCCGAGTACTCACCCCTAATTTCCTTTCTTGTTTTAGAGATAGTATTTGGCAAGGAGCGTTGCTTTTATGACGCTTAGTATCATTGGGAGATCTAGTCTGGACTTGAGGAGTCATTGTATATTTTCGCTACAATTTCGTGAGTTAAAAATTGTATTAATGATGTATATGTATTTTGACGTCTATAGATGACCATTGTATAATTCTGAGATGACTGTACAAATATGAATATTTAAATTATGAAACTTTCATGTCATTGCATAACACTCGCATTGAGACAATTTATATTCATCGTGTATGTTACTTGGAAATGTGTCATGTCCTAAAAGTATACTTTATGACCGCTCGGTGCCACCTCTAAATCATAGGAGGGGCAACTGGCAGCTATTCATGCCTTTGACGGGGGCATGATAGTAGAGGTCTGTGGTTAGGACTGTGCATATTCGTTGTGTTAGCCTTGCTTGTTCTGGATTGTGCAGTATGGATGTGTTGGTTTGATGTTGAGATTTTATTTATGTATTGTGAGGCCAGGTGGCCCTATTGTACAGGTAGCAGGTTGATTGCTATATGGGAGACCTCCGATATGCGAAAAGGTTCTGCTCGATTTTTTATAAAAATACAGCCGGCATTCAGGACAACGGGTGGCTGCTCACGATCCCGATTCGGAGCGTGACAATTGACTTGGTATCAGAGCCTAGGTTAAGAGCTATGTAGGAAGAGAGTCTTGAAAACATTCCCGAGTGTGTTTGTTTTTAAAGTTCTCAATGCATGAGGGTTTCATATAGTCATGAACTCCTAGTATATGGTCGTAGGTTTATGAGTTCATCTATTTTAGGGGGGTTAGATACGGTTGTATCTAACCTAACATGTTTTTTTTTACGATTCCATTCCTTGTGAGGGTAGTCAATACGTGTCTAGTCCAAATTTCTTGAACCATATCTATTCTTTAAACGATACCGAATAAGGATTCTTCTCTTGCAAAAGTATGATGACCCGATGAAGCACCCGTTTTGCCCCACCAGAGGAATTAGACGAGCCGGAGGATCGTTCTTCAACTCGCGTGCCACGACCAGCACCTGCTCAGCCAACTGCTCAGGCTGAGACTCTCGTGCCCACACTGGACGCCTTTTGGTAGGTGTACGAGTGGTACGCTTCGCATAGGGTCTAGATTCTGCCCCCACCACCTCCTACAATGGCACCTGCACCTGCCGCAGCACCAGTTCCTTTGGCACCGGTTCCACCGTCGGTGGCCGGTCCTTCTATCTTGTCAGAGCTGAGTAAGACCACATCGGCTACTCTTAGACGGGTACATAAGTTGACTCAGTTGGTTAAGGAGGCCCGTCAGCTGGGGTGTA
This sequence comes from Dillenia suffruticosa, assembly GCA_033439265.1. Lineage (NCBI taxonomy): Eukaryota > Viridiplantae > Streptophyta > Magnoliopsida > Dilleniales > Dilleniaceae > Dillenia > Dillenia suffruticosa. Next base: position 9,403,392 of record JAVTVX010000016.1, on the reverse strand, counting down.
CTGATTTCACAGGGCTTGGTGATGCTGCGGCAGCCAAGCATTGGATTAACTGTACCCGCAGGATTTTGACCGATCTGGGGATTGGAGAGGAGCTCTGCCTGAAAGTGGCATAACGATTATTAGGAGCGGCCCTCTTATGGTGGGAGGCCCTCACTGACGAGGTGACAAAGCCACTACGATGGGATGACTTCCTTCGGGAGTTTGACCGCTGATTCTTCCCACTCTACTAGTAGGACCGGAAGTGGTCAGAGCTGGGACGGCTTACACAGGGGTCCAGATCTGTCTCAGAGTATGAGGCAAACATGCGGAAACTTGCCGCATTTATACCAGATCTGGCCATACCTCAATATTTGCACTTCAAATTTGAAGACGGTCTTAACTTCAGCATAAAGGAGTATATGACTGTTACTCCACAGTTTACACTGGCCGAGGTGATAGACTCTGCTCACCGTGTGGAGGCTTTGGTCGTGCTGAGACTAGGTAGAGAGAGAATAGAGAGCTAAAGAGAAAGAAAGAGAAGTCTCATTCTGCGCACAGCTCCAAGAGGGGCATGGGATCCAATTCGCACAGATATGGATTTGGATTTAGATTTTCTAATCTGGGACGGGGATAGTACTCCCAAGGGTTTAGACAGTCGGCTCCAACTCACCCTGCACAGTATACTACTCAGCGGTATCCTTATTGTCGCAGGTGCAATAGGTCCTCTTCGATAGGAGGTTGTTCAGTGTCGGTCACTTGCTTCCACTGTGGGAAGCTGGGGTATATCAGGAGTTCCTGCCCTGAGTTAGGATGCAGAGGACAGAGTTCACTGAGCCGTACTAGTACTCCTCATATGGGTCAGCAGGGGCAGCCTACTCAGCTAGCATCTTCTACTCCCAGGGTGACCACCGGGTGTAACATAGTGCAGACCTAGGCACGATAGCAGTCTAGGGCTCAGGCCTGGGTTTATGCCATGACGCAGGAGGACGCCCAGACGAACCCCAACATCATCATGGATACTCCTCCTTCTGATCTTGTAGAATAGGATCTCTATTCGTATTTCTACTTCTTTGGGGATGTCAGCATTGTATCATGATAGTTGTATAGGTATTTTATGTTGTGTACCCTTTTGTCGACATGATACTACTCTGAGATCTTTGTACACTGAAGTTGTAAAAGTCTTAGAGGCTCAACTATTTTGACATATATATATATATATATATATATATATCAATTTTGAAATTATTCTAAGTCTATGTACATTTTGTTCAATGATAGGTACTCTACCTATTTTTATAATAGATACTCGTATCCTTATTGATATGGGGTCTAACTATTCGTATGTGAGCGATCCATTCTCTTGACATACTGACAGGCCGCTCTCACCTTTGGACGAGGAGATATTGGCCATCACTCCTCTGGGTGAGCAGATTGTGAGCAGCACAGTGTATAGAGAATGTGAGATCAAAGTTGGAGATACAGTGCTGAAGGCAGATCTAATCCCTCTCGCTATGACTGATTTTGATGCCATCTTGGGGATGGATTGGCTATATATGCATTGGGGTTCAGTTGACTGTTTTGAGAAGCAAGTGGAGTTTCGAAAACCCGATCAACTAGTGTTGATTTTTGAGGGCGAGAGGCGGGTTTTACCCTGCTGTGTCATTTTAGTTTTGGAGGCCAAATGCATGAGTCGCTGCGGGTGTGCAGCATATCTGGCTCACATCATAGATACCACTGCTCAGGTACCGAGACTTGAGGATATTCCAGTGGTACAGGAGTTTACTGATGTTTTCCCCGAGGAGCTACCCGAATTACCATCAGTTCGAGAGTTCGACTTTGAGATCGATTTAGTTTCGAGAACTACCCCTATCTCTATGCCGCCATACAAGATGGTGCCAGCTGAGCTGAGAGAGCTCGAGGTCCAGCTGTAGGAGTTGCTGGATAAGGGGTTTATCCGTCCTAGCACGTCACATTGGGGTGCTCCAGTGCTATTTGTAAAGAGAAAGGACAGCTCACTGAGATTGTGTGTGGATTACAGGCAGCTTAATCGGGTGATTGTGAAGAACAGATATCTACTACCTCGCATAGATGATTTGTTTGATCAATTATAAGGTACCCGAGTTTTCTCAAAAATTGATCTTCGATCGGAATATCATCAGTTGCAGATTAGGACTCAAGATGTGCCAAAGATAGCTTTCCGAACTCGATACGAGCACTATGAATTCCTTGTCATGCCATTTGGGCTGACTAATGCCCCAACTGCGTTCATGGACTTGATGAACAGAGTTTTTTACGACTATCTAAACCAGTTTATCATAATCTTCATAGACTATATACTGGTGTATTCGCGGAATGACAAGGATCATGTTCAACATCTTCGCACCGTTTTACAGATCCTCCACGATGAGCAGCTATATGCCAAATCCACAAAAAATGAATTTTGGTTAAGACAAGTTGGATTTTTGGGATATATCGTTTCTACAGAGGGGATTTTTGTCGATCCGCAGAAGGTCAATGCCATTATGAGATGGGAGCAGCCACAGACAGTAACTGAGATCAAGAGTTTTCTTGGTCTGGCTGGGTATTACCGCAGATTTGTTGAGGGGTTTTCCCGGATAGCTACACCATTGTCTAGATTGACGCGGAAGGGTGTCAAGTTTGTATGGGATAACCATTGCGAGACGAGTTTTCATGAGCTCAAACAACGGTTGACTACAACTCCGATTTTGGCGCTTCCCACCAATAATCGGGAGTACACAGTGTACAGTAATGCTAGCCGACAAGGGTTGGGTTGTGTTTTGATACAAAATGATCGGGTGATTGCCTACGCTTCTAAACAGTTGAAGAAATATGAGATGAATTATCTGACACACGATCTGGAGCTTGCGGCCATAGTCTTCGCATTGAAGATATGGTGCCATTACTTGTACGGAGTGACTTCCCAAGTGTATACGGATCATAGGAGATAGTTGGAACTTCTCAAAGATTATAATCTTGTCATTGATTATCATCTGGGCAAGGCCAATGTGGTTGCTGATGCCTTGAACCGGAAATCAGCTTCATCGTCTCAGGAGAACGATACGGCATACCTCACTTGTTTTATGGGACTCCGAGATTTGGGAGTCAGATTGGCTAGTGATGATCAGGGCACTCTGTTAGCTAGGTTTGAGGTCAGGCCGACGCTGTTGGACCGTATTAGGGAGCTTCAGGGCACTGATACCGAGCTCCAGGCTCTTACTGAGAGAGCCCGCAAAGGTGATATAGATGATTTCAAAGTCTGTAATGATGGACTTTTGACTTATCAAGATAGAGTGGCTATACTCACTGATGAGGATCTCTGCAAGTCCATATTAGAGGAGGCATACTTCTCGGCCTATACCTTGTACTCGGGTAGTACAAGGATGTATCGAACTATTCGGAGCAGCTAATGGTAGCCAAGTATGAAGAGGGACATTATGGAGTTTGTAACTAGATATTTAGTCTGTCAGCAGGTAAAGGCTGAGCATCAGAGGCCAACGGGTTTACTACAGCCTCTTCCCATTCCCGTATGGAAGTGGGAACATGTGACTATGGACTTTGTTATGGGATTGTCGCGGACTCAGGCTAGATATAATGTCATTTGGGTGGTAGTCGATCGGCTCACCAAGTCCGCCCATTTTATCCCGATACGCAGCGACTTTCCATTAGAGACATTAGCACATCTGTATATTGACGAAATAATCAGACTTCATGGAGTTCCCGTGTCCATAGTCTCAGATAGAGATCCAAGATTCACTTCTCGATTTTAGCCCAAGCTGTAGGAATCTTTGGGCACAGGTTTAGTTTTAGCACAACATATCACCCACAGACAGATGGTTAGTCGGAGAGGACCATTCAGACGCTCGAAGATTTGCTTCGGCCTTGTGTCATTGATTTTCGGGGTAGTTGGGATAGGCATTTATTGCTGGTGGAGTTTGTATATAATAATAGCTATCAGGTCGGCATCAGTATGCCACCCTATGAGGCACTCTACGGCAAAAAGTGTCGCACCCCGTTGTGCTGGGATGAGGTAGGCGAGAGACACCTTACCAATGTTGAGTTAATCGAGGAAACTAAGGAAAATGTCAGGGTAATCCGCGAGCGGTTGAAAACTGCCCAAAACAGACAGAGGGTGGTGTTTTTGAGGATTTCTCCCTTAAGGGAACTCATTCGACATTGGCAGCGGAGCAAATTGAGCCCCAGATATATTGGCCCGTTCCGTATCCTCAGTAAGGTTGGGAGCGTGGCATACAAACTAGAACTGCCAGACAAGTTATCTTGGATCCATGATGTCTTTCATGTATCAGTATTGAGGAAGTATATTCCAGATCCTTCGCATATTTTAGAGCCTCCACCTGTTGAGTTACGAGAGGACCTCAATCTTCTAGTTCAGTCCATGCCTATTCTAGATCAGCAGGTCAGAAAGTTGCGGAGTAAGGAAGTCTTATTGGTCAAAGTCTTGTGGAGTAGTGACTAGGTCGAGGAGGAGACCTGGGAGCCCGAGGAGGCTATGAGGAGACAGCACCCCCATTTGTTTGCTGTTTAGTTCTCTTTTAGTTTCGAGGACGAAACTTGTTTTTAAGGTGTTAGAAAATATAACACCGACATTGCAATGTCTGTAATATTATACCATTTTCGAAATATATATGTAAATAAGATATTCTTCAATTTAATTATATAAAGAGAAATTTTATTTATTTAAATTGATTTTTGATTTTGGGGTATTTAAATTAAATTTTTGGTATATTTTAATTTGCCAAATCTACGAATCGAATTAAACCCCGTTTTTACAAAAAAATTTAAATTTTAGTGAAGTGTGGGTGTGAAGACATATTTTGCCACAGCGTGATCCTCCCTGCACGAGCGCGAGCACGCCATAGCGCGCGCTTCCCCGCTCGAGCTCACCACAGCGTGAGCGCGCCTGCTCGGGACCGCACTTAGCGCAACCCTGCACACGAGTGCACTCCAGCCCACTAGCATGCAACCCACGAACACGCGACTGCAGTCCAGCTCGTGAGCTCACGTACCAGCCCGCGAGCCAACCAGCCCACGAGCCCTTGAGTATGTGAGCCCGCGAGCCCACTAGCCCGTGAGCAATGATCCCACAAGCCTGAGAGCCAGTGAGCCCACCAGCCCGCGATAGCCCACAAGCCAGCGCAACCTGCTAGCCCATTGCGGCCACGAGCCCACTGCGGCCCGCAGGCCTCGATAGCCCATGACAGCCCGCAAGTCTCTACGTAGGTAACTGACTCAGGGTTTTGATTTTGTTATAAGTGTTTATAACCAAACTAATAAATCTTATCTTGATAGGGAGTATTATAGATTTTGGAGTGATCGAAGAGACATTGGGATGAAGGTCTGCGTCCGAGAAAACCCTAGGTGAAAAAATTTCTCACCCATTCGATTTATTTGACTGAATGTTAGGGTTAAGTTTAGAAATGAGGAGAAATAGTTGGCGTCCAGGCGCTATGCGCCTTGGTGTTGTGCAAGGGCGCTGCGCGCCTTGCACATGGGCACTACGCCCCCTGTACATGGGCACTGCGCGCCCTGTACATGGGCGCTACGCGTTGCACAGAGGAGCGCTGGGCTGTTGCCCTATTGGCCCTTGGGTGCGAGCGAGAAATTTGATTGGTGTGAGCTCTGTGCAGGATTGGTTGAGTACCAACACTTGAGTCTTGTAGACTTGTTGTATACATGAACAAAATATGAGGAATTAGGGTAGAGTTCTAAAGGATTCGAACTACCTGATTTGCATACGTGTATTAAAAGTGATAGCCTATTTCCTATAACTGCGTAGGTTTGAAACTTGTTGATTTATATATATATATATATATATATATATACATTCATAGATGTTGAGTGCCTTGAGTTAGGGGAACATTTTTCTTCGCTTCGTGGTATTATTGGGGAGTGCACTACCCTCCCTCATACGGTGAGTGAGATTTATTTCAATGTCTTTCTTTAATATGTAAACTCTGTTTTACAACATTTTGATAAATCAGCATGATTTGTCGTGTGTTTGAAATGTTTTGACTGGTTTTAGAACTGACTTTTTGTGAACCGATGGAGTGTCCAAAAATTAGGTTGAACTATGAAATTATGCATCCATATGGTTGAAATGTATAATGTACCATTTTACGCTATATATTGCATTTGGTTTGTGAATCTGATTTCGGTACATTCTTGATACCAGATTGATTTTGGCCTTGAGAGCTTTGGTATATATTGTTTCATAGCTACGAAGGACACCGTAAGAGCCGCTTAGGTGGCGTCCAGATATGCCTTGGCCTGGGGTTTCCCACGAGTTGTCGTGATTTTATTAACGATACGGTACTAACCAGATTGAACCCAAAAAGGAGAAGGATTTGGATACTCTCTCCAAGTCTAGCACCTGGACGAGGTCCGTCGCCAACGCTGGGGTAGAGAGCACTTTAAATAAATTTGCATATAACACCCCCGGTGTGTCTGTCATAGGTCGATGTAGACCTCTGCCAGGACACTTTCGGCTGGTAGCTCTATAATTTTTAATGACAGTGCTTTGGATGTATATTTGACTTGATAATGCGTGCAAATGCATATTGTTGAAATGAAAAGTATGATGATTTGAAATATGATTTGTGTACTTACGCTTTGACACTCCAGTTTCACAATTCTTATTAGACGATTGCATTGACCCACTCACTTATTGAGTATTCTTTCCTCGAGTACTACCCCTCATTTCCCTTCTTGTTTCAAAGATAATATTTGGCAAGGAGCGTTGCTTTTAGGATACTTAGTATTATTGGGAGATCTGGTCTGGACTTGAGGAGTCATTGTATATTTTTACTACAATTTCGTGAGTTAAAAATTGTATTAATGATGTATATGTATTTTGAGATCTATAGATGACAATTGTATAATTTTGGGATAACTATACAAATATGGATATTTAAATTGTGGAACTCTCATGTCATTGCATAACACTCGCATTGAGGTAATTTCTATTCATCGTGTATGTTACTTGGGAATGTGTCATGTCCTAGAAGTATACTTTAGTACCGCTTGGTGCCACCTCTAAATCACATGAGGGGCGACTAGCGGCTATTCATACCTTTGATGGGGGCATGGCAGTAGAAGTCTGTGATTAGAACTGTAGATATTCGTTGTGTTAACCTTGCATTGTCCTGGATTATGCAGTATGGATGTGTTGGTCTGATATTGAGATTTGATTTATGTATTGTGAGGCCGGACTGGCCCTATTATACAGGTAGTAGGTTGATTGCTATATGGGAGACCTCTGATATGCGGAGAGGTTCTGCTCGATTTTCTGTAAAAATACAGTCGACATTCAGGATAACAGGCGGCTGGTCATGATCCCGATTCGGGGCGTGACATTATATGTATACTTGAAGCCTCACAATATGAATAGAAGACTCATAGGACATTGAAACTTTTATAAACTAAGCCAGTCGACTTTATAGATTTCAGTAAACTTTGTATATACATTAGTCGATTGTCCTTAAGCTAAGTCAACTTAATAGACTTTGCATACTATCCCATGAGCTTAACCTTAACAAATAGTCTACTAACCCTATGCATCAGTTGACTAAACCATATACAAGTCAACACTTTGAATATTCCAATCAGCTATTGTAACCATATACATGTACATCACTTAGATTAGTCTACTATAGCTTAAATCAGTCAATTGTAACATACACATAATCGATTAAAGTTTTAATTCAATCGACTTATTTGTTGACATATAAGCCAACAATTGACTTAAGCATAGATTAGTCGACAGAATTCACATTGCATATGCACATAAGGTAAAAATAGTCAACCCATACGCAAGTTTAGTCGACCGAAGCCAGGGATGGTTGACTCAAGCATAGATTAGCAGACCAAACTCACATTGTTTATGCATATAGGGCAAGATCAATCAACACAAGCACAACATTAGTTGACCGATATACATATAAGGCCAAGAACAGTCGACTCAAGTATATTTTAGTTGACTAAACTCCTAAATCAACAGCCATCATTTGACTCATTAATTGATTTAGTCAACACTTAAAGACTACTCTAAACCTAGTTGACATAAAAAATTTAAATCAATCGACATATGAACTTGGTACACTTTGGCAAAATGGATTTAATCAGAAATCACTCAACTTAAGTTTGCTTATCAACTTAAGTTTCGAAAAAGCCAAGTCATTAGAGGAAAATTAGTTCAACACATTGAGGTCCAAGATTTGCAGAAGAGCCCTAATGTCTATTTTATGCAGCAAAACAAAAGAGAGCTTTCTAATTGCCTATGTAGAGCAACAGCTTAAAGCATTTAATGAAAAGCTAAAAGCAATCAATGCGGTGGACGGGACATTATAAAAACATTCAAATTTGGATCTATCATAATGGTTCTCAACAATGCTCAATAAATACTTCATACATAAGAGAAGAGAATAGGTTGAATATTGAAAATCTTGAACTCTAAATTTGAACTTTAATGACATACTCTATTTTCTTTTGTAAATTCTTTCTTCTATAAATTCTTTCTGTGAGCTTCAAATCATTTATATCCAAAATTATGTATTCATTTATTGTAACAATCTTCTCCTCTTGTTCAAAAAGTTCAAAAACTAGATAGTCGATCTGAGGTTTAGAGAGAGAAACAATCTGTAATAGATTGGGTTAGAGTTTTAAGTTTGACTTGCACATGGAAGCAAGTCTATTATACTATTTTGGAGTAAAAAGTGAAAATCTAGATAGGAGTGAATGTATATTGGGTTTGATGAAACCACAATTAAAATGTAATGTACTTTGTCTTTTATTCTCCCTTCATTTTATCTTATTTTCATGCTCTATTTTCTTTGGTTCTTCTATTTCCCCTTCGTGCTTCTATTGTCACCAATTACATAATCTTTTAAACCCTTAGAAAAATATAAATAATCAAATACGTATATATGTAATAATGAATATTGCTTTAAGAATATATTTATTGTTGTTGATAATTTAATCCAAGAATTAATTTTAGGAACACCCTTTATAACTCAAATATATCCATTTATGTAGATAAAGAGAGAATTTGAACAAAGATATTAGGGAAAAATATTAAATTTAAATTTGTTTCTCCTATATAACAAAAAGAGGTAATATGATTACAATATTCACCTATATAGACAGATAAATAATATAAATATAATACAAAATCATATTTATTATTTAAAAGATAAATTTAAATACATAAAAATAGAAGAATAATTACAAAAAGAAGAAATAAAAAAAGAAAATTATAGAATTAGAAGAATTATTCAAAAAAGAAGTTTGTTCAAATCTTCCAAATGCTTCTTGTAATAGGAAAAAGCATAAAGTAACTTTACCCTATGAAAAGATTTTTTATAAAAAGATATTCAAATAAAAACTAGGCCCATACAAATGAATCAAAAATACTTAAAAATATGTAAAAAGAAATTACATATTCTTTTAATTAAAAAATTAATAAGACCTTCAAACTCACTATGGAGTTGTACGACATTTTATGTCATGAATAAGGGAGAAAAGGAAAGTGGAGTTTCTAGATTAGTAATTAATTATAAAACAATAAATAAAATGTTACATTAGACAATATACGCTAATTCCTAATAAAAAGAATTTATTAAACAGATTATATAATATTATTATTATTTTTTAAAATTTGATATGAAATCAGGATATTGACAAATTTAAATAAGATTTACCATTGCATTTGGTTATTATGAATCAAATGTAATACTATTTGGATTAAAAAATTATTCATCTGAATATCAAAATATTATGAATGATATATTTAATATATATCTTAAATTTAAAATAGTATATATAGATGATTTATTATTATCTTATCGGTATTTGATTTTAAAATTGAATTTATTAAGGGATAAAATAATCCTTTTCGTGAATTTCATACAAGCGAACTTTTATAAGGAAAAATTTCTTCCTTTCAAGATCATGAGTACTTCAAAGAAAACCTACCTCAAACAACCAAGGATTACAAAATGTTTTTATAAGTTATTGAAACAAAAAAGAGTCAAAATCCTAAATCGATTCCCAACATTTATCTTTACAATCAATTTGAATCCCTTCAAGAATTTCCACCTTTTAACGTATGCCCAACCGGATAGTACACCATCTTCAAAAGTACCATCCTCAAAACTCGAATTAAAACCCGGTTCATTCTCAAATACTTCATATCACACTTAAACCTTTTTATGAACCATTGCTCATCACCAAGTTCAAGACCATTCAAGATATTAAAACTCTTCAGATGTATGCTATCAAAGTTTTCCCCAAAATCTTTTGTTGGTGTTCTGATGATACAAGGAGAACTCAAAAATTTTATACACTCATTCAAGATACCCATTCAGTAGAAATATCTCATAACAGGGATTCTACTGGAAAATTTGCTTTTTCTAAATGTATTATTAAGAAAGTTGTCTCTCAAAAGGAATGGGTAGGTCCCTGCACAGAGAAGAATTTTTCAATTCATTTAATTCCTAGTGGTTTCACTTACCTGGATTATAAAATGGCCTGGTTTGAAGGCTTTTCCATTCGTCCTTTTAATCATTTTTGGTTTTCCACATTTCATCATTCATGTCTAGAAAGAATTTCCGGTCTAGTTTGTTTGAATGGGGTCCAAACGGCTCACCAACACTTATTGTTAGATATGCTTTAAACCAATTGATTCTATAATAATGCAATCTTAATCAATGTCAATCTAAAATGAGATAAAATGAGAAAACTCATTTTTCGAATATCTTCGTGTATCAATTCATAAAATCCTGTCTTAAATACTATTGATTCTATTCATCTTCCTCGAATATTCTAGTGTATCAATTCATAAAATCCTATTCAAATTTCTCCAAATCAGATTCAAATTTTTAAACTTTTGGAAGACCAATAAACTGCAATAGATTTTTTAGAATATTTATCAGCATGGAAAAACCAAAAAGCAAGCTCATCAAAGTCCTTAGAAGATTCGTGTTCAGATCCATTTGGAGGACCATGTGCACAGGACCCGTTTGACTTCTAAATCAAAAAGCAGAAATAATTCAGGAGGTCACAATGGTTACATCATTAATAATTTTCAATTCGGACAAAAACAGGAGATGTAGCATTATGAAAAGATTTTTCAAAAGATTTTAGGTGTTCGAGGCAGACGTGTTGCATTTAATCTTCAATAATTCAAGGTGATGATAAAGTTGATAAATAATACAAGTATTCGATCAAATCAAGAGACAGGTGTATTCAATAATTTAAGACTCAAGTGGCAAGCAGCAATCATTCAGGAAAATAAATAATAATTCAAGCAAAAGCACCTTAAGCATCCGGACAATCAAATGACAGAGCATGGCAGACAAGCTTTTCAAATAAAATAAAATAAAAAAGAAAGAAAAAACGACAAAAGGAAAAAGAAATTTACACTGGTACTGACCGTGGGGCTTGCAAATATGACAAGACAAAGATTGCTGCTTCTGTGGCCAGCTTCAGTATTGTTTCCCTTGATGAAGATCAAATTGCCGCCAATCTTGTAAAGAATGGTTCTCTAGCGGTGGGCATCAATGATGTGTTCATGTAGACGTATGTTGGCGGTATTTCATGCCCATACATGTGCTCGAAACGGTTGGATCATGGAGTGTTGTTGGTTGGATATGGTTCATCAGGCTATGCTCTCATCAGGATGAAGGAGAAGCCATGCAGGATCATAAAGAACTAATGGGGCATGGATACTACAAGATCTGCAGAGGCCGCAATGTCTGTTTAGTCGACTCCATGGTTTCGACTGTTGTAGCTGTCCAGACCTTGCAGTAGAACATTTAACTTGTATGGTGCTCATCACGCTGGGACTTTGTATATATATCAATTAGTGGATACCGATGTAAAATGTCTCATGACTTCTGAGCCATATACCTCCACAAGATGAGGGGAAGAGCTTGTGCTTCCCCTTTTTTTTGGGGGGGGGGGGGATGAAACGCTCTTTAATGTTATTCTTTTCCAAGTTTCTATTACCACGTTTTTATACTCAAGATGAGAATCTCCACTTCCATCTGTTGTTCAACATGTTGTCTCCACACAGGAGGCATCCTGTTAATGTCAATCCTTAAAGGGATGTTAACAAAATAATGGGAACAGTGTTCGCTATCTTGTAAGATTGATGTTTTACTTTAATGCATTTCCTTCCGAGTACATGGAGAAAGTGTATTGGCTCTGGTTGAAACAATCATCCAATCGAGGGCCAGGCCGATGGATGGGAGCACGTCCCCTGACATTCTTTTAAAAAGGAAAAAAAAAAAAAAAAGAAGATTCTTTTCTTCTAAAAAGAAATGCAGATTCCTGACTATGACTCAGCAGATGCTCATTCAAGTTTGACAGCTTTCTTAAAGGTTCACGTGGGAAAAGTTAAATGAAAATCAAATGAATGTAAATTTCTTTCGAATTTAATTCTCGAGTTTTTCAAATGTAATGAACAACTGGAGTTGAAACCGAGAGAAATTCTTGGAGAAACCCTTCAACTCTCAAAAGTCAAAATTGTAAACCTCATCCTCGACTGTTGTCATCATTTTCCTTGACAAATTCAAATATTTCGATTTTAATTAAGTTTTTCGACCTATTATTTTCTCAATATTTGGATTATTTAATTTGGTTTTATTTTGATTCAAATTCAATTATTATCATCATTTTAATTATTTCACTCAATTTTACGTTCAATTTAATTTCATTCAATCTTGATTGTTGGATCCGTTTTTATTTGGTATCAGAGCCAAGTCCACGTATATTCATCTTATTTTGATTTCATGATTAGATTTGCATGATAGAGGTTTACTCGAGTCAATAGATAATTTAATTTAGAATGCTTGGTAAGACGTTGGTCAGCATCTGGAGTGAATAGATGGTCGCACTGGAGTGGTCCCACTGTTCCCATTCTAGTTAAAATTTATCTAAAGACAACAAAAAACCACCATTAGGCAAAAATAATCATGACATCAACAATAAGAAAAATGTTTAAGATAGGCTCTAGTTTCCAAGGATCAGACATAATTCAGAGTAACGAAATTCATATGTCAATTAATAATTCAAACTGGCCTATTCCAACACACACTGAAATATATAGTTCAATAAATTTATTAACTTAAGCAATTTTTAAACCAAATTATGAATATTTACAAAATTGTTATGATCCGAAAAATGAGTCAAAACATTTATGATTTGAAAAACTATATTTAAAAATTCAAAATAAAATAAAATAGAGGAATGGGAGGCCGACAAAAGAAAATTATCAACCAACTTACCAACTTTCCTGTCTTTAATTGGATTCAAGTATTTTTTATGAGAAATAATTTCAAAAATAAAAAATTTGTATGAAACACCAACGGTAGAAGTTAACACTAATTTATATAAAAATAACAATTAGCAGAAAATAATCAAACAATAGTATTGGCACATCACTACAAAACAAATGCCCTATCCAAACAGATGAAAACTTTCTACAAAGCCCACTAAAACCGTCGGTAGAGCCTTCTCTGATGGATGGACATTCAGTTGGCTATGCACTAGTCGGAATAGGTCTATTCTGACGGTTTTGGTCGCCGTTAGAACATATCATGGGTTTATATTGACAGTTGGAAAAGTATTGGTAAGATTTACTATCCTTTATTTTCAGTTGCTACATGTGTTAGGAAAAATTATTATCTTTCATTATCGATTTGAAAAGTATCGGTAAAAATTATTATTTTTTATCATCGATTATCACGTGTTAGGAAATGTTACTTTCTTTTATTGTCGGATATCACAAATGGACTATTCCAACACATTCTGAAATATATAGTTCAATAAATATATTAACTTAAGCAAATTTTAAACCAAATTATGAATATTTACAAAAATGTTATGATCACCCAAAAAATGAGTCAAAACATTTATGGTTTGAGAAATTAGATTTAAAAATTCAAAATAAAATAAAAGAGGAATGGGAGGCTGAGAAAAGAAAATTATTAGCCAACTTTCCAGTCTTTAATTGGATTCAAGTATTTTTTATGAGAAATAATTTCAAAAATCAAAACTATGTACGAAACGCCAACAGTAGAAGTTAATACTAATTCATATAAAAATAAAAATTAGTAGAAAATAATCAAACAATAGTATCAGTACACCACTACAAAACAAATGTCCTATCTTAATAGATGAAAATTGTCTGCAAAATCCACTAAAACCGTCGATAGAACCTTCTCTGATGGATAGGCCTTCAATTGGCTATGCACCGGTCATGATAGATCTATCCCGATTGTTTTGATCATCGTTAGAACATGTCATGAGTCTATACTAATGATTAGAAAAGTATTGATAAAAATTACTATCTTTTATTATCGATTGTCACATGTGTTAAAAAAAATTACTATCTTTTATCATTGGTTATCAGAATTGCTAAAAAAAATTATTGTCTTTTATCGTCGATTTGAAAAGTATTGGTAGAGATTATTACCTTTTATCATCGATTATCACGTGTTAGGAAATGTTATTGTCTTTTATTATCGGTTATTACAAGTGTTAAAAAATATTACTGTCTTTTATCATCGTTTAACACAAATGTTAAGAAAAGTTACTGATTTTTATCGTCGAATAGAAAAGTATTAGGAAATGTTACTATCTTCTATTATTGGTTACCATATATGTTAGTATAAATTACTATCTTATATCATTAGTTACTACAAGTATTATTACTGCTATTTATCATCGATTACCACATGTGTTAGAAAGTGTTATCATCTTTTATTGTCGGTTACTATAAGGTTTAGGAAAATTATTGTATTTTATCATCGATTATCATAAATGTTGGGAAATATTATTATATTTTATCATTGGTTAACACAAGTGATCAGAAAATTTACTACATTTTATTATCGGTTACCACTTGATATAAGTAGTGATGGTTTTTTAAGATGATATAGATTTGAATTACTATAGGTAAATTAAAAGACTAAAAAATAAAAAAATTACAAAAATAATATAAACGTAATAATAATTGTATTAATATATGAGAATGATTGATATATTAACTCATAAGTAGAATGACAGAAACATATAAGACAAAAAAAAGATTGCATATTCCACAACTACATGTCTTCTGAGATGTCCAAACCAAAAATGTTCACTTCGATCATAAAAAATGTTACCATCAAAATTTGAAGGCATAATCCCAACATAAAACTAGATAATTCCAAAACTAAGCAAATAACTGAATAGCAGTGACCAACTTTATAAACAATCCTTCATGTCAATCTATTATAAAAATCAGTAGTGAAATGAATATAAATATATAGTGACATTGTAAATAATGGTTATAAATAAAAATATTACTTTCTGGGATGAAGTCAGGTGGCGATGATGACGGTTGGCTTCTACATGCACTCCTAGCATTATTTCTTATAAGAAGTTAAGTGAATCAGATCTCAATATACCATAAATGTATCAATTAGAATTACACGAAAGATAATCATCCATGCCATAACTTGCTTTCATAGAAACTAAACCATCATCCAATCATGTTCTACTTGTAATACAAAACTCAACTCTAGAAGACTTCATCCCATCAGATTTTGTCATCTATAATGATAAAAATAAATCACTTTGAAATATTATGTGAGTAAAATAAATTACAAATAAACAAAAATATGAATTATTTATACCTTCTCATACATAAGTTTGACAACTGATTTCGATTCTAAGTAATGTGAATCAGTCAACTTTGTGCAATATTTTGAATTTTTTTTTACTAATTTTCTAGCACAGCAACCAGAAAGTAACAAGTTCTCTATATTGATTTGGATCAATTCTTTCATTTTCTATTCTCTTTATATTTTTATCTATTCTAAGTCAATCATCGAACCACTTTAATTTCAAAGTATTTTTTAAACTCTTTTATTTGTTACAAAAGTTTCCAATAACCAATTTTTTTGTGTCATCTCTAAGTGGTTTGAAAATAAGCTTTGACTATAATTAAAATAAAAGAAATATGTAAAGAATAAAATTAGATATTTTAACTTCTCATATATCCTATTAAGTAATAAATGTAACACCAAGCCTAAAAAAAAAAAAAAAAAAAAAAAAAAAAAAAAAAAAAAAAAAAAAAAAAAAAAAAAAGAGGGAGAGCCAAAACGCAGCGTTTTGGCCCTCCCCCCAATTGAATTAGGGCTAAAGCCCTAATTCGTTTTTTCTCTCTCTCTCTCTCTCTCTCTCCCTCTCTCCGCCGACCCTTCGCCTCCCTCCCCCACCGCGGCGTTGGTCTTCACCGCAAGCTCCGCCACAGCCACCGCCGCCGCCGCCATTCTTCTTCTTCTTCTTCTTCTTCTTCTTCTTCTTCTTCCCTCTCGCGATCTCCCACGATCGCTCTCTCTCCGCCTCGCCGCACACCGCCGCGAGCCTCCGCGCGCACTACCTTCCGCCACCACACGCGACTGCAGGGCCTTCTGCAGCGCGATCTCCCAGCAACAGCACTAGCCCAGACCGCAAGCGCGAGCGCAGGAGCGCAGGAGCGCAGGAGCGCGAGCGCAGGAGCGCGAGCGCAGGAGCGCAGGAGCGCAGGAGCGCGCGAGCGAGCAGGCGCGCGAGCAGGCGCGCGAGCAGGGCGCGCGAGCAGGCGCGCGAGCAGGCGCGCGAGCAGGCGCGCGAGCAGAGCGCGCGAGCAGGCGCGCGAGCAGAGTGCGCGCAGAGAGCGCGAGCAGAGCGCGCGAGCGCGCAGGGGCGCGCAGCAGCGCGCGAGCGCGCACAAGCCAGCGTGCGAGCGCGCACGAGCCAGCGCAGCACACGGGCGAGCACCAGCCCGCGAGCCACTGTCGGCCCGCAGGCCCGCCAGCCTGCAGGCCCATTAGCCGCAGGCCCATCAGCAGCAAGCCCACGGGCCCACCAGGCCCGCCAGCCCGTCCAAGCCCGCAGGTCCAGTACGGCCCGCGGCCCAGTTCAGCCCATCGGCCTGCCAGCCCGCTGGCCCGCAGACCAGCGAGCCCGCTAGCTGTAGCCCACGAGCCCAGTCCGGCCCGTGGCCCACGAGCCCGCGACGGCCCGTGACGGCCCACGAGCCCGTGACAGCCCACGAATCTCCACGCAGGTAAATGACTTAGGGTTTTGTTTCGGATCTATGTGTTTAGATCTAACAAATGAACCTTGTTTTGATAGGAAACCCTACAGACTTTGGAGTGACCGAAGCGACTTTCGGACGAGACTCGGCGCTTCGAGAAAACCCTAGGTGAGGAGATTTCGACTTTAATTGATAAATTGGATGAATCTATGATTGAATCTAAGATGAAAGGTGTTGTATATGTTTAGAGTGTAAGTGGAATGCGAATAGAATACAGTTTATAAAATGATTATATATGAATTTAAGGTTAAGTATAGAATGTTACAGAAATTTGATGATCTGATTTAGGTTGATCTTTTGGAGACTCGAGCGGTCAGATCCGATTTGGCTTGTCAGTAGGGAGTGACTTCCCTCCCGTAGAACTGTGAGTGGGACTTTGACATTTGCTATTGATTGAAAACCATGTTTCAAAAATATCATTTAAATGACATGTTTCTGCAAAATGTATGATTGTTATGACTTTCCAATATTTGATGAAATGTTTTGTGACCTTTGGAGTGTCTTAACTGCTGACCTTATTGATATGCATCCATGAGTTTTGATAAACGTATATTGTGCCACATTTTCGACATATTGATATGTTTTAAATGCTTTCACTGCATTGGCACATGGTTTTAAATGGATTTACTTACACATTTGGGCTATATGCCCGGCCGACTTTACGATATTATGTTTTGGGCTGTATGCCCGGCCGACTTTACGATATTATGTTTTGGGCTGTATGCCCGGCCGACTTTATGATATTATGCATTGGGCTGTATGCCCGGCCGACGTTATGATATTATGCATGGGGCTATATGCCCGGCCGACTGGTGATGGGATGCATGGGGCTACGTGCCCGGCCGATTTGATATTGTGATCCGTAGCTACGAAGGACATCTGGTAGAGGCACCCCTTGTGTCCGGATACGCTTCGGCCGGAGGTATCCGCCAGATTGTCGTGTGTATGGGTGTCCCAGGTTGACCCTCATCGGAGAGGACGTTGAGTACGGCTCCGTCTAGCACCAGGCGGGGGCACCATACACGGCCGACTAGTTATATGTACACTATATATTTTTTTTACAGACTAGTTGGGGTAGTCTGTGGCCAACATTGGGGCAGAGAACCATTCTTTAATACTTGCATTTGGAAAAACCCCCAATGCGCCGTCCTTGGTCGAGGTAGACCATTGCCGGGAATATTTCATTGGCCGGTTCTTCATGACATTGATGTAAAATTTTAGGATGCATATCTTGCTTTCTGATGTGTGCGTATTATATATGATTTTGAAATAACATGATTGGTTTGCACACTGTGGATATTTTCTTATCTTATGCTTTGACACTCCAAATTCACCTCGATATTGATAGCATGATGTCAATCCCCTCACTTACTGAGTATCCTCCCATAGATACTCATCCCTCACTTTCTTTCCCACAGGATTAGTGTTGGATCGAGGAGATACCACTGGGATTGGGTATGGATATTTTCCATCTCTTCCGCTATGATGATTGGTGATATTATTATGTATTCGAGGTTTTAGATTGACCAATGTATTTATATAAATTTTCTGGGATGACTGTATAAATTATGGACTTTATTTCGCGAAACTCGCGTGTTGATTATTTCGTTGCATTGAGGCATTTGTAAATATTTAAAAATAACTTGGGAATTTATTTTATATATGCGTAGAATTTAAGTCCGCTCGGTGTGGCGGCTGCTCATGCTCTAGTTGGGCATGACAGTAGAGGTCTGTTGCTAGGACTGTTAGAAACTTTATAGCCTTGCGTTGTTCTGGATGTTGGCTGTGGATATTGTTGATTTTGGAGAGGCCGGGATGGCCAATTGTTTATTTGTACTGGATGAATGTCATATACAGGTGAAATTGTACATGGGAAACCTCCGATTTATGGGGAGGTTCTGTCCGATTTTCTGTAAAAATCCAGCCGGCATCCAGGGACAACGGGCGGCTGTTCACGATCCCGGTTCGGGGCGTGACAATAAAAGTAACCTTTCAACAGCCACCTTGCTTTTTGAATTTGATATGCCCAATTCCCTTGAGCATCACACATTCAATATTTCTCTTTTTGAATAAGTTTACAAGATATACTCAGACTTTTCCCTTTGGAACCTTATGCATTGCAGTTTTCTTAGATGTTTCATTCTTAAAGAAGCATGCATATAAATTATATCCGTTCTTGTTGCAGTAGGTGCATTTTTGAAATTTTGATGATCTTTTATCTTTGTTTACACTGATTTACTTTTTGAGTATGCAGTGCTCTGCTTTATAACCTAATTTGATACAAGCATAGCATCTAGTTTTAGGTCTTTCAGTCTCTAAGTTAGGTACAAAGAAGCTATAGAGCTTCTTCTGATTTATTGTAGGGTCATATTCTAGACTAGCTTTATTATGTACTGCCCTTTGGGCACCAGGTGGTAAAGTATTATTTTTCATGTTCTACTAAGCCTTTTGTTCTTTTCTTTTTCATGTTCTAATTTTACATCCAACTTATCCTTCCGACAATTATCTTCTGAGTAGGCATTTCTGTCTTTTATCTCTTTAACTTCAATTTATAGCTCATTGACCTTTTCGTTTTTCTTTTCTTTTTGAGCATGCAACTCATTCCTTTCTTTTCTTAAAATTTCATTTAAAGTATTATTTTCATTCTTCAACAATTCATTTTCTGTTCTTAATTTACTCATTTCTTCTTTTATTTTAGTTAATAATTTCCTTAAAGAAGAGTTTTTGTGGTTTATCTTCTTAAGTTCTTTATAGCATTCTATTAAAATTTCATGCATTTCTTCTTTAGAAAATTCATCATCAGAATCAATATCAGAATTGCAAGAGTAATCAAATGAGCAAGGAAAATCACCACATCATATTCCTCTTCTACTACCATGAAACACAAATTGTTCTCTTCTTAATTAGTCGCTTCATACATTGCCTCTAATCTTTCCTAGATTTCCTTAGTGGCTATGCATGATGAGATTTTGATGTATTTGCTTAAGCTTAGACCAGAGTAGAGAAAGTTTATTGCCTTGCAGTTTGCTCGATAAGCACTTCTTTCGTTGGCAGTCATGTTCTTGATTTTGGCTGGGACTTTGATGCCATCAATTTCATCAGTTGGAAATTCAGCTCCTTCTTCAATTACTTCCCAAGCTTCCACATCTTCAGCTATGATGAAGATTTTCATTCTCTGCTTCTAGTAGTTGTAGTTTCTTCCATCAAAGAATGGTGCATTATTAATTAATCTGACTTCAAATAGGGCATCATCTTCATTTGTTTCTATGAAGCCTTGTTGTTGCTCGTTTTGAATTCTATCTTTATTGCTCGAGCTAATCAAGATTTTTTATTTCTCAATTTTAGCAAGCCTTAAACATTGAGTTTTCAATTCTCCACCATTTTTGCATTGAATGCTTTTTTTTTTCTTCTGATGTCACGTTTCTTGCTCCTTTTTAACCCATTTGTATTTTATTTGTTTTCTTGAAATACTCAGGTCTTCTATTTGATGTAGAAGCTTCTTGTGAAAAGTTGATTTGATCAGGTGCCATCTTAGGATCTTTTCTTTTGAGATTTTTAAACCCTTGTAAACAAGAGTCCTACTCTGATACCGATTGAAATATAACCTAGAGGAGGTGAATAGGTTGTATGACACTTCTTGAGAATTTGGAGATTTTGTAATTTTTGGGGAATACAAGTGATATACAAAAATTGAAAAGTTAAGGAAATTGAGTGCTCAAGGAAGAAAAAAATGAAAAGAACAGAAATTAGAGCACACAAAATTTTATAGTAGTTCCACCAAACCCGGTGTACATCCACTCTCAGGCACCCTCCTGGATTTTTCACTATTATCTCAATAGTACAAATTTGATTATAGGTTCAAGTTAAACCTTTACAGTAATCCTACACAACACCACTTTTCCAACACTACACAAATTGGTTCTCTCATACTAGACCCAAAGCAATACCATGCACTCTTTGGTCTTTTGAACACTAAGAATATGTAATTATGTAGTGTCAAAGATGAGAGGTTATAATCCTTAGATTTGACAAAATTAAATTTTATTTCAGATCACACGAAAAAGAATGGAGAAATAAAAAAAGATTATGAAAAGTAATTAATACAGGCAATGAGATTATTCTGAAAACTTAATCGAGCATTCACTCTCCTTTTTTCAATTCTCTTCTCTAGTATTTGTTATGACATTGAAAAGATCCGATGACAGGTTGTTGCATCCGAATGTTACAAATTTAATGTCCGCCATTAATTCTCTATACAACAGTTCCAAATTTCGCGCTGAACCTACATTCTTCCACTGGTGTCACTCCCATATTAACCAATCATAGTTCATTTACACTACATTTGAACGTTAACTTTGATAGAAATGGAAATATTCAGAGAATTAGAAAAAAAGAATGACCGTTAAGTTAAAATATGTTTCGCAAATTTATTTTCTATCAACTTTGGGTCAACATGTTTAAATAATACATTGATCTAAATTCAAAAATTTAATAGTGTATGTTTGATTAAACAGGTCAACAAGACTGTATCTAAGTTGACAATAGCATGTACCAAATTAAATAAGTAGACCTATAGACTTAAATTGCTCGATATGTTCCGATGTGTCGACATGATTCTCATGGACATCGACGTGACATTCTTTGAAAATTAATTCCCTAGGTCGATAAGCTTTACCTATATATCGACATAGTCATGTGTTCCTATAAAATTGGTAGACTTGTACAAATGAATTGATTGACGTGTGTGTGCATGTTGACAAGATTGAGGATAGGTCGATGTGTGATCTTAAGGAGTCAATAAACATCTGGTCGACAAGTCTACTGCATACATCGACATGTTACTATGTAGATAAAAATTGGTGGAGCTGTCTTCTGAAATTGGTCGATGTGTTAGCGTATGTCAACAAGATTAGACATCAGGTCGATGTGTAATTCCTAAACAACATTACATGAGGTCAACACATTTCGATCTTACATCAACATGTTCCTGTGCCAACATACGATTGGTCGACATGTCTCATAAAAAAGGTCGACATGTATTTCATGTCAACAGGGTCATAGTTCAGGTCTATGTGTGATATCTAAGTAACAACATACATCAGGTTGACGTGTCTTATTCTCATATCGACATGCTTATGTAAAAACTTAAAATTGGTGGACATGCCTATTAAAATAAGTCGATGTGTTCTTCATGTTGACATGGTAAAGTAAATAGGTCATTGTATTTTTCTTAAATAACAAGCTAATAAGGTCGACAAGTTATTGAGTATATTGACCTTCTTTATGTTTTTGTTAAGGTTCTTTGTCGATATATAGATTAATAGGTCGGCATGAGACTTCAATTGGTGGACCTGTGAACCAAAATAGGTCAACATGAGGCGGGCAGGTTGACATAAAGTATGAACATGTTGACAAAGCTGATTATTTACCTTATTTACCTAATAATAATCATTTAAGAACATTTACTTAAGATATTACATGTAAATAAGGAAATATCTCCTGTTTGAATTAAATAAAAAATGTTTTAAAATCTAAATCCTTCAGAATAAAAATCAACTCTCCCTTCAAAAAACAAAATCTCAGTTTTGATCTTTGGATCAATTTTGTTTGGAGAATTAACAAGTTAGAAAAATTCTAAACAAATATATTTTAACTTAGACTCTGCCGGATTGGTCAAATCTGGGTTTTAATATTTTAAAGTATTTTATTTCTATTCAACTTCCTAGCCTTAGTAGTACTGTTATCCCACTATTGATAATGAGTTATTTTTCCTTATTATGTGATTGTCTCAAGTGTCGACTATCTTTACACATTTTCTTCATATGCATTATTACCTTTTTTTTTAAGTCGATTACTTCTTATGTTTTAGTTAACATACTTTAAATTCATTTTTTGATCAAACTAATCATGTTTTGCTTATCATCAAAACTTATAAATATGCCAACAAAAAGTAAAAAAAAAAATTACCCTAAGGTAAAGAAAAAAAATATACACTAAGAAAAATTGAATGAAAAAAAATAACCCCTAGGTGAAGAAG
Organism: Dillenia suffruticosa; assembly: GCA_033439265.1. Classification (NCBI taxonomy): domain Eukaryota; kingdom Viridiplantae; phylum Streptophyta; class Magnoliopsida; order Dilleniales; family Dilleniaceae; genus Dillenia; species Dillenia suffruticosa. The sequence continues at coordinate 9,380,212 of JAVTVX010000016.1, read as the reverse complement.
AAAAAAATAAAGATGAGAGTGAGATAAATATTAAAAAAAGTAATAGTAAGATAATAATAAAAAAAAGAATTCACAAAAGACATTGTGGTATAGAGGTTATAATAATTCAATATCATCTTGCATGTACTTGTTCGAATCCGAATGAAGACAATTTTCGCAAAAAAAAAAGATTGGGTATCTTGGCAAGGGCGCGCGCGCGCATGGGCATAAGGCATATTTAGAGATGGATTCCTATTTTTCGTCATTAAAATTTACGACGGATTCCGATTTTCCGTCGCTGATTTTAGCGATGGATCCTGATTTCCATCACTAAATTTAGGGATGGAAAAGGGGATCCGTCGCTAATTTAATAACAGATTTTAATTTTCGTTGCTAAATTTTTGCAACACGTCATTAACAACGAAAATTTTTCGATGCTAAATCTATCGCTAAAAAATTTAGCGGCTAATTTTTCTAAAATTTTCGTTGCCAATATTGTGTTTTTTTGTAGTGTTAGTTTGCAATAACATCCCTTATATAGATACTAGTTGACTAAAGTCTTGTCTCTTTTGACAAAATAATTTAAACTGGTCAACATATAACTAAACATAGGCTACTACCTATGAAAAATAGAATACATTAGTTGACTAACTCCTGTGATCTTTCGATTATGCAAAAGATCTAGTCGACACATAATAAATTCTAGTTTGCACATAATGGTCAAAATGAACGATACAACACATTGGCCAACTAAAGAGCAGAACTGTCGACTAAGTATAACAATAGTCTACTAAAGGAACAATATAGTCGACTAAACACATCTAGACTCAGACAAATAAGGTGCATTCAAAGGACTTAGTCGACTATGATTGAATATAAGTCAACTAATCCTCTATAGAAACATATTAGTAGTTGACTAGGTATAACATTAGTCCACTTTTTGCTTCTAACAATCTCTTCTATAGAAAAATAGGCAGGTAGTTAAGGCATTAATGGTTCATTAATGGCCAACGTTTGAAAGCTTCATTAATGGTTAACATTTGAAAATTCAACAACCACAATGGATTAATTGTTCAAAACAATGAACAAGATTATAAAAACTTCAACAGATCTCTAGAAAATGACTAATGAAGTTGAGAATCCTGATAAAAAAGATTGAACACTACTTTCTGAACTTTCCTTGATCTAAACTCTATAAAACCATTCTGTGATCTGTATACTTGATTCAAAAGCTTAAAATCAGACCATAAAGGGTCACTATATACATATTCCTTACTCTTGTATTTTAGCCACTGTAACTAAACCAAGAGAAGCAATATCTCTTACTGTAGGTACTCTATTGTATATGTCTTTTGAAAGTCTTAGAGAGCCAAAGACAGTAAGGTAAAAGTAAAACTTACAAATCTAATTGTTTGTACTATATGAGCAAAATAGTGAAATTTCATAAGGAAGTCCTAGGACTAGATGCACACCAGATTTAGATAGAACTACTATAAAATCATGTATCATCTTTTATTTATTCATTTTTCCTTTCTACCTTGTTCTAAAAATTTCGATTAGCTTAAAATTTTGAAAATTGAAAAACAACCTATTCAACACCCTTTGTTCCACCTTTAAAAACAGTAAGATGGCACTGAATAGATACTCTGTACCAGTTGAGGCCTGGTCTACAAACAAGGCCCCCTTTTTCAATGGAAGCAATTTTAGTTATTGGTAATAGAGGATGCGTAATTTCATCATAGTAGTAGACCTCACTACTTGGAAAATTGTCGAAGAAGGGATCAAATTTCTAACTAAAGAAGTCAATGGTGTTTGTGTATTGGAGAAATTGAAAAATATCATACTGGATCAAAGAAAGCCTACCAAGCCAACTACAAAGTCATCAACCCTTTTCACCTTGCTCTAAGCATTAATGAATTAAGCCAAGTCTCATCATGCATTACAGCCAAAGAAATCTGGGAAAGACTTAAAGTAACCTATGAAAAAACTGATCAAGTTCGTAAAAATAAGATTAGACTATTAAAGTAAGAATATGAAGCATTCAAGATGAAAAAGTGAGAAACTGTCACTGAGATGAGGACATGTTTCAATAAAATTACAAATGAATTGAGATTACTTGGAAAAGGCATTCCTCATGAAGATATAGTAGATAAAGTACCAACGTGTCATAAGAGCTTAAAGTCACGTAATTGAAGAGTCAAAGAATCTAAAGACGCTAACTATGAATGAGCTTGTAGGATCCTTGATAACTCATGAGATGAAGTTGAATGTAAGAGATTCAGTTAGAGTATAGAAAGAAAAGGGATTGGCTCTAAAAGTTGAAAGTGAGAAAAGCTCTTCTCATTCAGAAGATGATGAAGAGGAGGAAGATATTGTTTTACTGGCTAAGAAAATTAAGAGATTCATGTTGCATAGAAAAAAGTTGATACAAATCAAATTTCAAACGGCCAGAAAAAAATGAAGAAATTAAGTGTTACGAATGCAAAAATCTTGGACACATTAAAGTTGAATGTCCTTAACTGAAAAAAGTCAAGAAAAACAATAGGAAGGATAAGAAGGAAAAGAAGAAAAATAAAACTCTAGCAGCATGGAGTGATGAAGACAGTATGTCCAGCGAAGATAAGGTGCCTAAAGAGCAACAGACCTATACTTCATGGCAATTAATCAACCATCCGATGACAAGGTAACATCTACCTCATACTCCTCATGTTTCGATGATGACAATGAATCCTCAATAGGTAAAACACACAAAGCAATTTTGGAATCTTTTAGAAAAATCAAGAAAATGGATAAAGAAAATCATGTATTAAAGAAAAGCATAACTAAGTTAGAACAAGAAAAAATAGGTTAATTTCTGAAAATAAAAAATTGCTAAACCAAAATGACACATTAATACAAGACAAAAATAGTTTGCATGACACGATTAAGGAGAATGAAAAACTGAAAATTGAATTGAAAAGCCTTAAAAACATGACTAAAAATAATGAATCCAAATCAACTCTGAAAGATGATCTAAAAAATGAAAAAGACAAGGATCAAAGACTTAACTCAATTCTGCACAAGTTCATTCAAGGGCAAGAAAAACTAGACTTGATGTTAGGTGCTCAAAGAGCTGTATATGAAAAATTTGACTTAGGATTTAACATTGTAATAACTCAAAAGAAAATCTATAGCTTTTTCATACCTAGTTCGGAGACCAGTAGAAGCAAAATAACATGCTATACCAGCATGAAAATAGGACACAAATCTGAACTCTGTAAATTAAAGAAGCGAACCAACTCATTTAAAAATAAAAACTCTATGTGCACTTATTGTCATATGTTAGGTCACAGTACTAATGCATGCTGGTTTAAGAACTCTACACATATGAAGTGGACTTTAAAATGGATACCAAAGGAAGCCAGAATTAGTATTTCAACTAATTCTGCAAGACCCAAGGAAATATAGGTATCAAAGGCAAAAACATAATTGATTTTCCTCTCAGGTATGCCTGAAGTCCACTATGAATTCTTCCTCCGGGTGCATTGACCATGGTTATTCAAAACATATGACAGCAGATGTATCAAGGTTCTCAAGTCTGCAAAAGAAAAAAGGAGGAAAAGTAGCCTTTATGGATTACTCAAAAGGCAAAATTATTGGAATCGACAATGTAGGTAAGTCAACTACCTCTACTCAAATTGAAAATGTTCTGTTTGTTGATGGTTTAAAATTTAGTTTACCGAGTGTAAGTCAATTATGTGACAAAGGGTATAGAGTTATATTTGATTCTGATGTCTGGTTAATCATCAATAAAAAATCAAATAATGTAGAATTTACTGGGTTTAGAAGAGAAAATATATATAAAGTATATTTGGAACAATCTCAGAATCTAAATGAATCATGCTTAATTGCAGTAAATCAATCCAACTCTTGGTTATAGTATAGAAGATTAGGATATGCTAATATGGACTTAATCTCCAGACTAGCCAGAAAGGAGATCGTAAAAAGTCTTCCAAAGATTAGATTTGAAAAATACAAACTATGTGATGTTTGCATAAAGAGCAACATAATTGAATGCCATTCAAACCCAAAAATATAGTGTCAACCTCAAGACCCGTAAAACTAACCTATTTGGACCCACAAGAACCCAAAGACTATGAGGAAAACATTATGGTTTGGTCATCATTGATGACAATTCTTTCTTTACTTATGTGTTGTTCTTACCCAGGAAAGAGGACTCAAGTAAAGCATTCATTAAACTGTTCAAAAAAATTCGAAACGAAAAAGGATATTTAATTAGAAGTATTAGAAGTGATCATGAAAAGGAGTTTGAAAATAAAACCATGGAAGAATTTTGTGGAGAATATGGTATAAGTCACAATTTCTCAGCTTCTAGGACAATTCAACAAAATGGAGTTGTTGAAAGAAAGAATGAAATATTAGAGGAAATGGGAAGAATTATGCTATATGAGTATAATCTATCCAAATACTTCTAGGTATTGGCCGTGATTATAACCAGCTATATCTTAATAGAGCTCTCATAAGATCAATCCTCAAAAAGACCCCATATGAGCTTTAGAAAAATAGAAAACCCAACATAAAACACTTTTGAGTATTTGGATGCAAGTGTTACATTTTAAATAATGGCAAAGAATCATTGGGCAAGTTTGATACCACAAGTGATGAGGGAATTTTCCTAAGATATTGAACCACCAAAAGCATATAGAATATATAACAAAAGAACAATGGCAGTTAAGGAATCAATACATATGAAATTTAATGAAAATGATGACCTAAACAAGAAAAGTTTTGATGATGATGACACTATAGATGCTACGAAGAACTCAAAAACTCTTGAAATTGATAATACACAAAAAAAGAACATTGGTTGGAAGAAGAACCAGAAGGAGAAAAAGGAGAACCTCAGGAACAAGAAATAAGATATCCTCTTGTTAGGAAAAGTGTTAACACAGAAAAAATAATACAAAGTACAAGCTCAGGTATCAAAACGAGGCCAAGACTACAAAATCAATGTGAATACGGGGAATTTATTTCTCAAATAGAACCTAAGAATATAGAAGAAGCCTTAGGTGATGAAAATTGGATTACGACTATGCAAGAGAAATTGAATCAATTCGAAAGAAATAAAGCTTGAAATTTAGTTCCTAGATCATATGATCAATCAATCATAGAAACTAAGTAGGTGTTCAAAAATAAACTAGATGAGTATGGAATAATTACAAGAAGCAAAGCAAGATTAGTAGCCAAATGATATAGTCAAGAAGAGAGTATAGGTTATGATGAAACATATGCACAAGTTATTAGATTAGAAACTATAAGAATACTTCTTGCATTCTCCTATTTTATGAAATTCAAATTATTTCATACGGATGTTAAAAGTGCATTTCTTGATGGCTTAATTAATGAAATAGTTTTCGTTAAGCAACCGCTTGGATTTGAAGATCATAAAGACCCAGATCATGCTTATAAATTAACAAAAACTCTATATGGACTAAAACAAGCTCCTAAAGCTTGGTATGAAAGACTCGATCTCTTTCTTCTTGAAAATAACTTCAATAAAGGAAAAGCAGGCACGACTTTATTTATAAAGAAAGATAACAAAGGCATTCTAAGAAATGATATGATATTAGAATATGTTGAGACACAAAGACAACTTGCTAACATTTTCAATTAACCTCTTAGCAAAAACAGATTTTTAGAACTTAGAACGGAACTATGGATGATTGACATCACTAAATGAAAATTGAAACAAAAACCGAAAGAAAAAGAAAATCCAAAACATCTCAGAACAAAGAAAACTAGTCAACAAAATCATCAAAATAATCGCTAACTTGTCAAAAGAAGACAAGCCTAATCGATAAAATCCCAAAAGTAACCGAAAAAGTTTCAAAATTAATGAAGACATAATCGGCTATACTATCGAAATAGTCAACAGAAGAAATTTTACTAAATCTTGAACAGTCGAAAAACCTATTGTAATAATCGACTAACCTGTCAGACAAATGAGACTAGCAATAAAACTTTAAATATAGTCGACTTCATAGTAAATTTCATAGGAATAGCAGCTAGAAAATTTAAACTAGTTGACTAATCAGTCAAAATAGTCAACACAAGTAAATAATCTTTCAACAAGATAATCAACAAATTTAGGAAAAATCATATTGCTATTAAAAATCACACAATATTTGTTGACTAGCAAAAGTACAATCTTCTAGTAGTCAAATATGCAAATTGTCTAGTCGACTAATAACATAAAAAGTATGTTTAGTTAACTAATTTGATATTTTTGTCGACTACTCTGTCAACTAATGATCCTAGGGAAACTAGTTGACTAATATTCTACAGTTGTCGACTAAGAATCCTATATGGACTACAGAAACTTAAAAATTGTCTACTAATCACTTACAAGTGTCGACTAAGTCTTATAACTAACAAAAGGTTCATTTGAATTTAGTATATAGATAACCAATATCTAGTCGACTAAATGATTACCAGTCGACAGAGCAAGACTCCTGTTACTAAGCCCAGCATCATCTAAGTGGGTTAATCCAAAAAATGATTTTGGATCATCTTTTTTTTTTCTTTCAACTAAACCCGAATTCAAGCTGACTGGCTAAATTTCATTCGACTATAAAAAGAGGTAAACCAACAAAAGCCCCAAAATTTATCTCCAAGACCATCAAAATCCTATAAATCTTTGAACCCTACCAATGCATTTTTACATCCCACAGCTTCAATAGATCGCTTAGCCCCATTCATCTTCAACACAAAAGCACTCAATTAGTGAGCTATTATATACTCTTTCAAGGATGGCTACTTAGGGGTAAACCTCCGCCTATATTTGCACCCCTACCTTCTTTATCATTGAGTAATCATTTAGGGGCCTTAGTTGGAGATCTGAGCTATTTCCTTTGTGATGATGAATCTTATCCCCCATCATCTCACTGGCCAAGCCTCACCCCTGTTATTTAGAGGTCATCTTTAGCATTCAAAGTTTGCCTCAATTTGGTACTGCTCTCACAGCCCACACTGAAACAGTGCTTTACCCCTAGATGTCCAGTCAACTGTTAACGTATTTCTGGGAGAACAAGCTAACTTTGGGTTTAAGTAGCATTTCACCCCTAACCATAAGAACTACTCGCTTGTGGCATGATATGAGATAAAAGTTAGGAATCAACTTATTTAATAGAGTTGATCCACTAAACTATTGAGCAGTAATGTAACATTTGATCCCAATGATAGCAAGTCTTTTTTCTCTTACGAAGGAAATCCTTTTTCAAAGATTCTTGATATTCAACTAGAGGGGATGAAGAATATAGATATTTTAAAATTTTCTGTAATTAAAACCTTACAACTGAGCTATTTGGAGATTTGATTGAAAAATAAAAAACACACAAAACATTTTATAGTGGTTCTACCAAACCAGATATACGTCTACTCCTAGCCTCCCCTTGGATTTTTCACTATTAACTTAATGATACAAATTTGATTGCAGATTCAAGTTGGATCTTTTCAGAGTTTGATAGAATTAATTTTGCAAAAGTTTACACTGGAAAAAATAATTAATTGAGGATCAAATGCAAAACAGAGTATGCAAAATAATGAATACTATGGATTGTGGTTGTTCAAAAAGTCAATCAAGCATCCTCTTTCTTCACATCTCAATTCTGGTATTTATTGTTTTATTGAAGAGATCCGTTGTAGGGTTATTGAAGCCGAATATTTTTCATTTAATGTTCGTCAATTAATATTCTACAACAAGTCCCATTTTTCATGCTGGAGTTTTATTTTCTCACCAGCGCCACTTTCTTGTTAGCCAATCGAAGGTTTTTTTGTTGCATTTAAACATTAGCTTTGATCGAAATGGAGATATGTAGATATGCAGAAAAAGAAGATGACTATTGAGTTTAAATTTGTTTTGAAAATTTGATTTCTGACAAGCTGAAACAACATATTGACCTAAATTCAAAAAATTTATATTGTGCTCTTCACTAATGGGGTCAACAAGAGAGTGCTTGGGTCGATAAGATAATATATCAAATTAAATAGGTGAACATGTAGGCTTAAATTGGTTGACGTGTTCTGCTATGTTGACATAGCTCTAATTGGACATCAATATGTGTTACTTAAGAATCAATATCCTAGGTAGACACACATCGACATAATCCTGTGTGTTCATAAAATTTGTGGACCTGTCTTCTGAAATTTGTCGATATTTTAGATGTAACACCGTTTTTCGGTGACTGTATTTTATGTACCACTCCTCATGGTTCTATATATATATATATATATATATTGAACATCCTTTTGAGGCATCTAAAATGAAATTTTAAATTTTTATTATTTACTTTGAGGTTTCCTTCAAAATCGCTGAAATTAAAAATTTTATTGGTAAACCAAAAATCCTCTCGACAAGCGCCGGCAAGGACTAAAGAAGTCAAAAATGGCTAAGAGAAGACCTACACAATTAAATAGAGATATTTAATTGAAATTTCACATATTTAAGAAGTTTTGAACAAAATTTCATGGGGACCAAAAATGCAATTTGTTAAAAGTTAGGGATCTAAATACAATTAATGAAAGTTGAGGGACTTGGTTGCAAACCACTCAAGGATGGACAATTGGAGCCAAATGATTGGTCAAATGGGTAGCAAGTTTGGTTAGTGGCTACCTAAGTTCATTGCACCAAGGAGAAATCTCATTGGTTGAACAACACTTGCATGAATTTTCATTGGTTGGTCAAAAACCTCTCTCTTTGTGCTTGGAATCCATCATGAACGAAATTGACACAAAGGAGGTGCATGAAGGTAGCTTATAAACAATCTTGCATGGGAGAAAGACTTAGGACAAGTGTAGAGTAAAGATCTTGCATGCAAATGGATCAATGGTCAAAATTTTTGCTAGGTTTGCATAAATGAGTTGTTTGAAACATTGGACCTCATTTTCTTCTCAACATTCACCCTCTTGGCTATGAGTTCTAGTGTAGGAAGTGAGAATTTCTTATATTCATCAAACATTTGAGGTTTTGAAGATATAAGGAAAATCTTTGGTTGATCGGATTTTAATTGTTTAGATAGTATTAGTATGATATGGAGGTTTTTTTTATTTATTTATATTAATGTCTATGTGTTTGCAAGATGTGGAAATCAAGTGCTAAAGAATGATGTTGATGATGAATAATTGGATGTCAAGATCTTACTAAAGAGGTAATACATTCTTCTTTAAGTATACATTGGATTAAATTGGTTCCATGAAGTAGGTTTATTCAAGTAAGCTAGCATGGTTAGCAAGCTGTAGTAATTCCATGATATCTTATTCTATGATGATCAAAATTTAGAATGATTTGTTTCTGGTAAAACAAGACTTCCTAAGCTTTAAAATAAGTTATGACACGAAAATTTCCATTTAGAATGTGATTTATAGTGATTTTGGAAAGGGACAGCAAAATGACATATTCTGTTTTTCATCTTCTATGCACGGCCAGTATGTTGTATAATTTTTTTAAATATCTTCTGTACAAAATTTAGAGAAACTTAAAACATCATATTTTAGGTATCAGTCTTATCTTTAAAATGAGCTAAAATTCACTTGAATCGGAGTAGTATGCTCAAAGTTATGGTATTTTTACTGAAACTGTACAGAGCATAGTTTAGAATTGGAATTGTGGCTGAAATGAAATTTTATAAAATTCTGCACTTCGAATTAAAGGAAATACGGAACATGAAAGTTGAGGGCTGTCTCTTATCTTGCAGTAGAACTTGGAATCATATAAATCGGAGATGTATATACTGAGAAATGAATTTTCTACCAAAACTGCGCAAATTTAGTTATATAACTACGAACTGTATTAAAGATAGATTTTTATAAATTTGTGCAGTAGGAATTTGGAGATGAGTAGAACATGAAAAATGTAGATATATGTCTTAACTTTAATTATCGATTTGAATCATTTGAATCCGATTTATATAGAGAAAGTTATGATATTTTCCCTAAAACTGCGTAAGAGTAAAACTTGAAAATATGAAATTCTATTAAAAGAAATAGGGAGATTGACATATATATGTTATTGTCTTAGGAGTAGACAACTATACTACACTCGAGGGGCAACTTAGTTGAGGATCAAGGTTTTAAAGGAGTGGAGTACCCTTCCAATACAAGTGAGTGTGTCTTACTATTTCCATGTAGTTAATGAGCAAAATCATGCTTTATAGTTTTTAAAGCATGATTTGTGAAATGATTGTAAAATGGCTTTGGTAACATACTTTGTGATAAATGGAGTGTCCCAAGATTTCAAAATATGCATCCATGAATTTTGATGAGAAATGTATGTGCCATGTTTTAAATCATGAAATGTACTTTATAGCAGACCCATCTCGTTATATAGATTGTCGCACGTTTACGATGTCTCGAGACACAGACACTCCACATGGTTAGGTGGTATGTATACAATACTATGTTTCGGACTAGCCAAGTTGAACCGAAAGGGAAGGATTGAATGACGTTCCAGTCTAGCACTTAGGGAAGCCCGATGCCAACACCAAGGTTTTGGGGTTGTTTTTCATTTACATACAAAAACCCCTTGGTGGCTCATCATTGGTTGAGGTAGACTTTTGCGGAGAACATGATTTGGCATGACCTTACGATTTATGACATGAGATTTTGGATGCATATGTTTAGATTGGATCAAAAACTATGTTAAAATTGTCATGATTTGATAATATGTCTTGCATGGATACATATATATATATATATATATATGACTTTGACACTCCATCCTCACCTTACTTATTAATTACCTATCACGGATTTCTCATTCACTGAGTATTTGATTATACTCATCCCTCAATATTTTTAAATCTATACAGAGTTAGTCATTAGAGAGACACATTGACTTATCTCGACGTACGTAGTATCAGAGACCTCTTAGGGTAATTATCTTCCGCTGTATTTTAAGGATATTAGTTGATCATGTCGGGTTGACTGTATGAAACCAAGGAACTTTTATTTATACAATATACATATATATATATATTTATTTAAGGACTTTGTATTTTAAATACAAATAAAATATTTGTAACTGAAATTTTGATTAGTCTTGCGTTACCTTGAGGATACGTGGCGGGGTTAGGCCGGTGTCCGAGGTAACAGGCGACTATTCACGGCCTCTGGATCACGGATCGGGACGTGACATTAGATGTGTTGACAAGGAGAAAATGTGGGTCGATGTGTGATTTATAAGGGACAGCTTATATTAGGCCATCATGTTCTAAGTATACATCGATACACTACTATACTTATAAAAATTGGTAAACCTATTGTCTGAAATTGGTCGATATGTTCAATGTGTTGACATAGTCAACACGTATGTCATTGTGATTTCCTTCAAGCATAAGGAATCATGTTGACAAGTTGTCGAACGTGTCGACCTCTTTATGCTTTTTGTTGATTCTTGTCAATGTGTGTAGATGCTGGGTTATTATACTCCTTAAATTGGTCGACATGTCATATTAATTTTATCAACCCGAGGTCAGCAGGTCGATGTGTAATAGAATTTAGGTCAACATTTAAGACAGGTTGACATGTTCTCAGAGTTGTCGACATATTTATACTTAGGTACTATATTGTGTTTGTTTTATTCAAGTTGACAAGGGTTATTATCAAATTGGCGTGTTTAAGGTATGGCTAAAATTGGTCGACATGGTTATGAAAATTGGTGGACCTACTGGAAACAGGTCGATGTGTATAAAGAACAAGTCGACACGGTTTGCATACTTTTGTTTTCTAATGGCTTTCTAATTTACTTAAACTTATTTTTTTCTAATTTATCATCATCAAAACCTATAATTCTCAACAATCTCCCCATTTTTGATAATAACAAAATTTCAAACACTTATCTAAAGCATTTGATCCTATTGATTCTTATCCATAGCAATTTTAGAGTTTGATTCAGACTATACTGCCATTTATTGTTCAAAAAGCCTATCCATCATCAGTCCAACCTTGCGTAAACATTCACACGCACTGCATACTGCACTGCACCTAGCATCATCATTCTAAGCCTAGCATTGTTGTTGCACTATATTTGCTACACTGTAGTACTCTTACTTAGCACCATCAACGCTATACACTTCCTTTCAGTATTGTACTTTGCACCACACCCTTTTACTATTAAACTATCTCCCTCTTAAGTCTAAACCTAAGTCCAAGCCTATTTTCCTATACTGTCATCAAACCACATTTCCATACAACGCAATCACTACCATATTTTTACCAAACTATGATGCACACACCCATTGCAGCTACTATAGCATCAGACCATACCCAATGCAACATCAGACTATAGACATCACACTCTTACACTCCCCCTTTTCTACTACTTTCTCCCCCTTTTTTTCATCAACAAAAAGGATAAGGAAAAAAATTATAGGAAGGGGGTGACGATTATAGTATCAAGCTATAGGGTGCAACAAACTACAATACAGCATCCATAATCATATATAGCCAATTGTTCCCCCTCAAATAGAGACACTACTACTCATCAACAAATTACACCAGTAGTTAACCCCAGAACTTTAATCAACGACAAATATACATTCAATAAGCATCCATTCAGTCAAATTCATTTACATACAACATACAGTAATGCACAAATCTTATTACTTTGACACATTATTGAAATTTTGTCAAGCAATCCAAAGCAATTTTAGAATTTATCAACAAAGTGCAGATGTAGTTCAATTAGAAAAGAAAAGTAACATGTAAATCGCATAAAGTGCCAAGACATAAACTAGTAGAGAAACATTAAACATAACTAACATTAGCATGAATGAGAGGGCTTTAGAGCATGATATGATTTTTATTTTTCTTTTGTAAGGGAGTCTAGTCTGTTCTTAAAGGCTTGAAGTTCCATTTTCAAGACATAGCTCATTTGTCCTTGCATAACTTGTCTCTTCTCAATTTTCTCTAATTTTTCCCAAATGATCTCAAGTGTAATAGGTTAAGAGCTGGATAGCTGCCCTTCATCTTCTCTACGTTCTTCCCTTTGTTCATTTTGTGTTGCTTCCTCAAGTTCTTCTCCTATCTCCTTTATTTGCCTCTTGTTGCTCCACCATCTTTTATAACCCATTCTCCCTTACTATTACACATCCATCTAACTTGAAGCATAGAAGAAGCATTGATTCCAATCTTTTTATTCAATTCAATCACCATATCCTTATCCAACTTCATAAGATTACATGATAGAATTTTAAAGATCATACTAGCATATGGTAGAAGGGAGTTCTCTGATCTATGTGCAGTAATCATAAAGTAAGGGACTATGAAGTGCAATCCAAGATTCTTTCCACTCATAATGCAAGCCATTAACCAGAAATCTTCTTTAGAGATGGTTGTGTAATTTTCCTCTCTAAGCCTTAGTAGATATACCATAATTAAATGCAAAATTCGTTGATGGAATCCTAACTCTGTAGTATTTGTATTCACAATAGTCAGATTTTCATCATTAAACACAATTCTTGCATTTTCTAAGTAACTAGACTTCATGTATGGTTCACATTTATCATATAGCACCATGCAAGACCATTTTCTCTGTAGACAATCCTCGGTGTGACTTCAATCACTTTACCATTCACATATATCATAAATGCACATGAAACAAAGTGTTCATCTAAGATGATTCAAGATTCATTCTCAACTCTATTAGAAATTACTTTAATATTATTATAAAACAGTTTAATCGCCTTCTCATGAATGAATTTATTCAGAACCATTAACCAATTAAGGCATACCTCATTCAAGCGTTCTTTGTACTTGAAGTTTGACCTTTTCAATCAACCTCCCTTGATTGACTTTCCTTCTCGAGAATAATTTCTTATACAACTCACTTTGTTTGACCAATTGAAACTTGTGAGTGTTGAATTGAGGAATGGGCTCTACCTATAAGGATGGCGAGTGGGTTTTGAAGAGGTAGGTTTTGCGGATGAGGGTTTTGATGATGATGGTTTCGATGATGATGGTTTGGTCGCAGGTTTCAAAGGAGTCTTGGAGGATGTTGATTGCTTGGAGATGGGTAATTTTTGCTTAGGAGCCATATCCGAGTAGGGTTTTGGCAGTAGAGAATCACCTAGGGTTTTAGAGAGAAAGAGGAAAATTCGAATTTGAGAGAAGAGGAAGAGAGACAGGTTCGTGTGTCAACCGTTCATATTCCTTTCTGCATGTGACAAGTCGACCTATTTCAAGGTTATTCAAAGATAACTAGGTTGACATATTTGCATACAAGTTAACAAAACCAACTCTATTTTTGATTTTAAGCAATTGGACGACAAGATTTCTAATACAATTACTAGTAGGTCAATAAGGTTATATATTTTTTTCAATTTGTCAACAACTTTGAGAAATAGGTCGACCTAGAGTTCATTTCCAAAATTTTTAAAGTATACTCTGTTTTTCACATTGCTATCATACTTCTCTATTTCAATCATTTCTAACTCTCTTCTTAGTTTGCAAAATCTATTCTTATATAATGGTTTAGTAAGAATATCAGCAATTTGTTTTTAATTCTTACATACTCAAGAAGAATTTCATTTTTCAATACATGGTCTCTGATAAAGTGATATCTTATTTCAATATGTTTGGTTCGAGAGTGATACCCTAGATTCTTGGTTAAATTTATGGCACTTGTGTTATCATATTTAATAGGAACACAGTTAAAGTTTATGCCATAATTCTTCATTTAATGCTTAATCCAAAGAATTTGTGCAGTACATTGTCCAATAGAGACATACTCAATTTCAGTTGTTGACAGTACTATACAACTTTGTATCTTAGAAGACCATGATACCAACATGCTTCCAAATAACTGACAAGTACCATTGGAACTTCTTTTATCTAATTTGCATCCCACAAAGTCTATATCAGAGAATCCATACAATTGAAAGTTTAAATTTCTATCATACCAAAAGTCTAGATGTGTGGTATCTTTTAGATATCTAAAGATTCTTTTATGTGCTACCAAATAAGACTCCTTTGGATGTAATTGGAATCTTGCATAAAGACACATTGAATTATATATCTGTTTTCGAAACAGTGAGATATAGAAGTGATCCAATCATACTTCTATATAATTTTTGGCATAATAACTTGTCATTTTTATTTTTATCTAATTTCAGACTTGTGCTCATAGGTGTGGCATTTTCTTTGCCTTCACTAAACCCAAATTAGCTCAATGGTATATTTTGATTGATTAATGAAGATACCTTTTTCTGATTGTTTAATTTGAAGTCCTAAAAAATAGCTTAACTCTCCCAGTATATTCATTTCAAACTCTCATTGCATTCTTTCTGCAAACTCTTCACACATTTTTACACTAGTTATCATCCACGTATATTTGTATTATCAAAAAGTTATCATCTTTTATTTTGATGAAGAAAGTTATGTCAATCTTTCCTCTTTCTAAGTTGTTTTCAATTAGGAAATTGTTGAGCCTCTCATTCCAAGCTCTAGGGGCTTGTTTCAATCCATACATGGCCTTGGTCAGCTTAAAAACATGTTCTGGACATTTCGGATCTTCAAAACCAGGGGTTGTTCTACATATACTGTTTTATCTAAATAACCATTTAGAAAAACACTTTTGACATCCATTTGATACAACTTGAAGTTCATATAACAGGAGAAGGCTAGAAACATTCTAATAGCTTTTATTTTAACCACTGGAACATCTGTATCATTGTATTCAATTCCCTCCTCTTGGCTATATCATTTGGCTACCAACCTTGCCTTGTTTCTTGTGATTATACCATATCCATCAAGATTATTTCTGAAGACCCATTTAGTTCCAATTACCGATTGATCCGATAGTTTAGGGATAAGATTCTATATTTTGTTTCTTTCAAATTGATTTAATTCATCTTGCATGGTCATGATCCAGTTTTTATTTTCTAATATTTTCTCCACATTCTTAGACTCTTTCTGAGAGATAAACGCCACATATTCACATTAATTTTGTAGTGCAGATATGGTTCAAACATCGGAACTTACATCTCCTATTATATTTTCTACATTGACATATTTTTTGATTTGAGAATATTTGATTTCTTGCTCCTGTTGAACTTCATCGTTTTCTTCTTGTTCATAACTTCATTGATCTCTTCTTTTTGAGAATCTAAATTCTCAGTAAAATCAATTTATTAATCTTTTCTATTAAGTCTTCATCATCTGATCTTCTTTGATCAGTGTCATTTTCTTCATCAAATTTTACATGTATTGATTCTTCTACTACCATAGTCCTTTTGTTATAAACTCTATAAACCTTACTCACTGCCGAGTAGCCTAAGAAAATTCCCTCATCACTTTTGGCATCAAATTTTTCCAAGGCTTCTTTGTCATGCCCCAAATCAAGGTCATGAGCAGCCGCCCGTTGCCCTGGATACCGTCTCAATTTTCTAGAAAATCGGATAGAATCTCTCTATATTTTGAAGGTCTATCATATACAAATCAACATGTATATTGAAT
Source organism: Dillenia suffruticosa (assembly GCA_033439265.1). Taxonomy (NCBI): domain Eukaryota; kingdom Viridiplantae; phylum Streptophyta; class Magnoliopsida; order Dilleniales; family Dilleniaceae; genus Dillenia; species Dillenia suffruticosa. The sequence continues at coordinate 9,363,724 of JAVTVX010000016.1, read as the reverse complement.
GATCATCCTACCACTTAAATAAACGGGCCAACCCTGCCTCACAACAAATTAACCACATTCATATAATACTAATCAATCCACAGCGTAACAACCAGGACAACAGAAGGCTATCATGAATACTAGTAGTCCTAGCCATAGACCTCTACTATCATGCCCAACTAGAGCATGAGCAGCCGTCATACCAGACGGGTTTAAAATTTTATGCATGAGTATAACAAATTCCCAAGTTAAGAAGTTAAATGCTTTCAAGTGCCTCAATACAGGTGAAATGAGCCATATAAGAGTCTCACAAATAAATGTCAATAATTTATACAGTCGTCCCATAAAATGTACATGTCCATCAACGGACCTCAATATCAAGATTTCGCAAGGTCGATATACAACACGGATCTCATATTTCAAATGAAATTTAGATCTCACCGTAGTGAATACGTGATTCCACAATTACGCGACAATAACATCTAGAGCCCGACGTGTCCTCTACAACAATAACCCTATCTGAGAAAGGAAAGGAGAGGGGTGAGTATCAAGGGAGATACCCAGTAAGTGAGGGGATCAATATCAAGCATAAATAGTGTGTGTGAGCCATTGGAGTATTAAACATGATTATTTGTAAATAATAATTCACAATTCGCAGTAAAACATGGTATGTTTGGTAAAATGAAATCATTTAATCCATCCCACGGTATCATACATATATGCATCCCTTTAAAATCAAGTATTTTTATAGCAAGCCGAATATGATCCTGGCAAAGGTCGACCGTGACCAATGACAGGCGTATCGGGGGTTTTATTATGTATAAATATTCAAAACTCGTTCTCTACCCCAACATTGGCCATGAGCTTCACCAAGGCTATCTCATATACAGATCAGATCATGTATAAGACCCCTCTCAGTGCTAGACAGTGGCATCACATATGTCCTCCCACTTGCGGGTTCAACCGACCTCGCTTATACCCATATACCAGACATTTAGGGGAACCTCTGCACGAAGAGTACTCAGACACATACTCAACATCATAACAAACGTCCCCTGTAGCTACGGTCGTCCTCTCGGGACTCAATCAGATCATAATAGTCATCCACGGCCAAACTGCCCCAAATCAATGACATAAAAACCGTAGTGCTCAATAAAATTGCCATATTAGGTCATATGAAAATAAACCGGTGAAAATCATAAAATATGGCACAATTTCAGTCGAATCTACTTATGGATGCATATTCATAGAAAACATGAGTTCACAACACTCCAATAGTCACAAAACAAATTTGAAATCTAGTGGCACACGACGTGTCATATACATCAAAGTATGTTTTGTTGGAAATACGATAAAATCAAGTTTTACTTTTTGTGCATGAGATTAGAGTCTCACTCACAATAATAGGGAGGTTATAACACTCCCAAATGAACCACAATTGCAATGTAACGAGCTCTCTTTAACGGCTTGGACAAAAGTCACCTAACAAGTTCACTCATAGTTCTCCACTTTGGTGTCACTTTGCGCAGTCCTACGAAAATTTGCATAACGTTTTATATATAAGTCCAAATCAAGCAAACGTTTGATATGTTGTAGGTAACTTAACGACCTACAACTTTCATGTTATACACGTTCTCAAAATCACATCACAAAATTCCCAAAAATCCTCATTTTGTTTCAGTTACATTCTAAATTTAGATTATGTCCCATTTTAGTTCAAAAGCCATAAATTTCACTATACCTATCCAAACTTAATGGTATTTTAGCATGTTATACCCAAGACAGAGACCTACCACTTTCATGTTTTGAGTTTCTCTCAATTGTGCCTAGAAGGGGGGTTGAAATGGATCATGATCAGAACATGTAGGTTTCAGTTGGAAAACAGAATTTCTGTCAACACCTCTTTAGTAAAATGGGCATAACATTTGATTCCCTTGTAAGGATTGGCTAAACTTTTAACATGGTGTAGCTACAAGGGATATCTACAACTTTTATTCTTTGAGCTTGCCCAAACTAGGACTGGAAGAGGGTCATTTTTGTACACTGCTCTTGGATAACCTTTTGTCGAGTTTTCAGGAAAATTGCCATAACTTTTGACATAGGAATCTGATTAAGGTGATTCTTATCTCGTTAGAAAGATACGACCTAGAACTGCAAATGTCATAACTAGGGCTCAAGCTAATTCAGACCGAAAGGCACCTCAAAATCAGGGCAAATTTCATATCAGAACATAACAGAACAGAATATGATTCTACAGAACACCTAAATTTGAAAAATCATAATAAATCCAATTTAATTCAGAATGTGACGAATCATATCTCATTTTAAAGCTCTGAAGGTTTAGTTTCATGTGTAAAAATTTCACTCATTGCCTTTGTGCAGAAAAATGTTATAGCTAAAACACTACAACCAAGTCAGAGTATTCAGATTTCAGAATTTTTGTTTTCCTCCTTGATTTCAAACTTCGGCCAACCCTAGTTCCCTAACCAACCACCTCGTTTTGGTCCCAAATTAAGATATGTTATACTATGGAGTATGGAAGGTCTCATACCTGAAGATGGACAGCTGGGCTTGAAGCAAAACACAAAATTTTGGTCTTGAACTCTCAGCTCCCTCATTGGATTTCACCAAGCAATCATTCTCGTTTGGCCTTGATTTTTGGATCTGTTGTAGTTGGGTTTGTATGGAAGTGATTTATGTAAAAATATTGGGGTAGTGTTGAAGAAAATTTTGGACTTACCCTATATGAAGCTCACAGCCATAAAAGGAAGAAAATGAGAGAACTTGTTCTTTGCTCTTGGGTCTCACGGTTTTTGGGAAGAAGAAGACTTGTTTGGTTCCTATTCTCTCACTACACTCTCTTTCTCAAGTCCCACAAGTCAAGCTTCATTAATTGCTTCATTAAAGCCTTGTCTCCCAACCACCTAATCCAAAGGCCCACATTAATTCATCTTTCCTAAACTCATTTTTAACCCTTAGATTAACTCTTCAAAACCAAAAAAACAATTAAATTTCCTCTCCATCTCTTCTCTATCACGTTTTCTCATTCATCCCAAACTTTTGTTCCTTGCTTGTCACGGTTTTGGAGAGGAAGAACAATTGTCAAGTCACTTTAAATTTTTGTTAATTGTAAATAAACCTCTTGACTTATAAAAATTACATTTTGACCCCGAAAATTTTTATAATTCTAAGTTAGATCCAAAATCTCGTATTGCGCCTAATTTAATTCATCTCACATCAAAATATGGTCATTTAGCCTTTCCGAGACATGTCCGACCCGGTTAGGGTCTTACCGACAAATTTCTGGAAAATTTACGATTTGGCTCTACGAAGCAAAATTCACTTAAATTTGATGTGGTTATACACTCTAAAGTCATTTTCATTATGTTTGGACCATCTATGATCTTTTTGGAAATTTTTAATTTCTTGCCATTGGAGCGGAAATTTTCCGGTAGCAGTTTTAACGAAAAAAAAAATTTCTTAGCGAATTTTCAACATAAAACATGAGTAATATCAGATATAAAATGAAAGGAAATACAATAGTGAGTACACCGAGATGTCGGTGTTACATTCTTTTCCATTATTCAAAACATAGTACTTACATCCAAAAATTCTAAAATAGGCTATATTAGGTCTCCTTCCATTATAGAGCTCATAGGCAGTTTTCTTTAAGATAGTTCTGATTAATGCCATATTTAAGATATAGCCAACAGTATTCACTAGTTCTGTCCAAAAGAATTTTGATAAATTATGCTCACACAATATAATTCTAGCCATTTCTTGTAGTGTCCTATTTTTCCTTTCTACTACCCTATTCTATTAAGGTTATTTGGGACTGAGAAATTGTGATAAATACTTTGATTTCCATAGAATCTTCCATGATTTTATTTTCAAATTGTTTTCCATGATCACTTCTGCTTCTCTTAACTATAATTCCTTTTTCATTTTGAATTTTCATGCACAATTTGATGAAAGTCTTACAGGTTTCCTTCTTTTTGGCTAGGAGAAACACCCAAGTATATTTAGAGTAATCATCGATAATCATAAATCCATAATATTTTCTTCTTAAACTTTGAGTTCTAGTTTGTCCGAATAAGTCGATGTGAAGAAATTCTAGAGACCGCTAGTAAATACATAGATTTTGGGCTTGAAGTATGTTTTGGTTTGTTTTCCTTTCATGCATACATCACATAATCTATCATTTTCGTATTTTAATTTAGGCAGACCTTTCATAATATCTTTTCTAATAACTTTGATATTGTGTCCATACTTACATGTTCTAATCTCCTATGCCACAATCATGAATTGTTCTTACTTAATGTAACTAGGTAAGACTCATTTTGAATTTCTAAATACTCTAAACTCACATAGATATTTCCTCTTCTAAAACTAGCAAATTTAATACTACCAAAGGCTTTGTCAAGCAAGCATCAAATTCAAATATGACTGTGTAACCTTTATCATACAACTAATTGACGCTTAACAATTGAATTTAAGATCAGAAACGAGAAGAACAACTTGAATTTAAGAGTTTGTAGATTTACCTCCAATGTTGTCTATCCTAATGACCTTCCTTATGGAGTTGTCATCAAAGGCCACTTTTCCTCCTTTTTTCTTTCTAGAGATGAGAATTTTGAGACATCTCCAGTTATATGCCTTGAACAGCCACTATCAATGCACCAGATAGACTTTCAAAGAGATTCTCTTGATTATAGACAAATGTGCAACAAAATTCAATCATACTTTTATCTTTGGTAGCCATATCTTCTTGGATCTGGCTGAGTTAGCTTTGATTTGACTATTAAGAATCCATTTTAGGTTCACTACTGATGATTTCTTGAACCAGCAAGCATAGGCTGAGTGTCCAAATTTTTGATAGTAGGTATATTTGTGATTATTCATTTTTGTGTTCCTTGCAGTTATGAAAATTTTATTTCTAAGTTTACAGTTGTCTGACTTGTGTCCTAGTTTCATGCATGTGTGACATCTCTGTAATTTGACATTTTATGAACTAGGTGTAAACAATTATATAGCTTTTTCTGGGTTTATGTAGTATTATATCCTAACCCAATCTTATCAAATATTACTCTCTATGCTCCTAGGATGGCATTTAGTTTTTCTTACCTTTGCATGAATTTCATTAGTATGGTGTTTTGCCTAATATTCTTCTCCTTCTGTTTAGTTAATTCCTTTCTCAAAGCCATGTTTTCATTCTTTTGGTTTTCACTATCCTTTTTATCTTGCTAATCCAGCTTTTTATTCTTTAATTCCATTTCGAGTTCATCAACTCTCAATTCTAATTTAGTATTTTTCTTTCTTAATTCATTAGTTTCTATTTTTGATTTTTCTAATTTCTTAACATCTCAGTCACATCTTTTTTAACAAATTATTTTTCACTTTTTATCTTTTTAATTCCTTCAGTGATTCTAGTAATATTTCATGCAATTCAGTAGTAGTGAAATTGCTTTCGTCAAAATTAAAATAAGAAAAGTAGGAAATAGAATTTACCTCACTGTTGGAGAATTCTTCTTTTTCCATGAAGCACACGTTTGCTTGTTCTTTTGTTTGTTCTTCTCCACTTGAGCTAAAGTCTTCATCATTCCAGACCGCAAGAGCTTTCTTCTTTTTCTCCTCCTTTCTTTCTTTTTTATTTTTCTTGTCTTCCTTTTCAGTTGACAACAATCAACTTTTATGTGTCCTAATTTCTTGCACTCAAAGCATTTGTTTTGTAATGACCTGTAATCTAGATGTCGCACCCCCTAACAAAAGGGAACATACATGCAAATGCAGAAACAACCAACATGATTAAAATGCGGCATCTGGACTCGCGATAATCGCACTCCTCGTATGTGATAACACATAAATAGATTTATATTAAAAGAGAATAAATTGTTTATTTTTTCCAAATAAAATAACGACAGTCTCTTCTATTTAGTGATTATTTAGTCACCTGGGGTTAATATAAAACCTAATAAAACATATAAATCACTTGTAATATCAAACAAATACATTAATGGCTCTCCCAACCATCCGATAACATATCATGGAATATAGTCTAAATATAGACAAAACTATACATATAAAGCTCTCATCGGCTTTCATCTATTCATTTACATATAACATGTAACTTATACAAATCCAAAAGTAACACAAGAATAACATGCCTTAATAATATAAGTGGGTCGGAAAAAAGTGGGGATCGAAATTATATGTGAAGGATCATAAACATACTTCCTTAGCATGGAAACATAAAAAGTAGGGTGAATTCCCTCAAATGTTGGAGGTAGAGCCAACTCATAAGCAGTTAACCCAACTCTTGCTAGAATCTCGAAAGGACCAACAAATTTAGGGCTGAACTTTCCCTTTTTCTTTCCAAATCTCACCACCGCTTTGATTGGAGAAACTTTCAAAAAAAACTTTATCTCCTACCTCAAATTCCAAATCTCTATGTCTCTGATCAGTATAACTCTTCTAACGGGATTGAACTGTTCTAAGCTTATCTCGAATGACTTGGACTTTCTCCATGGTTTCTTTAGATAAGCAGGCCCTATTTCAGACTAAGGTAGCTGCTTCTCACCCACTTCTCCCAACAAAGAGGAGTACTGCATTTTCTCTCATATAATGCTTCAAATGGTGCCATGCTAATGCTGGAGTGATACCTATTGTTATAAGCAAATTCCATTAGCATTAAGTGTTCAGCCCAACTACCACGCAGCACTAAAATACAAGCTCTCAATATATCATCTTGAGTCTGTATAGTCCTCTCTGATTGACTATCTATCTGAGGAAGCTATGTCATGGAAAAATTAAGTTTAGTTCTTAATTTGGACCGAAACATTTGCCAAATTCGAGAAACAAATCGTAGATCTCTATCATAAATAATGGATACCAATATGCCATACAATCTCACGATCTCATCAATATAAAGTTTAGCTAATTTCTCTATAGAATGAGTCACTGCAACTGAGAGAAAGTTAACTGATTTGGTGAGACGATTTACTATAACCCCATATGGTATCATATCCCTTCACAGTTTTGAGCAATCCTGAGATTAAATGCATGGTGAAATGCTCCCATTTCCACTCAGAGATAGGGAGCAGCTCAAGTAGTCTACTAGGTCTCTGGTATTTAGCCTTCACTTGTTGACATGTCAAGCATTTACGAACAAACTCTGCAATGACTCTCTTCATATCGGTAACATAAATCTCCGTACATCTATATGGTTCTTGAATAAACATAAAAGGCTAAATTATGTGCTTCCTCCAAAATTAATCTCCGCAATTTCTGAGCCTCCGGAACTACCACCCTGTCTCGAAATCTGACTGTTTCATTTGATATATTGAATACAAGCTTCCCCTTTAAGAAGGTCTTCCCTCAGCCTAATTGTCTCCTCATCAGTTTGCTAAGCTACTCTAATACGATCTCTGGTTGGACTATAAACCCAGCCAAAAAAGACCCTTGGCTAGTACCTTAGTATCAATCCTCAACTGCTTAAACTCAGCCACCATCTGATGTTCTCTTACTCATAGAGTTGCTATTGGAATAGTAGATTTATGGCTAAGGGCATCTGCTACAACATTTGCTTTGCCGGGTTGATGCTGAATGGTAACATCATAATCCTTTATAAATTCAAGCCATCTGTATTGTTTTAGATTCAACTCCTTCTTGGGAAATAAGTATTTGAGACTCTGATGATCAATAAATATTTCACAATGCTCCCCATAGAGTTAGTGTCTCCAAATCTTCAAAACAAAAACGATAGTTACAAGCTCTAGATCATGCGTAGGATAATTCTCATTATGAGGTTTCAATTGTCTAGAAGCATAGACTATCACATTCCAATCCTATATCAGTACATAACCCAAACCGGTCCAGAACGCATCACTAAAAATAACAATCCCTATCCACTAACCGATAATGTTAGCATTAGAGCCGACACAAGATTATCCCTCAAAGTCTGAAAACTAGTCTCACATTGTTCATCCCACTTGAAGGTTGCATTCTTACGAGTCAATCTCGTAAGTGGAGCAGCTATCAAAGAGAAACCCTTAACAAATTTACGGTAATAACCTACCAAACCCATAAAACTACGGACCTTTGTAACTATAGTAGGTGGAGACCAATTAACAACAACTTCAATCTTCTTCGGATCTACAAAAAGTCCTCTTACTAAAGACAATATAACCCTAGAAAGTTACTTCATTGAGATAGAATTCACATTTACTTAATTTGGCATACAGTTTCTCAATCCTCAAAGTCGCTAAAGTAATACGGAGATACTGTTCATGTTGAGCTCTATCCTTAGAATAAACCAATACATTATCAATAAACACCACAATAATTCATCCAGATAGGATTTGAAAACACGGTTCATCAAGTCCATGAAAACAGCTAGCGCATTAGTTAACCCAAACGGCATAACCAAGAACTCATAGTGACCATAACGAGTGCAAAATGCCGTCTTAGGTATATTTTCATCTCTAACCCTAATCTGATGATAGTCAAAACTAAGATGTAGCTTAGAGAAGACTATGGCATCTCTTAACTGATCAAGCATATCATTAATTCTCGGCAGGGGGTATTTATTCTTGATCATCACTTGATTCAACTTGCGATAATCAATATATAATCTCAAGGAACCATCCTTCTTCTTCACAAATAAAACTAGTACTCCTCAAGGAGAAACACTCAGACGAACAAACTCCTTATCCACTAGTTCTTGTAACTGAGTTTTTAACTCTTTCAATTCAGCTAGTGCCATCCTATATAGAGATATGGAGATAGGTATGGTATCTAGTATCACATCAATAGTAAATTCTATCTCTTAAACTGGTGGCAATCCGGGCAAATATATGGGAACACATCAGGGAAATTTCATACCATTGGTATGTTAACCAACTGTATTTACTCTTTCTTGTCTTCAATGACATAAGCTAAATATCCCTAATAACCTTTGGATAGCATCCTAGTCACTCTAATGAAAGATACAACTGGAGTTCTGATAAATACATCCCCAATAAAGAAAATATGCGGTTATCCTGGTGGTCAAAAGCAAACAATCTTCCGATTACAATCAACCAGTGCATAATTATCTGATAGCTAATCCATGTCAGGAATTACATCCAAATCTAATAATTCCAATAGTCACAAATCAATATTTAATCATGCCCCCAGAAGCTCACAATACAACCCTAATAAATCTCAATAAAAAGAACCTCATCTCCAAGAGGGGTAGCAACTCACAACCACTATTTTAGAGATTCAGACTCACTAGTCAAGTGCATAATAAATGCAAATGAAATGAATGCATGCATGGCACCTGATTCAATCAAGACACGAACATCACAAGAAAATATTTCATTCTACGTATAATCACATCGGGTGAAGCACGAGCCTCCTGAGCAGTGATTACATGAACTTTGGCCAGACCTCCTGGGCGTGGTGGTATCCTTTGAGGGACTATTGTATGCTGAGTCGGTAAAGGTATGGAGGTGGAACATGTCATGCCCTGAACCGGGATTGTGAGCTGCCGCCCGTTGTCCTGAATGCCGACTGTATTTTTACAAAAAATCGGACAAAACCTCCCTGCATATCGGAGGTTTCCATATAGCAATCAACCTGCTACCTGTACAATAGGGCCAACCCAGCCTCACAATACATAAATCCAATCTCAATATCAGACCAACACATCAATACTGCACAATTCAGAACAACGCAAGGCTAACAAAACGAATTTCCACAGTCCTAACCACAGACCTTTACTACAATGGCCACGTCAAAGGCATGAACAGCCGCCAGTCGCCCCTCCTGTGATTTAGAGGTGGCACCGAGCGGTCGTAAAATACACTTCTAGAACATGACACATTCCCAAGTAACATACACAATGAATAGAAATTGCCTCAATGCAAATGTTATGCAATGACATGAGAGTTCCATAATTTAAATATCCATAATTGTACAGTCATCCCAAAATTATACAATGGTCATCTATAGACCTCAAAATAAATATATATCATCAATACAATTTTTAATTCACGAAATTGTAGTGAAAATATACAATGACTCATCAAATTCAAACCAGATCTTCCAATGATACTAAGCATCCTAAAAGTAACGCTCCTTGTCAAATACTATCTCTGAAACAAGAAGGGAAATGAGGGGTGAGTACTCAGGGAAAGAATACTCAATGAATGAGTGGGTTAATGCAATCGTCTAATAAGAATTGTGAAACTGGAGTGTCAAAGCGTAAGTATACAAATCATACTTCAAATCATCATGCTTTTCATTTCAATAATATATCATTTGCATGCATTATCAAGTCAAATATGCATCCAAAGTACTGTCATTAAAATCATAAAACTGCCAGCCGAAAGTGTCCTGGCAGAGATCTACCTCGACCTATGACAGGCGCACCGGGGGTGTTATATGCAAATTTATTTAAAGTACTATCTACCCCGGCATTGGCGACGGACCTTGTCCAGGTGCTAGACTTGAAGAGAGTATCCAAATCTTCTCCCTTTTTAAGTTCAACCTTCCTAGTACCGTGTCGTTAATAAAATCACAACATCTCGTAGGATACCCCAGGCCTAGGCATATCCGAACGTCACCCAAGTGCCTCTCACGGTGTCCTTCGTAGCTACGAAACAATACATACCAAAGCCCTCAAGGCCAAAATCAATATCATATCAAGAATGTGCCGTAATCAAGTTCACAAACCAAATGCAATATATAGCGTAAAATAGCACATTATACATTTCAACCACATACATGCATAATTTTCATAATTCAACACAATTTTTGGACACTCCAACGGTTCACAAAAAGTCAGTTTCAAAACCAATCAAAACATTTCAAACACACGATAAATCATGCTCATTTATCAAAATGTTATAAAACAGGGTTTACATATTAAACAAAGCTAAATCTCACTCACTGTATAGGGGAGGGTAACACATTACCCAATAATATCACGAAACGAAGAAAAGTGTTCTCCTAAATCAAGGCACCCAACACCTACGAATGTATATATATATATATAAATCAACAAGTTTCAAACCTACATAGTTATAGAAAATAGGTTTTCACTTCTAATACACGTATGCAAATCAGGTAGTTTGAATCCTTTAGAACCCTACCATAATTTCTCATATTTTGTTCATGCATACAACATGTCTACAAGACTCAAATGTTGGTACTCGACCAATCTCGTACAGGGCTCACACCAATCCAATCTCTCGCTCACACCCAAAGGCCAACAGGGCCACAGCCTAGCACCCCTCTATGCAGCGTGCAGCGCCCACGTGCGGGCGTGCAGTGCCCATATGCATGGTCTATGTACAAGACGCGCAGTGCCTGTGTGCAGGGCACGCAGCGCCTGTGTGCATGGCCTGTGAACTGGGCGCGTAGCACCCATGTGCAATACGCAGCACCCAGGGCGCACAGCGCCTGCACGCCAACCATTTCTCCTTATTTCTCAACTTAACCCTAACATTCTTTCAAATAAATCAAATGGGTAAGAAATTTTTCTCACCCAGGGTTTTCTCGGAGCGCAGGCCTTCGTCCGAATGTCTCCTCGATCACTCTAAAATCTACAATGCTCTGCAGAGACTCGCAGGCTGTCACGGGCTATCGCGGGCTGCGGGCTGCAGGCCGCAGTGGGGTTCGTAGCGGTAGTGGGCTCGCTGGCCCACGGGCTGGTGGGCTCGTGGGCTCGCGGGCTCGCAGGCTGCTGGGCTTGTGGGCTGGCACGCTCGTGGGCTGGCACGCTCGTGGGCTGGCACATGTGCTCGCGAGCTGGATTATAGTCACACGCTCACGGGTTACACGCTAGTGGGTTGGAGCACGATCGGGTGCAAGTGCGTGCCCATGCGCAAGCGCGCTCTCATGCGCAGGCGCGCTCTCATGCGCAGGCGCGCTCCCTAGCAAGCGCGCTCACACAAGGAAGCGTACGCTGTGGCGCGCTCACGCTCGTGTAGGGAGGATCGCACTACAGTGCGCTCACGGGAGGGAGGAGCTGCAGCGGCTAGGGTGCGCTCACAGTAATGGCGGACCGTGGTGGAAGGTAGCGGATTCGCAATGGAGGACGATTGAGAGGGAAGGAGATCGCGAGAGATAGAGAGAGTGAACAGTGGAGAGAGAGAGAGAAATAGTGAGAGAGAGCCCGTGAGTGAGGTAGAGAGAGAAGAAGATGGTGGTGGTTGCTCGCGGTGGAGAGAGGTGATGGGGCGAGCGACCGATCGCGGCGGAGGAAGAAGCGGCCGCAGGAGGTAAAGGGTCGGGGAGAAAGAGAAAGAGAAAGAGAGAGAGAGAGAGGGAGAGAGGGAGATAAAGTTAGGGTTTCCAACCCTAATTGGGAGGTGCTGCGTTTCATTCCAAAACACAACATCTCCTCTCTCTCTTCTTTTTTTGTTATTTTTTATTTTTTTATAGATATATATATATATCTTCATACCCACACTTCACTAAAATTTAAATTTTTTTGTAAAAACGGGGTTTATTTCGATTCACGGATTTGGAAAATTAAAATATACCAAAATTTAGTATAAATACCCCCACAATCAAAAATCAATTTAAATAAAAAAATTTCTCTCTATATAATTAAATTACAGGTATCGCAGTGTCGGTATTATATTTTCTAACCCCATAAAAACAAATTTCGTTCTCGAAACTAAAAGAGGACTAAACAGCAAACAAATGGGGGGTGTTGTCTCCTCATAGCCTCCTCGGGCTCCCAGGTCTCCTCCTTGACCTGGTCACTCCTCTACTGGACTCTGATCAACGAGATTTCCTTGCTTCGTAGCTTCCTGACTTGCTGATCTAGAATAGCCACGGGCTGAACTGGAAGACTGAGATCCTCTCGTAACTCAACAGGTGGAGGCTCTAAAATATGCGAAGGATCTGGGATGTACTTTCTCAATACTGATACAAGGAAGACATCATGGATCCAAGATAACTCGTTTGGCAGCTCTAGTCTATATGTCATGCTCCCAATCTTACTGAGGATACGCAACGGGCCAATATACCTGGGGCTCAATTTACCCCGCTGCCGATGTCGAATGAGTCCCCTCAAGGGAGAAATCATGAAAAACACCATATCACCCACCTCAAACTCTAAAGGTTGGTGTCGCCGATCGGCATATGCCCTCTATATGTCTTGGGCGGCTTTCAACCTCTCGCGGATCACCTTGACCTTTTCCTTAGTTTCCTCGACTAACTCAATGTTGATAAGGTGTCTCTCGCCTACCTCATCCCAGTACAACGAGGTGCGACACTTCCTGCCGTAGAGTGCCTCATAGGGTGGCATACCGATGCTGGCCTGATAGCTATTATTATATGCAAACTCCACTAGCAGTAAATGTCTGTCTGAATTACCCCAAAAATCCATGACACAAGCCCAAAGCAAATCTTCAAGCATCTGAATGGTCCTATTCGATTGACCATCTGTCTGTGGGTGATATGCTATGCTAAAACTGAGCCGCGTGCCCAAAGCTTCCTGCCGCTTGGGCCAAAATCGAGAAGTGAACCTCGGATCTCTATCTGAGACTATGGACACGGGAACTCCATGCAGTCTGACTATTTCGTCAATATATAGACGTGTCAATGTCTCCAATGGAGAGTCGTTGCACATCGGGATGAAATGGGTGGACTTGGTGAGTTGATCGACTACCACCCAAATGGCATCATATCTGGCCTAAGTCCGCGGCAATCCCATAACAAAGTCCATAGTCACATGTTCCCACTTCTATACAGGAATGGGAAGAGGCTGTAGTAAACCCGTTGGCCTCTGATACTCAGCCTTCACCTGCTGACAAACTAAACATCTAGCTACAAACTCCGTAATGTCCCTCTTCATACCTGGCCACCAATAGTTGCCCCGAATAGTTCGATACATTTTTGTACTACCCGGGTGCAAGGCATAGGCCTAGGAGTGTGCCTCCTCTAATATGGACCTGCAGAGATCCTCATCGGTGGGTATAGCCACTCTATCTCGATAAGTCAAAAGTCCATCACTACAAACTCTGAAATCATCTATCACCTCTATGGGCTCTCTCAGTAAGAGTCTGGAGCTCGATATCAATGCCCTGAATCTCCCTAATACGGTCCAACAGCATCGGCCTAACCTCAAACCTTGCTAGTAAAGTGCCCTGATCATCACTAGCCAATCTGACTCCCAAATCCTGGAATCCCATCAAACCAATAAGGTATGCCGTATCGTTCTCCTGAGACGTTGAAGCTGATTTTCGACTCAAGGCATCAACAACCTGCCCGGATGATAATCAATGACAAGATCATAATCTTTGAGAAGTTCTAACCATCGCCTCTGTCTCAGGTTAAGTTCTCGCTGGGTAAATAAATATTTCAGACTTTTATGATCCGTATACACCCAGTAAGTCACCCCGTACAAGTAATGGCGTAATATCTTCAATACGAAGACTATGGCAGCAAGCTCCAGATCGTGTATCGGATAATTCACTTCATGTTTCTTCAACTGTCTAGAAGCGTAGGCGATCACCTAACCATTTTGCATCAAAACACAACACAAACCTTGTCGGCTAGCATCACTGTACACTACGTACTCCTGACTACTGGTGGGAAGCGCCAAAATCGAAGCTGTAGTAAACCGTTATTTGAGCTCCTGAAAACTCGCCTCACAGTGGTTATCCCATACAAACTTGACACCCTTTCACGTCAATCTAGAAAATGGTGCAGCTATCTGGGAAAACCCCTCAATAAATCTGCTGTAAGACCCGGCCAGACCAAGAAAACTCTTGTTCTCAATCACTCTCTGTCGCTGCTCCCATCTCATAATGGCATTAACCTTCTACGGATCGACAAAAATCCCCTCTGCAGAAACGACATGCTCCAAAAATCCAACCTATCTTAACCAAAATTCATATTTTGTGAATTTGGCATATAGCTGCTCATCGCGAAGGATCTGTAAGACGGTGCGAAAATGCTGAACATGATCCTTGTCACTCCTCGAATACACCAGTATATCTTCTATGAAGACTATGACAAATTGGTCCAGATAGTCGTGAAAAACTTTATTCATCAAGTCTTTGAACGTAACTGGGGCATTAGTCAGCCCAAACGGCATGACAAGGAATTCATAGTGCCCGTATTGAGTACGGAAAGCTATCTTTGGCACATCTTGAGTCCTAATCCGCAACTGATGATATCCCGATCGAAGATTAATCTTCGAGAAAACTCGGGCACCTTGCAATTGATCAAACAAATCATCTATACGAGACAGTAGATATCTGTTCTTCATAGTCACCCGATTAAGCTGCCTGTAATCCACACACAATCTCAGTGAGTCATCCTTTTTCTTTACAAACAGCACTGGAGCACCCCAAGGTGACGTGGTAGGATGGATAAACCCCTTATCCAGTAACTCCTGTAGCTGGACCTTGAGCTCTCTCAATTCAGCCGGCGCCATCCTATATGGCGGCATAGAGATAGGGGTAGTCCCCGGAGCTAAATCGATCTAAAAGTGGAACTCCCGAACTGGTGGTAATCCGGGTACTCCTCAGGGAAAACATCAGTAAACTCCTATACCATTGGAACATCCTCAAGTCTTGGTCCCTGAGCAGTGGTGTCTATGATGTGAGCCAAATATGCCGCACACCCACAATGAATCATGCGTTTGGCCTCCAAAACTGAAATGACACAACAGGGTAAAACCCGCCTCTCGCCCTCAAAAATCAACACTGGCTGATCGGATCTTCGAAACTCCACCTACTTCTTAAAGCAGTCAACTAAAACCCGATGCATATGTAGTCAATCCATCCCCAAGATTGCATCAAAATCAGTCATGGCGAAAGGGATTTGATCTGCCTTCAGCACTGTATCCCTAACTTTGATCTCACATTCTCTATACACTGTGCCATGCACAATCTGCTCACCCAGAGGAGTGATGACCAATATCTCCTCGTCCAAAGGTGAGAGCGGCCTGTTAGAATGTCGGGAGAATTGATAGCTCACATACGAATAGTTGATCCGTGTCAATAATGATACGAGCATCTATTCCGAAGATAGGTAGAGTACCTATCATTGAACAAAATACACATAGACTTAGAATAATTTCAAATTTGATATATATATATATATATATATATGTCAAAATAGTTGAGTCTCTAAGGCTTTTACAACTTCTGTGTACAAAGATGTCAGAGTAGTATCATGTCGACAAAAGAGTACA
The DNA here is from genome assembly GCA_033439265.1 of Dillenia suffruticosa. NCBI lineage: Eukaryota > Viridiplantae > Streptophyta > Magnoliopsida > Dilleniales > Dilleniaceae > Dillenia > Dillenia suffruticosa. The sequence continues at coordinate 9,347,544 of JAVTVX010000016.1, read as the reverse complement.
CAACATAAAATACCTATACAACTATCATGATACAATACTGACATCCCCAAAAGAAGTGAAAATACGAATAGAGATCCTATTCTATAGGATCAGAAGGAGGAGTACCCATGGTGATGTTGGGGTTCGTCTGGGCGTCGTCCAGCATTATAGCATAAACCCGAGCCTGAGCCCTAGGCTGCTGTTGTGTCTAAGTCTGCATTGTGTTACTCCCAGTAGTCACCCTGGGAGTAGAAGATGCTGGCTGAGTAGGCTGCCCCTGCTGACCTATATGAGGAGTACTAGTGCGGCTTTGTGAACTCTGTCCTCCGCATCTTAACTCAGGGCAGAAACTCTTGATATGCCCCAGCTTCCCACAGTGGAAATCAAGTGACCGACACTAAACAAGCTCCTATCGAATGGGATCTATTGCACCTGTGGCAATAAGGATGCCGCTGAGTAGTATACTATGTTGGATGAGTCAGAGCGAGCTGTCTGAAAACCTGTGAGTACTATCCCTGTCCCAGATTAGAATATCCAGATCCAAATCCGTCTCTGTACGAACTGGATACCCTGCCCCTCTTGGAGTTCTACGTAGAATGAGACTTCTCTTTCTTTCTCTTCAGCTCTCTGTTCTCTTTCTGCCTAATCTCGGAGCGGACCAAAGCGTCTGCGTGGTGAGCAAAGTCTATCACCTCGGCCAGTGTAAACTGTGTAGTAACAATCATATACTTCTTTATACTAAAGCTAAGACCGTCTTCGAATTTGAAGCGCAAATACTGAGGTGTGGCCAGATCTGGTACAAATGCGGCAAGTCTCCACATGTCTACCTCATACTTTGAGACAGATCTGGACCCCTGTATAAGCCGTCCCAGCTCTAACCTCATCCGGTCCTGCTGGTAGAGTAGGAAGAATTTGCGGTCAAACTCCCGAAGGAAGTCATTCCATCGTAGTAGCTCTGTCACCTCATCAGTGAGGGCCTCCCACCATAAGAGGGTCTCTCCTTCTAATAATCACTGTGCCACTTTCAAGCAAAGCTCCTCTTCAATTCCCAGATCGGTCAAAATCCTGCGGGTGCGGTTGTTCCAATGTTTGGCTGCCGCAGCATCACCAAACCCTGTTAAATCAGTGCACCCTAGTTAACGGGCCTCTTTAATCAACTGAGTCAACTCATGTACCCGTCTAAGAGTAGCCGATGTGGTCTCACTTGGCTCTGACAAGATAGAAGGACAGGCCACTGGCAGTGGAACCGGTGCCAGAGGAACTGGCGCTGCGGCAGGTACAGGCACCGCTGTAGGAGGTGGTGGGGGCAAAATCTGGACCCCATGCGAAGCGGACCACTCGTACACCTGTCGAAAGACGTCGAGTGTGGATATGGGAGTCTTAGCCTAAGCAGCTGGCTGAGTAGGTGCTGGTGGTGGCACACGAGTCAAGGAACGATCCTCTGGCTCATCTAATTCCTCTAATGAGGCAAAACGGGTGCTCTGTCTAGTCGTCATACTTCTACAAGAGAAGGATCCTTATGAGGTATTGTTCAAAGAATAGGTATGGTTCAAGAAATTTGGACTAATCACATCTTGACTACCCTCACAAAGAATGGAATCCTAAAAAAAAAGCATGTTAGGTTAGATACAACTGTATCTAACCCCCTTAAAATGGATGAACTCATATACCTATGACCATGTATTGGGATTTCATGACTGTATGAAACTCTCATGCATTGAGGACTTTAAACACAAACACACTCGGGAATGTTTTCAAGACTCTCTTCCTACATAGCTCTCAACCTAGGCTCTGATACCAAGTCAACTGTCACGGCCCAAACCGGGATCATGAGCAGCAACCCGTTGTCCTGAATGCCGGTTGTATTTTTACAGAAAATCATGCAGAACCTCCCCGTATATCGGAGGTTTCCCATATAGTAATCAACCTGCTACCTATACAATAGGGCCAACCTGGCCTCACAATATATAAATCCAATCTCAACATCACACCAATACATCCATACCGCATAATCCAGGACAACGCAAGGCTAACAAAACGAATTTCCATAGTCCTAACCACAGACCTCTACTGCCATGCCCCCATCAAAGGCATGAACAGCCGTCGGTCGCCCCTCCTGTGATTTAAACGTGGCACCGAGCGGTCCTAAAATACATTTCTAGGACATGACACATTCCCAAATAACATAAACAATGAATAGAAATTGTCTCAATATAAGTATTATACAATGACATGAGAGTTCCACAATTTAAATATCCATATTTGTACAATCATCCCAGAATTATACAATAGTCATCTATAGATCTCAAAATACATATACATCATCAATACAATTTTTAACTCACGAAATTATAGTGAAAATATACAATGACTCCTCAAATCCAGACCAGATCTCCCAATAATACTAAACGTCCTAAAAGCAACACTCCTTACCAAATACTATCTCTGAAACAAGAAGAGAAATGAGGGGTGAGTACTCAGGGAAAGAATACTCAGCGAGTGAGTGGGTCAATGCAATCGTTTAATAAGAATTGTGAAATTGGAGTGTCAAAGCGTAAGTATACAAATCATATTTCAAATTATCATACCTTTTATTTCAACAATATATCATTTGCATGCATTAGCAAGTCAAATATGCATCCAAAACACTATCATTAAAATCATAGAGCTACCAGCCAAAAGTATCCTGGCAGAGGTCTACCTCGACCTGTGACAGGCACACCGGGGGTGTTGTACGTAAATTTATTTAAAGTACTCTCTACCCCAGCGTTGGTGACGAACCTCATGCAGGTGCTAGATTTTGAGAGAGTATCCAAATCCTCCCCCTTTTCGGGTTCAACCTGGATAGTACCATGTCGTTAATAAAATCACGATAACTCGTAGGATACCCAAGGCCTAGGCATATCCGGACGCCACCCAAGCACCTCTCACAGTATCCTTCGTAGCTACGGAACAATACATACCAAAGCCCTCAAGGCCAAAATCAATATCATATCAAGAATGTGCTGTAATCAGGTTCACAAACCAAATGCAATATATAACGTAAAATGACACATTATACATTTCAATCATATGGATGCATAATTTCATAATTCAACCAAATTTTTTGACACTCCAACGGTTCACAAAAAGTCAGTTCCAAAACTAATCGAAATATTTCAAACACACGACAAATCATGCTCATTTATTAAAATGTTATAAAACATGGTTTACATATTAAACAAAGGCATTGAAATAAATCTCACTCACAGTATGGGAGAGGGTAGCGTACTCCCCAATAATACCACGAAACGAAGAAAAGTGTTCCCCTAACTCAAGGCACCCAATACCTATGAATGTATATATATATATATATAAATCAATAAGTTTCAAACCTACGCAGTTATAGGAAATAGGTTATCATTTCTAAAACACGTATGCAAATCAGATAGTTCGAATCCTTTAGAACCCTATCCTAATTCCTCATATTTTGTTCATGCATACAACATGTCTACAAGACTCAAGTGTTGGTACTCAACTAATCTCGTACAGGGCTCACACCAATCTAATCTCTCGCTCGCACCCAAGGGCCAGCAGGGCCACAGCCCAATGCTCCTTTATGCAGCGTGCAACACGCAGTGCCCATGTGTAGGGCCTATGTACAGGGCGCACAGCACCAATGTGCAGGGCGCGCAGTGCCAATGTCAGGGCCCGCAGCGCCAATGTGCAGGGTGCGTAGCACCCATGTGTAGGGTGCGCACCGCTTGTGTACCTATGTGCAGGGCGCGTAGCGCCCTTGCGCAGCACCCAGGGCGTGCAGCGCCTGTGTGTAAGGCGCACAGCGCCCTTGTGCAGCGCCCTTGTGCAGCATCCAGGGCGCGCATCGCCTACTTACAAACCATTTCTCCTCATTGCTCAACTTAACCCTAACATTCATTCAATTAAATCAAATGGGTAAGAAATTTTTTTCACCTAGGGTTTTCTCGAAACATAGACCTTCGTCTGAATATCTTCTCAATCACTCCAAAATCCATAATTCTCCTTATCAAGACAAGATTTATTAATTAGGTCATGAATACTTAGAACAAAGTCAAAACTCTAAGTCAGTTACCTACGCAGAGACTCGCGAGCTGTCACGGGATATCGCGGGCTACGGGCCGCAGTAGGCTTCGCGGCTACAGTGGGCTCGCAGGCTGTGCGAGCTCGTGGGTTGTCGCGGGCTGGTAGGCTAACGGGCTAGCACACTCGTGGGCTCGCGGGCTGGTGGGATCGTGGACTGGCATGTGTGCTCGCGAGCTGGACTACAATCGTACGCTCGCGGGTTGCACGCTAGTGAGCCAGAGTGTGCTCGGGCACAGGCTCAAGCTCGTGCGCAGGCGTAAGCTCCTATGCAGGTGCGCTCCCGAGCAGGTGCGCTCTCGAGCAGGCGCCGTGTGTGACCAACTCTATTTGATTCAGTGCAAAAAACTGAACCAAATGGGTAAATTTGAATTTCTCGGATTTCGCATTGAATATTGACCCCGCCGTTCGTGACGCGAAAATCATGGAAGGAATCTTCACACAAATCTAAGAATTACCTTTTATGAAATTTAGAAAAAGAGGCTAGAGATAATTAATGACCATGACAAGTGTGCCTATGAAGTGGAAGACTAGGATTCATTTGAAAAGTCAAAGAACAAATATGAGCCATTGATTTTGGTTATTTGGAGACAAATCAATTAATGAAACATTAATTGAAGTTTGACTTGTTAGAGCTTGAGGAGGAGAGAGTAGAGAGAGAGAGAATCACCAACAAGCTATATTCATTCTCCCAAAACCGTGAAGAGCAAAGAGAAACATAAAAAAAGATAGAGAAAGACTTCTTGTCTTCTTCCTCCCTCCATAGCCGTGAGCCATTCCTTGAAGGGAGGCTTGATTCCTTCAACCAATCTTCAATATTTTTACATAAATCCATCCCTCTTGAACCCTGGAACAATATATCCAAAAAGGATTGCTTGGTGAAGAACAAAGGGACAGCCAAGAGTTCAAGAGGAGAGATCCAAGTTTTGCTTCAAGCCCGGCTGTCCATCTTTACAAAAATGAGGAGGTTTGCTTAGGGAACTAGTGTCACGCCCCGACCCACTCACGAGCCAGGCACGCAACGAGCCCGCCGCGGCACCCAGATGCACGGGCACCATATCCCGCACATCGAAGTACCGTAAGGCTGTCAACATTCATAAAATCCAAGTTTCCAAATCACAGAAATCCCCAAGTAATAAAAATAATACATGTATGCCTCAATGTAAATTAAAATGAGTGAGAGTTAACCTTATACAGACCAGAAGAATTATAAATACAGTCATCCCAGTTTAAACAAATACAATGGTTATCCTAACTTCCTCAAAATGAAACAATAACCTCAATATATAGTGGAAGAGCGGGTAGTCATACCCCGGCCCAGTAGTCTCCAAAGAATATTCAATACAACAATGCACACAAATCTCTCGGTCTGAGTCTACCCCTGTAGGAGGGAAATGTGAGGGGTGAGTACCATAGAGAGAGGGGTTGGTACTTAGCAAGTCGGGGGGAATGACATGTTACAATTAATTTTTTTTGGGTGAATTAGGAGTGCCAAAATTATGTCCCAATAAATCCATAGTATGCAAAAAAAATATTATGACATCTCAATAAATCATTCACAGCATACGTATCAAATCAAATATGCATCCAGTATGTATGTCCGTTATATCGTATAGAGCCAGCCGAAAATATCCCGGCAAGGGCCGACCATGGCCAAGGACGGGCAACGTTGGGGGTTTTCACAGTGCAAGTAATAAAATAAGGCTCTCTACCCCAACGTTGGCCACAGACTACTCCAACTAGCCTATATATATATATCGTACACATATCAAGGATCAAGCGTATATGGAAACCCGCCGGTGCTAGACCTACCAAGGTCCTCCCCGGAGTGGTTCAACCGACAACTGTCCATACAATATGTATGACGATCTGGCGGATACCCCCTGCAGAGGAGTATCCGGACACAACAGGTGCCTCTACCAAATGTCCTTCGTAGCTACGGAATGCCATAGGAAGCATATCATCATCATCACAGTATCCACAGGGGCATCCAACCCAAATCACATATCTCAAGCCAAATCATCAAGCCTTATCATGTCAAAAGCATGTGCCAATATGCAATGAAAGTATAAAATCATGTGGATATATCAAAGTGTGGCACAATCATCAAGTATCAAAATCATGGATGCATATCGATATAAATAAGTTGGGACACTTCATATATCACAAAACATTTTCATAAATCCAGGAGAATAGGTCAATCATACCATTTTAAATCATACTTTTGAAAGCTTTTTAAAAGACGGTATCAATTAAAAGTAAATGTCAAGTCCCACTCACAGTTAGGGGAGGATAACGCACTCCCCAATATTTCCACAAAGCGTAAATCAAGTGTCCCCTCCGTTCAACTCAAATAACTCTTAGGGAGACAAACAGTCCGTAGATTTTTAACCTGCGTAGTCATGGAAACCAGACTATAACTTTGGCTATACCAATCCAAATCAGATAATTCTTATCTCATTTTAAAGCTAAGGGGTAGCACTATAACTTTCATTTTGCACACTTCCTCAGATTCAAATCACAGAATTCCCGGTAAGCCTCATTTTGTTACAGCCATATTTAAGTTTCAGATTCTGTCCAGTTTTCGTACAGAAGCTATAACTTTCATCCTACTCATCAAAGTCTAATGAAATTTTAACATGTTATAGCTAAGATGTAGATCTACAACTTTTGTGTTCTGAGTTTTATCTAAATATGTCTGGAAGGGGTTGAACAAAATTCATGAACAGGACAGATACGTTTTAGTGAAACATACAGTTTCTGTCAACACAGTTTTAAGGAAAATTGTATAACTTTCAATTTCTTCATGCGAAATGGCTGAAAGTTTTATATGTTATAGACAAGGCATATGTCTATAACTTTCATGTTTTGTGTTTCTTCAAACTATGACTGGAGTGGGGTCGGTTTTACTCACTACTGTCAAGGTTCGAAACAGGACGCTTCTATGTCGAGTTTCAGGAAAAGTGTCATACCTTTTTGCACAGGCATCAGAATTTGGTGATTCTTACCTCGTTGGAAAGATAAGACTTAGATCTACAATTCATATAACTATCATATTTTCAAATTCTGGCTCTAAGATGCCTTAAAATAGAGATGAATTACGGACAGAAATAAAATTTAAAGTAAGACAGGATAAAATTTCTTACCTCACTTTCTTTGTCTTCCTCTCTTGCTTCTCTCCTTGTTCTCACGAATTTGGGAAGAATGAACAAGCATTCTAAGGCCTCCTTCTTTTATTATTGTGTTAATAAGTCACCACCCTAGGATCAAATCTCCAATTAATCTAAACCATAGGATTATTTTGACTATTGCATGTGTTTTGATTGGTTCTTTTTTTTTTGTGCATGTATTCTCATTGGCCCACCTTGCCTTTCTCATCTCCATTTGGCCAACACTTGTCCTCCTCACTATAACACTTGTTCAATACAAGAATACACTTGTCACATTTCATTTAAGTTTTGTTAATTGCTAACAAGTCCTTTGACTTATAAAAATTCTAATTTGACCCCTAAAATTTTCATAATTACATACTAGGCCCAAAATCTGATATTAGACCTAATTTAATTTATTTAATATGAAATTAAGATTTTGAATCTCTTTGAGTCAAATTGATCCAATTTGTATTTTACCGTCAAATATCATTTTTTTTTATGAAAATTCATGAACCTGTAGTAGTAGAAACATCATATATATATATATATGAAATAGAATTCACTATAGAATACACCGAGAGTCGGTGTTACATTTTCGTAACCCCCTAAAAACAAGTTTCGTCCCCGAAACTAAAATAAAACCATATAGGGAAAGGAAAATTACTCAGTAAATAGATGAGGGTACTGTCCCCTCATAGTCTCCTCGGACTCCCAAGTCTCCTCCTCGACTTGGTCGTTACGCCACAAAATGTGTACTAACGGGACATCCTTGCTTCGCAGCCTATGGATCTGTTTGTCAAGGACTGCTACGGGCTGTACAGGTAAACTCAGGTCCTCCCGTAGCTCAACTGGTGGAGATTCTAAAACATGAGAAGGGTCAGGCAATCTCCTAAGCACCAAGACATGGAACACATCATGAATACGTGCCAACTCCTCTGGCAGGTCCAATCTGTATGCCACACTTCCGATCCTCTCAAGAATACGGAAGGGCCCAATATACCTGGGGCTCAGCTTGCCCCGCTGCCTGAAATGGATCACCCCTTTCCAGGGTGAAATCCTCAAGAATACCATGTCTCCCTCTTGAAACTCCAGTGGTCGCCGCCTACGGTCTGCATACGCCCTCTGTCGATCCTGGGCGGCTCTCATCCTCTGTCGGATGATCTTGACCTTCTCCCTCGTCTCCTCAACAAGCTCCACACTGCTGAGATGCCTCTCACCGACCTCGTCCCAACATAAAGGTGTGCGGCATCGCCTCCCATACAATGCCTCGTATGGAGGCATCCTGATACTCGCCTAGTAGCTATTATTATATACAAACTCTACAAGTGGTAAATGCCTATCCCAACTACCATGAAAATCAATAATACAAGCCCGAAGCATATCCTCAAGTGTCTGAATCGTGCGCTCTGACTGGCCATCTGTCTGAGGATGATAGGTTGTGCTAAAGTTCAGTCTAGTACCCAATGCCTCCTACAAACTGGGCCAGAACCTAGACGTGAACCTGGGGTCCCTATCTGAAACAATCGACACAGGCACCCCGTGAAGTCGTACTATGGTGTCCATATAGAGACGTGCCAATACCTCCAAGGAGTAGTCACCACGGATGGCGATAAAGTGTGCAGATTTGGTGAGTCGATCGACAATCACCCAAATCGCATCATGCTGCGTGAAAGTCCTTGGTAACCCCATCACGAAATCCATAGTAATATGTTCCCACTTCCACTCAGGAATGGGAAGTGGCTGTAAAATACTTGCTGGTTTCTGGTGCTCAGCCTTCACCTGCTGGCACACCAAGCACCGTGCTACAAACTCTGCTATCTCCCGCTTCATGCCCGACCACCAATAACTGCCTCTGATGGTGCGGTACATCTTTGTACTCCCGGGATGCATAGCATAAGCCGAAGAGTGTGCCTCCTCAAGAATAGCACGTCGAAGCTCAACATCAGCTGGAATACACACTCTATCTCTGAGAACCACGAGTCCATCAGTACGGACTCGGAAATCCCCGCCCTCTCCTCGGCGAATCCGATCATGAATAGCCTGGAGCTCTACATCTGTACCCTGAAGCTCTCTGATGCGGTCAAGTAGTGTAGGCCGCACTTCAAATCCGGTTAACAGTGTACCCTGCTCATCGCTAGCCAAGCTGACTCCCAAAGCTCGGAGTCCTACCAAGCAAGAGATGTAAGCTCTCTCTGCTGCCTGAGAAGTGGTAGAAGAAGATGACTTCCGGCTCAAGGCATCTGCTACTACATTTGCCTTGCCTGGATGATAGTCAATAACCAAGTCGTAGTCCTTCAGCAGCTCTAACCATCTTCTCTGTCTCAGGTTTAGCTCTCTCTGAGTAAATAAATACTTCAAACTCTTATGGTCTGTGAAGACCCTACAAGTAACTCCATATAAGTAATGCCGCCATATTCTCAGTGCGAAGACTATGGCTGCCAGCTCTAGATCATGAGTAGGGTAGTTCACCTCATGCTTCTTCAACTGTCTCGAAGCATAGGCGATCACCCGTCCATCCTGCATCAATACGTGCCGGCTGGCATCACTATACACAACATACTCCCTGCCGCTGGTAGGGAGAGCCAAGATAGGTGCCGACGTCAGTCGTTGTTTGAGCTCCTGAAAGCTCGCCTCACAGCGGTCATCCCAACAGAACTTGACGTCTTTCCTCGTCAATCGGGGGAGTAGAGCAGCAATCTTCGAGAAACCCTCTACGAATCGTCTGTAATAACCAGCAAGTCCAAGAAAACTTTGGATCTCAGTAATGGTCTGCGGCTGCTCCCACCTCAATATGGCCTCTACTTTCTGCGGATCAACAAAAATCCCCTCCGCAGAAACAATGTGGCCTAGAAATCCAATCTCCCTTAGCCAAAATTCACACTTGGTGAATTTAGCATATAACTACTGCTCACGGAGAGTCTGTAAGACCACCCTCAGGTGCTGTACATGCTCCTCATCACTCCGTGAGTATACCAAAATGTCATCAATAAAGACGATAACGAAACGATCTAAGTAGTTATGGAAAACCCGGTTCATTAAATCCATAAAAGCCGCTGGAGCATTAGTCAATCCAAACGGCATCACTAAAAACTCAAAGTGACCATAGCGAGTGCGGAATGCAGTCTTGCGCACATCCTCGGCCCGAATCCGTAACTGATGATAACCAGACCGCAAATCGATCTTCGAAAAGACCTGTGCACCCTGAAGTTGGTCAAATAGGTCATCAATAAGTGGCAGAGGATACCGGTTCTTGACGGTCACCTTATTCAACTACCGATAATCCATGCATAGTCGTAGGGTCCCATCCTTTTCTTCACAAACAATACCGAAGCACCCCAAGGCGAAGTGCTCGGACGGATAAAGCCCTTGTCTAGTAATTCCTGTAACTGGACCTTGAGCTCTCTTAGCTCAGCTGGTGCCATTCTGTATGGCGGAATAAATATAGGGGCAGCTCCCGAAGCTATGTCGATCTCAAAGTCAAACTCCCGAGCCGGTGGAAAGCCGGGTAGTTCCTCAGGGAAAACATCTGCAAACTCCTGTACTATAGGGACATCCTCATTCCTAGGTCCCTTCACAGTAGTATCCACAACATGGGCCAAGTACGCCGTGCAGCCTTGGCGTATTAACCTCCTGGCATCCATTACCGAAATAACACAGCGAGGCAATACTCTTCTCTCACCAGAAAATCTCAAAGTAAGCCCCTCTGATCTCCGAAACTTGACCTCCTTAGTAAAACAATCAACGGAGGCTCTGTGTTTGCTCAACCAATCCATGCCAAGGATGGCATCAATATCGGTCAGGTCCAAAGGGATCAAATCTGCCTCAAGTACGGTGTTTCCAATCATGATCTCTATCCCTCTATAGACTGAATCTCTCAAGAACTGTTCACCGAGAGGAGTGAAAACCAATATCTCCTCTCTAAGTGGCGTCAAAGGCTTACCCATCAGGTGGGCAAAGGACGTTCTCACATACGAGTAGTTCGACCCGGTATCGATAAGGATACGGGCGTCGACTCCATAACTCCTCATAGTTCCTAAATGTGGGGAAAGTAAAGAGATCACTTTAAATAAAGGTGGTAATAGATACTCATCATATATATCTCAAAAGTAGGTACAACCAATATAGTCAAGCCTCTAAGGCTTTGGCTTATGATGAGTCTCAAAATAAAAGTACAGGGGAAATCTTTAAGTGTGTGAGTCAGAAAGGGGAGTACCAATAATGACATCGGGGTTCGTCTGCGCATCCTCCTGCGTCATTGCGTATACTCAGGCCTGAGCCCTCGACGGTTGCCGCGATGGTCCTGGTGCCATACTACTCCCAGCTACTGCTCGTGGGGCTATGGGGGTAAAGTGTGCCGGTGCTCCCTGCTATCCCCCTCGTGGAGCACTAGACTGAATAGAAATTGCCGGACCCCCTGCTCCAAGATCAAGGCACTGGCTCTTGATGTGCCCTTGTCTCCCACACTGGAAACAAGTCACTGTCACCCCGCAAGCTCCGTAGGGGTGATGTCTACCGCATCGACGACAAAAAGGGTATCGTCGGGCTATAGTCTGAGTGGAGGCACTCGGGGCTGGTGCTCTAAACCCCTGGGACTGTGATCCCTGCCTCTGGGAAGGGTCTCCGGGAAACCCTGAGGTTCTCCCTTTCTTCGAACTCTGGCCCCCAGAAAACTCGGGCCTCTTCGTCCTCTGCTCCCTCCTCTCTCTCTGTCGTCCCTCAGCAAGGACGATCTCCTCAGCTTGGAGTGCTGAGTCTACTATCTCTGGCAATGAGAAGTTAGGGGTCACCGTCATATACCTCCGGACGTTCAAGTTGAGGCCATCCTCAAACTTGAACCTCAACTGACTGGGTGTGGCTAGGTCCGGAACAAAAGTGGCCAGTCTCCTTAACTCGGCCTCATACTCGGTCACAGTCCGAGTCCCCTGCCGCAGGTGGTGGAACTCCGTCCTCTTCCTATTCTGCTGGAACACTGAAAAATATCTACGGTCGAACTCCCGCAGAAAGTCCTCCCAACTCCTGGGCTCTGCTGCATTATCACAAACTGCCTCCCACCACAAGAGGGCATCTCCATCCAATAATCTCTCGGCCACTCGGAGTCTGAACTCCTCACTCAAGCCAAGGTCTGTCAATACTCGGCGGGTGCAGTTGATCCAGTGCTTCGCAGCAGTGGAATCACCCACCCCAGAGAACTCGGTACAACCTAGCTGTCTCGCCTCCTTCATGAGCTGGGTGAGCTCGTGAATCCGTCTCAACGTCGAAGAAGTACTGTCGCTGGGTTTAGAAATTGCAGATGGACTAACAACAGGTGGAGGCTCTGGTGCGACTGGTCGTGGCACGGCCGTAGGGGTTGGCTCAGCCATCGGTAGTGGTGGTGGTGGTGGCAACTGAATGCCGTGGGCAGCGTACCACTCGAACACCTGTCGGTAGGCGTCCAGCGGTGGCGGTGGTGGTAGATCTGCGGCCGTGGTGGTCGGTGGTGTAGGCACTGAAGGAGAACCGTGTGAGGAAGACATGTCCTCCGATACACTAGGGGGCTCAGTAGGTAAGAAGTGGGTACCTCGCCTAGTCGTCATATTTCTGCGAGGAAAAAGGTACTAATCAGGCAGATATATAAGAATTAGGGTTAGTTATGGAATAACTAACCCCCTAAAAGAAATCAACTTGGCATCGGAACCAATGGATAAGGTATGCTAGGTTAGATATGATCTGTATCCAACTCTCTAAAAATGGATGAACTCATCTGCCTATGACCATGTACTGGGGAATGACTGTACAGTAACTTTCACATGCATTGAGAACTTTCAAAATGAGATTTACTTGGGGATATTTTTTTTTTTTTTTTTGAAATCAGTTTCTCAACTCAGCTCTAACCAAGAGTCCTGATACCAACCGAGGCCTGTCACGCCCCGACCCACTCCCGAGCCAGGCACGCAACGAGCCTGCCGCGGCACCCAGATGCACGGGCACCACGTCCCGCACATCGAAGCACCGTAAGGCTGTCAACATTCATAAAATCCAAGTTTCCAAATCACAGAAATCCCCAAGTGATAAAAATAATACATGTATGCCTCAATGTAAATTAAAATGAGTGAGAGTTAACCTTATACAGACCAAAAGAATTATAAATACAGTCATCCCAGTTTAAACAAATACAATGGTTATCCTAACTTCCACAAGATGAAACAATAACCTCAATATATAGCGGAAGAGCGGGTAGTCATACCCCGGCCCAGTAGTCTCCAAAGAATATCCAATACAACAATGCACACAAATCTCTCGGTCTGAGTCTACCCTTGTAGGAGGGAAATGTGAGGGGTGAGTACCATAGAGAGGGGGGTTGGTACTCAGCAAGTCGGGGGGAATGACATGCTACAATTAATTTTTTTTGGGTAAATTAGGAGTGCCAAAATTATGTCCCAATAAATCCATAGTATGCAAAAAAAATATTATGACATCTCAATAAATCATTCACAGCATACGTATCAAATCAAATATGCATCCAGTATGTATGTCCGTTATATCGTATAGAGCCAGTCGAAAATATCCCGGCAAGGGACGACCATGGCCAAGGGCGGGCAACGTTGGGGGTTTTCACAGTGCAAGTAATAAAATAAGACTCTCTACCCCAACGTTGGCCACAGACTACTCTAACTAGCCTGTATATATATATCGTACACATATCAAGGAACAAGCGTATATGGAAACCCGCCGGTGCTAGACCTACCAAGGTCCTCCCCGGAGTGGTTCAACCGACGACTGTCCATACAATATGTATGACGATCTGGTGGATACCCCCTGCAGAGGCGTATCCCGACACAATAGGTGCCTCTACCAAATGTCCTTCGTAGCTACGGAATGCCATAGGAAGCATATCATCATCATCACAGTATCCACAGGGGCATCCAGCCCAAATCACATATCTCAAGCCAAATCATCAAGTCTTATCATGTCAAAAGCATGTGCCAATATGCAATGAAAGTATAAAATCATGTGGATATATCAAAGTGTGGCACAATCATCAAGTATCAAAATCATGGATGCATATCGATATTAATAAGTTGGGACACTCCATATATCACAAAACATTTTCATAAATCCAGGAGAATAGGTCAATCATACCATTTTAAATCATGCTTTTGAAAGCTTTTTAAAACACGGTATCAATTAAAAGTAGATGTCAAGTCCCACCACAGTTAGGGGAGGATAACGCACTCTCCAATATTTCCACAAAGCGTAAATCAAGTGTCCCCTCTGTTCAACTCAAATAACTCTTAGGGAGACAAACAGTCCGCAGATTTTTAACCTGCGCAGTCATGGAAAACAGACTATAACTTTGGCTATACCAATCCAAATCAGATAATTCTTATCTCATTTTAAAGCTAAGGGGTAGCACTATAACTTTCATTTTGCACACTTCCTCAGATTCAAATCACAGAATTTCCGGTAAGCCTCATTTTGTTACAGCCATATTTAAGTTTCAGATTCTGTCCAGTTTTCGTACAGAAGCTATAACTTTCATCCTACTCATCAAAGTCTAATGAAATTTTAACATGTTATAGCTAAGATGTAGATCTACAACTTTCGTGTTCTGAGTTTTATCTAAATATGTCTGGAAGGGGTTGAACAAAATTCATGAACAGGACAGATACGTTTTAGTGAAACATACAGTTTCTGTCAACACAGTTTTAAGGAAAATTGTATAACTTTCAATTTCCTCAGCGAAATGGCTGAACTTTTTATATGTTATAGACAAGGCATATATCTATAACTTTCATGTTTTGTGTTTCTTCAAACTAAGACTGGAGAGGGGTCGTTTTTACTCACTACTGTCAAGGTTCGAAACAAGACGCTTCTATGTCGAGTTTCAGGAAAAGTGCCATAACGTTTTACACAGGCATCAGAATTTGGTGATTCTTACCTCGTTGGAAAGATAAGACTTAGATCTACAATTCATATAACTATCACATTTTCAAATTCTGGCTCTAAGATGCCTTAAAACAGAGATGAATTACGGACAGAAATAAAATTTAAAGTAAGACAGGATAAAATTTCTTACCTCACTTTCTTTGTCTTCCTCTCTTGCTTCTCTCCTTGTTCTCACGAATTTGGGAAGAATGAACAAGCATTCTAAGGCCTCCTTCTTTTATTATTGTGTTAATAAGTCACCACCCTAGGATCAAATCTCCAATTAATCTAAACCATAGGATCATTTTGACTATTGCATGTGTTTTGATTGGTTCTTTTTTTTTTGTGCATGTGTTCTCATTGGCCCACCTTGCCTTTCTCATCTCCATTTGGCCAACACTTGTCCTCCTCACTATAACACTTGTTCAATACAAGAATACACTTGTCACATTTCATTTAAGTTTTGTTAATTGCTAACAAGTCCTTTGACTTATAAAAATTCTAATTTGACCCCTAAAATTTTCATAATTACATACTAGGCCCAAAATCTTATATTAGACCTAATTTAATTTATTTAATATGAAATTAAGGTTTTGAATCTCTTTGAGTCAAAATTGATCCGATTTGTATTTTACCGTCAAATATCATTTTTTTTTGTGAAAATTCATGAACCTGTAGTAGTAGAAACATCATATATATATATATATATATATGAAATGGAATTCACTATAGAATACACCGAGAGTCGGTGTTACAACTAGGGTGGCCGAAATCTGAAGTCAAGGAAGGAAACCAAAAATTCTGAAATCTGGATTTCTGAATCGGTTGTATTGTTTTAGCTACAGCATTTTCTTCACATGGGCAAATTGCATAAAATTTATACACAAGAACCTAGACATTCAGAGCTTTAAAATGGGATAAGAACCATTGCATTCCAAGTAGAGATGGATTTTATATGATTTTTCAAAATTAGGTGTTCTGTATTAATTCCCTATTCAGTCCTGCATTTTGCCCCAATTTTGACAGTAACACTAATCTAAGTTTTCAAGCCCCTTCCTGATTGTTTCAGATCTTGGGCTAGTTGAACGAATTGTAAACCTATGTCTTAGCTTTCCAACGAGTAAGGATTACCTCAATCCGATCCCTGTTCAAAGGTTACAGCCATTCTACTGATACTTGTCAGAGGCCATTTTCCAACACTAAAAATAGTAGCATTACACGACCATCTTCCAACCCTTTTTTGCAAAATCTCAAAGCAGCAACATTGTAGATCTCCCTCTTATCCACCTACTGTAAAAATTTCATCCAATTTGGCCAACGGAATCAAGAGTTATACAAAAGCTCCCAAACCTGTGCAAAAAAGATTATGTTTCTTGGCCAAAACTGAACAGAGATTTTGGTGGTCAATTTCTGACCCCTTCTAGGCATAATTGGAAAAATCCAAAACATGAACAATGTAAGGTATGTGTCGTCTAGATACTGTAACAATTTCAGGTAATTTAGAGTTATGTGTTAAACGTTGTGATGATTGTGTTAAAAATTGATCAGAACAGACTTCTAAAATGACATGTGGGCAAAATGTTGCTATTTCAGGGACTTGCACTAGGAATCTGAGAAAGGGCCCAACTAAGAAGTTGTAGCCTTGTGTCTTGACTACTACATAGTCAAAACTCAGAGTCTTTGCATGAATATATTGTGAGATAGGGGAAATTTACTAAAACAGGATAGAATAGAGAGTGAGATTTAGATTGATTTGAAAATGTGGACTTTAAGAAATCTTCCACCGAGATTTTGGACATAAGTGCAACACGAAAAGTGTGTGTTTTTATGTGTGTGGCATTTGTTATATTATGTGTTCAATGCATAACAACATGTTTTAAAATGCTTTTCAATGTAAGCATGAATTATGATCGTGTGCTATGATTTTTGGAATGGATTTACGAAATGTTTTGTGAATCATTGGAGTGTCCACAACATGATTTTATTGTAAAATATGCATCCAAATGATTTGCGAAATGAAAAACGTGGCATAGCATCGATATGCATATGATTTTTATGAAAACAATTATGAGAATTGTTTGATATGGTTTGATAAATGTTAGCATGGCACGTACATTATGATGATATTATGTTATCGGCCGAGGGCCTTTATGCATGCCATGATGATATAATTTATGAGATACGCCCATGAGTTGGGTATGTTGTAGTTACGAAGGGCATTTGCAGAGACACCCATTGTGTCTGGATACGCTTCTACAGGAGGTATCCCCAAACGTCGTATATGATATTGGGACTCAACACGGTACTAGTTGGGTTGAACTCGAAAGGGAGAGGACTAGATAACGCCCTGGTCTAGCACTTAATGAGATCCATCGCTAACGTCGGGGTAGAGAGTATTTTCTAACTTTGCATATAAAAACCCTCAATACGTCTGTCATTGGTCGTTGTCGACCTTTGCCAAGAACTGATTTTGGCATGCTCTATACTTGTGTGATTCGGTTGATATGGATGCATATATATTTGAAATATATGAACAAGAATGATTTATAATGAATTGTTCATTATGCATTATTTTCATACATTATGCGGACTTGTGGATTTATTGAATCATTTTGACACTTCATTTTTCACCAATATATTGGACACACTTATATATACCCTCTCACTCACTGAGTATTCCTCATAATACTCACCCCTCACTTTCTGTTCCACAGAGATAGCTATAGTGGGACGCGTTACGATATAGCAGTGCACGAGGTTTTGTTGGAGACATCGGACCTGGGTATGGTGTTAACCATTCTTCCATAGGATTGTGTTTAAAGATATGGGATGATATATATATATATATATATATTTGTATATTTGGGATTGTAGATAGACCATTGTACATGTATATGAAAGGATGATTGTATGTAAAGATTTGTACATATTATTGTAACTCTCATTTCATTGTATTGCATTGAGGCATGATTGTACTATTGTGTTCAATCATTTTGGGAAACGTGTCATGTCTAAAATTATCTATTAGGTTCACTCGGTGCCACCTCTAAATCACAAGAGGGGTGAATGGCGACTGTTCATACCTTTGACAGGGGTATGACAGTAGAGGTCTATGGATAGGACTAGATTAGCCTTACGTTATTTTGGATGTTGACAAGGATGTGAATTGATTGGTTGTGTTGATGATTTGCCAGGTTGGCCTCTATACATTGATATGTTATTGATTGGCAAGATTTTGATATAGGATGGACCTCCAATTTATGGGGAGGTTATGTCCGTTTGTTTGTTGATGGTTGGGAATTTAATGTCAGTATCCGGGATAGCGTGGCAGCTGCTCAAGCCTTGGATCGAGGATCGGGGCGTGACACATCTGCAGTCTCGCTCCCTGTCACTGTTGAGATAATCTCTCTATCAATCTATGAATATCCCCAGACATGGTATCTACCATAGTCACCAGAGTATCCAAAACTTGTTGCAGATTTGGCTCCGGTAGTCTCTGAACACTGGACGTTTAGGATTGAGGCTCATGTCTCTGTTCACCATCTCTAGGTTCCCCTTCAAGAAGCATTTCATTTTATCTTCTAGTCTTAACCATTTTGTATGTGAATAACTTGATGAATGCAAATGATAAATAACGTCACTCATTAGGTAAACCACCCTTTATTCGATAACCTATACCTATAGTCACTAATCCTAGATCCAGATTACCCAAGACCTTGGGCTCTGATACCAACTGAGACAACCTGCTATTCAAGCATCGCACCCCTTAACAAAAGGGAACATACATGCAAACACAAAAGCAACCAATATGATTAAAATCCGGCGTTTGGACTCGCGATAATCGTACTCTCCATGTGTGATAACACAAAAGGAGATTTATATTAAAAGAAAATAAATTGGTTGTTCTTTCCAAATAAACTAACGGCAGAGTCTCCCCTATTTAGTGAATATAATAAATTTTTTATTCTTTCCAAATAAAATAATGGCAGAGTCTATCATATTTAGTGACTATTTAGCCAAATGGGATTAATATAAAACTAGATAAAACACATAGATCACATGTAATATCAAACAAACAGTATTAATGGGTCTCCTGGCCATCCGATAACATATCATGGAATATAAATCTCAACATAGACAAAACTATATATATAAGGTTTTTCTCGGCCTTCATTTATTCATTTACATATAACAAGTAGATTATACAAATTCAAAAGTAATACAAAAACAACGTGCCTTAACAATATAAACGGGTCGGAAAAGAGTAGGGATCGAAATCACTTGGCTCAAAGGGCTCTACCCAACGATTCCCTCTCATCTCACTGATCACTTAAAAATAAGGATATCAGGGTCAATATAAATTGAGCAAGTACACGGAGGACTAATAGCGTACATTACAAGCAATCAGGCTTAGGAATATCAATATTAGCAAGCAAATAGCGTGACATTGAAGAGTACACAAAAGATATATGTTATCTCAAATAATTCCAAAGAAATAAGTGCACTCTAGATTTTCTACCTTTCTCAATCTTTATTGTTATAATTTGAAATTGATATTTAAATAAAGAAATAAAATGTCGAACTAAGCTAGTGTACGAGGGTTTAGAAGAGCAAGCCAAAATTCGGTATTCTTAAATGAAATCTAGTTCTTTTAGATTAGACACCTCAAACACTTCACTTAATTCTAATTCCACCCTCGTAGGGAGAAGAGATATATCCATAGTTTCTCAAGCGCTCACAAGCTTCACAAAGCTTTTGGAGAAATCATCATGGTATCACTTTACCTTCATATTACTTTATGTTCACATGAGTAATGATCACAAAGATCTCAATTTATCACAAGGATTAGATAAGATTCATAACAAATATCACAAATATGTAGTCCAAATAGTCACCCAATCATAGCACTCCAATGCTATTTCAATGAGTTTCCAACACAAACAAGTTTTGATAAAACCATCATATCTTATGCTGTAATACTTAGATCAAGATGAATCCAGGTATCACACAATATTAAGATTTAGGGCTACAAATTTTATATTAATAACATGTTTCAATTCCATTTGCATATAGAAAGCCACTTCAAACAATATTAAAACTCAAAATTCATAATATAACTTGCACAGTTATAGAAAAACTAACATAAATTCTTTTACACGTATCGAATTGAGATGATTTTGATGGCCTTTTAGAGATAAAACATAGGACTACAATTTTTCTATTTAGATATTAGCCTAATTCCATTTAGAAGGTAGCTAACAATTAAAGCAAAATTTATCACAAAAACAGGCAGAAACAAGGTTTTCTACAGAAAACCTGACATTTTGAAAATTTAGAAAAATTCATTTCTCAATAAAACATATTGAATTTTATATCATTTTAAAGATATTGAAGTCTAGTTTCTTTAGAAGAAAACATCATTTGATTTGCAGTTGTGCAGAGAAAGATATTTAATAAAGAACAAAGTATAGTCATGCTATAAACAAAGTAGTTTTTTTATAGAGATTATGCTATTTCAAAACTTCACCAAAAATTCAATTCTTTACAAAACTCTTTGAATCATATGTTATTTTAAAACTATGAAAGTCTAGTTTCTTTAGAAGAAAACCCTACTCAATTTACAATTGTACAAAAAAAAGATATTGAATAAACAATATAGTATGGTCAGATTGTCCAGAATGTTAAATATAGATTTACTTCCATCTTTAGATGTTCCAAAGTAAGATTTTTCTTTCCTTTTTCATTCGATCCTTATTCAAATACTACAAAGATTCTGAAAACTTATTAAAAATGGCTATTAGATATCAAAGAAAGAACACAAGCATGGTATTGCATCAAACTTGTAATTCTTCTTTTGAGTTTTTCTTCCTTTTCTCTACAAGCTTTCTTTGGATTTCTAGCTTATTCTATAGATGTTCTACACTTGCTTTTACTTCCCAAAGGCTAGGTTTCACATATATATGGATGGAGATGGTTTATTTCAAGCTTAAAAGATCATTTTCATTGACATTTGGGTGGGCTTCTGGAAGAAGATGATGGAATCCGAAAATGAGCTTTTAGGAAGATGAATGTTATGTTTTAAGCTCATTCTCCATCCCCCTCTCTCTACGTAAGTGGAATGTGGACCCCAAGTATGGTGAGGTGTCAAAGGTAAGGGTGTCATGTGGTGGGAGATAATATATCATAGTGTCTCCAATTTATTTATTATTTATTAATTTTATTTTTTTTCCTTTTTTTTCTTTTTCCTTTTTCTTTTTCTTTTGTGGGACCCACTCCAAACCCTAATTCGGTTCTTTTGTTGTCTTATTCCGATCGTTTCCATTCACCAATATGTTCCCTAATTTATGTTAACTTTAATATACTTGACCTCTACTTAAAATCATAAACATAAAAATCGCAACATGCAATCAAATAAAAAGAAAATCAAGGAACTTTATCATAGTGCAATGCGAAAAATTTATGCATGTTCAATAAAATATAAATACAAATACATACTTTAATTATTTTCTCGAAATAGGAGCTTATAGATTTCCTCTTTCTTTTTTGGCCTTTTGAAATATGATTTGCTCTTATTTCTACTTCGCATCATAAACTTCTTGGATCTTCTCGCCAACAGTGCTTCATCTAATTGGTCATCTTCATTTTCTAAATTTGAAGTACACTGTCAGCCTTGAGAGCCATTCTTTGCCTTTTTTTCTTTTTTTCTTGGCTCTTTCACATTCAACTTCATCTCATGAGTTATTAGAGACCCCACGAGTTCATCCATGGTCAAGATTTGAAGATCTTTTTACTTTTCTATTGCAAAGACTTTAGGTTCCCAAGACTTTGGCTGACTTCTCAAATTTTTATCTACCATGTCTTCTTGAGGGATTCCCTTTCCAAGCAATCTCAATTCATTTGTTACCTTGTCGAATCTCATTATCATCTCACTAATAGATTCTCCTTCTTTCATCTTGAAGACTTCATATCCTTGTTTTAGCATACTGATTTTGCTCTTGCAAACTTGATCAGTGCCTTCGTAAGTCATTTTGAGTCTTTTCCAAATTTCTTTTGCTATGATGCATGAGTAAACTCAATTGTATTTGTTGATGCTTAGGGTAAGATGAAGGAGATTTATGATCTTACAGTTTGCTTGATTGGCCTTCTTCTGCTCAATTGTCATGTTCTTTAATTTCACTGGCACACGTACACTATCAACCTCTTCGGTGGGAAATTCAACTCCTTTTTCGATTATTTCCCAGGCATTAAGATCTTATACAATGATGAAATTGTGTATTTTTTACTTCCAATAGCTGAAGTTGCTTTCATTGAAGAAGGGTGCATGATTTGTTGAGCAAGTTTAGACATGAACATTGTCTCCGTTAATGGCCATTTGGATTTTTGGTGTTGAACCTATTAAACTTTTTATCAACACACCCATTCTGATACCAATTAATATTCAATTAGAAGGGTGAATACTTAAATATAGATATTTTAAAATTTTCTATAATTAAAAACTTACATCAAAGTTGTTTAGAGATTTGACTAAAAAATAAAGAACATAAAAAAATTTTATAATGGTTCCACCAAACTAGGTATACGTCCATTCTCAGACTCTTCTTGAATTTTTCACTATCAACTTAATGATACAAAATTAATTGTAGGTTAAAGTTGAAACTTTACGGTGTTTATTCGCAATACCACTTTCAAACCTTACACATATTGGCTCTCTCTCCAGACCGAAAGCAATGACACACTTTTTGTTCTTTTGAAATTTCATTACAACTGAGAAGGAAAATGTGAAATATGGGAGACTCTAATAGTCAAATTTGACAATGCTATGAACCGTTGTGTTCAGAAAGTTAATCAAGTATACACTTTCCTCACATCTCAACTCTGGTATATATTATTATATTGAAGAGATCCGTTGTAGAGTTGTTGAAATCAAACATTGTTCATTTAATGTTCATCAATTAATGTTCTACAATAGTATCCATTTTTTGCGCTGAAGTTTCATTTTCTCATTGGCACTACTTTCTTGTTTGCCAATCAAAGGTTGTTTTCAATGCATTTAAATGTTAGCTTTGATTAAAATGGAAATATGCAGATATGTAGAAAAAAAATATGATTGTTAAGTTTAAATTTGTTTCAAAAATTTGATTTCTGACAATTTCGAGTCGACAAGCTTAAACAGCACATCGACCTGAATTCAAAAAATTTGTATTGTGTTCTTGACTAATCAGGTTGACAAGAGAGTGCTTGGGTCGACAAAGTCATGTATCAAATTATATAGGTGGACACGTAGGCTTAAATTAGTCAACGTATTCTGATGTGTCAACGTGGCTTTAATTGGACATCAACATGTGTTACTTAAGAATCAACATCTTAGGTCAACATGTTCTAAGTCCACTTCGACATTATCCTATGTGTTCATAAAATTTGTAGATCTGTCTTCTGAAATTTGTCGATGTGTTAGGTATATCGACAAGGAGAAAATGTTTGTTGATATGTGATTTCTAAAGGACAGCTTACATCAAGTCGATATGTTCTAAGTATATATCAACAAACTACTGTACTTATAAAAATTGGTGGACCTGCTGTCTTAAATTGGTCGATGTGTTGACATGGTCAATACGCAAGTCGTCGTGATTTCCTTAAAGCACAAGGAATCAAGTCGACAAGTTGTTGGGCATGTTGGCCTCTTTATGTTTTTAACTAATGCTTGTCGATGTGTGTAGATGGTGGGTCGTTATACTCCTTAAATTGGTCGACATGTCATAGTAAATTTATCCACTTGAGGTCAACAAGTCGATGTGTAATAGAATTCAGGTCGACGTGTAAGACAGGTTGACATGTTCTCGGAGTTGTCAACATATTTATACTTAGGCACTATGTTATGTTTGTTTCATTAAGGTCGACAAGAGTTACTATCAGATCGACGTGTGGTATAGATAAAATTGGTCGACATGATTTTGAAAATTGGTAGACCTATTAAAAACATGTCGATGTTATAAAGAACATGTCGATACGGTTTGCAGACTTTTGTTTTCTAATATCTTTATGGTTCATTGAAACTTATTTTCTTTCAATTTATCATCATTGAAACCTATTATTCTCAAAAATTTTATAGAAATTCCTACTTGAAACTAAGATAGTTACTTTTCATAAAATTTTTAGATTGATTTTATTCTTCTGAAGGTAGGAGAAAGGATAAAACTAAAATTGATTATTAATCAAAATGTAAGTTCGAAACTCATGTAGTTAACTTTTTTTGGTTTTAACTCGGGCCATTTTGTAACTATCGCACAGCTCCTTATTTATGTGGGAGCTATAAATGTTTTAATCATATTTGCTATGATGTTCATGAATGGTTCGGTATATTACAAAGATTTTCATCTTTGGACCATCGGAAATGGGATTAGTTCGCTAGTTTGTACAAGTATTTTAGTTTCACTAATTACTACTAAAGGAGCTTCTATGTCAATCACTTCTATTCCTCTCATTAAACCATCCATAGCACTCATAGCTACAGCTCTAACTCAATTATTTCCTAATAATTGTTATACTTCACAAGTCACGTTAATTTGTTGACCGGTAGTATCTCCACCCTTAATCTCAAATGTTATCATTCTTGGTATGTAGACCAAATAATACAATGCAAGCCCTAATTTGCTGGAACGCTAGATTCATTTCCTCATCAATAGCTCTTAGGACTAAGAATCCTTCCGAATCACTAAAATCAACTTCAAGAGCTACACCGACAACCTCTGGACCTCGAAGTAAGGAAGATTTTCCTTTAGAGGCAAGACATAAGTCCTTTACCTCATCTTTTGCTTTGCGAAATGTAAATTTAGAAAGACTTATAGATTGAAAGTTCTTGACTGAGATCAAATTTAAATTTGATGATTTTTTTAGTGATGTTTGTCCTGTCTGACTAATTTCCCCAAACCTTAAGGTGTGAAAGGGTTATGCGATTGTTTTACAATAATACAGTGCAAGTAGATAGTGAGAATGATGAAAAACTAATACTAGAGGACACTTCAAAAACTTGTAATTTCGAGATATTCATAAAAGGGAGAAATATTAAAGTTACCCCCAAAATCATATGTAGATTAAGTGGACTGCCATTGGTTCCTTATGATGAATGTGAGGAGTATATAAGTGGGACTTAGAACAATGCAAAAAAATGTTTGACAATCCTGGATTGGATGTTGTTGAAATCAGTGTAAATAAGTTAGGATTTCATCAATGCATTATGCACTTAATTGTCAGTCATATTCTAAGACCAAGAGCTAGTAGCTATGTACTATTGACTAGAAAAGATATGTGGTTAATGGCCTATTTAATGGAAAAGAAGAATCCTCGCCTACATTTCTTGATCCCTTATATGATGATAAACAATTTGAAATCAGATTGCACAAACACCTATCATATCCGTCAGTGATACAAACATTTTGACAGCTTAAAAGGTTAGCTTAGGAAATGAGGAAGTTATTGAATTACAAGCAAAGAATGCAATCAATACTTCTATAATGAACAAAACAAGATGGGAATCCAGAGATGGTGAGTGGAAGAAGAAAGAGGAAAAGTTAAGACAGAGAAAAACACTTACCCCAAATCCTTCATCACTAATCATGAGGTGGATAGGCTGTTGAAGGTTGTAAGTCATATCCCTAAACCTAAAGCCGGTAAAGAGTTATCTCTAGGCATGATGGGAGGTACTCTGATTAGGTTCATTGCTTACTCTTAGGGCCATGAGAGAGTACATGTTATAGAAGAACTGAACACCAAGATTCTTAGGGCCATAGACAAACTACAAAGCAAGATCATGAAGGCTCTAAGGCAAGTGGAAAAAGACCAAGGGAAGAAACAAGTTCTAGTGACACTGAAGAAGAACCAAGAATGAAAATGCCTTGAACTATTATTCCACCTCCCTCCTTCCCTATATCATATGTCTCTGATCTCCCCTCATCATCAGGAACATCAGACCTTCCCTCCTCTTTTAAATTTATTCTTGATCCTATTTCAGAGCTTCCTACATCTTTTGAACCAACTCCTATGCTAGGACTTGTACAACCATCATCATCTGCCACTAACCCTATTCCTGCTAAACTACTGTCTCCAAACCCTTATTGGCTAACTCTTCAACAATGGTTCAAGAAATTGTTGAAGAAATTATAAAGACTGTATCTGAATCTGTTGAATGATATATGTCTGTTGTATTTTTGCTTAGCACACTGTTAAACTATACTCCAACTCTATTTGGCGGTAACTTATGAGTTTTTGATATATGTCTGCTCACTCTTCATGTAGTATATATGTTTGTTGAATTCTACTGTTACATTATCTACTGTTGAATTTTAATGTTTCAGACCTCTTTCACATGTTGAATTCTATATATTTGTTTTTCGTACTCTCAAAAATAGGTTTACATTGACCTTAATCTCGGGTCATTTTTTGTCCATTAAGTTTAAATCTATGCCCTTTTCTATTGATGACAAAAATAGAGAGAAAATATTGGATTAAGTAGGTTAACAGTATGTATTATATGTATGATGTGATAGTGCTATATGTGTTTGTCTCTGGATTTTTTTTTTTTTTTTGATGCAATATTTGAGAGGGACTTAACTGAATTTATCTTCAAGATTATGCTATATATGATTTTTCATTATAAAAAAGGGGAAGAATGATATACATGCGTGTTTTAATGATAAGCAAATCACTTTAAAATTAGTTAGTAAAAATCAGGTCAACTTGGCTAAAAATAGTCTAAATGTGCTGTCAACAAACATGATAAATTAGTCGACAAGTGATCATAGAATTATATATATTAGCTGAGTAAAATCTTCAAAACAATTGACTAAGATTAATAAGAACTCAGAGCAAAATTGAATATAGCCAACTACCCTTCTAATTCTGTCGATTAATTGAAGTCTGAACAACACAGCTAGTCGACTAGTTTAGCAATCATGTCAACTAGATTAAACTACACTGCAAAAAATCATTTTGATCTCTAACAAATCTGTCAACTAGATAATAGGAGATTTCGACTAACATATTTCACACTTTGAAATATTTCCAAACTAGTCAGCTAATCTATGAAGGCTGCCGACATAATATTTAAATACTTAGAAAGCCCTCCTTTTGTCATTAAAAGTAGTTGACTAACACCCAAAAAGTGTCGACTAGATTCATTGAATCTTAAAACTAAAACATAGTCTACAGGAGAAAAGAATTATTCGACTAATATGTTTGAAAGAAATAGAAGTTCAACCAAGTAATCACAAAAATCGAAAAGTAGTCGACTAATACTCTAGCCTAGTCTACTAATTTAAATAGTTGACATATGCTTAAGCTTAGTTTGCAATCACATTTCTTATACACGTACTAGTTAACTAAAGTCTCGTCTCTTTTGACAAAATAATTTAAAGCAGTCAACATATAACTAAACATAATCTCCTACCTATGAATCACGGAATACATCAATTGACTAACTCCTTAGATCTTTCGACTATGCAAATGATCTAGTCGACACATAATAAATTTTAGTCTGCACATAATGGTCAAAATGAATGATACAACACATTAGCCAACTAAGAAAGCTGAATTGTCAACAGAGTGTAACAATAGTCTACTAATGCAACAATATAGTCAACTAAGCACATCTAGACTTAAACAAATAAGGTGCATTCAAAAGGACTTAGTTGACTATGATTGAATATAAGTTGACTAATCATCTGTAGAAACATACTAGTAGTTGATTAGATATAACTAGTTGTCAACACCACAGAATCAGAATTTGAAATTCAAATTTGATAGTCGACAAGATGCTAACATTAGTCGACATATTGCTTCTAACGTTTACTTTTGCAAAAAAAATAGGCAGGTGGTTGAGGCATTAATGGTCAACATTTGAGAGCTTCATTAATGCTTAACATTCGAAAGCTCAACAACCACAATGGATTAATTGTTCAAAGTAATGAATGCGGTTATAAAACCCTCAACAGATCTCCAAAAAAGGACTAACGAAGCTGAGAATCTTGATCAAAAAGATTGAATAAAACTCTCTAAACTTTCCATGATCTAAACTCTATAAAATCATTATGTCATCTGTACACTTGATTCAAAAGCTCAAAATCAGACCATAAAGGGTCACTGTATACATTTTCCTTATTCTTATATTTTAGCCACCGTAACTAAGCCAAGAGAAGGATTGTCTCTTGCTAGGTGTGTTGAAAGTCTTGGAGAGCTAAGATAGTAAGGTAAAACTAAAACCTGCAAATCTAATTGTTTATACTATTCGAGTAAAATAGTGAAATTCCATAAAAGAGCCCTAGAAGTAGATGTACACCAGATTTGGGAGGAACCATTATAAAATCTCATGCCATCATTTATTTATTCATTTTTCCTTTTTACCTTGTTCGAAAATTCCAATTAGCCAAAAATTTTTAAATTGAAAAACAACCTGTTCAACCCTGTTTTAGGTTGTTTTACACCGGCTGCTTTATAAAATGGCTCCAACCGTGCTTTAAAAGAAAGGATGAATCATATTGCGATAGAGAGAAACCACTTTTCCAAGAGATTACTACAAAATTTGTTGGCTAAAATGACCGTAGACATGCTTACAAAATCTCTTAAGGTCCTAGGATATATACATTTGTAACAAGTTGGGTACATATGGTATACATGCTCCGAATTGAGGGGTGTATTAAGAAATATTAAGTGTCAGAATTATATAAGTCTGAATGCTATATATACATTGGGCTATACTTGTAATTATATATAGGGGTATATTTGTAATTACACATAATTCATATACATACATATATATATATATATATATATATATATGTATGTATGTGTTTGTGGATCTGTAGAGACACACAACCTATTCTCCAATATCTCTTTTGGTTCTAATCTCTACAACTAACAGCAAGTCAATGAGGTTATTGTGTAGTTTAAGTACCAAATAGGGAGATAAGAAGTTAGATAAAGTGTTGTTTAAGAAGATGATCAAAATTCAAGGTTGAGTGTTAGTTTTGTAATGAAACAAGAGATTCGACAATCTTAAACAAGAATCCGTTATCCAATCACATCTGCATCCCGATCTTTGTCTATCACCAAAACCTAATTCCAAGAACTCTACTAGTTAGAGAAGAATGTCACATAAGTATCAACGCTATGGCGTGCTATGAACAGTAAGATATGATAGTTCAAAGTCCAGTAAGAAACTCCAATTTGAAACTTTAGTTGGAGGCCCAATACACAAGTTTCGTTCAATATCAACATAAAAGTTTTATTTATACTGCAAAATCCTAGCTCAAGACCTAGCCGTGTTGCATAAATTGTGAATTCGAAATTCAAAAATGTTGCATAAATTGTGAATTCCAGATACAAGAGAAGTCATGTTTAATTCGAAATTAAGGAACAGGAAAGGCATAAAGTCCAACTTCACTTTTTTTTTTTTGGTCACGAAAATCGTAAAGATATACATATTCATAAAAGTTCGAATACTGGATCTCGACCTCAGGGAAAACACTTAAGTTTTTTATCATTTGGGTGTCTCTATAAAGACCAACTTCCCATATTTTAAATGCAAATAAAAAAGGAATGTTGCAAGGTATATATAAGGCAATAAGTTGAATAAAAAATTGAAGGGAAGAAAATGTCACAAGCTCAAGTCACCATATCTCAAATTCAAAAAGGAAGGAAAGTGTCAAAAGTGTTGCTAAACAAATAGGAGTAATTGAAAACAAAATAGAAATCATGACCAATTTATATTCTGGTTTCAAAATGAAGGGAACGGCACCACTCCAATTACTAAAAATTCAAATTAAAGTTAGAAGAAAAAAGTCCCGATGGAACAGCCTGGTGGTCACAATCTCCTTCCTCAACTTTGAGATCTAGGATTCAAATACTTGTGTAACAAAAAAAAAAAATTATAAGAAAAGAAAAGTCATACAATTAATATCCCCTCACCAGTACCGTCGGTCGCACAAAATAACGACATAGGATGGCAGCATATCATGGATCCCTGTAGTATAATACAACCATCAGTAAATGAGAAAAAAGAAAGTCACAATCGAAACCTTTGTTTACAACAGTCATATTGGTTGGAGGAGGAAGAATCACGACCCCAAATTAATGATTATTCAATAACAAATTATCAAGGAATTTGTTTCATTATCAAGATATCACACTATTAAACGATTGATATCAACAATCAGAATTCTAAGAAAATTATAAATGTATGGACTATACTACAAATATACAACACATACGAGGAATGGAAGGCAAACATGAGATCGGTCTTTGAGCAATATTTGGTTGTATTCTTAGACCGTGTGAACCTAATTTTTTTAAGAGTTGAATCGAGGAAAGCAGTTCTCTTGGCTCAGGCTTTGTATTCCAATCTTAAAAGATCGAGGGGAATGTTTGGAGTGATAAAGCTTGTCTTGATCAGGTTTAGTAGATCTATCTCATGAAAATTATATGAATGCTCGAATGCTAAACGCTTTTGAGAGGTGAGTGTGGGTGTAATTGACCGCTGTGCATTGTTCAGTTAAGAGTAATTAGTGGTTCCACACTCCAGAAAGCTTTTTGAAGAGAGGACGGACCCCAACGTTTGGAGGAATAAATACTTTTCTTTAATTTTTATGTGCTTTTTGCTCACCATGTGCAAAAATCAAATTTTCGTAACATAGCAGAAATTAGAAAACAACCAATTCAACTCCCATTGTTCAGTTAGAAAACATTTATCCTTTTATCTTTCTCCCTACTAAAATATAGAACAATTAATAACAACTCACCTCACAACTTTAACCTTTTGATGCAAATGGTTGTTTTACAAAATGTAATATGTTATCAGATTACAAAAAAATAAAATAAAATAAAATAAAAATTAAAAATTAAAAATTCTTGAGTTCTAAGTTCAATACATGCCAAACTCCTTTCACCCATTTAATAATTCTAGATTTGATTAGTGGTGAAATTAAAACAAAATTAAGAGTACAGAACAAACATATTGACTTCCAACCTTGAATCCAAGGGCGCACACAGTGCTCAAAGTATGATGCAATTTGCCCTTGGAGTTATAGTTTAAGAAATTTTGATGGCCTACAGACAACAGAGAGAGAATATTAAAGGGTCACAAGCATTCCTTGTACGACTTTTACCGTCTAAATCTCCAAAATGATATTAAACTCAACACAACTGCTGCACTTACTAAGGAATGATTTGGAGGAGCTAAGCATGAGAGGCAAGAGAAGCGAGTCCAAATCTTCCAACACAAGGGCCAAATAATTTCCATCTTTCTTTCTAGCTTTTCATTCCTTAACCTTCTATCCCATTCCTAATTCCTACATCATCGAATGCAAAAATTGGCAGATTCCAAGAAAAAACATTTGGGCACAAGGAATCATTATGCTCAGACCTACAGATCATCCAGCATGAAATAGTTGCCGCATCAGATACCAGATACAGATGCACTCTATGAAATTGTCTGGTCTGAAAAGATCCACATTGTCATACCAAAAACTTAACTAAGAATCTTTCATTCGAAAAATTATGAAGGTTAAGCTTTGTGTTTGGTCACTTTCTCCTCTATCCAATCAGCCTTCTCAAACCTTTTCCTCCATAGAAATCATTTTTTCTATAGTTACATATTATATTATTAATTTTCACATTCACAGAGAAAAATTAAAGAGCAAAACTACAAAAAAGAAAGAAAGAAATAATTTAAACAAAACTCTTGTACTTATAATAATAAACACAAGATCAAGATTAAATGCACCTTCTTTTACCATGCTGCACATCAAACACATTACAACTAATCTTGGCTCCATCTGATCCACTAAATTCCCTTGCTTGGTGCAGAAAGATGCAGCTGTAAAATGTTGGTTTCCCAATGACCTAACGCCTTCAGTTGTTAGTTTTCAAATGCCACAAAATTCAAGTCCAATTCTGGGTGTAAGATGCTGCATCCCCGTAACCACAAGACAAGCAAATAGTTCCCATTCCCGTGGGACAGATCATTTGTAGTTTTTTTTTTTTTTTTTCAGCTTCATTACCTGCAGCATTTTTCATGTCTCTTAAGTATGTGTTTTGAGCTAAATAAAGTGGTAACAATAATAGATAAGGGGAAAATGTGTGCGCTTGGAGTTGCCGGGGCAATGACTATTCTTCAAACATCTACAAAATTGAAACATTGGCAATGCTACTGCATAAAGCATACCATGGAAAAGGACTGAACAAAGAAAGCACCGTAGTCCTTTTAGTGTGGAATACTTTGTAAAGGAATTCCAAGATGAATTCAACAGGCACCATCTATTGGGAGGCAATAGAGTACTAGAACACTAATCCAAGATTGCACAATCATCCAGCAAACTTTCCGAGTCCCCAGCTATGATGAAGAAATGAATTTTAATTTTCTTTTAAGAATGGCATCCTTCCCACAAGCAAAGCTGCCTCAATCATATAAAGGCAAGGCGGCAAATAAATATTATGAGGCATGCTAGCCTTCATTATAAAAAAAGAACATTGCATTAAAGAGTACTTGAAAATGTAAAGAGTCTTGATCCAACATTTTACAAAGTTCAAGGGATCGCTCACAAGCTTCAAGATTTCTAGCATTTCTCTATTTCCAATCTGACCTAAAAATATAGACAAAAGGATCAAAGGCACGATTTTCCTTCTTACTATACATCTCATACTCCCCCAAGCCCACAGCTCATTACACATGTTTTAGCAGGCATCAAACAGATAGGAAACGCAGGTAGTAATCTCTCACAAGGTATGTCGCGTCTTGAAGACGCAACATTACCCCCTGCCCCAACGGTGCTACTCCCCCCCCGCGGGGCTGCACTCCTCTCTCTCCCCCCCTCCGCGGCGCTCCTCTCTCCCTCTCTCCCCCTGCAGCGCTGCGCTGCGCTCCTCTCTCTCTCCCCTTGCGGCGCTCCTCCCACTCCGCAGCACTCCTCTCTCCCCCCCCCGGCACCTCTCTCTCTTCCCCCGTGGCACTCCTCCCCCTCTGCGGCACTCCTCTCTCTCTCTCTCCCCCAGCGACACTCCTCCCTCCCTCCCCCCGGACTCCTCTCTCTCGCTCTCTTTTTCTCTCCCCCCCGGGACTCCTCCCTCTCCCTCCCTCCCTCCCTCCCCCACTACCACAGGAGCAAGAGAGGAGCGCCGCCGCAAGGGGGGGTATGTCGGCGTCTTCAAGACGCAACATACCCCTATATCGCAGGTTCAACTCGCAACATAGTCTGTCATGGATTCAACTCGTGACAAATGGGGATCACAAACAGAATTATTTTCTGTTGGAGGTTATTTTAAAAAAAAAATATTTTGGGTCTAGATCCGTACGTCTCCTCTCTTACACAGAAAGCCATTAGCAAGAATAGCCACAGTTTTTTGCAAACTCCATGGACAAGAATCCTACATCAAACAGCATCTGAAATAAAGAAAGCAGCATACTGAGTTGTCCTAAACTTCAACCTCGTAAAACAACGAATCCTCTCTTCTTCTACCTTGTAGAATCCAGGACCTCACGATGTTCACCTTCCACACCTCTAATTTCACTTTTCCAACGGAAAAAAAAATAAAAAAATAAAAAAATCCTAGCTACATGTCATCAGTTGCACACTTGTTTATGCTAAGTTTTCTTCGTCAACTTTTCTTGCCAAAATGAATGAATGAGAAAAAGAAGAATATGTTAGATGTATCAGAGACTCCTAAGAATGAAGAAGCCTAAAAAATAATAAAAAGAAAGTAAAGTATCACAAAAAGACTAATACACAATTGCTCTCCGATCCCTTTTCAAATTTTCTAAACTATAATATTTATAAACACGTGAAGCACAAACGCATGAATAAGTATAAAAAACAATTTTTGACTGATAAAAGAAAATCTTCCGAAAATTTTAAAAAAAAAAAAAATGAAACTAACATTCCGCTCTCTCCAAATACACCATGGGATGGCCAAATGTGCACAATTCCACAACCACCAAGCTTCTTTTTCCCTCCAAAATCTTTAGATTTTGTGAAGAACAAATCAAAATTTCTCCTACAGCAGACCCAAGCATTGTTACACAGTTTAACATCTCCTTTGTAGTTGAGCAATGTAAAAACAAATGCTCTCTTGATTCAGAGTTATTAAAGTACAAAACACATATCTAGGTAGAGATTTATAGCGTCTCCACTTTAGGTAAGAACCTTTACCTTTCAAATAAAATTGTTTAATTGAAAATGAAAATTTTGGGGAACTAGTTTGATGATGAAATAGAGACCTACTTGTAAAAATCCCCAAAACATCAAAGATAAAAATGAAGAGAGGATTCATTACCCTAAAGAAGAAAAATCAAAGATTAAAAACTCAAAAAAAATTTCTATTCTTAAAATTCCTTAAAACATGAAAATCTCAAGAGGATGAATGTTCCTCCCAAATATAGAAAAATTTAATTGGAGCGAACCGAAGTTTGGATAATCTATAAAATGAGAGAATGTCACAATTAGCGCATTAATATTTAATTCAAATGATCAATGAGAATTACTTAACATGGAAAAGATCGTAAATTAATCCAACTTTTAAAGATTGAATTAAGAAAAGGTAAGGACTCACAAACTGTGGCCATGGATTTAAAGTAGTTCATAATAGCAGTATCAAATCACATATGGTATTGTCCCCAAGGGAACAGCCTAATGGTACAAACCCCCTCCCCCAACCTGGTGATCGCAGGTTCAAATCCTTGTACGACCAAAAATCACATATGGTATTAGTCACGACCGCTCTTGCAGAGGCATACCAGCTGTTACACCCATGATAACAGCCATGATGCTGTTACAACACTTCCACAACACTTCCACATTGTGGGAAAACTTATCAATCTGCTAAGTAAAAATTTGTTAAATTGTTATGCTAATACTGTACCATGGAGCATAGCTCCAATCTTTACAAATGGCACCTTGTCAGACTATATGATCATAGACGTGGGAGAAAAACTTTTGCCATCTTGTTGCAACAGTTTTTTTTTACTATTTTAAAAGGCTGCTGAGGGAAGTTGGAAGTCACTTATTTTATTTTAGATGTATTTGTAAACTATGTTATGTTTCAAAGGCGGTTGAGTCTAATCATGTAAGAAAGAGAGAAATAGTCTAACTGGTAGTTTAGCCAACGAAGGTGCGAGAATGCAACTGAATCTTATATTTGATTACGATCTGTCTAATGGACAGATTCGCAAGCCCATGCAGGTACACTCACATACTCAATTCTTTTTCTTTTTTTTTTGTACAAGGATTTGAACCTAAGATCACCAGGTTGAGAGAGAGGGGTTTGTAACACTAGGTTGTCCTCTTGGGGACATACTCATTCTGCTTTATCCTTTCATCGTGTGAGAATAATAGACCAAATAGACTAAATAGAGGTGCACACTTTAAAGCCAAGTCCAACAACTAATAGGAAATTCAGTGCTAGAATAGATATCGGAATCAAGTTAAATGGTCTATGAAGGTTTGTGGTTTCTTTAGACAACTCTCCATCACATAATACAATCTTGCAGACAGCTTACAAAAGGAGACTAATGCACTGGTCAATAAACTGCAGTTTATAAGGGGAATCAAGTTGAATGGTTTATGATGGTTCGTGGTTTCTTTAGACAACTCTCCATCATATAATACTATCTTGCAAACAGCTTACGAAGGTAGTCTAATGCACTGGTTGATAAACTGCAGTTTAAGAGGCTTTAATATTTGCATGATATTTCCGGTTTACTTTTGATGTTTGTCGATTCCAAGTCGAAAACAGGAAGGAAATTTCCGAACTTACGCTCTCCTCACAAGGTACAAGGAGTCAGCAGAATGAGCAAACTCAGTTACCAACAAGTCGAGAGGGTAAGTCTTTGGCTACTGCTATGAGGAAATTATCCTTGTCTGCAGCAGGGAAAGAGGAATCCAACTGACATGTGAGAAAATTGTATATTGCAGATTGTAATGTGTAACACCATACAGATTGTATAAATGCCATGAGTTGAGGTTTGTATGTAGACTTTACGTGAATAGAGCTTACTAATTAAGGTTCCCAAGTTCTGTTTCCGGTATAAAATGTTCTACAAGATATAGGATTTTTCCCTCTCTTTTTTTTTTCTCTATCAACTTGGTTACTCAGGACCATGGCTAGTATAGGTTGCATGAGTAGCTCTTCTCTTGCTCTACTAAGATTCCAGTGATAAAAACAATGGAACAACTTATACTATTTACTTGAGAATTCTAAAGAAACCTAGACTCGAAACTACTGGGTGTATTTTGCATTCCATAAGTAGCTTTGAGAACATATTAACACATATCAAACAAGGCATTTGAATGACAGTATTATGTAGCAGCCCACAACCTTTTATTTAAGATCAGAAAGCAACATAATATGGAAACAAATCTTACCAATAGTGAAATAGCAAATTTTAATAATCATCATCTTCAAAGAAGTTCTCATCACTATCTTGCTCATATATCTCATATTCTTCATCTTCAACTCCATAATCTTGCCCTCCAAGCTCATTTGCTTCAGAAAAAGGAAAACTTCCAAAGAGCTCTTGCAAATAGTTCTTTGAGATATTATTTCCATCCTGATCTAATAATGTATAGGAAATTTGAAGGTAAGTGTTCAACAAGAGGCTTGCACTATTAATCCAGGCAAACAATATTATGATGAAATGCTGGTGACAGGTTCAAAGAAAAGGAAGATTTCTTTCTAAAGCAGACAGATTCTACCAAAGGGAATGAAAAAAAGGAAAGACAAAAATTGCCACATGCAACAACTAGACAATTTATAGCACCACGCTTCCTTATATATAACAACAGAAATCCTAAATAGAGAGCTATAATCATATTTTCAAATAACTGCAAGAGAAACAAGAATAATTATAATAATACAGGAAATGCCTTTAAAGGATACGAGAGTCTGATCGCAAAGAGAAATCTTCAGCCTACAAAAAAGATAAAATTGATTATTGTTAGCAGTGCAAGTCGTGAACAAGTCAAACACAAATTGGGAATAAACTAAAATGAGATGCAGATGTAGCATTACATGGAGGAGTGGTTCATATGCCTCCAATTCTTCTTCAACATTATCATCTTCAATTTCGTCTTCTTCATTTTCATCACCATCATCAAGCGGTTCATCTTTATCCTCCTGACCAGCCAATTCTACAAAATAAATTCAGTCACCAATTTGACAGGACTATATAATTTCCAAAACAAAATTGTATCAGTATGCAACTTTAGTAGCCAATATGAATGATTCACAATCTAAAGGCTGTTGACAACCATGAACTACCAAGAATATCAGAATTAAATGGAGAAATTTGTCCAGAACTACTAAAAATCACATCAAAGCTCTAATTCCCTCATCAAATAAAGTAGATGAGATGATTGATAGATGTAGAGCAGGCATTGCATATGCTAGATGGGAAGTATATATTTTAGATTGATTAAGAGAAAATAGATTAAACTATTTGGCAGCAGCTCTGAACCTGGGGGGCTTATGAACAACAGAGTCTCACAAAATATATTGGCGAAATTGTAGAAATTTTAGTCCATTTGAACCTGTACACAATTGTTCCTGTCCCTCTCCAACAGTCAAATCTTTTGTCAGCATGCAACTTCTCTTTGACTTCTCGAAGCGCTCCGAATACAATTTAAGTAACGACTCAGCACCAGCTTTGGGACATATGGACAAGAACCTCATTGCAATGCGTAATCTAAAACTATTGAGTACATCAGAGGAGAACCATCCTGTTGCACGCTGCAAACTCAAAAAGTCACATTGAACAAATTAAATGGTTTTATTGAAATGGCACCAATATGCAGGAACGGATTCAAGAAGTGGAGCAAAGCAATATGTAAGTGAGAAAATTGATAATGACTTAAAACTTTTAGAAAGATATCATAAATACATCCCTTCTTCTCTATTGATTCAGCTTTTGAGTGTATGCAAAACAAGAATTGTACGGTGCAATTTTGGCTGCATACAAAAAATTATTACTTAAATAAGTAACATAACTAATCATGATATTTGAATTTTATCTTGCCCAGCCTCGAAGATATGTCAGTGGGATACTGCTATTGAATATTTGCATTTGATGACTTCCTTCATCAACTAAATCTAGGCTGGCATCATAGCAACAAGTTGCAAGATGTGAAACACTAATATCTGAGGAAGTGCTCCAGCTAGCACATTATTCTATTTATCAAACAGCTCACTTCAAGACAAGCTACAGGAGTTTAAGAGAGATTTCTCTTTGTGCTGAAGAAAGTGCTCAATCAAAATTATAGTTGGTTGCCAAGGAGGAAGTAGAACAAAGTGACTCTTGAGGACTCAGAACAGCCCCTTAGAATTTTATGTTTCCTTTATTTATGTTATCTTTTCATTTGAAATAGAAATGAACTCAATGAACATGTAAATGCCTTCCGGTTTCCTCTTAAATGTCAAAGATTCACTACTTGAGTTCATAGATTCTCATTCTAGTTTGATAGTGAGTGCTTCATTTTGAGCCTTGTGTTCATGCTTAACTTGTTAGGCATATGAGGCACCAAAAAGTGCTGCAAGTAGAATTGAACTTCACTGTCCCCCTAGAAGGGCACTTTATATTTTCTGTATATATGTAAATATATATGTTTATATATGCATTTGATACATGTACATGTGCTTAGGAACCTACAAATATAATTACAAATTGATGCACAGGCAATTGAATTTAAGTAAAAGGATATTAAAATTTCTATTAATGTAAACAAAATGTGCAAGATACATTTTCATATATTTCTTTCATAGAAACATCTCAGAATTTAGGAGAATACTTTCCACAACAGTGGGAAAATAAGGGATTCTGGAAGTTATTTTCCAATGAACAGAGATGGGAATAAAAAATTAACAATGTTAGAATAGCCAAAATTGGTGGATAAAACAAAACCTAATATTGATGTTTCTCATTTCCATCCTTTTGTCTTTTACAAACAGGATATTACATAAGATGAACTTCATTTTTAATGGCTTAATGGAACTATTGCATTTGCTATTTATTGTGCTTTATCTAGGATTTATTTCACTTAGGAAGAATGCGTTACTCCATTTTGATTAGAAACAAAATTAGATATTTTATCAGTACATGAGTAATAGTATGTTATTTTGATGACTTTGGGATTTATAGCGATAATATAGTTATTATAACTTACTATCATTTTCTTTATATTTTATTTGTGGAATTTGTCTAGCACTTCTCATTTGATACAAAATTTAAAAACTTCAAATGATGAAAATGTTTTAAAAAAATTATAGACACTTTCAAACAATAGAAAAATATTTTCTAGGTAAATTTTGAATGCTTCCAAACACATGAAATATAAGCTTTTTCCAAGAAAAACTTTTCAAAAAACAAACACAACCTTAGCTACAGTATAATTCCTGTCCAGATTAATTAAATAAATATGTTTGTAATTACCCTTAAATACGAAAGTAGTTATATCAAAATTGATTGAGGAGACATTCATTAAGTACCAATATGTCTAGTTAGAGAACACTAGAGTGGTCTTAGAAAGATTAGTTAGTAGTAGAAACATGAAACTTTTGGCAGCTTCAATTATGTCCCACCTAGCACCATGTGAAATTGTCTCATTTAACCCAAGAATTTATTGCTCATGTTCCAAGTGATAATGAAAGTATGACAAAATAGCAACTTGTCTCAGGCTAGACAAGTTGACATTATTTATATTGAAAAAATAAGCTTATGAGCAAATAGCCCATTGGTAAGACTTACATTACTTCCTAATTAACAATTACTAATTAAACAGAAAGACAGTTGCTAATTAACAATTTTCAGCAAATAATACACGATATTAACACTTCGTAAAGCACATTCACCCACTGTGATCTCATTGGACAAATTCCTTTTAACCTCTTCATTTTAGAACACAATCTGCCCATTGCTTAGGAGCTTGTAACACATTAAATTTCTTTTCCATTTCTATCCCCGCTGCCGAAGTCAAGAAGATGCTTAAAGCATCCCGGTAACAAATTAGCTCCAGGATGGGCAATGTGTAAACAATCGAACATCCTTTTATTAAGAAGTGATTGTTCCAAAACATGAACCAAGACCATAGGTAAAGATGATACAGAAGAAGTATTACCATCAAACCAAGATAAAGATCAATCCAGCTTTTACTGAAGTTGGATTCCATATATGCTCCATTTTGTTCATATAAAATCAAATCAGATATTCAAATCAAACTATATATTATACGTGCTTGTAGAGAATAAAAGTCCTACCACAAGCAGATAAAAGTAGAAAAACCTTATAGGTAATTGTGATACAATTCTATGAGTGACTAGTGGACTTCATGAACATAAGTTTAATTCTCGAAAATACGAAACAAGTGGAGGAAAAGCGCAAAAGAAAACATCTGATCATTACAATTTTAACAAGTTGTATGATGAAATAGTCTCAGGATTATTTGGAGGGAACACAGGTATGATACCAAGCATGCAATCACAAAATTTTCTGGGTGCCTATAAGGTATGACAACATATAATACAAACAAAAAATAAAAATGTTGAAAACTTTCTTATGAGGCTCTTTCCAAGAAAATCAAGAATTATGCATGTCATAGGAAACTCACCGAACATGTTTTTTGCTGCGGAGGTTTTCTTATCTGTTGTTGAATATAGTCATCGACAAGTTCAAATAGTTGCAAAGAGATCTGAAACTTAGATGGGAAAGTTTGAAATGCACATATATCCCGCCATCTATGCTTCAACCTTCATGAATGAGAAATGTACTCAAACTTCTGCTTGCAACTTAGATCAATGTATAATTGATTCTAAAACCAATCTCTCAAGTTGTTATTTTGTGAGAGCAAGAAAAGTCCCACATACTTCTACACACATCCCCATGCTACTATACTTTGTGATTTTTGAGATTGCTTCTATATCACTTTTACACTCCTGTTAAATATTTCTGCATTGTGCAAGTTCTAAGACTTTCATGAGATACAAGTGGCAAAAAGACAAACACAGTAGCAATTATTTTGTTAACCGAAAGTACAGCAATCAGTATTTAATATGACAAGCTACACTGAACAATAAAGTTCAAGACAACAGACAATGTTGCACCACCATATGCTTATCTTAGAAAAGAAGGCAATGCACATAGTCATCACAAACAAGTTTCTAGATTCATCTGGTCTTCCTTCTCTTTGCATAAATATGCTGATATTCAGATAATTAAAGTTTAAATTTCCCATCACAAATTAAAATGCGGTGATGCAGCAGAGATGAAGGAAAATTTTGTTTTATCATATGTTCCGCTAAAATATCTTTGATAGGTATTGAGATTCTTATGGTCTTTTCCTCTGGAGACTTCAATTGTGTGCAATTTCCTTATTTAATTAGCTCTGGATTTCGAGAACAATTAATTTTTCATCTCTTTCATAGGGATTTTAGAAATCGTTTAATGTGTGTGTCTAGAGACTCATGACTTCGCAATTTTTCTTATTGATTGCTGCTGCTCTCAAAGCTTAATTAACTTTGTCTATAACAATAGGCTAAGTGACATTGAGAAAGTATTGTATTTCCCATACATGTGGATGCACACAGACAATGGAAATTCGTGATTCCTAACGGAAACATTACATAGAAAATATCAAGCAAAAGCATATATATTTATGGAGAAACTTACTCATTTGATGGATTAGAATCACAATGACTTCCCAATGATAGAGGCAAACGGACATCAATTTGTTGGTATCTGCTCAAGAAAATTTGAGAACCAAATGTTGAATTTTCCCGTTCATAATTCAGAGAAGTGCAAAAACATTATCATGGAAATAAGACAACATTTCAGCAGAAATAGTACAAAGCAAGGAGCACAAAATGTCTGCCCATCTTCCTTTAAAGAATTTTTAGCTCATAATATTTACATCTACCATCATTGCCATCAGTATTCTTCTGTAGTCTTTATTATTTCGATTTCAATTGAAGAACATGTATTTTATGGAGATTGTGGACAATGGACAGCTAGCAACTTGAAGGTTAAACTGACAAAACACAAAAACAGTCTTTCTACTTTTTATGTTTAGCATTCATCAAACCCCAGAATGGCAGAAGCACCATCCATTGGACTGCCCCAGTATATAATCTGTGGATCCTAGCATGCGGCTCATATATGAACTTAATAATGGTCGTGGTTGTAGTTGATACAAATAACAAACATGATGCAGCAAAATCTGCCATTGCAAGCCCGAAATAAAATTAAAATATAATAAATACTTTCCTAAACAAAACAACTCTTATACGGTGTTTGAAGGCATATTAAATTTTGTATCTTTGAGATAAAAGTAAAAAATAAGAAATCTTTTCCTAAACACAAAAATAAGGTCTTTTTCTTTCTCAACTTCACTGCGCTACGTACCTCTTGTTGCATTTTGTTGTATGCTTTCTCTATGTTCAGAATTCCCAAAAAAAAAAAAAAAATGAATCCTCTTCATTTTCCAAGATCGCTGTTATAACAAACTTTTTCCATCACCCACCCAAAGTCATGAGATGCTTACACCATCTATATGACCAGATCCAAATTTCATATTTCTGTCTCTGCTAATGCATTAGTGTAAAACCAGTACTACTTTCTTTCGCTGTCACTGAAATGGTAAGTAAAACCATACTCTTGAAACAAAGTGAAGTCCCCTTTTATCAGAAAGAAGGCAAATTCATCAAAGCACCAAGCTGGTGCAAAATTTATCCAGTTTCTAATTATCTATTTAAACACAAGTCAAAGGTGGACAATATGTAGAGACTTACTTTCTATTAAGAAGATACTACTTTCAGAAATTGAACACAACTACAAGTTTGTCCACACGCTAGTTTATCCACACACTAGAAATTGAACACAACTACAATACCTTAAGTAAAAATGTGAGAACTTTATGACCCAACTACAAGTTTGTCCACACACTAGTGCAGAGAACCATACTCATGACAGAACTTAAATCAACAAATTAGCTATATCCATTTCAGAAACATAGAAAAACCAAAAGAGAAGGGTATTATCCTACAGATTGACATAACTAGAAAAGCCTTTCCAGCCCTCTAGAATCCTCAGGTAAAACCAAAATATGATTAGAGAGAAAAACCAAGATAAGAAAATAGAACATCAAGAGATTACATGGTTAGGAAGAGAAATTAAACTCCACTTCTTTTGTTTGGGAATATAGTGTTCCACTCAGGTCAGCAGGGTTTTACTAATTACTTAGTTGCATCAGTACCCACAATACACTTAATTTCAAAGATCCTAGTCAGGTCCCCCAAACTGTCATCACCTACTTAAGTAATTGCACCTATCATCGCCACAACAGAAGACACCAGTAGCAACAATCAGTCTCTAAACTAATAGAGCCCAACTAAGAAGATTTGATATACTCAAAATAATCACCTCAACAAGCTCTCAAGGTTGAGAGATGGAAACTCATCTGAATCTAGTTGAAAGGAAAGAAATAGTGTTATAATGGGTAT
Source organism: Dillenia suffruticosa (assembly GCA_033439265.1). NCBI lineage: Eukaryota > Viridiplantae > Streptophyta > Magnoliopsida > Dilleniales > Dilleniaceae > Dillenia > Dillenia suffruticosa. The sequence continues at coordinate 9,303,886 of JAVTVX010000016.1, read as the reverse complement.
AAGTAATGTCTAATCACATACATTTTATGCTTTTAAATATTGCCAAACAAAAATAATGCATCAAAATCAAATGGTACTTATGGAATAAAAAGACTAATCAAAGTTATGGATTAATATAACGTAGTTATATTTTAGGACTTTTCTACAACCCTCATTGGTATTTATACCTATGGAGTTTGTGACCCTTCGATCATTTTCTAACAGTCACTATTTCTATCATTAGATGGTAATTCAATGGCCACAAATTCATAAGTATCAATACAATGGCGCTTGTAGACTGACCCTACATTCTATAGACTGCTGAGTTGCATTCTTTGTTTGCTATTTGGACCGCAAACGTTGACTCATTTTTCTTTTTGATGTTTGATAACAACAATGTTTCCCCCTAGTAGTAAATCTTTTTATATTCACAAAACATGGTAGCATTTCATGTTTATACTTATTGTGCTAAATTTTTTAACAACTGTATTATTTAATTTGAAATTTATGTCCAAAAAAAGGATTCCCCACAAAAAGAGTAAAATAGGTTGAAGCCCTCTGCCTCAGGTGATTCCTGTTTCAGAAAATATATTATCCTTTTGACCTAGAACTATGTTAAATACGTTTACAGAAATTAAATTACATAAAAATCAAACATATTGAAGGTGAATGAGATTACAACTTACATGCGAGATTCAGGATCTTTGCGAGGATCATATCCTTTTCGGATACGAAACCTAAAGAATGGTCCACTTGCAAAGTAGTATGAAGTTCGGAAAAGAAGCCTGCAATATCAAGGCAATGCACATTAGATGTCTATAGTTCTATACCTAAATGGATTTTTTTATTTCTTTTTCGGGTGGGAGGCCGTCCAGAACAGGGTGAGTCACAGGGGGAGTCTGTGAAATATAAGCATGAAAATGCAAGCATCTTAAACAGGCAGTGAAAGACCTCCTCAGCATGTTGTCTCCATCTGTGAAGCCTTGATCAAGCAATCGCTCAAAGAGTGAAGCTTTGGGCCATATAGGACGCTCATCAAATAAATTAGATACAGCCGTTAGCCACTTCCACTGGTCTGATCCTTCAGGTATGTATTTTTGCCATTCAAATTTCTTTGGAACCTGTAAGACTGTTAAGTTCCACACTGAGAGTCAAACAGTGAGAGGACATTTTAGTAGAACTATCATTCATGTCACATTGAGCATCAGAGTGTATCCACTGGTCAAATACTTCTCCATGAACATTGCTGGATTTTATGGACACCAATGTGGACCAGAGTTCTAAGAAATGCACTCCAACAATCAGATTGATACAAAAGGAGATACACTATGCTTGAAGATTTTCCTCATATAAAGATACAAGAAAGAGGATAACAACTCCCACTGGAGAAAGGAAAGAGGAGGAAAAAACAGTTGAAACATCAAAAAATAATAAAGAAAAAATACACTAGAAATTAGAGCTCTTAAGTCCCTTCATTTTGTAGGCAAAATATAATATATATATATATATTGGCATTAAGATGAAGGAAAATGTAGAGAAGCATCCTCCCAAACAAACCGGGAGAGAGAGTGACAGGCACACACACAAATGATTCAAATCAAAAAAGCTGTCCAGTCCCGCTTAATATCTAGCATAGATTAACCTTTAAAACCTCTGGTATCCGAGGACCATAAAGAAGTAGGAAAAAATTAAAAAAATAAATAAATAAATAAATAAATATATAAATCTTATTGCACAATGGATGGGAAAAAAGAAACCATAGATTGAAAATCCTAACATACAAATTAAACGAGAGAACACCACATTGCCACAAACACTGAGCATCCTTTTTTTTAAACCAATTTCCTTAAATCGCAAAAGAGCACAAGCATACAATATAAAATTGGAATAAACCAAAAGATAAGGGCAACTGCATAGCCGAACTAGGAGAGATTAATCTGTTCAGCAAAAAGACGACAACGGGTATGCAATAAGGATATCTTCAATGTTAAAATCAATCCCAAGGCATGGCTCCATATCCATCTGCATATGAAAGAACAGCTCGAATTCAAATTACAAAATAAAATCATGTTAATATCTCTAAATACAAGCCCCTAGATTAATACAGTGAAGAACATATAATCAATATAACGGTGCAGATGATATAAGCATACCCAAGAATTAGTAAATGCATTATAAAGCCATATCCACAAGTTGAAAGCAGTTTTAGCTGAACATCAACGATGGATCAAAGTGCCAAAGAAGCTATACAATAGTCTAGGTAAAATGTTGTGTTTCCCTTCAGGTTGCTTCAGCAAAAAGTCATTAAAAAACTCACATGGCCCAAGCACCCTGTCTGTATCAAAATTCAAAAGAGCTTGGAACTCTTCCCAAGTAAAGAAGGGTTTCACTAACCAATATGCCCAAGCTCTACAATACAATACTATAATCCAATTGTTGAACTCCAACCAAGACACTGCATACAAATTGTAATGCAATGAACAAACAGCTTCCATATCCCATTCTCCATTCTCTAATCTTATTCCACTGTATTCAATTCCAGGAATAAAGAATTTAATCCACCAAGCTTCCATTCCTATTTCTATTCCGCCCAAAAGTCATGGGAATTTTGTAAAAGGAAAGACACTTCAGGAAGAAAATCAAAGAATCGCAGCACAAACCACCACTTTTCTTCAAGAAGATGGTATAGAACAAGCAACTAAGTAAGTTTGTCAGTGCATTTTATGACGAGAGGTTCCAAGCGTCTATGGTTCATCCATTGCAGAAAACAAGTATTCTGCTTAAAGAAAGGAGATATTACCTCAAAGAGTGTACCTGTCGATGTTCCCATTTCACAACTGAAATGTCAAAACTTGTTGGAAGAATATTCTCTTTTATTTAGTTGAAGAAAGAAGACAAAAGTTACACAACTACCATGCTGTGTTTTTGTTATGTGAATTATCCTATGTTGCTTTATCTAATAATCACACACATACCATATCACATTCTGAACAAAAGAATTATACCCACACACTCATATTCTCCTGTTTGCATTTTCATGAATCCATTCAATGGCTATATGGCAAGGTGATAATACTGTTTATTGCCAAATACTAGTCCTTTTTCTTTCTTGACCTAGCAACCTTCCCTTCATATACTTAAACCAAAATTCAAACCCTCCTTGAAGAAGTGGTATTAGCCACATACACCCTCATCCATGGTCACAGATGAGAGCTTGCTTATGTGCATGCATAATAGTACAGCATCTAATGAAGTATATAGGAGAAGACAATTGTTGCAACTAGATCAAAGACTCAGGATATTGCCACTAGAATAATAAACAGTGATAGTACCTCCCATCGGAATCGCACGACTTCCTCCTGCTTCTTTTTAGAGCTCATTGCGACTGATGGCTTCAACCTGAAGAAACATCCAAAACATGAATCTTCATCTAATGGTTAATCAATTTCTAACTCTAAATAAAATAGATTTTGAGCAGATGAAAAAAAAAAAGGATTATAGGACAATAAATATTGGGCAAGCCATAGACACGAATTAAAATAACTCATAGATTATATACTTCAAATGGCTATTGCTAGAGATGACAATAACTGGACTATTAGATAGAGAAAAGGAATAATACAATGTCCCAAATATAAACCAAATATTCAACTTCCATGACGATAAATGAAAGAGGACCTTAATGGAGTAATAGTACATCACATTACTATAGTGCAATTCCTTCCAATAGTGACGCTAGTATTTTCATGTAGAAAAAACTTGTTATTTAGCAAATGATTATCATAGAAGAATCTCTCCAAGGAGCCATAAAATCCAACCTGTTCCTACAAGAATCCCCCCGTGCATGGATAAAAATAATTCCATAATCATCTATGTCTAAGCTTGTGTTGAACAAGTAGACATAGAATCTATTTATTAAGTCTATTCTTCCACCTCAATTTCCTGGCTGAGTTTAATATGAATGGCAGGGTGCAGTAAAAGATTTCAAATCTATTAGCTTCACTACTACTTGTATAGGTTCATAGCAAAGGTCGCTCTTAGTCAAGATCTAGATGTTAATGCCATAATCAGGGTGTGTGCCTTTGTGGGAGTATCAAATTTTGGATGCAGCACCATCAGCTAATGAGGTAGTGGGTAGTGAATTAAATTTTTTTTAAATAAATACATGAAAGTGAAAAGACTTGGAACAGACAGAAGATGGATGGATGCCTAGCATCTAAGGTATTTTCAGTGATTGTTTATGGAACCTTGATTTGGATCCTCTACAGGGTTTAGATAATTTCATCCTTTATTTCCCCCTTTGTTTACTCTTGAGGTTGACATTCTAAGTCGGTCATCATGTGGGACCATAAAGAGAGTTTTATCATGTGATTTTAATGGATTTTAAAGAGATCATGGTGTCCCATTTATAATTTGGGGGTGATGCTATTCTTTTCCTTGAGGAGGATGTCATTGCGTGGGACCATAAAGAGATTTTTTTCATGTGATTGTAATGGATTTTAAAGATATCATGGTCTCCCATTTATAATTCGGGGGTGATGCTATTCTTTTCGTAGAGGAGGATTTAAAGTGATCCTGTCATATTATTGCTTCAGTGGGGCTGTTTGAGAATAATTCAAGAGGTAATCAAGTAACTATTTGAAGAGTAACATTTTGCCACAGTTTTTCTAGATGACCTCTTGTGCTATCTTACTTTAAGAGCAGGGTGCAGTAAATTTCCATGGCTATATTACATAGCTAGGAGTGTGTTCATAGAATAGCCCCTTAGTTTTCAGGACTTAGACTTCTAAGAAGCTCATTCCAAGGGAAGCATTATGCTCACCCATGCTTATGTTTAAAACATTCCCTTGTATTCATGATCTCTTTTAAGAATTCTAGTTAGAGCTCTTGATCAGCTAGAGAATATTATAAGGGACTTTATATGGTCCAAGCAAGAAAAAATAAGGAAAGATCATCCAGCAAGCTGGAATGTGGTTTGTATGTAAATCTAATGAAGATTTAGATCTTGGTAAACTGGAACCAAGAACACAGATCTAATGAAGAATAGTTTTAGAGGTTTCCTCTACAATCATACACTCTATGGCATAAAATGATGAAGGATAAAAACAATCTTTAGTGGAATAGGAGGGATATCATGATTGAGGTGAATTACTTACATGAGTTCTTGGAAATAATGTGTCTAATTTCCATCCTCTTGTTAAGCATAGAGAGGGGATGGGTCTCATATGAGTTTCTCAATTGATATATATGCATTAGGGATCTTCCGTTGTCAATTCTCTTTTTGTTCAAATCTCTTTTCTTCACATATGATTCCATTTCTGAATTTGCTACATTTAGAGATGAATAACTTTTATCGAATTTTATTTTATTGATAACTTAAATGATAGGAGAGGCCCCCAAAATATCTTGAGCATGATTCTGGGCAAAGCAAAAGGTGTTTGGTGAATTTGACTGAGTTTTGGTCATAAGGGAGAAGAATACTTCTGGCATACAAAAGGATTAACTATTTTATATATCATATCTTCAATGCTGATGCTTGAAGCCTTACTAATGGAATTTGCTTAAGCCTTTTAATAATCGATAAAAGTTCAGCTAGATTAATGATTTAATGCATAATTTCCACTTGATAGTAATGGTTTTCGTTTTGATTTACATGTTATTTGCAATTTTGGCTATTCGATAGACATCAAGTTTAAGGAATAAAACAGATGGTACTAGCAATATTCAATCCAAAAAATAGAAGTAATCACATTAGCAAATCCGAAAAGTTGAACCATCTTACGCTATTTTTTGTGGAACATCCTTTAGTGAAAAGAAAGGAGGCACCAGAATCATCAACTGTTCCTGATCCAAATCCATTACACCAGTCTTATCTGGAAAATATAGCAACAAAAAACTTGCTTCAATCCCTACTGAAAACAAAACATGAACTTTCTGTTACTTCCAAATTCTAAAAAAACCCTTAAATATGATGACTTTACCAGCATGGTGCTCGACTTCTGCCAATCTTCTCTTTTTCCTGCAGGCAACATCCGCATGAACAGCAACAACATGCTGGTAGTCTGCCATGCCTTTATATATAAGGAGAAAGAAAATCGAATTAGCTTGTAACTTCATAAATGGGAATGGTTGAACTTATCCAACACAATAAAATACTAAGAGAATTAAGCTAGGTCCTTGCCATTAAAACAATAACCATCCGAAACGCGAGCAATAATATCAGCAGAGAGATGATGTGATTCAGAGTCCTCTGCAGCACTAATAGTTTCACCATTAGCCAAAGATCCGTTCTTTGAAATTCTAAGCAGAAAACTTTGACAAGGTTGAAGTTCTCCGAAAGCAGGATGTGAATATGGGTCCTCTGGGCGGAAATGGAGCTCCAACTTGCTTGATTGTGAACATCTAGCCTAGTAAAACATGTTATGCAGTGCAGTCAATCAATTTTAACATGGCCACTGCATAGAACTGGTTGCAAATTATGGCATAAGATGGTAGCAGCTTCCATTCCCAAATACAAACTCAAATTTCAATTGGGTTGTTGAACCCACATTCCCAAATCACAAATTAATACATGCCAGAGCTTTTAATGTCTACATTTCTCACTCTACAAATCAAAAAAATGGAAGGGAGGTAGAACAGGCAGAATTAAAATAGGGGGATTACCTTACCTTACTGATTGCATCAAGTCCGCCAAGAGTCTGAAGCGCACGAGAAGTGGAAGAAGGATAACCAGGATAGTGAATTGCAAAAGCCTGTCTACTGGGTAGCACTCCCGACACTGCTCCATCTTTTATCAGTCCCATTTTCTGCTCCCCACTTCAATTGGGGTTTATGGCTTGCAAAACCCCTTTAAACCAAAAGCCTCTCTCCTGGGTAGTGCGCCGGACTCAGCGCCGACGCTGGCTGATTCTCAATTTCCGTTGAGTTTTTTTATTCCCCGGCGGTCGGCTATATCTCTGCTTAAAAGTTTGCTTCCTTTTGGGTGGGTCGCAAAATCAAATTTAGTTTCACGAGTTTGATCGGCACTCGGCCACGTACCCACAATCAAATCCCTAGAAGAGAAATAGTAAGGGGGTGTTTGGTTGATAAAATCTGAGCCGTTGAGAAGATCACCGGAGGCCGTGAATTGGAAGACGGAGTTGGAATCGACCGCTATGGATTGTCCGGCGGCAGTCCAGACTGGGATGGACAAGTAGGAGATCGAGAGAGAATAGGAACTAGGGTTTGATGAAGAGATAGGGATGAAACCCCGAGAGAACGTGCCGGCAGTCGGATCATTTCCTAACCCAAAATTAAGGTTATCACATCCAATAAAACTAAATGCTACTCGGTCAATGTCGTTCTACTTAACCATGAAAAAGTAACAAAAGTAACAATTATTTAAATTTTTAATCATAAAATTAAAATTTTTCTTTTTAGTTATTTAACTAAACTAACCTAATGGAACCAGATAATAATAATATGAACATGAAAATCATAGGAATTAAGTATGAAAACATTTAATTTCTAAACAAAAATAAGTAAAGGAAACAATAATACCTAACTATTTTTTTGCTTCTATAGTTTGAATCTACACTTATCACACCGTAAAATCTATAAATTTAAATATTGATTTCAAATTCAAATATTTTTCATATACTTTAACTCTGATCTCTTAAATATTTATTATCTGTTTTTAGATAAAACTCAATTCCTCTAGTATCATAATTGTTCTCTCATATGTGTCAATTAAAATAATCGGCAACACAATGCATGTGACAATTCCTTTTAGTATCATAATTGTTCTCTCATAAAATGGAAGATAGCCGATTTTGTTGTTAAGTGCCTTGTGTGCTAACAAATCAAGGTCAAATATCATAAACTGGCCAGAATCCTAGAACCATTGTTAATACCCTAGTGGAAATGAGAACACATCACTATAGATTTTGTGATAAGATTGCCACATACACCGAGTCGACACGATGCTATATAGATAATAATAGATTGAATCACTAAGTCAACCCATTTTTTATCCATCCAAAATTCCTATTCTTTGGAAATGTTGGCAAAAGTCTACATAAATGAGATTATTCGACTCCATGGAGTTCCGATGTCGATTGTTTCTGATTGTGATCCCCAATTCACATCCTGATTTTGACTTAGGCTAAAAAGGTTCTTAGGGACTAAGTTGAAATTCAGTACTACTTTTCATCCACAAACAGATGAATAGTCGGAATGTATTATTCAGACATTGGAAGATATGCTTAGGGCATGTGTGATGGACTTCCAAAAGAGTTAGGATATGTACCTCCCATTAATTGAATTTACATACAATAATAGCTACTAAACTAGTATTGGGTTACCACCTTATAAAGCTCTCTATGAAAGAAAGCGTCAAATTCCGTTGTATTAGGATGAGGTAGAAGAGAGAAAGATTGGTAATGTTGAGTTAATTGAAATAATGGTAGAAAAAGCGAAGGTGATTAGGATAAGGATGAAGGCGGTTCAAGATAGACAAAAGAGTTATATCGACAAAAGGATAAGATTTTTAGAATTTGAGGTTGGAGATACGGTTTTTTTGAAAATATTATCTTGGAAGGGTGTAATCTGAATTTGAAAATAGGATAAATTGAATTCTAGGTATATCAGCCCTTTCAAGATTCTCAAAATGATAGAAGAAGTTGCATATCGGTTAAAATTGCTCCTAAATTTGGAGAAAATCCACAATGTATTCCGTATCTCTATACTAAAGAAATACTTACCGGATCCTTCACATATATTAGAAACTCCTCCAATCGAATTGAATCCAAACTTGAGTTTCAAGGTTTGACCAATGAAAATCTTTGATCGACAACTCATGCAATTGAGAAAAAAACAAATCCTCATGGTTAAGGTGTTGTAGAGAAGCAACCAAGTGAAAAAAAAAATTTGGAAGACCAAGGAGTCCATGCGAAAACAACACCCTTACATTTTTTATGATGTATAAATTTTCTTTAAAATTTCATGGACAAAATTTATTTTTAGGGGGGTTAAATGTTATACTATCGAAATATTCAGTATTAGAAAATTTTATTAAATTTTCAATAGTTTTTATAAAAATATCGCAAAAAATAGGTTATAATTGGTTTTAAATTATTAATAAAGGTTTTATAAAGTTTTGTTGGGAGAAAAATAGGTTTTGATGAAGATTTGAGATATGAAAAACTTATTTGGATTCAATTAAATGAAGACAAGCTAACTTATCCCATAATAAGATGACTTGGGGTTCAAAAATTAAACTTTGGTTAACTATAAAAACTCACCAATTCGATTTGATCGAGTGCCAGGAGAGTTAAGGAGATTAGACCTTAGAATTTTTAACCCTATACATAAGTAAGTCGACTTTCCAAAAACAGGTCAATTTGTGCTTATAGACTTTATATCTATAAGCCTATTTGTGGCCAACACGAGTTGACTCACCAAGTTTAAGTCACAGAAAAACATGTCCGCATATGAAGCAAGTCCACTCACTAAGAATCGACTTGGGGGTTACATAATAAAGAAATTGGTTGTTTTGAGCCAATTTTTGAGTCAACTTGAGGGTTCAATAAAACAAAGATCAAGCCTACTTATTAGACAATAAGTGGACTTGGCCTCTGAATACTTTAGGCACATAAGTAGGCTTGTACTGTATTGTAAGTCAACTCATGAGTATGAAATATTGCAAAATAACAAAAAGATACAATCAAATTTGAACAGACCCTAAAAATAAAGATGGACAAGATTGAGATTTCACCTTATACAATTAAAAAAGTTTGAACAATGCTTCATTTTCATTCTTCTCTTCTGAACTCACTTTTTTCTCTCTCGGCTCTCATCTCTCTTTCTCACCCAACTCGCTCTCAATCCCACTTTTGAAATCAACCCCATTTTTTCTAAATACACTCCTTAAACCTCCCAAACCCTTAAACAAACTCGTGAATGAAGGTGGTTTTGAGAGAAACAAAGGTTTGCTCAAAAGGGAAAAAATCTAGAGTTTTTGAAACCCAACATTCAAAACTCAATCCAATCATAAATTAAGATAATTTCTTGTTTCTAAACTTGGATTTAGCTTTGTCATTTGTTGATTTAAATTTACTATTAAGATTTGATCAATTTGTAGAGAACATGATACTTAGGGTTAGTAAATGAGGAAAAATCGAGAAAATTTGTGAATGGAGATTATATGTAAATGCAAATGATATGTAAACGATAGATTGAAAATATGGAATCATAAATTTGAGAAATTAGGGTTGTGTTAAATTTGGAAAAACTCATGAACCCTAGAAATTGATATGATTTAGCATTTAATTCATATTTATTGTTTTAGGATAAATGAATTGGAACTTAAGAGGGGATTGTCTTGGAGTTGGATGTAAATTAGGAGTGTTCACCTTCCCAAAAGGTGAGTGGATGATTATATTGAGTATTGATGTTAAAATATTTTTAATTATTATTTGTAAATTAAATTTTGAAATGAATTTGAAATGTTTTGTGATTGTGATGTGTTCAAAATAAATTGTTGATAAATCCATAACTTTTTAATTGATTTTTGAATCTATTTGCACTGTGTTACAATGGTGATTGTGATTTATGACTTTGCTCTCTTTTGTATATGAGCACAAATGTGGAAGATGAAATGGATATTCTTGTAACATTGTGCTGAAAAAAACTATAGTTTAAGTTTTCTATAGACTAGGCCATTCAGGCGACGTGGTAAAGACCAAGTTAAAATTTGGCTTGGTGATAGATATGATGAAGAGAGTCCTCAAGTTGCTCCCGTGATAACATGGCGACACTCTACTGAACTCCGGACTAATGTTAAGGAGGGGGCATTTTATGAAAATTATGGAGAATCTCTTGGCGGATCCTACCAACGGCTTTTGGTAGAATAGTAGTTTTGGCAACCCTAAAGAAATTTTTGAAAGAAAAATGAAAATAGATTGTTAATAAACAACTTATGAGTCATAAAAGATTTGTTTCGAAATTTATTTTGTACAAATGATTTTTATAATTATATTAAAATATACTCTAACATATGTGTTTGGCACAACCACTCTTACTTCTCATTAATGTTCAGTATATCATTGCACTCCACTTACTGAGTATTTCTATATTCACCCATATCTTTCTAATTTTTCAGAGGAAGGTTAGATTGGAGACGTAAACATCGCCAATGCAGGTTAAAGAAGTTATTTTGGTTGACCCTTAATAGACAATAATTATGAGAATATTTTTGAGAACTATATTATATAAACCATGAAAAAAAATTTTTGAACATCTTTTTATGTTTAGATTTTATAAATACTTGCTTGTTTTTCGTTGGGCAAATATTGTAAAATCATTACTTTTACGATATGGAATTTTATTTAAATTGTTTACAAATTTCTTTTAAAAGACGTATTGTTTTTATTGATACATTTGGATTATGTGATGAATTTTTAACACATTTTGAATATGTGAATTTATTTAAATGTTTGAAAATTGTTTAAATTGCTGAATTGGTCTAAAAATGATTTAAATTTATTTTTTAAGAGTTTGGAATAATGGAATGTCTTGTGATATCTCAGAACGCGAAGTGAGATTCACACGTGTTTCGGGATGAAATGGTGGTTGTTGCATACGCGATTGGAGGGTCAAAACGTGATAATTCTATTAGTATCAGAGTTTAATCTCACAATTTTAAATGTTTTAATTACTTGAAAATATTTCAAATATCTTTAGAGTTTTTACAAGATTTTAAAGCAATTAAAAAAAAAATTCAAAGTTTGAAAAATTTTTCAAAGAATTCTCAAAAAACCTTCCATGGATCCTAGGGATTATTAATCATTTTATTTTTAGGGATTAAGTATCTAGTCTGAATTTTAATTTAGTGACCTAAGGATAATATTTTTTTTTTTTTTATAAGATGATACTTCATAGACGAACGTTGAAAAATGTAAATGAAATTCCTCCTTTTGAGCACGAGGATAGATCATCCTCACGTGCTTCCTCTTCTTCCTCAGCAACGTCTAGCAATTACTCGGCTTCTCCATTTAGGATTCCCCCACTATCACTCAATGTACTCTGACAATGGACCGAGTAATGGAATACTTATAGCACTCATCTTCATGCCCTTCCTCAAGCGCCAATGCCTCCTCTACCGAGCCCAATCATTCCACCTTCTGCCATGATAGCATCAAGTTTCTCAAGCGCAATACCTTCTTCTCAAGAGTAAATATCTTTCTTTTTTGTCTGAGTAAAAGAATTTTCTGTTATTTATATTTTACTAGTAAATTTAGCTCATATCTCAAGAGTTACTATGGTTGACACTACCTTTTCTAATTCCAAATCATGATTATTATTTGTTGGCTAGTCCCAATAATATTATATCTATATTAGTCCTGTAGAGATGAATGAGTTTTGATGATAATAAATTTGAGAAAAAATAGGATTAGGAAAATAAGAAAAGTTCTTAGAATTCAGAAAATTACACAACTTGTCGACCTGATCCTCACATACATCGATTTGCCCTCAAGTTCATCAATTTTAAGAACTATGTCGACCTATTTTAAACTAACCCTAAACACATCGACCTATTGAGTAGCCCTTGTCGACATGAATCATAGAAATATAACGCATTCTGATAAATATATATGTGTCGACGTACCCATAAATATATCGACCTATATTACACTTTGATATGATTTCTAGAATACATCGACTTAAATAATGCCATGTAGACAAATCTCAAATTACAATGTCAATCGAGTTTAAAAGTACAACGACCAACCTTCAGAATACATTAACATGCAATAGGTAAAAATTCAAGGATGTTGAAGTGCCTGATAACATGTCGACCTACTTCACTTGCTCCTTCATAAACAAACATTGACCTGTGATACTGACCATGTCGACATGAAAGCATACATTGACCTATTTTATAGGTCATATACAACAATTTTAAAAAGGTACAGAAACATGTCGATGTGAGAGTAAGATATGTCGACTTGATACAATAGTGTCTAAATAACACACATTGACCTAATGACTAACCCTGTCAACATATCCCAACACATCAACCAATTTTAGTAGATAGGTCCACCAATTTCTTATCTGTATAGTAACTTGTTGATGTATGCAGTAAACTTATCGACCTGATGATTATTGAATCCTTAAGATCACATCGACTTGCTCTAAATCCTATCAACACACATGTAAATGTCGACCAATCATTTGTGCAGGTCCATCAATTTTATAGGTATATAGAATTATGTCGATGTATGGTTAAAGTTTGTCAACTTAGGTTATTGATTTCCAAAGAATGACATGTCGATGCTCTCTTGAAATAGGTCAACACATTAGAACACATTGACTAATTTAAATCTGTGTGTCCACCTATTTTATTTAATATATGTTCTTGTCGACCTGAATACACACTTGTCAAACTATTTAATCAAATATATACTACTAAAATTTTGAATGCAGATCAATGTACTAATTAAACATGTCGACCTAAGGTTTTCAGAAAACAAATTTTCGAAACAAATTTGAATTCAACGGTCACTCTCTTTTCATGAATCTCTAAATATTTCTATTTTGATCAAAGTTAACGTTCAAATCCAGTATAAACAAACTTTGATTATCTGATATAAAAGTGGCGCTAGTAAAAGAATGGAGGTTCAGTACGAAAATTGATACTGTTACAATAGAACATTAATGGTGGACATTAAATGAGAAATGTTCAGATGCAACAACCCTTCAATGGATATCTTCAATGTCAAAATAAATACTAGAAAAGAGAAATGAAGAGAGGGATGAGGAAAAAAAAGGAAAGTGAATGCCAAATTGAATGTCTGAAAAATTCTTTACATGTATTTATTATTCTCTATTTTTCAATTTCTAATCTCTTTACAATATTTCAAGGTTGAAATTAATTTTGTCAAATCTGAGAATTAAATCCTCTCATCTTTGACATTTCTTCCTATTTGATTCATAGTTCAAAAGACCAAAGAGTGTGGGTCACTATTTTTTGTCTAGTATGAGAAAACCAATGTGTGAAAGATTGAAGAGTGGTATTATGTAGAATACTGTAAATGTTTAACTTGAACATATAATCAAGTTTATATTATCAAATTGATAGTGAAAATTTTAAGAGGAGTCTAAGAGTAAATGTACACTGAGTTTGGTGGAACCACTATAAAAATTTCTGTCTATGTTCTTTATTTTCCCCTCAAGTCTGCAAATAAATTTTTTGTATTTATTCAATTTTAATTTTTAAAAATTATATATATTCAACTATTCACTCCCTCTAGTTACATAACAAGTAGTATCAGAGTAGGTTTGTTGATAGAAAGACAAACAGCTTAACACTAAAGATTCAAATGTTCATCGATAGAGACAATATACCAGTAGAAGCTTACTCAACAAATCATGCTCCTTTCTTCAATAGAAGTAATTTTAGCTACCGGAAGCAAAGCATGCAAAATTTCATAATTGCACAGGATCTTAAAGCATGGGAAATAATCAAAGAATGAGTTGAATTCCCCCACCGAAGAAATTGATGGTGTGTATATACCAGTCAAGTTTAAAAATATGACAATGGAGCAGAAGAAGGTTTATCAAGCCAACTACAAAACTATAAATCTCCTTCACAGTGCTTTGAGTATCAACGAGTATAATCGAGTCTCATCATGCATCATAATAAAAGAAATCTAAGAAAGACTCGAAACTACTTACCAAGACGTTGATCAAGTTTGCAAAATCAAAATCAGACTGCTGAAATAAGAGTATGAAGTCTTCAAAATGAAGGTAAGTTGAGATTACTTGGAAAGGGAATTACTTAGGAAAATATAGTGGACAAAATTCTGAGGAGTTTGCCAAAGTCATGAAAACCCAAAGTTACAACAATAGAAGAATTCAAAAAATCTTGAAATCTTGACCATAGATGAACTCATGGGGTCTCTAATAACCCATGAGATAAAGCTGAATGCGAAGATGAAATATGTAAAGGAGTGGCTCTGAAAGTTGATAGTGATAAAAATACCTCAAATTCAGAAGAAGAAGATGATGAAGAAAATGAATTATTGTTGGCCAGAAAATTCAAGAAGTTCATGATGTGAAAAAGAAATAAGAACAAACTATTCAACAAAAAGCCAAAAAAGAAATAGGAAATTAGGTGCTTTGAGTGTAAGAAATTGAAGCATATGAAAGTTGATTGTCTCCAACTAAAAAAGGGTGAAAAGAAGAATAAGAAAAAAAGAAAAGAAAAGAAGAAGAACAAGACGCTTGTATATTGGAGTGATGAAGATTCCAACTCAACAGAAGAAGAACAGATAAAGGAACATGCCAACGTATGTTTTATGGCCAACGAAAAACTTTCAGTCAATGAGATAAATTCTACTTCCTATTTTTCATGTTCTGATTCTGATGAAAATAATTTCACCATCACTGAATTGCATGAGACATTACTTAAATCACTAAAAAAAATTAAAATGATTAAAAATGAAGAATAATTTATTAAAAAGGGACTTAACTAAAACCGTTAAGATTTTAGAAGAATAAAAAACTGAAGCAAATGTATTAACAAAGAAAAATATTAAATTGGAATCAAAAGTTTCTCAAATTGAAAAGGAATTGTAGAATAAACAATTAGATCAACAAAATGAAAAGGATAATGAAAATCAGACAAATAAAAATATAGCTCTAAAAATGGAGTTAATCAAACAGAAAGAGAAAAATATTAAATAAAATATTATACTGATGAAATTTATTCAGCGTCAAGAAAAACTAGATGCTATTCTGGGAGCACAAAGAGTAGTGTTTAATAAGGTTCGGTTAGGATATAATTCCAATCAAACTAAGAAAAGAATATATAATTTCTTTGTACCTATCTCAGAAATTGTTAAGTCACAAAGATGTCATATTTGTATAAAAATGAAACATAAAACAAATAATTGCAAATTGAAAAATAAATCTCACTTCACAGCAAAGAACACAAAAATAAATAATTTCAAGTACACTTTCTGTAAAAAATTTGGACACTCAATCTACTCTTGTTGGTTTAAGAACTTATCTACAGTGAGCTCAAAATGGATTCCTAAAGATCAAATCAATGCTAACTCTGCTAGACCCGATATAATAGGGTACCAAAGCAAAAATGTAATTAAATCTTGTCGTAGGTTTGTTTGAAATAAAAAAAGTCTCCTGAAAAGTCATTCTAGTACATAGACAGTGGAAGCTCGAGATACATGACCGGAGATATCTCAAAATTCTCATATTTTGAGATCAAGAAAGGAAGAAAGGTAGGTTTTTTTGACAACTCAAAGAAAAGTTATCAAAATAGGCAATATTGATAGTAAGTCCACTGAATCTCAAATTCAGAATGTTTTTCTCGTTTTTTATCTTAAATTTAGTCTGTTAAGTGTCAATCAATTTGTAACAAAGGTTATACAGTCATGTTTGAATTTGATGCATGCTCCATCATTGACAAATCTTCTGGTGGTATTAAATTTTCTGGCTATAGAAAAGGAAATATCTATGTGATAGGTTTAAAACATTTAGAAATTCCAAATGAATCCCTTTTAGTTGCAGTAAGTAAAAACTCATCATGGCTATGACATGAAAGGTTAGAATACGCAAGTATGGACATAATCTCAAAGTTAGTTAAGAAAGACATTGTGAAAAGATTATCTAAGTTAAAATTTAAAAAGGATATCTTGTGTAAAGTCTGTATGAAAGGGAAACATACCAAAACCTCCTTCAAACCCAAAAATTACTTGTCAACTAACAATTCTCTGGAATTTCTTCACATTAATCTGTTTGGACCAACTAGAACTCAAATTTTAGGAGGAAAACATTATGGATTTGTAACCATTGTTGATTCTCTAGATACACATGGTTCTATTTCTTGCCAAGAAAGAGGAAACCAGTAAGACTTTTATCAAATTGTACAAGGAAATTCAAATTGAAAAAGCAATGTTAGTTAAAATCATTAGAAGCAGCAAAGAATTTAAGAATAGAATCATGGAAGAATTCTATAACAATCATAGTATTGATCATAATTTCTCAGTACCTGGGACATATAAACAAAATGGGATGGTAGAGAGAACGAACAGAATATTTCAAGTAATGGCTAGAACCATACTCTGTAAGTATAATCTATCAAAATTCTTCTGGGCGGAAACAGTAAATACTATTTGCTACATTTTGAATAAGGTATTAATTAAACTAATTTTAAAGAAAACATTTTATGAACTTTACAAAGTAAGAAAGCCAAACATAGCATATTTTAAAATCTTCAGATGTAAATGTCTTGTACTGAACAATGGAAAAGAAGTTTTAGGAAAATTTGATGTCAAAAGTGATGAAATAATCTTCTTAGAATATTCCACAACAAATAAAACATATAAAGTTTATAACAAAAGAACTATGACAGTAAAAGAATCGATACATATAGAGTTTGATAAAAAAAATGTCACTTATCAGTGGAGGTTAGATGATGAAGAGATTATAAAAAAACTTAATGAATTAAATCTCTACTGAAAACATGAACTCTAAAAAAGAAAAAAGCCAATGAAGTCTTCGAACAAAAAGAAAAAGATGCAACTCAACAAGAACATGAAATCAAATTTTCCCAAATCAGAAAAGATATAAATCCAGAAAATATAATAGGAGATGTTGGATCAGGTGTAAGAAATAGATCAGCTCTACAAAACCAATATAAATACATAGCTTTCATCTCTTAGAATGAATTTAAAAATGCAGAGAAAGCCTTAAGAGATAAAAATTAGATAATGCCTATACAAGATGAATTAAATCAGTTTGAAAGAAACAAAGTATGAAATCTTATCCCTAGACCATTGGATCAGTCTATGATTGAAATAAAATGGGTATTCAGAAACAAATTTGATGAGTATGGAATAATCATAAGAAATAAGGCAAGATTAGTGACCAAAGGTTATAACCAAGAAGAGAGAATTGATTATGATAAAATATATACTCTACTAGTTATATTAGAAACAATTAAAATATTTCTAGTCTTCTCCCTTTATATGAACTTTAAACTATATCAAATGGATGTTAAAAGCGTCTTTCTGAATGGATATTTGAATGAAACCATATATGTAAAATAATTACCGGTTTTAAAGATTTGAAATTTCTTGAACATGTTTACAAACTAATCAAAACCTTGTATGGTCTAAAACAAACTCTTAAAGTTTGATATGAAAGGTTTAGTAACTTCTTAATTAAAAACAACTTTGAAAGGGGAAAAATAGATACAATTCTATTTATCAAAACAAAAGAAAACAAATTTATGAAAATCCAAATATATATTGAAGATATAATAGTCGGAGAAACTAGTGTAAAAATGTGTAAAGAATTTGTAACTAAAATGTAGGAAGAATTTGATATGAGTATGATGGAAGAGTTAAATTATTTCCTTGGACTTCAAATCAACTAATTAGAGAACAAAATTTTTATTAATCAATCAAAATGTACAAATGATCTAATTAAAAAATTTGGATTCAGTGAATGCAAAAGAAATGCTATATCTATGAGCACAAGTATAAACTTAGATAAAAATGAAAATGGCAAATCAATCTGTCAAAAATTATATAGAAGTATGATTAGATCACTTCTGTATCTCACTATTTCAAGACCAAACATACAATTCAGTATATATTTTTGTATAAGATTCCAATCAGACTCAAATCAGTCTCATTTAATTGCAGTTAAAAGATTTTTTGAATACTTAATAGAAACCACTTGATTAGTTTTTTGGTATGATAGAAATTCAAATTTTCAGTTATATGGATTTTCTAATACTGATTTTGTCAGATGCAAAATAAATAGAAAAAGTACCAATGATATTTGTTAATTTTTTGGAAGTATGTTAGTACATAGTTTTCCAAAAAGTAAAATAGTATGGCACTGTCAACAACCGAAACAGATTATATTTCTGTCAAATAATACACTGTACAAATTCTCTGGATTAAGTATCAGATAAAAGATTATGGCATAGATTTCGATTGTATTCCAATTAAATGTGATAACACAACTGTCATAAATTTAACAAAAAACCCAATTCATCACTCACGAACCAAACACATTGAAGTGAGATATCATTTTATCAAAAACCATATTTTGAAAAATGAAATTATTGTTAAATATATTGAGATTTAAAAAATTGTTAACAATCTTAGCAAGTTTTTGAATAAAAATAGATTTTGTGAACTTAAAAGAGAACTAAAAATGACAAAAATAGAGATATAAGAAAGAAAATATGAAAAACAGAGTACACGGTACAATTTTGAAAAGCAAATTTTAGGTTGACATATTTCTTAAATATGTCAACAAATTAAAAGATTGTGAAGTATTGTCGACCTACTAGCTGTTTGATTTAAAAATCATATTAACCTAATACTTAGAATGAAAAACAGAAGGTGACATGTTGACCCGAATATAAGTACATCGACCTGTACAACAATTAGAAATCAGATCGATGTCTTTAATAATGTATTGACCTACTAACCCCAAAAAACCATTAAACAGGTCGATGTACACAAAAATGTATCGACCTATGACATATAAAATGGAATATGTGTGGTGAAAATATCGACCTATCTAACTATTCATTCTCAATTCAAAATTTTCCTCTTCTCCCGAAACCCTAATTCGCCAAATTGAAACCCTAATTCATCGATTGAAGCCCTAGATCACTCCACTTCTGCAAGATTCGAACTTACCATGGCACCAAAGATGAAATTACCCATCACAAAACAGTCAACTTTTTCCAAACCACCTTCGGAATCCACAGCTAAAGCATCCTCCTATAAACCCTCATCTGCAAAAACTGCAAAACTTCCTGCGCCTCCTCCATAACCAGATCCTACCCCATAATTCAACACATACGAATTCAAATCGATCGAATAGAATGAATTGTATGAGAAGGTGTTTTCGAAGAGAAAGTGAATTAAAGAACATTAATTGATTAGGTCTTTTTAAAGAAGGCAAATTTCAAGTATGAAGAATATCTAATTAAGGTATGCCCTAATTGGCTTTTGAATCCCAACAAGTATATTCATGAGAAAGCAGTTAAGTTGCTTTACAATCGAAGTAAATTTTGATGAAATTGAGAATAAGACACGAAGAATTTTGGATGATCATTCTGTCTCATTAGGACATTCGTGAATGGAAAGGAGATTAAAGTTACATCTAGAAATATATGTTGAGAGAGTGGTATTGCTTAAGTATCGTATGATAAATGTGAATCATATATGAAATCTAGCTATTTGGTGAATGCTAGATTTGTCTTTGGTGATAAGAATTTGAGTGTAGTAAACACTAGTGTCACAGAATTTAGTTTATACAAACGCATTATGTATCTGATTATGTCACATGTATTAAGGTTTAAGGGGGAAACAATTCAACCATTTATAGAGAGGATTTTTTGTAATGGCTTGCATCATGAGTGAAAAAAAATCCCGAACTACATTTCATAGTTTCTCACTTCATGATTGCTGCACATAGGTCTGAGAGCTCTCTTTTACTATATGCTAGCATAATTACTGATATTCTATCCAAAAATCTTATGGAATTGGATAAAGATATGATAATTGAGTTGAATGATAAGAATGCAATCAATGCCTCTTCTGTGCTTCGAGCCAGATGGATGTTCAATAGTGAAGGAGAGTGGGTGAGAAAGGAAGGAGGAGTAAGCAAAAGACAAATAGAAGAGATAGGAGATGATAATGAAGAACCAATAGAAAATGAGCCAAAGGAGAGAACGAAAGAAGACGAAAGGCAATCATCTAGTTTACAGCTATGACTGACATGATCCGGAAGAAGTTGAAAAAATTTGAGAAAAGATAACTTCTTTAAGGCTAAATAGGATGTGTGCTGATGATGGAATTTTAAGAAATCAAGAAAATATTAGAAACCCTTAAAAGCATAAGAGAAAGATACTTTATCCTCCTATACTCTCCCATTCTTGCAAATCTTGAATATGAACTTTTTGCCTTTTCAGTTCTTTAAATCTAACTGTACGTCTAATTTTTGCATTTTTATGTTATTTTACTTACTACAACTTCAATGTTCACAAATTAATGCATTTAGTTTGTTGTTAATAGTTCTTTTTGATTCTTGACATTGTGCATGCTTGTAGGGAAATGCTTGTGAGTACTTGTTGTTAACTTGTATATGCAATTCTGAAATTGGATGAATGCTTATTGAAACATGTAGAAATGAATGGCTGTTGATGTCTCTAATTGAGGGGGAGCACTTGATTACCTAGTTGGACTTTGATAGGTTGATGCACCTGATTAAATGGTTGAATGGTTGAATGATTGAAGTGGTGAATGCTTATGATAGAATGGTTACCCTTTTATTGATGACAAAAAAGGGGGGAGAAAAATCTATGAGCTTGAAGTGTGTAGAATAGCTTGTAAGTTGTGATCTCTAATCTAGTTAAAGTATGTATGTAATATTGAAGTATGTAGGAAGCAGACAAGTCTGTGATTTGTTCTGAATGGGGAGACAATGTAGGAATGATAAGCCGGTGCTATCTTGATATGAAGTGCATGTAGAGCTGATCTGTTAATGAAGTACAACTAAATAATGAACTTGAATGTGCTACTAGTCTGATAATGTGCTTGTATGCAGTATGTGCAGTATAGTGTGAAGTGATAATAGTGTAGGTAGGTAATGCGAAGTATGTATAATATGTGCTAAGTAATACATTACGTTAAGGAGTTCCAAACATATATGATGTGAAGTGTAAATCAAAAGATTGAACTTAGATTGACAAGTGTAATATGCAGTGTATGAAAGGCTGAGAAAAATAATAGGTATTCGGAAAAAGTATGGTAGCCTTGTTTGGATCAAACTTGAATTAATAGACTCTGAAGTTTTAAGATCAGACATCAGAAGTTTTGTTATAATAAAAAATAGGGAGATTATGAGATGAATAAGTTTTGATAATGATAAATTTGGAAGAAAATAGGTTTTCGAAAATTAGAAAAGTTCTTAGGATTTAGAAAACAACACAACTTGTTGACTTGCTCTTTACACATATCGATATGCCCTCAAGTCCACCAATTTTAAGAACTATGTCGATCAATTTTAACCTATGCTAGACACATCGACATGTTGAGTAACCCTTGTTGACATGTATCATAAAAACATAATGTATTCTGATAAGCATGTATATGTCCATACCCATAAATATATCGACCTATCTCATACTTCGACATGATTTGTAAAATACATCGACCTAAACAGTGTCATGTAGATAAATTTCAAATTATAATATCGATCAATTTTAAAAGCATAACGATCCACCTTTAGAACACATCGACATGCAATAGGCAAAAGGCACAGAAACATGTCGATGTGAGACTAAGATATGTCAACCTGATACAACGGTATTTAAATATCACACATTGACATGATAACTAACTATGTTGACATATCTCAACACATTGACCAATTTTAGCAGACAAGTCTACTAATTTCTTATCTGTATAGTAATTTGTTGATATATGTAGTAGACTTGTCGACGTGATGATTATTGAATCCTTAAGATCACATCGACCTGCTCTAAATCTTGTCGACACACATACACATGTTGACCAATTCATTTGTGTAGATCCACCAATTTTATACCTATACAGAATTATATCGATGTATGGTCAAAGTTTGGCAACCTAGGTTACTGATTTCCAAAGAATGACATGCAATGCGTTTTGGAAATAGGTCGACCTATTAGAACACATTAACCAATTTAAACTTGCGTGTCCACCTATTTTATTTGATACATGTTCTTATCGACTTGAATACATTCTTGTCGACCTGTTTAATCAAATATACACTACTAAATTTTTGATTTCGGATCGATGTGCTAATTAAACATGCAACCCAATGTTGTTAGAAACCAAAATTTTGAAACAGACTTAAACTCAACGGTTACTCTTTTTTTTGAATCTCTAAATATTTCTATTTCAATCAAAACTAACGTTCAAATATAGTATAAACAAACTTTAATTACCTGATATAAAAGTGGCGCCAGTAAAAGATTGGAGGTTTAGTGTGAAAATTGATACTGTTCAATAGAACATTAATGGCGGATATTAAATGAGAAACGTTTGGATGCAACAACCCTCCGACGGATATGTTCAATATCACAATAAATACGAGAGAAGAGAAATGAAGAGAGAGATGAGAAAAAAAGGAGAGTGAATGTTCAATTGAATATCTGAAAAATTCTTTACTTGTATTTATTGTTCTCTATTTTTCAATTCCTAATCTCTTTATAGTATTTCAAGGTTAAAATTAATTCGGTCAAATTTGAGGATTAAAGTCTCTTATCTTTGATATTGCTTCCTACTTGATTAATAGTTCTCATGACCAAAGAGTGTGGGTTACTGTTTTTGGTCTAGTGTGAGAAAATCGATCTATAAAAGATTGAAGAGTGGTGTTATGTAGAAATACTATAAAAGTTTAATTTAAATTTGTAATCAAGTTTGTATTATCAAATTGATAGAAAAAAATACAAAGGGAGCCTAAGAGTAACGTATATCGAGTTTGGTGAAACCACTATAAAAATCTCTGTGTGTTCTTTATTTTCCCATCAAGTCTGCAAACAAATTTTTTGTATTCATTCAATTTTAATTATTAAAAATTATCTATATTCAACTATTCATTTACCTTTAGTTGAATAACAAATTCAACTAATTTTAGTAATATTTTATAATTGTGTATCTTTAAAATTCATCTAAGTTATTTTATGTTATGTTTCAGTTCCTTCGTTATTATCACAAGATGCATAAGATAGATAAATTATGGATATATTTGAATACAAAATCAAGTCCGCAATATTTTAAACGAGTTATTGAGTTTTTAAACTTTGCATTTAAGAGTAAACCCCTTAATGAATAAATTTTGTAACCGTGTAATAAATGTTTCAATACATATTCATTTTCTAGAGCTATTATGTTGGATCATATTACATGAAATAGTTTTATGAGAAATTATGTCAATTGGATTTTTTATGGTGAAGATCATATTGGTGTTTCTAATTCCATTGTCATATATACTGCAGATGAACAAATGCTTGACCATGATATGCATGCCTTGTTGCATGATACTATCGTCAGAGGATACGAGGGATGAGAATATAAGTCGAAAAAATAGTCAAACTTCTAAAACTATTCAAGGGAAACAATATGTGAGGGGTTATAGTTTCAACAAGTTTTTTTGAATTGTTTGAAGTTACTAAGCAACCGATATATCCAAATTGTAGCAAACACACTAAACTTTCAACTATGATACACTTGTTCTATCTTATATGCTTGAATGTGTGGGCAAATAGGTCATTTACTAGTTTTCTAGAGTTCTTGAAGGACTTGTTACCTGAAGGAAACATTTAATTGGATACCTTTCATGATTTCAAGAAAACCTTTCAGTTTTGGGATTGAGATATGAACAAATTCATACTTGTCCTATTGATTGCATATCATTTTGGAAAGATAAGGAGAAAGATGAGATATGCTACAAGTGTGGTGCTTCTAGGTGGAAAGAAAGATGATTCAGAAACTAATGATGAGCAATGCACAACTATGAAGAGAAAGAAAAAATCTATCAAGATTTTGAAATGGTTTTCTCCGGTACCTAGGTTCCAATGGTTATTTATGTCCTCAAATACAGCTTCGCTCTTGAGATGGCATCGTGAGGGTCATACTAAGATTGGTCACTTAAGGCATGTGGCTGAATCTATTGCTCGGAAGGATTTTGATAGTTTCTTGAATTTTCTAATGATCCTCGTAATATTTGGTTGGCATAAGTTTATGATGGTTTCAACTTTTTATAAACACGAATGTCGCTCATAAGCACATGATCTGTTATACTTATTAGGAAAAAGAGTTCCTTCCAATTGCAAAAAAAGAATCATTGCCAGATGAAATAAGAAAATTATTATTGATATTTGTAATATCTTTAAAACTCTTTGCTCTAGGATTCTTGATCCTAAAGATCTTAAACAATTAGAATTTTTTGTTCCTTTAACATTGTGTACTTTGGCAAAAAAATATTTCTCCATCTTTTTTCACAAGTTTGGTGCTTCCTTTTATCCATTTGATGGCACAAGCTAAAATTGGAGGCCCGATCATATACCAAAAGATGTATCTCATAGAACTATATATTTTTGAAACTCTTGTATAGATAATCTTTTGTGGCTAGTTTCATATTTAAGGATTTATCTTATTTTGTTTTATATTATTGTAGGTTTTTTTAATTATTTTTAAGTGTCTTATACGTACTAGAGTTCAACCATATGGTTAAATTGCTGAAGGAAACGTAGCAAATGAATGTTTGATTTTTTGTTTATGGTATTTATCGGGAGTTGAAACTAGATTTCATCGTCCCTTACGACACAATGACAATGCTTGTTAGTCACTTGATGAAGAAAGAGCATTGTTTGTTATATCTAGATGACTTTTGGATAGGAAAATGTATAAGGAAATACCAACAACAAAAATAATCAGAGTTTTAATTCCAAATAAAAAACAAAAGAGAATCAATGTTAAACAATGAAAATGGGTTAAAATGATATCTTTTGATGATAAATCATTACAACAAATACATTGATATGTTCTATTTAACTCAAATGTAGTGATGCCATTTCGGGAGTAAGATTATCTTTTTAACTCGAATCTTTGATATGTATGCCACTATAGTATCTCTTTGTTGATTATATTTTTAATATTTATTTTCTTTCTTAGGAAACACAAACAAATTATAACATGACAGAATATTGGACGATGTTTGGCACTTTATTTAGTTGATAAACTTTATTTATAAACATTTGTTGATTGGTTGAAATGTAGGGTGTATAACAAAACTAGTAATATATATTATTAGTTTTAATTTAAATTTTTTATTGACAACAATATCAACATTCTAGGCGGATAATCTATTAGAGGATGGTAGTGCGTAGGTGATAAATGATCTCAAATGGCTTTCACATGGCCCAAGAGTTAAGTTTAGACAATTTACAAATTATATAAGTAATGGATTTAGATTTCACACCACAAACTTTGAGAGATACCTAAAATCTCAAAATAGTGGTGTTTGGTATTAGGACAAACTATTAGTTGTGCTAATACAAGAAATAGAATACCTATTGAAGGAGAGGTTAATCATTATGAAAGACTGAAAAAATAATTGAGTTAGATTATAATGGGATTTTAAAGTTTGTATTGTTCATATGTGGTTGGATTGATCTAATAAGAGGGTACAAGAAAGATAAATATGGTTTTTCACTTATCAAATTTTCTTATTTGACTCATTTAGGTGATGATTTGATGGATGACCCATTTGTCTTTGCATCACAAGCTAAATTTTTTTTTATGTTAAGGATAATAGACAAGAAAATTGGTTGGTTATCAAATATGTGAAACTTAGAGATTTTTTTGGCATGGGTGGTAGGGGAACCAGTAAATAGGTGATTATTAAAACAAGTAACGATACTACTACAACCCTAAATTGGGCAAGAAATGATGTAGATGCACATGAAATAGAGATTAGGCTATACCTTTATATTGAGTATCCCGAAGATGATGAGATGTGACCCTTTTAATTATCTACATTTATATGTCAGACCAAGACATCGATATGGAATGGAATCTTGCTTAATCAACATTAGTAGACTAGATTTTATTTCTAACTATATTTATAAGTGTTTGATTTTGTTAGTTTATTTATTAATCAAATGTTTGATTTCGTTAATTATTTTATTTCTTAAATATTTTATTTTCTCAATTGTTTGTTACTAATCTTATTCCTTTAATCAATAGATATGCCAAAGCAAAAAAGTAATCCACGTATTGTACTAGCAAGGGATGAAGCTCCACCTTTAGATGGGCATCCCGTGATGCAACATTTGAATGAACGTTTCAATGATGAAATACACTTGCAGATCACATTGTAACATATGATGATGCAAACGTAGATTTGGTTTTCTAAACATCTTTCTTATTAACTACTTTTCATTTGGTTTTTCCACTTCAATTATATACGTAGATGATGTAAGTGAACAATTACCCGCGAGAAAAATGAGAGATCTAGCATGTTTCGCTGAAGTTTGGTACTTGAGAGATAACAATCGTATATTTATTAGGTTTACCGACTGCAACCAGCCGTGCAGGGAGGATTATAAGTACTTTACCACTTTTCTTGGTTCAATTGTGAGGATAAGTAATTTTGCTCTGATCCATTATGAGTTGGTGCGATGTTCCTAAATGAAACAAAGATAACATATGGAAAATCATATTGGTATATATTTTATTTCTTTTAGCTTTCTCTTTTTTAGTTTTAACCATATTTGTTTCAATATTAACATTAGTTTATAGTCAAAGTGTCATTTTGAGTGAAACAACCCAGAAGTTTAAAAATGAGTTATGAAAAATATGGGAGAGTAGTGGAGAAATTGGAAGAAGTATTAAAGTCTCAAAATGGTTTGGTGAATTACTTGAACCAGAGTAAATGATAGTTCAAGTTATAGACGATTGAGCCAATCTTGATCAATTTAAGAAGTTTATTAGATATTGGAAAAGTAAGAAGGGAAAGATAAATAATATATATACAATATGAATTAAAATTAGTGATATCATAATATAAATATTGTGATTTTATGTGATATTTGTGGTAAACTCAACTTTTGTTTGAATAGGGGATAAATGTTAGGAACAAATAATATTATTCTAGAAATCAGAAACGTCACTGTCTTGGATCAAGATCTTTTTCTATGCTCGTGGATGAAAAGGTTGCCTTTTTGTTTTAATGACTAATGATAATGTTGTTTTTATACATCACTGGTGCTAGAAAAAAGAGTCAAATGAGATTAGTTCAAGTGGGACAGAATTGTATACAGCAAGCAGAACAAGAAATGATGATTTCATTGTGAGTAACGCTGCATCAGAAGTTGTGGTATGTTTTAGTTTATTTTTTTCCAATTATGTCTACTTTTTTTAATAAATTGGTTTCCAAACCTTCTATCCATCAACCTTATTTCACATGACTTTTTAGGAGATGAAAAGGAAATAAGCGAAAAGTTATCGATTTCAAAGCGAATGAAGATTAATTAATTCAAACACTTGAGAGCATACTTTTTTACCCAAATCAAATATGTTTAGAGCAGAGGTAGAGTCAAATGTATAAGACTTGTTACCTTTACTTTAAAAACCACATCATCGCAATCACCACAAGACAAAGTAGTGACAATAGAAAAAGTTAAACATATCTTATTAAATTCAAGAATTCTATGTTTGCACTCTTCAAAAAGCAGTTTATCGATAGTAATGATGAGCACGTAGGAAATTTTATTATGGAAGTAAGACAAATTTTTGACATACCCATATTATGATATAGATACTATCTTGCCATCACAATTTTTGTTGTCATATTTTTCTTAAAACCTAACACTCATAAGCTTTTTTCCCTATTATTGGGTTATATCTATTCAGTTCACATCAATCACAAGAAGGCTCTATTAATCCTAATAAAAATAAGAACTATATATATTTTTGTGTTTATCAATATGCCTTTTTTGATAAAATGATATTGTTACTGGTATTATGAAAAACATGAAAGTAGTAGAGAATCTATTATAATGTTTATGTTAATTGTGTTATTGGATACTAATCATATATTGATGTTGTAATGTTGGTTGGTACCAGAATGTTGAATGACCTAGAGAATGTGGTAAAAACATGACTATTAAGACATGTTTTAGATTAATTGAAAAATAAAACATGAACTAACATCCTCTCTATCACATCCTCATATAGTTTCTACAGTCTTTTATCAGTCTTCTATAGTCTCTACCTTATCCTCTCTAGGTTATTCAACATTATTAGTATTAATCAATATTACAATACAACATATGACTTGTGTCTAATGATACAACCAACACAAATATCGTAATAGATTTCCTACTACTTACATGTTTTTTATAATACTAGCAATATCATTTCATAAAAAAATGCACATTGATAGATCCAAAAAACATATATAATTTTTTCCTTCGCTTAGGATTAACGGAGCTTTATTGTGATTGGTGTGTATTATAAGCAGATGAAACCTAATAATAGAAAAACAAGTTGATAAGTGTTATATTTTAGGAAAATATGACTATAAAAATTGTGATACCAAGATATATATATATATATATATATATATATATATATATATTGGTATGTCACAAATTTATCTTATTTCTATAAGAAAATTGTTTGCATGCTCATCATAACTATCGTCAAAGTGTTTTTTGAAGAGTGCAAACATTGAATTCATGAATTGAATAAAATCTTGTTTACTTTTTCTACTGTCACTGTTTTGTCTTGTTGTGATTGTAATGATGTGGTTTTTGAAGTAGAAGTAACAAGTTCCATGCATTTGAATCTATCTTTGCTCTTAGCACTTTTGATTTGGGTAAAAATAGTATCCTCTCAAGTGTTCGAATTAATTGGCCTTCCTCTGCTTTGGGATCAAGTGCTATTGACTTCTTTCCTCATCATTTCCTATAAAGTTATGCGAAAAAATTGATGAACAGAAGGTTTGTAAACCAATTCATTGAAAAAAGGTAGATGTAATTGAAAGAAAATGAATTAAAACATACAAAAACTTCTGTTGCAGCGTCACTCACAATGGAGCCATCTTTTCTTGTTTTGCTTGCTGTGTACAATTCTTCTATGATGACCCGCTATCTAGATATTTCACCCTCTAGCAAAAGGAAACAGATATACAATTGCGAAAAACAACTAACACAATTAAAATGCGATATCTAAACTTGTGATGGTCATACTCCCCATGTGTGATAACATGGAAGAAGATTAATATTAAAATAAAATAATTATTTGTTATTTCCAAAATAAAATAACAGCAAAATCTTCCCTATGTAATGACTATTTAGTCACTCGGGTTAATCTAAAACCTTATAAAACACACATATTATCTATAATATCAAACAAATAGGTATTAATGGCTTGCCCGACCAATTGATAACACACTATGAAATATAGTTTTAACATAGACCAAACTATATATATAAACCTCTCTTTGGTCTTCAACTATTCATTTACATATAACAGGTACTCATACAAATTCAAAAGAAATACAAAAACAACATGTCTTAATCATACAAATAGGTAGGAAAAGAGTAGGGAATGAAATCCCTTGGCTCAAAAGCCTCTGCCCTGAGATTCCTCTCATCTCTTTGATCACCTGAAAACAAGGATATCGGAGTCAGTATAAGTTAAGCAAGTACACAGGGGACCAATAACATGTATAATAAGTAATCAGGCATAGAGATATTAATATCAATAAGCAAATATCGTGACATTGAAAAGTAAAATATATACATTATCTCAAACAATTCTAAAGAAATAAGTACAATTACCACTCTAAATTCATTATCTTTCTCTATCTTTATTGTTCTAACTTGAAATTGATATTTAAAAAAAGGAATAGAATATCGAACCAAGATAGTGTATTAGGGTCTGGAATAGCAAGCCAAAATTCGATATTTTTAAATGAAATTTTGGTCTTTTCAGGTTACACACCTCGAACATTTTACCTGCTTCTAATTTCACCATTGTAGGGAGAAGAGATATATCCATAGTTTCTTAAGTTTCGTCCGCAGGTTTCGCAAAACTTTCGGAACTCCATACACCAACTATACTCCTTAAGTTTCGCCCACAAGCTTTGCAAAACTCTTGGAGAAATCATCGCAATATTACTTTCTCTTCATATTACTTCATGTTCGAATAAGTAATGATCACAAATATTCTAATTTATTACAAAAATTACATAGAATTCATAACTAAATATCATAAATATAAAATCTCTATAGTCAATCAACTCATAGCACTTCAATGAGCTATTTCAGCACAACAAGTTTTGATCAAACTATCATATCTTGGGCTGCAATGTTTGGATTAAGATGAATCCATTTGTCCTACAAAATTAAGACCTAAAGCTACAATTTGTATATTTATAATAAGTTTTAATTCCAATTGCACATAGAAAGCCATATCAAACAATATTACAATCCAAAATTCACAATACAATTTGTGCAGTTATAGGAAAATCAACATAACTTCTACACATATCGGATTGAGGTGATTCTAATGGCTATTTAAATATAAGACATAGGACTACAATGTTTGTGTTCTAAGACTAGCCTAATTCAGCTTAGAAGGGAGCGAACAATCGATGCAAAATTTATTACAAAACAGGCAAAATAGTTTTTTGACAGAAAACGTGATATTTTGAAAATTCACTAAAAATTAATTTATTAATGAAACTTTTCAAATTTTATATAATTTTAAAACTATTGAAGTCTAGCTTCTAAAAAATAAACCTTACTAGATTTGCAGTTGTGCAGAGAAAGATATTTAATAAAAAATAGAGCATGATCATGCTATAAATAGAGCAGTTTTTCTATAGAGATCATGCTATATATAAAATTCACTAAAATTTCAATTTTCCACGAAACTCTTTGAATTATATATCATTTTAAAACTAAGAAAGTCTAGTTTCTTCAGACGAAAACTACACTTTATTTGCAGCTATGCAGGAAAAGATATTGAATAAAAAATAGAGTATGCTCATACTATCCAGAATTTTAAATTTAGGTTTTTTTTTTCATCTTTTGATATTTCAAAGTGAGATTTTCCTTTATTTTTTCAATCCATCCTTATTTAAATACTAAAAACAATCTGAAAATATATTAAACATGGTTATTAGATATCAAAGAAACAATACAAGTATGGTACATGGCTCAAACTTACAATTCTTCTTTTGAGTTTTCCTTCATTTCTTCTCCAAACTTTCTTTGGATTTCTAGCTTGTTCTTTGTGTTTCCTATAGCCCTTTTTGCTTCCCAAAGACAAGGGTTAACATATATATGGATAGAGATGGTTTATTTCAAGTTTAAAGAGTAATTTTCATAGAGGTTTGGGTGAGTTTTTGGAGGAAGATAATTAAATCCAAAAATGAACTTTTAAGAAAATAAATGTTATGTTTTGAGTTCTTTCTCCATCCCTATCTTTCACCTAAGTGGAATGTGCAGTCCAAGTATGATGATGTGTCAAAGGTAAATGTGTCATGTGGTGGGTGATGATGTGCCATAGTATCAATTTTTTTATTTTATTTTTTATTTTTTTATTTTATTTTTTATTTTTATTTTTATTTTTATTTTTATTTTTATTTTTATTTTTATTTTTATTTTATGGGTCCCACACCAAATCGTCATTTGGTTCTCTTGTTGCATTATTCCATTCATTTTCACAAGCCAATATGTTCTATAATCTTGAAACTTTTAATATGCTCGATCTCTACTTAAAATCATAAAACATGAAAATTGAAAAATGCATCGTAAATAAAGAAAAAATCAAGGAACTTCATCACAATGCGATGCAAAAAATTTAAGTGCATTCAATAAAATACAAATGCAAATACAAATGTATACTTTAATATTTTCTCACAATGGAACCTTATATCCTTCCCTCCTTAAAAGATCATGTCCTCTAGATCACCGCTCATGCTAAAAAAGATATGGGTACCGCTTTCTCATTTCTGATTCCAGCTCCCAGGATATCTCTTCTGAGGTATGGTGTCTTCATAGAATTTTTATCAATTTAATGGTCTTGTTCCTTAAGTTCTGCTCTTGATAGTCCAAAATTTAGATCGATTATTCAACCTAAGTTAGATCTTTTGCAACTTGAAGTGGCTCATAGCTGATTATATGTGAATGATCATGAATATACTTTCTTAGCATAGAAACATGGAAAGTAGGGTGAACTCCCTCAAGTGCTGGAGGTAAGGCCTACTCAGAAGCAAATAGTCTAATTATGGTTAAAACTTTAAAAGGATCAACAAATGTAAGGTTGAGTTTTCCTTTTTCTTTCCAAATCTCATTACCCTTTGATTGGAGAAATCTTAAGAAAAACTTTATCCCTTGCCTTAAATTTTAAATCCCTACGCCTCTGATCAACATAACTCTTCTGACGGGATTAAGTCATTTTAAGCTTTTCTCAAATGACTCGGACTTTCTCCATGGTGTCTTATAGATAAGCAGACCCTGTTTTGGACTGAACTAGCTGTTTCCCACCCACTTCATCCCAACAAAAAGGAGTCTTGCATTTTCTTCCATATAATGCTTCAAACGATATCATGCCAATACTGGAGTGATAGCTATTGTTATAAGCAAATTCCACTAGCATTAAGTGTTCATCCCAACTACAACAGAGCTCTAAAATACAAGCTCTCAACATTTCATCTAGACTCTGTAAAGTCCTCTCTGATTAACCATCTATCAGAGGATGATATATTATGGAGAAATTAAGTTTAGTTCTCAACCTAGATTAAAGCTCTATCAAAATCGAGAAACAAATCTTGGATTTCAATTGGAAACAATTGATACTGGTATGCCATGCAAACTCTATCAATGTAAAGTTTAGCTGATTTCTTCGTGTAATGGGTCACCGCAATAGGGAGAAAGTGAGTTGATTTGGTGAGCTGATCTACTATTACCCATATAACATCAAATCCCCTCAAAGTTTTAGGTAGTCCGAGACGAAATCTAGAGTGATATGCTCTTATTTCCATTCACGAATGGCGAGTGACTCAAGCAATCCACTAGATCTACAGTGTTCAGTCTTTACTTGTTGACACATCAAGCATTAGCGAACAAACTTTGCTATCATTTGATATTCTCTTGCTCATAAAGCGGCTATTGAAATAGAAGATTTACGGCTGAGGGCATCTACTATATCATTTGCCTTTCCAGGTTGATAATAAATGATAACATCATAATCTTTTAATAATTCTACCAATTTACGTTGTCTTAGATTCAATTCCTTCTAGATAAATGAGTATTTGAAACTCTGATAATCAGTGAATATTTCACAATGCTCACCATAAAAGTAGTGTCTCCAAATCTTCAAAACAAAAACAATAGTAGCAAACTCTAGATCATGTGTATGATAATTCTCTTCATGAGGCTTCAACTGTCTATAAATATAGACTATCACATTCTGTCCCTACATCAATACACAAACTAAACCGGTCCTGGATGTATCACTAAAAATCACATATCCCTGTCCACTAATCGGTTCATCTGGAACCGATACAAGTTTAACCTTTAGAGTCTAAAAATTAGTCTCACAATATTCATCCCACCTAAAGGGTGCAATCTTACGAGTCAATCTCGTAAGTAAAGTAGCTATCGAAAAGAAATTCTTAACAAATCTATGGTAATAACTTGCCAAACCTAGAAAACTATACATGTCCGTAACTATAGTAGGTGGGGACCAATTAAAAACAGTTTCAATCTTTTTCAGATCTACAAGAGTCCTCTACCTAAGACAACATGACCCAAGAAAGTTATTTCACTAAACCAAAATTCATATTTACTTAACTTGGCGTATAATTTCTTAGCCCTCAAAGTTTGTATGGCGATGCGAAGATATTGTTCATGTTATGCTCTATCTTTAGAATAAACCAATGCATCATCAATAAACACTACAATAAAATCATCCAGATAGGGTCTGAAAATACGGTTTATCAAATCCATAAATACCATTGGGACATTAGTTAAGCTAAATGGTATCACCAAAAACTCATAATGTCCATAATGAGTTTCGAAAGCTGTTTTAGGTATATTTCCCTCTTTGGGCCTAATTTGATGATAGCACGATCTAAGATCCAGTTTAGAGAAAACCATGACATCTCTTAACTGATCAAATAAATTATGAATTCTCGGCAAGAGGTATTTATTCTTGATAGTAACTTGATTCAATTTGTGGTAGTCAATACATAACCTCAAGAAACTATCATTCTTCTTTACAAATAAAACTAGTACACCCCAAGGAGAAATACTAGGAAGAACAAACTCTTTGTCCACCGGTTCTTGTAATAAAGTTTTCAACTCTTTCAATTCAGCTGGCACCATCCTATACAGAGCTGTGGAGATAAGTATAGTATCTGACATCACATCAATAGTGAACTTTATCTTTCTAGCCGGTGACAATCCAGGCAAATCATTTGAAAAGACATCTGGGAATCATGAACCACTGTTATGTCAACCAATTGCGTTTGCACTTTCTTGTCTTCAATGACATAAGTTATCCTTGACAACCCTCGAATAGCATTCTAGTTACTCTAATGAAAGTTACAACTGGAGCTCTGATAAATTTATCCCCAACAAAGAAAATCTGTGGTCGTTCTAGTGGTGAAAAACAAATAATCTTTTGGTGACAATCAACCGGTGCATAATTAGCTGATAACCAATCTATGCCCAAAATTACATCCAAATTTAACAACTCCAATAGTAGCAAATCAATGCTAAAATCATGCCTCTGGAAGCTCACAATACAACCCATATAAATTTAAGTAATTAGAACCTCATCTCCAAGAGGGGTAGCAACCCACAACCACCGTTTTAGAGGTTCAGACTCATAAGGCAAGTGCATAATAAATGCAAATGAAATAATTGAATGCGTGGCACCCGGATCAATCAAGACACGAATATCATAAGAAAATAATTTCATTCTACCTGTAATCACATCGGGTGAAACATGATCCTCCTGAGCAGTGACTACAAGAACTTTAGCCTGAACTCCTAGGTCTGGTGGCATCCTTTAAGGTCGTCTCTACTATGGCTGTGGTGGTAAAACTGGTCTAGGTAGTCCTGATCTTAATAGAACTTGAGGGGCTACTGCATGTTGAGTCGGTTGAGGTCTGAGTGGTGGAATATGTTGTAAAGGAGTAGGCTGTGACAACTTGGGCCTAAGAGGACAACACGAAGCATAATGGCCTAGCTGAAAAACATATAAAATAAAGTCTTGTTCCTCCCTCGCATGGCCCCGTATGAAGATTTCCGCAAATGGGGCATGATGGCCTCTTACGGGAGCTCTCGCCCTGCTCAAAATGCATATTTTTCTCCTTTTTATTCTTCATGCTAGAAGTTTGGAATTCAACTGGCCTCTTTCACCACAACCTTTCTTGTCTGTCCTTAGTAACCAATTCCAAGGCCTTTGCATTGTTAACTAGGTCCCGGTAAGTGGTAAAAGATAGAGCTACTAGGTACCTCTTAAAGAAGGATTGCAAATCTTGACTCTCTTTTCATTCGTATCAACTAATTTCGGAGCATATACTGACAATTTAGCGAAGCGATCTTCATACTAGCTAACAGCTTGATTGCCCTACCTCAAATTCAAAAACTTTGACATCTTTCGATCTATAATAAATACAAGTATGTATCTCTCATGGAAGATTTGCATAAAATCACCCCATGTGATGTACTGAAGGTCATTGCCATATCGGAGTCTCAACTCAGAACTCCACCAGTCATACGTTGCTTCCTTCAGATAATGAGTGGCCAGTCTGATCTTATATTTCTCTGGGACAATAAATTGAGAAAAGAGTCTTTGTATCTCTATAATCTAAATCTCTATGACCTGAGGATTATCACTTCTTGAAAATATCATCAGCTCTATCTTTCTAAACTCAATCATCAATTTCTGGAATCGACGACCCTCTGGTGGCATGCATATATTCCCTCTGTCTTCATATTCCTCTCCATATTCGGTAGCTCTCTGATCTCTACATGATCTAACTCGATTTGACTCAGAACTAATGGATACTACTGGAGTTGCTGAAACTGACATAGCTGAAGAGGTAGGCGTGATATGTGTAGTTGGAGAGACATATGCAGTCTTACTCCCTATCACTAGTTGAGACAATCTCTCGATCAGTCTATGAATGTCCTTTGATATAGTGCCTACCATAGCCATCAAGGCGGTTAAAGTCTGTTGCAAACTTGGCCCTTCTGGCCTCCGATCGCCTGACACCTAAAATTGAGACTCCTGCCTCTACTCATCATCTTATGCTCTCCTTCAGGAGATATTTCATTCTATTTCCTGGGCTTAACCATTTATATTTCAGTGACTTGAAGCATATAAATGACAAACAATGTTACTGATTATATAAACCACCCTCCACCTAGTAACCTAAACCTATTGTTTCAAATCTTAAGTGTAGATTATCCAAAATATTAGAGTCTGATACCAACTGTGATGGCCTGCTATCCAGGCATCGCATCCCCTAGTAAAGGGGAACAGACATGTAAATACGGAAACAACTAACATAATTAAAATACTACATCTAAACTCATGACAGTTGTACTCCCCGTATGTGATAACACAGAAAGAGATTTATATTGAAAAAAATAAATTGATTGTTATTTCTAAATAAAATAGCAGCAAAGTTTCCCCTATGTAATGACTATTTAGCTACTTGGAGTTGATAAAACACACAGATTACCTATAATGTCAAACAAACATGTATTAATAGCTTTCCCATCCATTTGATAACACACTATGAAATATTGTTTCAACATAGACAAAACTATACATATAAGCCTCTTCTTGGCATTCAACTATTCATTTACATATAACAGGTATTCATATAAATCCAAAAAAAAAAACATGTCTTAATAATACAAGTAGGTCGGAAAAGAGTAAAACAATTCTAAATAAATAAGTACAATTACCACTCTAGATTCATTATCTTTCTTTATTTTTATTGTTCTAACTTGAAATTGATATTTAAAGAATGGAATAGAATGCTAAACTAAGATAGTGTATGAGAGTCTGGAAGAGTAAGTCAAAATTCGGTATTTCAAAATGAAATCTAAGTCTTTTTAAGTTAGACATTTCATATACTTCACATGTTTCTAATTTCACCCCTTAGGGAGAAAAGATATATGCATAGCTTCTTAAGATTCGCCCGCAGGCTTCGCAAAGTTTTCAGAACTCCATAAATAACTGTATTCCCTAAATTTCGCCCGCAGACTTCGTAAAACTTTTGAATAAATCATCAGAATATTACTTTCTCTTCATATTACTTATGTTCATATGAGTAATGATCACAAAAATCCCAATTTATTATAAAGATTATATAGGATTCAAAACCAAATATCACAAATATACAATCTCTATAGTCAATCAACTCATAGCACTTCAATGAGCTATTTAATCATAACAAGTTTTGATCAAACCACCATATTTGGATAAAGATGAATTCATTTGTCATACAAAATTAAGACTTAAGACTACAGTTTGTATATTCATAACAAGTTTCAATTCCAATTGCACATAGAAAGCTACATCAAACAATCTTACAACTCAAAATTCAGAATACAATTTGCACAGTTATAGACAAATTAACATAACTTCTTTTATAAATATTAGATTGAGGTGATTTTGATGGCCATTTAAAGATAACACATAGGGCTATAATGTTTGTGTTTAGAGATTAGCGTAATTCAGTCTAGAAGGGAGCCAACAATCGAGACAAAATTTAGTACAAAATAGACAGAAATAGGTTTTTTTTTTTGTAGAAAATTTGATATTTTGAAAATTTATCAAAAATTTATTTCTTAATGAAAATTTTTGAATTTTATGCTATTTTAAAGCTATTAAAGTCTAATTTCTTAAAAAGAAAACTTTACTTGATTTGTAATTGTACAGAGAAAAATATTTAATAAAAAATAGAGTATGGTCATGTTATAAACGAAGCGATTTTTCTGTAAAAAACATGCTATTTCAAATATTTTCTAAAAATTCAATTATTTATAAAACTTTTTGAATCATATGTCATTTTAAAATTAAGGAAATCTAGTTTCTTTAGAAGAAAACTACACTCTATTTGCAATTATACAGAAAAAGATATCAAGTAAAGAATAGAATATGATCATACTATATAGAATTTTAAATCTTGGTTTTCTTTCATATTTTGATATTTCAAAGTGAGATTTTCCTTTCTTTTTTCAATACATCCTTATTTAAATATTATAAACAATCTGAAAATATATTAAATATGACTATTAGACATAAAAAAAAACAATACAAGCATGGTACTTGCATCAAATTTGCAATTCTTCCTTTAAGTTTTCCTTTCTTTCTTCTCCAAACCTTTTTTTAGATTTCTAGCTTGTTTTTTGTGTTTTGTGTAGCCCTTTTTGTTTCCCAAAGATTAGGGTTAACATAAATATGGATGGATGTGGCTTATTTTAAGGTTAAAGTGTGATTTTTATGGAGGTTTGGGTGAGTTTTTGGAAGAAGATGATGGAATTTGAAAATGAATTTTTAAGAAGATGAATGCTATGTTTTGACTTCTTTTTCCATCCCTATCTCTCTATCTAAGTGGAATGTGGAATCCAAGCATGGTGAGATATCGAAGGAAAGGGTGTCATATGGTGGGTGAGTATGTGCCGTAGTGTTATTATTTTATTTTACTTTATTTTTTCTTTTCTTTTTCTTTCTCTTTTTGTTCCATAATCTTGCTACTTTTAATATGCTCGACTTCTACTTAAAACCTTAAATATGAAAATAGAAACATACATCA
This sequence comes from Dillenia suffruticosa, assembly GCA_033439265.1. Lineage (NCBI taxonomy): Eukaryota > Viridiplantae > Streptophyta > Magnoliopsida > Dilleniales > Dilleniaceae > Dillenia > Dillenia suffruticosa. The sequence continues at coordinate 9,264,463 of JAVTVX010000016.1, read as the reverse complement.
CAAATAAAGAAAAAATCAAGAAACTTTGTAACAATGCGATACAAAAAATTTAACCACATTCAATAAAATACAAATACAAATGCAAATGCAAATACATGTTTTAATAATTTTTTGAAATGAGACCTTATATCTTCTTTACTTGGTGTAGTGCCATTTGACTCATTTTTCTAATATCAATGAAATGTATAAAAAAGTCGTTATCATTAATTATTAAATAACTTGCATATATATATATATATATATATATATAACTTGGAGACAATCTTTTCATCCAAGAGCATAGGAAAAAGATCTTGATCTAAGTTAGTGACATTCCTAATTTTTAGAACATCTTTATTTGCTCCTAACACTTATTCTCTATTTAAATAAAAAGTTGAGTTTATCACAAATATCGCATAAAACCCCTATATTCATATTATGATATCTTTAATTTTAATTTATATTGTATATACATTACCTATCTTTCTATCCTTGCTTTTCCGGTATCTAACAAACTCATTAAATTAATAAAATTGATTTAGTCGTTTATAACTCAAACTGTCATTTCTTTCTATTTAAGTGACTCATCAAACTACTTTGACTTTATTGTAATCTTCCAATTTCTCTACTTCTCTCCCATGTTTTTCATAACTCATTTTCGAACTTCTGGATTGTTTGACTCAAAATAACACTTTGACTAAAAAAGAGAAAGTTGAAAGAGATAAAATATACACCAATATGATTTCCCATACGTCATCTTTGTTTCGCTTAAGAATATTGTGTCAACTCAAATAATGGATTGGAGCAAAATTACTTATCCTCACAACTGAACTAAGAAAAGTGGTAAAACATTTATAATCCTTCCCGTATGGTTGGTTGCGATTGGTAAATCTAACACACATGTGCTTGTCATGTCCCAAGAACCAAACTTCAACAGAATATGCTGGATCTCTCATTCTTCTTGTGGGCATTTGTTTACCACCATCATCTACCTATATAATTGAAGTGGTAAAATCATATGAAAAGAAATTAATATGAAAGATATTAAGAAAACCAAATCTGATTTTGCATCATCATATGTTGCACAATGATATGCAAGTGTGTTTTCATCATTGAAACCTTAATCCAAAGGTTGCATCTCTGAGTGCCTATTTGAAGGTGGAGTTTCATAATTCGCTAGTACAATACGTAGATTAGCCTTTTGCCTTGACATATCTATTGATTAAAGGAGTAAGATTAGTAAAAAAACACTGCAGAAAATAGAACATTTGATAAATAATGTAATTAACAAATCAAATATTTGATTAATAAATAAACTAATAAAACCAAGCACTTGATAAACATAGTTAGAAATAAAACTTCGTTTACTAATACTGATCAAGCAAACATCCCTTCCATATCAATGTCACGATTTGACATATAAATACAGATAATTAAAGGGGATCACACTTCTCATTGTCATCGGGATGCTTAACATTGAGCTATTGTCTAACGTTTATTGCGTGTGCTTCTATCTCATTTCTTGCCCAATTTAGAGTTGTAGTGGTATCAATATTTATTTCAACAACTATTTATTCACTGGTTTTTTCATTACATATATAAAAAAAATATCTAAATTTCACATATTTGATAACAAACTAATTTTTATACCTATCATCCTTAACATAAAAATCTTTCTTAGTTTTGCATGCAAAAACAAATGGGTCATCCATCAAATTGTTACCTATACGAGTAAAATGAGAAAAATTGACAAGTAAAAAATCATATTTATTTTTCCTGTACGTCTTAATGGATCAACCCATCACATCTAAACAACACAAAGTTTAGCATCCCATTATAGTTTAACTTAATTGTTTACTTTAGTCTTCTATAGTAATTAACATGTCTTTCAATAAGCCTTCTATCACTTATATTAGCATAACTAATTATTTGTCTTGGTATCATAACACCTCTATTTTGAGTTTTTAGGTATCTCTCACGATTTATAATATGAAATCCAAATCCATTACTTATATAATCAGTGCATTGTCTAAAACTTGGGCCACGTGAAAGTCATTTGAGGCCACTTGTCACCTCCGCACTACTTTCTCCAATTGATGAACCACCTAAAATGTTGATATATTTGTGAATAAAAAATATAAATTAAAACTAATGCCATACATTACAAATTTTGTTATACATATACTATATTTAATCAATCAACAAATATTATGAATGAAATTTATCAATTATATAAGGTGCTAAACATCGTCCATGATTTTGTCTCATTATAATTTGTTTGTGTTTTCTAAGAAAGGAAATAAATATTAAAAATAGAATTAGTGAGAAGATATTCACTGCAAAAAAATGCACTATTCAGATAGACGAAAACCGTTTGTTAAATATACTAAAACCGTCCGCAAAACTTTCTCCAACGGATATACTTTCAGTCGGCTATACACTAGTTGGGATAGATCTATCTCGACAGTTTTGATGACCTTTGGAGTATGTGATTGATTTATAATGACGGTTAAAAAAGTTTTGGTAAAATTACTATATTTTATTATTGGTTTTAAAAGTATTGATAAAAATTTTTAGTTTTTATCGTCGGTTATCACATGTGTTAGGAAATGTTACTATCTTTTATTGTCAGTTACCACATCCGTTAAGAAATGTTACTGTCATTTATCATTGGTTACTACATATATTAGGAAATGTTACTATCTTTTATGGTCGATTACCACTTAATTATTATATGTTAGTATAAGTTACTATTTGTATTATCGGTTACCACAAGTGAGGAAAAATTACTGTTTTTATCGATTGAAAAATATTAGTATAAGTTACTATAGGTTACTACAAATTTACCGTAGATTACTACATGGTTATTGTCGGTTACTATGGTTACTGTCGATTATCACATAGTTACTAATCGTCGTGGTTACTATTTTGTACCGTCAGTTACACAAGTGTCAAAAAATATTATTCTCTCTCTTTTATCATCATATTATATTAGGAATGTTATTTTTTTTATTCTCTATTATTACAAATGTTAAAAAAAATTACTATTTCGGTTATCATTAAATTACTGTTCGTTACCACTGTTACCATATGATTACCACATAATATCAATAGTGACGGTTTCTTTTTTTAGAAAAAGTGATAGGTAAATTAAAAAAACTGAAAAATAAAAAAATTACAAAAATAATATAAATATTATAAAAATTGTAATTGATGCAAACTAGAATGATTGATACATATAAGACAAAAAATAGACCAAAGATCATATGTCTCACAACTACATGTCTTATATGATGTTCCAAACAAAAAATATTCGTTACAGTTTCTGAAGGTATCTTTATCTACAATTACAATTTTTAAAATATCTTTATCCACAATCTTTCGTGTCAATTTATTCATTAAAAACCAATAGTAAAATAGTGAAATTATTATAAATAATAAATAATGAATATAAATGAAAATATTACCAGAGAAGTTAGTAGAGAGCGTTTCCTTTCTCTAAATCCAAAACATCTTGATAGTATTGATGTTTACATTTTTTCACAATTGTTCAAAATTAAAAATTAAAAATGGTATTTTAATATTAAATCTCAAATTAAAATTAAAATAACATGTTTATTTTTAAAACTTGAATAACATCTTGGATGATTGAGTTTGTTCGACTGAACTTATTTTTTCTTGTAATAGTTGTGATTTTTTCTACGATACTCATCCGTCGCTCATCAAATCTTTCAAATACCCAACGTAATTAATTTTTTATAAAACTTTATAAAGTATGAGTGAGAGATTTAAATGGGTTAAGGGAGAAAAGTTTTCAAGAAAATGATAGAGAAATTTTGATTGTGGAACTTTCGTCCACGTATGATTCATAATATACAATTTTTACAAACAAATTTTTAAAACTCCGCTTTCGCACTTTTTCTCCTATCTCTTTTTTCATTACCGCGTTTTTTTCTCCCACCTCTTTTTTCATTACCGCGTTTCTTAATTCCTCACATGTGTCTTTCATATGTGTCTTGAAAAAATCACTTATAATTTTTACTACTTAGTAACCAACTACTTATTTATTAATTACTACATTTGATTAATATTATATCTATTGGATTAATAAAAAATAATATATATTCTATATTCGATGATAATAAACATATTAATATTATTAATTTAAATAATACAATGATATGAAATTAATAATTTATATAATATAGTGTTACAGTTTTGAAAATTTATTGAGTATAATTTGAAAATATGACAATATAATATAATTATATGTAATTGTATAATTAATTATATTGGTATAATTAATGAAAAACATTAAATCTTTTATCTATTATATCGGTAGTAATTGAGTCTCAAATTCGATCATAATTTATAATTACAAAGCATAACTTACGATAAATAAAAATTTAATCTTTCATACACACTCCATACAATTTCCATACACACAACTGCCACATATCACACACACACACACACATACACCACTAACTCCAAGCATATCTCAATCACTAATATTTTATATGTAATATTATTTAAAATTAGTATAGTCCACTTCAATTTGGATATATTGGTTTTTGGCATTCTAAAAATAATTCATAAAACTTATTTTCAACCATATTAAATGTATGAGAAGTTGGTTTATCTACGATCATGTAAATTTGTAAATGATTATATAAATCTGTGAATGAATCGTACATGCCAAACATATCATGGTTAAAAAATTATCATGTAGTTGGATGCATTAGATCCATATAAATTTTCATTACTCTATGCATGAATACACCTATTCCCACTAATGTATAGTACATTTTTATCTTTGTGAATTTAATTTTATCTTGTTTATCTTTTTTTTTTATTATTACATCATGAATTTTATTTTGTAATTTTTGTATTTGATTTTCTTTATATTTTTATTTTTGTTAACATTGTTATTACATTGTTACTGTACTTATACCAATTGTACCACTTGTTATAAGAATATCACTAGTTACCAGTTGTTACTATTTGTTATAACTTGTTACTATGCATTATATCATGATACACTATCACTTGTTATCGGTTGTTATTATTTGTTATAACTTGTTATTATGCATTATACCGTGATACACTAAATAAAATAGAGAAAAAAATATAAAAATATAGAATGATTGGAAAATGTGTAAACAAAATTACATTTCATACTCTAAAATAAAAAACTTAGAATTTTAATCCATAAAAAATATTTTAAAATTTTCACTTGAGACAAGTCAAAAGTTATAAGAAAATAATATCATGAATAAAATCAAACAATAAACTCCACTAATAACATTAATTAACAATAAAATTTAAGAGAATAATATCAAGTTGTGCAATACTACCAACTAATAATATCATTCTCTTCTTTGTACATTAGTTGTATAGCGCAATCACTGTTTGCTCAATTACTATTGTTGACACTTAGACGCCAAGACAAATTTAATGCTGTTAGGGGTCAAGATAAAATTTATGTTGCACTAACAACATTATTAATATTATTCCGTACAATATTATTAACATTATTCTTGATAGATATATTGAATATATATATTAATCTAATTAGATGATTATTAAAGTAACCAATATTAAAAAAATACACTTGTTGCCATACCACATGTTTAGGTTTATTATCTCTTGGTTCATTCATTGTTAATATAAAATAGTTTAAATTAATCTAAACTTTTTATTTCAATTTTGTGAAAAGCAGCACATTTTTAATGGTAAGGTGGTTTAATTAATTTTGTCAAAACCACGATATCATCTTATAATCATATTGTAATGAGACAATGAATTTTATATTTATATTATGGTAAACTAGTTTGATTTCACTAACGTAAATATAAATAAATTTAACGATTATGCCAAAATATTTCTTCTATTTTGGCATGCTCCACCAATATATTTCTCCCATTTTGGCACGTGTGGTCACCCCGGGCGAGCAACTAAAGTTGAATTATTAGTTGTTTTGAAGAAAACTTCACATTAGTTCCGCAGAAAGTTGAGTTTTGAATAGGAGAGATCGTATAAGTCATCTATTTTTTAGTCACATAACTCTAGAAAAGGGAAGTAGTAGAATCAAACAAACAATTTGAGATTTCTTCACAAATAAAAATGAAAAAAAAAATTACAAGAAAAAAGTTTAAAAAAAAATTGCAAAACAAAAATTCATGTTTCATCCAAAATGTAAAAATTTAGGCAAAATAATAAATTTTTGGGTATCAAAATAAGAAATCTAAAAACCCTTGTATAATCAAGAGTTGTCTAGAAAGGAAGAAAAGAGAGGACAAAAAGTCAAAAAAAAATTACAAAAAGATCCAAAAAATGCAAAATAAAATAAAATAAAATCGTGGTTGAAACCGAGGGCATGGCGGTTGCAACCGGCCATTTTATGCAAAAATTTATGTTTTATGCAAAATGCAAAAATTCATGCAAAGTAATGAATTTTTGGACAGCAAAATGAAATCTAAAAATGCTTGTACAATGTTTAGAGAAAAAAAAAATACAAAAAAAATTGCAAAAAAAATTGAAAAAAAATGCAAAAAACGCAGTAGAAACCGTGTGCCCCGCGGTTTCAACCGTGTAATGCTTGTGTTAAGAGCAAAATGATGTAATGAATTTTTGGATACCAAAATGAAATCTAAAAACCCTTGTATAATGTCTTGAAAAGAAAAAAAAATACGAAAAAAATTCAAAAAAAATGCCAAAAAAAGCAAAAAAAAAAAAATCATAAAACGCGGTTGCAACCGGGCGTCCCACGGTTTCAACCGCACAATGCTCATGGAAAGAGCAAAATCAAAATGATACCAAAAATACATTAGGATGGATTTGATCTCGATGTCTCACACCACTATTTCATAACTGTTCAAATACCATGCATATTCTTTTTTTTTTTCCTTCTACCTTTGATACTTTTTTCTCTTTTTTTTTTCTTTTTTTTTCTTTTTTTTTTCTTTATTAATATTATATATTTTGACAAATATTTGTAATTAAATATATAAATTTTTTAAATTATTAATATATTATAATTTAAATTAATATTAATAATCATGATTTATAAAATGAAAAATATTCATAGAAAATAGGCATTCATGCAAAATGCAAAGAAAAAAAATTGCAAAAAAACCATTGTTTAGAGAATAAAATAAAATTGAAAAAAAACATGTGGAGAAGCGAAAAAAAATGCAAAAATCCATGTGGGCCCCACCTCGCGTGGGGGCCATGGCCATGTTGTTGCAACCGCGGGCCTTTGCGGTTTCAACCGCGCAAGGGGCATTCATGCAAACGAATGGGAAATATTCAAGAAAAATGCAAATAAAAATTGTTGGCAAGCATATTCAATCTCAGATGTAATGATTGGATTTTGCAAATGTCAACTATTGTGCCACAACCATCCCTACATTGCATTTAATCACTATATAGGCTATATAGCATAAATTTGTCTTACTTGCCATCACTTACCATCATCACTTACCATCACTTACTATCATCACTTACCATTACTTACTATCTATTTACCACAACTACTTACTAAATTACCACTATCATCACTTACTATTACTTACTATTAATGACCATCATCACTTACCATTACTTATCATCTACTTACCACAACTAATTACTAAATTACCACTACCATCACTTACTATCACTAACCATCATCACTTACTATTATTTACCATTGCTTACTATCACTTATCATTACTTACCATTACTTACCATCTATACTTACCACAACTACTTACTAAATAATCACTATCATAAATTTATCATAACTTACCACTTAAACTATTTTTAAATATGATACAAAAATAATAACAATTTTAGTTTTTTATAAACGTTACAATATATAGATTAGTATAAATAGAATTTATATAAACGATTTGTTCTAATAGTGAAAATTGAATATAGTTTTAAAAATGGTAGAATTTGTGTGTTATCATACATCTAAAACCTATGGACGTATGGAGACAGTATCATTAAATAAATGATAAAAAAGATTTATTTTGAGACTATTTTTAAACCGTACCAAAAAAACTATTACATTTACTAACCATAATTTTTAACCATCACGATTGAATATTACTTTATAGATGGTTGTGATAACTTTATCAACAGTTGCTAAACTTTTCTTCACGAATATTTTAGTTGGTTGGAAAGTGCCTATATTTTCTAACAGTTTCGTCATAGGCGTCTCTATAAACCATAAAAACCATGATTAAAAGTCACCGATCTTAAAAGTTACCGTCGGCACAATATTTTAATTTTGTAGTGATTGTAGTGACATACATATCAAAGATTCGACTTAAGAAGATAATCTTACTCTCGAAACGGTTTCATAACATTAGAATTAAATAGAACATATCTATGTACTTGTTGTAATGATATATCATCAAAAGATACCATTTTAATCTATTTTCTTTTTTGACATTGATTCTCTTTTGTATATTCCTACCGAAAGGTCATCTTGATATAATAAACAAAGCCCCTTCTTCATTAAGTGATTGGTGAGCATTGTCATTGTTTCGTAAGGGACGATTCAACTTAGTTTCGACTCTCGATAAGTATCATGAACGAAGGTCAAATATTTATTTGCTATATGTATGTTTTAGCAAATTGAACTCTCTGATTAAGCTCTATTACTTACAAACATTTAAGAATTAACAAAAACCTACAACAATATAGAATAAGATTAAATACTTAAACATGGCAAAATTTGAAAGAATATGTAACACCGTTTTTTGGTGACTGTATATCATGTACCACTTTTCATGGTTCTATATATATCTCTATATATATATTGAACATCCTTTTGAGACATCTAAAATGAAATTTTAATTTTCTATTATTTACTTTGAGATTTCCTTCAAAATTGTTAAAACCGAAAATTTTATCGATAAACCGAAAATTCTCTCGACAAGCGTCGACAAAGTCTAAAGAAGTCAAAAATGGCTAAGAGAAGGCCTATAGAAATAAATAGAGATATTTAAATGAAATTTCACATATTTAACAAATTTTGAACAAAATTTCATAAAGACCAAAAATGCAATTTGTTAAAAGCCAGGAGTCTAAATGCAACTAAGGAAAATTGAGGGACTTGATTGCAAACCACTCAAGGATGGACAATTGGAGCTAAATGATTGGTAAAAAAGGTAGCAAGTTTAGTTAGTGGCCACCTAAGCTCATTTTACCAAGGAGAATTCTCATTGGTTAAACAATATTTGCATGAATTCTTATTAGTTGGTCAAAAACCTCTCACTTTGTGCTTGGAATCCATCATAAATGAAATTGACACAAATGAGGTGCATGAAGGTAGCTTGTAAGCAATCTTTCATGGGAGAAAGACTTAAGACAAGTGTAGAGTAAAGATCTTGCATGGAAATGGATTAATGGTTAAATTTTTGCTAAGTTTGCGTAAATGAGTTGTTTAAAGCATTAGATCTCATTTTCTTCTCAATATTCACCCTTTTGACTGTGAGTTCTAGTATAGGAAGTGAGAATTTCTTGTATTCATCCAAACACTTGAGGTTTTGAAGAGATAAGAAAAATCTTTGATTGATAGGATTTTAATTATTTAGATAGTATTAGTATGATATAGAGGTTTTTTTTTATATCTATTTTAATGTATATGCGTTTGCAAGATGCGGCAATCAAGTGCTAAAGGATGGTGTTGATGATAAATAATTGGATGTCAAGATCTTATTAAAGAGGTAATACATTCTTCTTTGAGTATACATTGGATTAAATTGGTTCCATAAAGTAGGTTTGTTCAAGTAAGCTTGCATGGTTAGCAAATTGTAGTAATTCTATCATATCTTATTCTATAATGATCAAAATTTAGATTGATTTATTTATGGTAAAACTAGACTCCCTAAATTTTAAAATAAGGTATTGCACGAAAATTTTCATTAAAAATGTAATTTATAGTGATTTTGGAAAAGGATAATAAAATGATATGTTCTGTTTTTCATCCTCTATGCATAGCCAGTATGTTGTATAATTTTTTAAAATATTTTCTGTACAAACTTTAGAAAAACTTAAAACATCCAAATTTTAGCTCTCAATCTTATGTTTAAAATGAGCCAAAATTGACTTGAATCGGAATAATATGCTGGAAGTTATGATATTTTTACTGAAATTATGCAGAGCATAATTTAGAACTAGATCTAAGGCCGAAATGAAATTTTATAAAATTATGTACTTAGAATTAAAGGCAATACTGAACACAAAATTGTAGGGTTGTCTCTTATCTTTCCATAAAACTTGGAATCATGTAAATCGGAGATATATATATACTGAGATATGAATTTTCTACCAAAATTATGCAAATTTAGTTATATAAGTACGAACTGTATTGAATATAGATTTTTATAAATTCGTACAATAGGAATTTAGAGATGAGTTGAACATGAAAACTGTAGATATATGTCTTAGGTTTAATTAGCAATTTGAATCATTCGAATTTGATTTATATAAAGAAAGTTATGATATTTTTCCTAAAATTGCATAAGAGTAAAACTTGAAAATCTGAAAGTTTATTAAAAGAAATAGGGGGATTGACATATATATATATTATTGTCTTAGGAGTAAATGACTATACTACACTCAAGGGGTGACTCAGTTGAGAATTGAGGTTTTAAGGGAGTGGAGTACCCTTCCCATACATGTGAGTGGATCTTACTATTGCTATGTAGTTAATGAGCAAAACCTTATTTTATCGTTTTTAAAGTATGATTTGTGAAATGATTGTAAAATGGCTTTGGTAACACATTTTGTGATAAATGGAGTGTTCCAAAATTTCAAACTATGTATCCATGAATTTTGATGAGAAATATATATGCCATGTTTTAAATCATGAAATATACTTTGATGACATATACAATAAGTATACTATATTAGACTTTCATGATTTTCTTCGACATGTATGACATGGTTGGTTTATTGATGATTTTGATGCGAGACTAGATACTCGGGCATTAGTACCTGAATCCCTTTGATCGTAGATTGAGGATATGATATGATAGGTGTCGTCCCGTACAAACTTACCTCGTATGCTATAGCAGATCTGTCTCGTTATATAGATTGTCGCACGTTTGCGATGTCTTGACACGCAAACACTCCACAGGGTTAGGTAGCATATATACGATACTATGTTTCGGACTAACCAAGTTGAAGCGAAAGGGGAGGACTGAATAATGTTTCAGTCTAGCACTTAGGGAGGCCCGACACCAACACCAACGTTTTTGGGTTGTTTTTTGTTTACATATAAAAAACCTTTGATGACTCGTCATTAGTTGAGGTAGACCTTTGCTGAAAATATGATTTGGCATGACCCTACGATTCATGATATGAAATTTTAAATGCATATGTTTAGATTGGATGGAAAATTGTATTAAAATTGCTATGATTTGATAATATGTCTTGCATAGATATAAATATACATATATATATATATATGACTGTGACACTCCATCCTCACATCATTTATTAATTACCTGTCATGAATTTCTCACTCACTGAGTATTTAATTGTACTTACATCTCAGTATTTTTAAATATATACAGAGCTAGTCATTGGAGAGACACGGTGATTTATTTCGATGTACATAGTATCGGAAATCGCTTACGGTAATTATTTTCCGCTGTATTTTGAGATACGTGGCGGGATTGGGCCGGTGTTCGAGGTAACGAGCGACTATTCACAGTCTCTGGATCACAGATCGGGACATGACAGAATAAAACTTTGGCTTTGATACCAAGAAGAAGAAATCCCCCCCCAAAAATTAGGACTCTAATACCATGTCACAAAATATGAAAAGAAAATTTATCTGTATTTCTTCTTAATTAAATAAAATTATACATGACAGAAACTATTTTAAGTTACAAAAAAATAGAAAACAATTTAATCGAATTGCACAAAACAGGAAAATTTTCAAAGTAAATCCTATATTAATCCCATAATTTAAGGAGTTAACTCTGCGTCAATTCTATAGTTTAATCCTATATTTCGAGAAGTTCAAAAATAAAAATTTCTGTGTAAACTCGTCAATCCTATAATTATGAATTTATTCCCTTTTATTTGTCCAGAATTATTAGTCGATTTGTATGATTGACGGTAGTTCAAGAAAACCCTAATTGAGTTGAATTGGAGGACTAAGAGCACCGTCAGAGTTGGAGATTGGAGGTGTTGATTGAGTTATGGTCCCCTCTCAACTCCAACTTAAGCAAAGGAGAGAAGTCAATCTAGTGGGACGTTTTTGATTCCTTTTTTTTAATTGATCTTTCATATTTTTGGGCTCAAATCTTAAATGATTTAAGCAAACCTGAAAATGGTGAAGTAGTTGAGGTTCAGCATTTGGATCAGGAGTCCTCATACAATCGGAAAAACTATAGTTGTTGAAGAGAGGAAGATGTGATTTCTCCTCCTTTGCCTTTTGTTGAGTCCCTAGCCTTCTCAAGTCCACTCTATTTTTTTTTTAATTTCTTACCAGGTGAAGCTTTGCAATGGAAAAATAATCCTTGTAGAAGCTTGTGGTAGAGGTTTCTGTAGCATTGGAAAGCAAAAAAATTGAAGTCACAACCATGCTAATTTGTTACGTCAAATTAGTAGAGTTTTCGATAATGTTAGTTTTATTGCCTATTTTTTCCTTCAACTTTCTGGTTGGAATGTGTTGATCCAAGTTTTATTTTTCATTTTTCAGTCATATGATGGTCTGATGAAAGCAATCTTGGGGCGTAACAAGGTGCACTCAACTCTCCCTAATTGTCTACTTCATGCTTGCCTAAACATGGGACTGTCCTTTATCTCAACCTGATAATTGCTTTCTCATTCCTTCCTTCATAATCTAATATGTTACTTATTTTTCAATTTCACCTATGTTTTTTGAGCCAACACATGGCTCATTCCTCCTATTGCTACACAATCACCCTCAAGCTTCCCCCTCTACCTGTAGAGGACAAAGCATGGGGAGGAAACAGAGATGGTCTTGGAAGAGATGGTAAAAAGTGATCTGATACAATGGGCTAGTGAGTTTGCTTTCCTTGCATCTATGCCATGCAAGACAATAGAAGAAAGACAAGTTTGAGATGGCAAAACATTATTCCATCTTCATAGCCTATTTGTAGATGTCATTTTTAGAGCCATTTCAGTAATGCAGCATGTAATGGCACAACTAGATTCGACCCCCCATTCAGGTGAACAGGATGAAGTTCTTTAAGATGAGAAAATTGGTGACTTGAGCATAATCTCAAAGTAGATACTAAGATTGATGGGATTCAAGCGACTGGATTGGATAGGGATGAGTTAGTAGAAAGAAACTTGTTGAAAGGGATCACAGCTGATGAAAGTACTATAGCCCATGTAAGTTAATTGCTTAAAAATTGGTCAATCAGTTGGCTATTCTTCTTATTGTATAGGTATGTTCCTCTTGACCTAAAGAATTTAATTAAATCAAATATTATGGCTACAGGTTGTTGCTACTCTAGGAATTGTCAATGTAAGATATTGTGGTTACATTGCTGTTGTGAAAGTTAATGGTGGAGATGGGAGGTCTTCCTTTTAAGCACTGAGCTTTTTGATCAACCTGAGGGTGGAGCTAATGCGCTGAATATTAACATGTTTACTCTTTCGGCTATAACATGCCTAATATCATGACGTATAAGCTATGTGCATTCTTTATTTCGTTTCGCTCTTTTCTTAACTTACTTGATAATGTGAAATTTTTGCATATATTTGTTGCCAAATTGATAATAGTAATTCTGTTTGATTCATCAGTCCTGCACATCCTTACCATCACAGCATTATGGAACTAAGGTATTTCTTTTGAAGACAATCATTTGTCACTAAAAGTAAAAAGAAAAAGAAAATACTACGAGCTAACCTATGGAGCCAATCTCTTATTTTATGTTTTCATTTTGTGCTGCATGAATTGGTCTTTTTAGGCCCTCACAAAGCTGGTTGCAGTTTGTGGTCCATATCATCGTATGATTACGGGGGCTTACAGCTTGCTTGTCGTAGTTTTATATCACATAGGAGACCATGAGATCTATTACCTTCTTGCCTTGCCTTTTGTTTCTGAAAGGGATGTTTTGTCAGCCTGTTATTCTAATAAATTCCCTTATTCTCATTTGTAGATGGCCTATTAGAATTTGATTTTAGTTATTATAAGTAAAAACTACCATTGGAGTAAAATTATGTTGCTAAATGTATGCAGGAAGTAGAATATGACTTGATTGCTGCTCGGGAAGTAGATTGGAGTGTGGGTAGATAGATTCAGTGTCATACCCTGACCTTCAAAGCGAGCACATAATAATCGCCGCTTTACCCTGACATACGGTAAGCCTTTTCCGTACACCGGGATGGCGCAAGACATTTATTGGTATCCATGCATTTTTAAAATAACACAACAAAATCCAAAAGACCATCTCGATCCATCCCTATCTCAAGAAGCCTGTATATGGTTAACGCAACCATACTAAATCTAACAATATTTGCACAAATTTCAAAACAAATCCAGCAAAAGAAAACGTAAAAGATTCAAGTATAATTTAAAATTAGTAATCCAAGGAATCGACAAAATAGAGTTTCAAATAAAAATCCAATATATATATATATATATATGCTTTCCTTATGGATACAACTATTTTTTTCAAAATTTCTATCTAAATAAGATCTAGTACCGAGAGTAGAACGCTCCTTAGAAACTAAAACTCGACAAAATTCGGCACTAGGGTCAATTAGAACTACAAACTTAAGCACTCTCTAAAAAATGAAAGAAAAAATGGTGAGTATAAAAATACTTAATGAGTAGAGTGTAATGCATGGTTGTGATAGTAAATAAGTGGTGAAAATGGAAATGTCAAAATCATCATTTTCAAATAACTCATCAATTTGTAAATAATTTCAAATAATTTTGATAATAATAATAAAAAAAAAGATAGATGCATCCACAAATTTAAATTTTTCAAAAATTGTGGGGTCTCCTTATCAAAAGCTCTCCCATTAAAAGTTTGCCAAATCCGTGCAGAATCCCACCAAAAGGTTTTCAATTCATTATTTTCATAATTCTATTTCCTCTTCCTTGGCGTTGACTCGTATTTCACCGATAGTATAATCGGATAGTACGACATAGGCATAGAAGGCTGCGTCTATCATCTTTTGCCAATAAACCCCAAACACGTCACTCCTTTGGATCACTCTATGGAGGAATGATTATAACCATTTTACATCACAGACATCATCATTTCACAAATATTCCAATATCATTCCATGTACCATGATTTCAACAAATAGGTTACCAAATCATATCACCATATCCATGAATACAATTTTTAACAAAATATGACATAAATTCATTTATAAACACATAGGATGCATGTATATTAGAAACTCCTATTTTGGAACATTCCACCATCACAAATATTTCTAAAAATCATTTATAAAAGAATTTAGAAACCATCATTTTCATTTAAAGACAGCGGTCACTCTACTCACCTCTTGAAAATGTATCTACTCTCAAATTTTCCAACCAAATGAAAATTATCCCTCTTAAGCCCTTCCAATACCTTAACCCAATTTATTGATTATAAATTAATCATTAAATCATATACTAATATTAAAACAAACCGATTTCTTCTCAATATTTTAACAATTTTAGTTTTCCAATTCAGCACAATTAGAAGATAGTGTAGTTACTTCAAACCATTACTTTAGATGTTCTACAAAAATGGATAACTAATCTTCCCAATTAATTCTGAAGTTAGATTATACAAGAATTTAAAGGATAAATCATCCAACATATAAGTTAACAATTTCTTAACTTATTTACACTTACCAATATATGAAAGAAGTCACATTAAGTTTGAAAATTGATTTAGACAATATAATAAGTTATTGAACATAATTTGTTCAGACTTAGCCACTAATCCTTGCACATAATAACATATTTCCTATTCTCAGCATGCTGAAAATACGATTTTAGCACTATTTGATCACCATACATGAACATAGTCAAGTGTAGGATAATGGATTCTAAACACAAGATATTAAACATATCGCATTCTTAATAAATAACATTGCCAATAGTTAGAACACACCAGTTCATCATTCAATATCTCATTTTGAGCCTAGAACCAAAGAAAAGCAATATGGGACATCGGGTATAGCATGTTTATAAGATCCAACCATAGATTTTAAACAATCATGCTAATACATATACTAGAACTCATTCAACAACTCAAAAGCAATCTAGAAATGATTTTGGAAAGCAGGACTTGCCTTTGCTTTGCAAAAAACTCATTCTCAAACAAAACCCCAACACTTGCACGCACACAACCTAGGGAGTTTGCAAACACAATATCAGATCATATGAGAAGAAACAACTTAGGGTACCTTGACCCTCCCCAATGTTTGCAACTAAATCGAATCACTGTGATATTTTAAAGCATCACAAATGCATAAGAAATGTTTAAGCTTGGAAAAGATTTTGAAATCCAATGATGAATCAAACAGATTTCAAGGGAAGCATGAACCAAGCCCCAACCAAGAAGAGATGAAATCCGACTGTTCTAGGTCTCGATTCCAACCTCCGTCGTGCCCTTGTGCTTTAGAAAAACTTGAATCATGGATAATGTTTGGAAGGAAGATGAAAATTGAGGAGAAAGAGAGGGAATCAAGAAAGGGAGAGAGTGAGGGCAAGAAAGGGCATGAATGAGGGGGAGAAGAGAGAGAGAATAAGTGGGAGGGGTGTTGACTTTTTTTTTCTTTCCTTTTCTCTCCTTTTCTATTCTCTTCTCTTCTCTTTTTTTGCTTTTTTTTTGTTGTTTCTCAGTGCTACATTCAAAATGGTTTTGTAATGGCTTGATTTATAATTTCTTTGATAATTTATAATGATTATGTACTGTTCTGAATTTCAAAATACTGAAAAATGATTTTATATATAAATCCACATTTCGAACATAACCTCATGATATATTGATGTTTTTAAACTTATTCTGTTAAATAACATATATATTAAAAATTTAGTTACATATTTTTATTTTAAATATTAATAATATTAGAAAATAATATACATGATATACAGTTCTACAGGTTGGAGTGGCAAAAATATGATTTTTATGAATCTTTACCAACGGCTAAGAAACCACCGGCAATTACTCTGACCTATGTCAGTGGCAATCCAAACCTATACCAATGGTCATTTGACTGTTGGCATAGTCCTTTACTAACGTGAGTATGGCTAGTGGAAATATTGACCGCTAGAGAAAACCTAACTCCCTTTTCCATAGCTACTGACAAATGTCCAAACCTAGAATGCTGGTCATTTCACTGTTGCTATAGCCTTTTACTAACGCGAGCTTAGCTGGTAGAAATTTTGACCACCGGAGAAGATTTAACACCCTTTGTGAATGGTTTTTGTACTCTTTATCGATGGTTTTTGATCGATGGTAAATGTCTTTTTTTCTGTACTATAACAATCAAGTTTTTTAAGTTAATAAGAGAAAAGAGTTGAGTATGAATTCAATCTAGCAATCAAGTCTTTAAAGTTTATAAGAGAAAAAAAATTAGAGAGTTTTTTTAGCGACTCGGGATTTGAAATTGTTGGTAAAAAAAATGATAGAGACATTATACAATTTTACAAAAATTCATGCTTATTCAAAATAAAAAATTCCTTAAGTTTCTAAGAATTTCTTCAACAAGTGTAGACCCTGTTTATTTCAACACAATCTACACAATTCTATCTCTAATGCTTCTTTTACATAAAACCCATAAGTCTCCATAAACACAGAACGTTGATAATGATAATTTTGAAAAAACAAAAAAGGGATAAATTGTGTTTTAAAAGTCAAATAAAATGCCCTCCACGCATCTAATTTTGGGATTCATGTAAGAACACTCCCTTTTCCTCTCTTTTCTTCTCCAAAACAAACCCTAACCTTGTCCCACGAAAATTCATGGATCCTATATCAAAATCCAAACACCTAAGAGAATATTTGAAGTATCAAAGTGCTAAAACAAGCTTAAATCTCTAACTCTTTTAGAAATTTCTGAAATATATATCAAGAGGTAACATTCATATTTCAAACCCTATCTTCATTCCTTTTCCAAAATTAGTAAATGTCCAACATTCTCCTATGCCCTAAGATGATCCTACGTGCTTTATTATAGGTCAAAATCTCATGAAATCAAATCAATCTCTCATCTCTCTTCCCTTGAGGCCGCGGCACATAGGATTGCTTGAGGTGAGTTTCCCTTGGGCTCTTGTTGTTCTCTTGAGTTCAAATGCCTATGGATATGTTAGACATCTAAAATGGGTTTTGAAGTATGGATCAAGACCAAAAAGAATGATATAAGTTAGTGTAAGGTTTGTCTAGAAAAATAAGGGATAGAGCTCTTGTTTTGCAAGCTCAAGGCAAGTTCTTTCTTTTTAGGAGAGATTTGCACTTGATTTTATAAGGACTAATGTTTGACATGGAGATGTATATGCCGTTATGTTCATAAATTCTTGTTCTTTTATGCTTATGCTTAGAATTTTTATGGTTGTTCTAGTAAACTCAAATAAGCTTGTTGACAATTAAGAATTGAAAAGAAAATGTGCCTAAGCCTTTACCTTAGAATGGCTAAAAATATCCCAAGTGAGAGAGCATATGATGTAGCCAAAGTTTGTAACCATAAATAATAGATTGTATGCTTTGTCATACTTATTTCATGGGTTATGTGAGACTTATCTTAGGAGACTTTATGCTCCCATAAATGAATAATGTTTTGTGATGTGACTATAGTTTCTTCACACGTTGCTTATGATAATAAGGTGTGATGTGATGATAAGGTGTGATGCTAGACCGAGAATCATATCAAAGTTCCTAGACCAAGCATGTTTGCGGTATATCAACCAAGCATTTGTATAAGCATCCTTAAGAGTAAGTAAATTAGAATTCCTTGATATACCACAAACATGATTTAGTAACCAGAGTGAGTAAGTTTCTTTATCTTATTAACCAAGCATCCTTTGATATTAGAGTTCCTTGACCTTAGGGTTTAGTGATAACTAGGGTTGAGTTTATAAGAATTATCAAACAAGTTAAGTTAATTGGGTCCACCGGTTGCAAAGAGAAAGAAAATTAGGGGAAAAAAAATAGCTTGAGGTACGAGGATTCTCGGTTAAGGAGATTCCAAATTATAACTATTTTATCTTTTGTTAAAAAATTATTTTTATGATAAAAAATTTCGATTGCTACCACTACGTGATTAAATTTGGAATTAAGGAAGCACGAAATTTTCTCCATGAGGAGCCTTAAGATCTTCTTCAAGCCTCTCATTTGGTTCATTATGTCTTAAACTTGTATGAAGTAATCTGAGATCAATTCACTCTTTTTCAAATAAAGGTCTTCAAACTTGACTCTTAAACTTTGAAATCTTACTTTATTCACTTTGTCAACATTGATGAATGTTTGGCAATAATCCTGATGGTGATTTTCTCGAATATTTCATCATCCAATCCTTGATGAATGATCATAGGGGAAGATTGTTTCTTTTTTTTTCTCTCCTCCTTTATGGCCTCTATTTGTTGTCAGGTAACAGTTTGAAGTTCTTTGAAACCTTTTTCAACAATATCTCATGCCCCTTGGGATTTGAGGTTACCCTTTATCCAAATATACCAATTTTCATAATTTAGTTAGGATTTGATATTGGAATGACATGAGATATCCCTTGAGGTCATCTTCAAAACTCGGCTTGAAGTTGAACTATAGCTCTAATTACCACTTTGTTTGGTGAGTAAGTTCCTAAACTCAAAATTTGAAACTTGGATTTACAAGGTTTTGAGGTTTTGTTGGTGTTTGACCTTATGAACTATAAATTACTCACACTCACATGAGGGAAAGGAGAAGAGAGGATAAGAGGTAAGATCTACTTGAACTACTTATTGTATTGTTTGGAATTGTTTGAATTCCTCGATGACAAATGAGCAATAAAGATGGGTATGTATATTCATATAGTCCAGACACATTTAAAACCTCTATTTAATGTAAAGATTGAGTACATGAATGAACTAAACAACAGAACACATGTAAAGTATTTCAAACCAATAAAAAGTTCTTGATTTTTGTAGCCTGCACACGATTCATTTTCTTTATTACAACTTTAAGAATTCAATGAGGCTTGAAGCAAAAAAACTAGACTTTGATGGCTTTCCTTATTCGCACATTTTCGACTAGTTTAGATTTTTCAAACTTCACATTAAAGTTATCTCATCTGAATATGCCATTGTATGTTATAAAACATCAACTTTATCGTTCAATAATAATTGTAGTTTATGATAATAATAGAGGTTCATGAAACTCTTGGACAATTATCGAGATTTGCATTACTAGTATCAAATAGAACTTTCCTCCTCTTAGTTTCACTATGTTGTCTCTTTACATGAAATATGTTGATTGAAGTTTATTAAAAAATGTGCTGTTTGGGATGTTCCTTTTATTTATTTATTTATTTCTGTTGGTTGTTTTTGTACTGTAATGGGTGGCCAAATGAAATTTAAGCTTGTAACTTACTCAAATAAGATTGCTGAAGGGCAGCCTATTAATGTTGCATGCAATTGCCTACCTTTTAAGGCATCAAATTTCTAATGTGCTGGCATGCTTTCCACTCATTTACTTAAAGTTTGTTGGCTTGTTTGAGGAACAAGTTCCCTAGTTATGACTTGAAGGCTAGAAGAACACTTGGGAAGAATCATATAGCGGCAAAGACAAAGGCAATGGCAAAGGCAAAGGCAAAGGCAAAGGCAAAGGCAAAGACAAAGCCAAAGACAAGATCAAGAAACCTGAAGAAGCATAAGACTATTATGGCTTATTGGGTTTGGGATGCTTGAGATTTCTAGAAAAGTCTTATTCTTGCTGAGGAAGATGAAGCTGCAAGACAGGCAAAGAAGACTGAAATAGAGAACCATGCAAAAGGCATCCAAGAAGCTGAATTTTTAATGGATCTTAAAAAAAGAAAACTGTATGACTCTAATGATGAGTTTAATGAAGCTATATCAACTATGCTCCAAAAGACTTCTTCAAAGTACTTGACCTAGCCTTTAGGAGAAATGGTCAATGGACTGCCATCAAACCAGTCCTAACTCTAGGAGATGAAAATACTCCTATGGAAGAAGTTGATTATGCTGTAATACCCAAATATTCGATATTTATAAAATTTTTATTGAATTTTCAATATTCTCTGAAAAAAATGAAAAAAGAAAACAAGTGTAATTGATTTTAATTTATCAATGAAGATTTTACAAAATTTTGTTAAGAGAAAAATAGATTTTGGTGATAATTTGAGACAATTAAATCTTATTTAGATCAACTAAATGACGACAAGTCAACTTGTCTCATGATAAGATGATTTAGAACTCAAAAATTGAATTTTGATTAAGTATATAACTCATCAAGTCGATCTGAGTAAGTGTCAAGACAACTTGAGAAGATTAGATCTCAAATTTTTGATACTTTTTTTCCTTAGGGTGAACGCTGATGTAACAGTTGAATTGCTCATTTGGTGACCTTGAGGTCACGGATTCAAGGCGTGGAAGTAGTTTCTTTATAAAAAATTGCAAGGAAGGTTACGTACATATACGGATTCGAGTTGCCGTTGCAGTTCATGGAAATGCGATGGAAATTTTCCGTCACTAATTCTGTTGTTGATAACCTCCTTGCTAAATATTAATGACGGAAAACTATCGTTGCTAATTTTTCCGATGGATTAGAAACGGAAATTTTCTATATCTAATTTTTTCCGTCATTAAAAATTTCGTCGTTTATAGTTTTAGATAATCCGTTACGCTCGCGCCCGCCCACCCGCCTGCACCCCGCCTTCTATTTTTTTGTTTCGAAAAGCATCATCATGCAGACTCGAATTTGAGCATATAAGGAGAGTTTGAGTTGTGATAACCATTATGCTACAATATCATATGTGATATTTTTTTATTATTTGTTATCTTATTCTTATATTTTTTAGAAAAATAAAATAATATAAAATGCTAATTTGTTATAAAATATTTAAATAATAAAATACTAACTTAAAATAAAATGATAAAATATTTTAAAAAATAAAATAGTATTATTCTTAAAAAATAATAAAAAATAAAAAAATAAAATAAAATGTTAATTTAAAATATTATAAAATATTAAATATTAAATAATATTACAAAATAATAAATATTATAACAAATATTAAATAATAAAATATAATATAAAATACTAATTAAAAAAAGATTAACTATCAAAATTAGCGATGAAAATTTTCTGTCGTTAATAGTTTTTGTTTTTGAAATCAGCGACAGAAAATTTTCGTCGTTAATGTCTCAATAATATTTACTTTTTTATTTTGTAACGTTTGATATTAATTTATCGCTCATCTCTCGTTATTTCTGATAGATATTTTTTTGTTATTAATTTTCATTGTTGATACCCAATTTTCTTATAATAACATCATTAGTATCCGGAATTATAGTTTGATTAATTTGGTTTGGGATTTATAGTAGCCCATTCTAGAAGTTATCCTCTCTATATAGTATTTTCTATTTTCAAGACTTAAATTCAAAATTTTAGTTAAAAAATTTAATATTATCTCACACTATTCCGACTAT
Source organism: Dillenia suffruticosa (assembly GCA_033439265.1). Lineage (NCBI taxonomy): Eukaryota > Viridiplantae > Streptophyta > Magnoliopsida > Dilleniales > Dilleniaceae > Dillenia > Dillenia suffruticosa. The sequence goes on along the minus strand of JAVTVX010000016.1, from coordinate 9,241,845 downwards.
CCATAAGTAGATTTTGATACTTCAACTACATATGTTGTTATGCAGCTTTAGCGATCTTGTCTTGGAATCTTTTTGACAATAGGGAAAGTGATAAGGTGATTCTTATGTTTTGCTTAATCCTGATGGATTCGTCTTTACCAGATTTACCTGGGTTTTGTTTTTCATTTTTTTTAGTCCCTATGTTGTGCTTTTGCTGGGTCCATGAGGTAACTCAGGCGGATCTCTAATTTCTGTTAATAGAGGAAGCTAAGACTTTAGGAAGAAAACAAAAGAAGACAAAAATGAGCCGTAAAGAGTAGCCATAACATAATCCACCCCCCCAATATTTGTATTGATGCAAGGTAGAAGAATCGAACCCATCCACCTGAGGAAATTCTAATAAATCAAATGTCTATATTAAGAATCTTAATATGAATTATATTATTGAAAATTATGGTTATAAATTTTAAGCAACTGTCCAAGCAGGTCACTGTTAGTGTATCTCATAATTTTTCTACACAGAGCAAATTTAAATTTTAGTATTGATTTTAGTTTATTTAATAATTATACAAAAAAAAATGTAATGAAATTGATCTTAGGTTCATATGCCTTCAATTAAACAACAAAAAAATGCAGATTATAAATTCTAAACCTATAAAGGCAACCACAAATATGAAAATCTATCACGTGAGCCAATAAATTGCCCTAGTCGACACCAACACCTTGTTAATGTAGCTACAAAAATACTAAATTTTATTAATCAAATTCTTGGATTCGAGTTTTGGAAATATCAAAAACAGATGTCGGGAAAACTCATTTCTTAACAGGTATGACAATTAAGTCGAATTGAAATAATCGGGACTAATAAATTAGTCAGGATATATGAAGAAAAAAATTGCCCTAGTCAACTACTTGCGGTCCTTCATACCTGAATTTGTGGCCAAATTTTTTGGTCTTGGAAATCAGCTGTGGAGCCATTGGCAACTCCAAGAAGAAGATTGATTTGGTTTTGGAAAATTGATTAAGCTAAAAAAATATATATTTATATTCTGCTTATAAAATTTTATTTATTTGGTTTAAACCAAATTTTATATAAATTTAATTTTGAAACACGAAATATTTGTATAAAATTTCTATCCCTATTTTTTTATTCAGTAACTTATATAATTTTAATCATTTTCTTATAGAATGAATTATAATTTTCATTCGAATAATATTTGGTAACTTATATTTTTATTCAGATAAAATTTATATAATGAAAAAGTAAAATATATTTGTAAAAATTTCAAATTGGTCTTCACTAAATAGAGTTTTGGTGAAACTGATTTCATTAATTAATTTAATCAATTAAATAATTTGTAATAAAAATAAATAATGACAATACCATATTATTACTCTTAAAAATTAATTTTGTTCAATGGCTAAATTTACTTTCTCTCGTTATCAAAATACTTTCGGTTGTTAATCTGTGAGAATATTTGAATTTAAATTGATAGCAACAGGTTTGAGCTTTATTCTTTTCCTTTAAATATGTCACTTCATTTATTTTAAAATTTAAACACAGCAAGTTAATTTAGATTTGATGGATAAAAAAATCGGTGTTCCTCTTAGGATACTCGAGTAATAAATATCTTTTATTTAATTATTTTTTTCGATATCTAATATTTAAATTTTAATAAACGTAACTTTTCATGATCTCTATGTAATCTAAAGGAAAAAAAACAGTGAGAGAACTTACGGGGCGACCACAACATGTATTACAACATACCTCCCTCATTTTCCTTTTTTTTTTTAAATAATAATGATGAGTATTGTTACTATTGTTTCTTATTTTTAAGCCGGCCAAACCTATAAACCTTGCATAATAAGAAAATTGTATGTGGCTTGTTGCGCCCAAGCGCTTGGCTGAACAGGTCTTTCCGAGTTGGGCGTGAGACCGACCGTTCTCACCTAGCTAGGGCTCGGAATGGACCTCAAGGCGATGCGCCGAACCCAATGCATGAGATGCCAAGGTCGATCAAGGGCCAAACATTATCCTTGAGGACCTGACCAAACAAAGGAAGCAATGGTTGAAAATGGCGATTTGAAACCCTAGAAGTTCATAGAGGGCACGACGTATGTATGACGTGGTATGAGCTACACATACAATTCACATAGTTATTGATATCTGTGAGATGACAATTATTAAATTATTGTCTAACTCTTATGATTATTTTATTATTTTAATTCTGTAAAAATTATAGTCATTGAGTTCAATGACAGTTTAATAATTGCAGAATCTATTGGTATTGATATTCATAGCCATCGTCGAAAATTTCAGAATTTGTATTCCAGAAGCCTTCACAAACACTACAAGTACTGGAGCAATCATGGAGAAACACAATCAAATAAGGTTTCTTCTACCCTTGTTCCCTTTCCTTTTTTGTGATCAAGGGACTAATACTAAAAAGGATTTATCTACAATATATACATATACATATATATATATATATATATATATGGTCGAATATTCACTGAATTTTAATTTAATGATCATCATTTTTTTTATAAAAAAAAAAGATAAAATAATCGATAGTCATAGGATGGTAATCCAATAGCGGCTTTGAACAATACACCAACCCACCTTTTCCTATGTTTTGCAGGTTTTTCTTTTGGACATCAATGTCACCTTGACCTTGGATCAGCCCCATTAGGGGTGGGGGTGGGGATGAGATCAAGAAGGCCTTTCCTGCGTAGAAATTTGATTATTGATAATTTTTTACTCTAATGCGATAATCAAAATTTTTTAAGTTTTACGTTCAAAACTTAAAAATAAAAGATATTATATTAAAAAATTCTTAAAATGAGTTTGATAAGTATTTGAATTAGGTTAGACATGATATAGTTACGCATATCAATTTAATATAGCAACGAGGGAAAAAAAAATGGAAGGACAACCTTCCCTCCGTGTATGACATATGTGACGTGAGTTGGTATTCTTGGAAGATTTTTTTACAATTTTCTATGATTTTTATGGATATTAATATTCTTAAATTTATATTTATTGAATTGTTATTTAAAAATTACAGATAATTTTATTATTTCGTTTTATAGAAAATACTGATTATGCAATAACAATCCAATATTTATAAATCAATTATCAATATTCATGAAAAATATAAAAAATCCCTCGTACAAAACCAATCACCAAGAGAGATAATCAAATAAAATTTCTTCTATACATATCTTCTTTCCCCTTTTGCCCTCTAAATTAACTTAGTCCTATATATATATATATATATATATATATATATAATACATACATTCATTCTCTCTAAATTGACATGAAAATGTCTTTCTAGGCCGAACCTCAAATGGGCCACAAAAGGCATTACAAATTATATCATGGCAAGTAAAGCCATTGCTTGAATAGGAAAAATGGAGGGACAGCCACAGCTTTACTGGCATACAATGGGTATCGTTGCCTTTAACTTCTTCAAATCATGTGATGCCATACATACATACATACATACAACCCATCAATTCTAGAAATTCATATCCTTTACTTCTCCATGCAATGGACACACCACACCCGGTGGCAGTATACATCATATGGGTTAATGCATTTTTAATAGTTTATTCATGAATAGTGATGTTTGGTATAAAGTTTTATTATTCGTTTCTTTTTTTGGAAAATATATTCTCAATTTAATATAGAAAAACTATAATTTAAATAATTAAATTTTGATCATTTTGGCTTTTGATTTTAGGAATAGGAATATGGAATATTTGATTCTCAACAACTCACCATATCACTTCATCATTCCAATTTTTATGTTATTTTTAGATTTAAAAAACAAAATCAGTAATATTTTGTTTCGATTATTTTCTAAATTTTATGGTATTAGAAATAAATTACTAATCTCTTGAAAAAAAAAAATTATAAAGTGTATTTTCCATTTGTAAGAGTCATTATTGTAAAATCACTCGTAAAATGTATAATAATAAATGCTTTCAAAATTTATAAGAATTGAATTGCCTTTGTGGTAAGCATATTGGAAAGTTGCATTCCTATGAATTAAAAGAAAAAAAAAAAAAAAGGAAGCTACAATTCTAGAAATCTTAAATTCTAAGATTCCAAATAAATGCTCATTCTCTCTCTCTCTCTCTCTCTCACACAATTCAATTCTATTATATCATAAGCTAATTCATCTCTGTCTCTCTTTTTCTTCTTTTTCACGCCTTCTTTGATGCTGAAAGGGAGAAAGGGAACAATGTTTGAGCAGAGAAAAGGCTCTGCAGTCTGCAAGAGACTATTTTCTTATTGGAATCTAAACATCAAAAGGTTAGCAATCTTGGCCTCATCATGTTTACTTTTGTTCTTGATTTTGCGCCAATTCCCTCTGACATCTGAACGTGCCAATAGCTTGTTTGCTTCCATAGAGAAAAGCAAAAGTTCTCCTCTTGGAGATTTGAATTGTTTTTCAGTCACTAGAAATTCAAGTGAAGCTATAAGCAATGAAAAACAAGAAGACGTTGAGGAGGAGAGGAAGGATGTAATTGAAACTATAAGCAATGAAAAACAAGAAGATGTTGGGGAGGAGAGGGAGGAGAGGAAGGATGTAAGTGAAGCTATAAGCAATGAAAAACAAGAAGATGTTGGGGAAGAGAGGAAGGATGTAAGTGTTGATGTAACAAAATATGATCCATGCCATGGAAAATACATTTACATGCACAATCTTCCTAGTCAATTCAATGATGATTTTATCAAGAATTGCAAGGACTTGTGCTGTCCATTCACTTTTATGTGTGAATACTTCTCTAACCTTGGACAAGGTTCTGAAATCGTGAACAAGAATGTTTTGACAGAGTCTTCTTGGTTTGATACAAACCAATTTTCATTGGAATTCATTTTCCACAATAGAATGAGGAACTACAAGTGCTTGACACACAATTCCTCATTGGCTTCTGCAATCTATGTTCCCTTCTATGCAGGACTTGACATTGGCCGCTATCTTTGGAATTTCAACACATCCATTAGGGACACCAACACATTTCAATTGATCAAGTGGCTTCGCCAACAACCCGAGTGGAAGTACATGTTTGGCAAGGATCACTTCCTTGTTCTGGGAAGAATATCTTGGGACTTTGTTAGACATGACGATGTTGATTCAGCTTGGGGCAACAAGCTCATGGTCTTGCCAGAGTCAAAAAACATGACATTCTTGTCAATCGAGTCAACCGCGTATACTCACAATGACTTTGCCATACCCTACCCTACATACTTTCATCCTTCAACAGATAAACAAGTGTTTGATTGGCAAAACAGAATGAGGAGACTCAAAAGAGATAATTTATTCTGTTTTGCTGGCGCCCCACGACCAGAAAAAAAGGATTCTGTCCGCAATACAATCATGGAGCAATGCCAAGCCTCAAGGACCAACTGCAAATTGCTCGATTGCGATTGGAGGCCTAATAGTGATTGCTACAGTCCAGCTAAAATCATGAAGTTGTTTGAAAGCTCGCATTTTTGCTTGCAACCTCCCGGGGATTCATACACTAGAAAGTCAACTTTCGACTCGATTGTGGCTGGCTGCATACCGGTTTTCTTCCATCCAGGTTCGGCTTATGTTCAGTACATATGGCATTTGCCAAAGAATTATTCAAAGTATTCAGTGTATATTCCTGAGTACTTGGTGAGAGAGAAGAATGTTAGCATTGAGAAGGTGTTGCTTGGGATTTCGGAAGAGGAGGTTTTGAGGATGAGGGAGGAGGTAGTAAGACTAATTCCTAAGGTTATTTACAGCAATCCAGCATCTAGACTGGAGAGAATTGAAGATGCATTTGATATAGCAGTTAAGGGAGTTGTTGAGAGAGTGCAGAAAAGGAGGAGAGAGAGTAGAGAAGGGAAGGATAGTAGTATGGACTTTCCAGAAGGCGCCAGTTGGAAATATTATTTGACTGGGACAACCGGAAAGCACGAGTGGGATCGATTCTTCTATCCTGCGGTTGCAACTGAATCAAGTAGTTCAATGTCTTAGTACAAAGAATTTGAAGATGTTGTTGTATGCACTATGCTGTGCAGGCTATTTTGTAGTATTTACAATTGAAATTTTGTTGTTCTTTTTTCATTTAAATTTTGAACTGGGATATAAATTTCTTCTACATTGGACCCTCTCTCTCTCTCTCTCTCTCTCTCTCATATATATTTATGAATTAGCAAGGATGTTAGGCAAGTTCTATGTGGTTGTGCTCTTGTTACAATAATTTAAAGTTACAGAAATTGAGGAATCTTGATTCATGATTTTGAAATCTCATGACTTTACAAATTCTTTTTACTTATGATCAGTGGATTTTGATTAGACCAAGAGTGTGTCTAATAACATTTTCCTGTTCAAATAAGTTCCTATTAGTGTTGATTAGGGGTATTATGACACCCGGGTCGAGCTCGGGTATCATAATACCCGAGCTCGAGTTTGAGCTCGTCGAGTTTGTATTTTTCGAACTCGAACTCGAGTTCGAAATGTCGTCGAGTGTCATCGGGTAGTATCGTCGGATAGTATCATTGGGTGGTATAGATAATATATTTAAAAAATATACCTAAAAATATAATTTTATATATAATTTTTAAAAAAATATAGATATAATTATATATAAAATTTATTTTTAAAAAAATTAAAATATTTCGAGTAATTCGTCGAGTTTTCGAGCTCGACACAGCTGAGCTCGAGCTCATGCTCGATACCTAGCTACCCGAGCCCGAGCTCGGCTTGAGCTCGGTTTGACCAAGCCTAGGCTCGAGCTTTGACCGGGTAGTGTCACGGGTACCCGTGACACTACTTATTGTCATTAACACCCACTACAAAAAAACAGTCTTTTAGCCACAAATTTAGCGACGAAAATTTTAAAAAAATTCGTCGCTAAAAACATTAGCGACGGATTTAGCGACGAAAAATTTTTCATCGCTAATAACGCGTCGCAAAAATTTAACGACGAAAATTAGAAATCCGTCGCTAAATTTAGCGACGAAAATCTAGAATCCGTCGCTAAATTTAGCGACAAATAAGTTTTCGTCGCTAAAATTCGTCACAAAATTTAGCGACGAAAAATTATTCGTCGCTAAATTTAGTGACAGATAATTTTTGTCGCTAAAATCCGTCGCTAATTTAGCGGAAAACAAACCCGTCAAAAAATTATCCGTCGCTGAATTAGCGACGGATTTAGAATCCGTCGCTAAAATCCGTCGCTGAATTAGCGACGGATTCCAAATCCGTCGCTGATTCCATATGCCCTGAGCCGGCAGATCCAACCTACCTGCCCTGCAACCCTGCCCGCCCAAGCCAGCTGCAACCCTGCCCGCCCAAGCCAGCACCCCACCTGACCGCCCGCCCGCGCCTGCCCTGCAACCCTGCCCGCTCAAGCCAGCACCCCACCTGACCGCCCGCCCGCCCTGCAACCTGCCCGCCCGAGCCAGCATCAACTCTTAATTGCTGGAAAATGCCGCGCCTTCTGCCTGCCTCCACTGTGGTTCGAACCCCGAACTCCTACACGAACTCCTGCACACACGCAACCTGTAAACCACCGAGCCAACGATATTATTGTGATATAAAGTTTTTTTTTTATTATTTATTATCTTTTTTTCACATTTTTCTAATAATAATAAAATAATATATAATAACAATTTAAAATAATAAATATAAAAACTATTTTTATTTATACCACCAACCTAAAATAATATTTAATTAAAACTAATAAATATTATAATTTTTAATAAAATAAAAAATAATAAAATACTAATTTAAAATAAAATAATAAATTAATTAAAAAATATATTAATATTATATTTTGATTTCTTCTTTTTTCTTTTATTTTATTAATTTATTATTCTTTTTCATTCTTATTTTATTTTTTTAATCCATAATTTAAAAATGTATCTCAAAACTATAAAATTATAATTATCAATAAATTATAATATATTAATAATTTAAAAATCTATATATTTAATCACAAAATATTTTTATTCAAATTTCAATAAAATTACTATATATAAGAAATGAAAATAAAAAGAAAAAAAACCAAAAGAAAAAAAAGTAAGAATAGGAAACAAAAAGGTGGAAGAAAGAAAATAAAAATATCATCACAAAACACTAACACCAAGCAATGGTGATTTGCTCAAATCCGAAGTCTAAGGTCCAAGATTTGAATCCCTCCACCTGCATGTTTTTTTAGAATTAAAACAAAGGGCGCCCGCGCCTGCCTGCCTGGGCGCCGCGGGCGCCCGCGCCTGCCTGCCTGGGCGCCGCGGGCGCCCGCGCGCCTGCTGCAGGCACGCCCAGGCGCGGGCGCCCAGGCAGCGCCTGCCTGCCTGGGCGCCCGCACGCCTGGGCGCCCGCGCGCCTGCCTAGGCGCCCAGGCAAGCACGCCCAAGCGCGGGCGCCCAGGCAGGCACCCGCGAGCGCCGAGACAGGCGCACGCAGGGCGCGGGCGCCCAGGCAAGCAGGCGCTCGTGCGTGCATGCGCCGGCGCTGCGTGCATGCGCCGGCGCCCGCGCCCACGCAGACATTAATATTTAATTTTAATTTATATTATTGAATAAAATAATACAAATAAAATAAAATTACCTATACAATAATAAAAAATATTAAATCAAACAAAAAAAGTAAAAAAAATAATAAATTAATTAAAAAATATATATTTTTTAAATAAAATAAAATATATGGTTTTTTTAAGAATTAAATAACATTATTCTTAATAAAATAAAATGTAAATTAAAATATTATAAAATAATAATATGATTTGTTAATATAAATTAGTAAAATAAAATTAAAATAAAATAAAATTATAATTAAAAGAATATAAAATTCAGCGACGGATTTGGAATCCGTCGCTGAAATTATTAAAATAAAATAAAAATAAAATAAATTCAGCGACGGATTTTAATCCGTCGCTAAATTATCGGATATACGGATTGGATTTTCATCTAGCGACGGAAAATAAATTCGTCGCTAAATTAATTTTTAACTTAAATATTACATATTAATAAAATAAAAATAAAAATAAAAAAATAAAATTCTATTTATTTAAAAAAATTAAATTTTGCGACGAATTTTAAATTTGTGGCAAAATTTTGTCATATTTAGCGACGAAATTTGCAACAAAAAATTTTTTGTCCCCAATTGGTGACGAATTTAGCGACGAAACTTTTTTCGTCACTAATTAGCGACGAATTTAGTCACGAAAATTTTTTCGTTACTAATTAGCGACGAATTGTGCTACGAATAATGTGTCCGTCGCTAATTTAGCCACGACTTTTTTTTGTTGCAAATTTTGTGGCCAATTAGCGACGAAAAAGTTTTTCGTCGCTAAATCCGTCGCAAAATAGCGACGAATTTTTTCCGTCGCGAAAATCCGTGGCTAAAACCGTGTTTTTTTGTAGTGACCCCTAGTGCTTATGACAAAGAGAAGTAGCCGAAATAGTGTTTTCCACTAATAATTTTTTAAAATATTAAAAATTTATTGGGAGACTATATGTTGTAAATTTGGGAAATTGAGTGAATGAAAATGCAAATTCAATTCACAGTTTGCTAGGTTTGAGAAAAAGATCACTGTAGTACAGAAATTTATAGTCAAGACTGAGTTATGATATTCATATTTTTTTAAGATAAAAAACAATTATTGATACATTGCTCTATGAGTTTTAACTCAGAGTGAATAATAATTTTACAAAATTTAAGACATTTTGATGAGAAATTTGACTTCTAATCTAACAAAACTCATTTCCTCTCCCATTTAAAAATTTTTCGTAATTCAATATATTATCGGATACGTAAATAAGAGTATTAACATACAAAACAACTAAATAAATGATAGTTTTCAAAATTAGAAATATCGAGTTCTTGAATCCACGTATATAAAGATTGCAAATGTTGATATTGATATAGGGTATAAAACAAAAATTTGATGGAACGACGTTAAATGATTTGTTTGAATTAGTTAAGATTGCGATTAGGGATGATGCTATTCTTAGAGAAGTAAGCACATTTAGACATTTTTTATGGTGACGCGTATTCCTTACAAGTAGAAATAGAATCAATTGTTCCTCTGGTATGTGATGCTTTAATTGAAAAATAACAAAGAAATAAATGCAACTCAATCAATGGAAATAGTAGAAGAAAACACATAATTTTATTAAATTAGCTAGCACGGACAAAGCTTTACTTTTCAAGAGTTGAAATTATTTCAAATTGGATTTAATCAAATTTAACATAATTATTGGATAACTATATTTAAAATGATTTTATTAAATTGAAAGGAAGACATAAACTTCCTGATCTAGCATAAGTTAAAGGAAGAGAGTAGTGCATATGGTATGGATCCTCTACACATTGTGTTGAAAGTTGTGTCATGTGCAGGAAGGAGAGAAGTCGAGTGTTTTTTTTTTCTTTTTCTTTTGTTGATATAAACAAGTTGAGGTTTCCCATCAGAGGGAGTTGTATCCAAAATTGATCAAAAGGCTTTCCCTATAAATTCAGAAGATATAAATATGACTGACTTAAGGTAAAAGGGGTTTCCAAAGCAACCAACTTGCTAATGAATTGATCAAATAAATTGGTTTCTAAGGAAAAGCAAAAATGAAGTGCACGAACAATCATAGTACATTAGACATAATATCAATGATATAATTTATTGTCTCCAGGAAAAATGGGTTTCCAAAGCTACTAATGTGTCATTACAAGTCCCGAATCGTATTAATTAGTGTATGATTCTGAATACCGATTGATATAGTACAAAAAAAAAACTATCAATGTGCTAATTAAAATTGGTTTTAATTGAGAAAGAGAAAAAAAGAAGTGCGAAGTGAGTTTGGTGGCACCATCAATTATAATTTGATTTATCAATTTGCATATTAAATAATTTTTTTAAGAGAGTAAATATAAGTCATATTAATAATTTTAATTTATTTAACAATTACATTAAGATGTGTACTTATTTAAGTTCTTTGACATTGACCTCTTTTGAACAATTACTCTTTATTATCATGGAGACAAAATGAGGTCTCAAATGGGAGACCTTATTAGGGAGAGAAGCTTTTAGTACCATCAGATACATAGTATCAAGGTGAATTATTTATTAACAGCAATATTCGTATATTATTATTAATTTTTTTTTAGTTACATGGTTGGGACAAAGACTAATCCCTAGAGAAATCTAAGTTCCGAATATCTTGCAATAAAACTCAATAAATGTTTCGAGGAAGAGATAACAATTCATAAATTCAGGAGTCATTGAATATTCAGGATGAGGATGAGCTAAAATGTTCACACATGAATTATCTTCTCGAGAATAGAAGGGACCGACTGAAATTGAACTTGTCTCGTTAATTCCTGACATTCTCAAATCACGTGCAACGTTAGGTGATGCGGGTTAACATCAGACCACAACGCGCAAACCAGGTCCTTAGCGCAATAATTACTATATATATTCATATTCGTATATTATATATAAATACACACACACACAAATCATATATAAATCATTAGTATAACCCTATAATTGGTTTGGTTGGAAAGTAATACGTGGAGTTCTATTGGGCCCAAGGAACTGTGTTTCCCCCTATTTTCTCTGCTGTCTTTGCTTGTCCATGGCGAAACACATCTAATTATCAACCTTTCTCTCAAATTATTCATCTTCAATCCTCACACAGAACCAATCACTCACTGAAATAACCTCAAAGACCTTGGAAGTTCACATTGGAGAGTCAGATTGCGGCAACCGTATGCTCTCATTTTGCAACAAGTTGTTCAAGTCTCCTCGGAGTGAGTGAAAACAGAGACAAAGTGAGCTCTCTCTCTCTCTCAAGGTTTGGAGTTTCAAATTTTATGACTTCATAATTCAATAGAGTGATCTGTGTATTGTATATACTAGTTTAGCAAAAAATTTTGAAGCGCATGATCTGTGTTAATTCTTGAAAAACTGCTTTTTCTGTTGTTTGATCATAGTTTAGAATATGTATCACAAACAACTCTCAATCATCTAACTCAATTTTAATTACATATGCACTTGCCATGGACACAGTTGGAAAAATTGGGCTAAAGGAGTCACTGCATATCTCTGCTGAGTAAGAGCACATGAGAAATTCATGAGCTGCATTTTGTAGCAGCTGGGTTGACTTGGCATTTCTTTGAGATGAAATGGACTAAATTTGACGGCTTCGGGCCCTGTAGCAAATATTCATTGATATTGAGTATGAATCACTTTTGGGCATTTCCTCAAACAGCTTGTTCGTGTGCTTAAAATTGAACTATTTTGGAAATCTTGTTCATTTTGATGAGAGAGAGAGAGAGAGAGAGAGAGAGAGAGAGAGAGAGAGAGGAGAATGAGGGTGATGAATCCAGCAACAATAAGAGCGATGCCAGTTTTCCACCTCCACCGATTGTTCCTAGGTTATTCAAGGGTTTAACCCCATCTTTGATTTTTATTTATTGATTTTTTACTTAATTAATTTTTCAAGATTAGCCACAATTAGATTTTTGTTTTTTTTGCATTTTTTTTACCTTTTTTTTTTGTCCAACTCAGTCCAAACAAATGCCAACTAAGCAAAAATATTACAAAAACTAGGTTGAAGGATGAATGTGTTCGAAATAAAAAATATCGGAGACCGTTTCTAACGAATAAGAACTTTTGAGTAGAATTATGAAATTCACCCTAAACTTTTAAATCTTTTGACATGATTTTCCTTAAAATTGTCTGGTCAAGACCAAGTAGAAATCCACGATGTCCAAAAGCAAATTTATCCTAATTAAATGAGTTTGCTGAAAACTATTTTTGGTATTGGGGATTTGACTGACCACATTAGCACCAAATTGGAATGATACTATTTTTTTTTTTATTTTTTTTGATTTTTTGGCTTCTTATGGTCATCTAAAATTGTATGGTTTTATACTAATTCTCCCCCTTTCTCTATCTATTTGTTCTCATCAAGAAAGCTGTTTGCTTCATTCTACTCTATCATCTTTGGAGTTTAATATCCCATCACCATAACTGTAGGTGTGCTTCCACTTGCCCAAGTTTGATCTCCCATCATCACAGCTGCGCTTTTACTTGCCCAACGCGCCGATATGGGTACAACATATGGGTGGGGTGGAGTATAGAAATAAATCAAAACAAAATAACTCTCTTTCTCTAATCTTTTCTGTCTGTATCTCAAAGCTTTAATTTGTTTCTGCTTGACCCTCGTCTTGTCAAAAGTGATGAGATTTTGCTTCTAAATTTAGGGGTTTTGATTGATTTTTAAAGGGGGAAGGGAGAGTGTGTGGAAGAACAAGGGAAGAAGAAAAGAATTTTGGGGGGTCGAGGGGTGAAGATGCATCAGCTGGTTAGTCAATCTGTGGTTTCATCTTTGACTCGAACCATTTTGTTACTTGTTTCGTCCTTTTTATTCTTCATCATTCATCAGAGTCGTTGCCTTCTCTCCAAATGACATCCCCACAATTACAGTTACAATTTCATTGGTTTTCTCATCAATCTCTCTCATCTTTGGTGTATAAAAGCCTCAAATTCCCCTCAAATTTCATACAACAGCGATGGTAATGGTTAGGGATGGTAATGTTGATGGTGGCCATGGGGATGGGAGATTAGACTCGAAAGAAGGGGGAGATTGATGAGAGAGTTGAATAACTTTTTCAAAAAGAGACAGAGAAAGGGAGAAAAAGAAGGAAAAAAGAATTGGTTTGGAAATTGTCATCCGATGTAATTGTTTCAAAACTGTCATAAGTAGATGATGGTTTTAAGGTCATAGGTGGTCAAAAGAAAATTGGCACCATTCCAGCATGGTGTATGGCCGATCAAAGCGTCAAAACCGAAAATAATTTTTAGAGGACCACAAAATAAGATTATTTTGCCTTTGATCATTAGATCCAAACACTTCACACAATGATTCTTGTGGTCACTACCTCCAAAGCTCTCGTAGGCGCTGCTTGTCTTTATCCTCAAGGTTGCATTGGGCCATGGGAATTTAAAAATTCCTTGTTCAGCTAAAAAGCAAACAAGTCGATTGTATCTTTTTCTTTCGTTTGGTTTAACATGAAATTGTTATTCACTCCTACAATTGCACTTTAAATAATAATTTTCTAATTTCCACTAAATCCTGACCATAATTTAATTTTATTTTGCTATGATTTGTTTTCTTATTTTTGTAATATTCTATTAATTACTAGTGAAATCCGATGACTTACTTATACAGTCTTACTTTATTCAATCCTAGTCTTATTCTATCCAATCTACGTTCTTAATCCCATTAAACAATAGTCTTGGGGCGAATGAAATTGGAGTTATGAAAGAAATGTCTTAGTAATCATTGAATTTGAAGAGAACATAAGCAAATCAGGAAAAAAAAAAAAAAAAAAAAGAGGAGAAAAAAGTTGATTTATGTTCTAACTTGTTCAGGAAATGTATTCACATACGGTTGTTGTACTTGGGAAGAAAAAAGTTATAAGTCATTTCATTGAAATACTCAAAAATGATTTTAACGCATTACATGTTCGGGGACCAGGGGTTGGGGGTTCATAAGTGTCAACAACTAAAATGCCAAAACATCTTGCCAATTATTTTGATTGACCTTCAACAAAAAACCAAGTAACATTCGTAATTTGTTACGCTTCTTCTACACTATGATAGGCGGGGATAATGATTCACCAAACAGATTGGCACTACTGCATGGTAATGTATCTTTAGAAATATTTTCGCGTTCCTGTTCCTGTTCAGTTGCAGCAACATCACGTTCTGATTCTGATGACCCCAGCATACTGCTGATTGAATCTGATTGTGATGGCGAGAAATCTCGAATGTTGCTTACTATGTTCCCTTGTATTATGTTAGATAATGTGATAACCACCTGCGGAAACCATCAAACTTGGAAAAAATTAGTATACTGCAAATTAGGACTTCAGGAGATATGTCTCTTGATGCTCAAAAACATTTTAGCTTCCGTGCCAAATGCAAGACATACCTTGTCCATGGATAATCTATTCTGAGGATCCTTGGAAAGACATTTCTCTGCTACCTGAACCATCCAAAAGAGCTGGTGCATGTCATGAGAGTCTGCAATCCTTTGATCAAGTAAATCTGGGTAGTTCCTTTCTTCCAGGAGAGGTCTTGCCTGTTGAGTTAGACAAAGTCACAGACCCTTTGCGAGGGGAAATTCATTTGCCAGAAGAAGTGTTCTTTTGTTCTCTAGATGTTAATATCAAGTTCCATCTTTTTAATATTTTGTTTTATTTATTTTTTTATTTTGGGATTACAGTTGCTATCTTGTCCATTTTTTTCCTTTTAATGGAAGATTTTTTCTTTTTTAGCAGTTATGAGGACTAGGGTACAAAATAGTTGTGAGTTAAAACAGACATTGGGAAATTAAGAGAATTTTTTGGCACTTTTATGTGGTTGTTCGTTATAGAATTGAGATGCTATGAGGCTTTCCAAATATTTGTCTCAAGAAGAGGAAGAAAGAATGAGGTTCTATATTTGTTACCCATCCTACAAGGCTTTTCCCTCCAAGTATTTTGTCAGTAGTCCTCAATCCAGTGATCAGCTGCAATAGAACCACCCCAAAAGCATAGACATCTGTCTTGGTTGATACTCTCCCACTTTCAGCATACTCTGGTGCTACATACCCTAGGGTGCCAACAACTCTGGTCTCTGAGGAGTGGTCAGAGTCTTCATGTTGAGTTCTTGCGAGACCGAAATCCCCAAGCTGGTAAATTAATGACAATAAATTCCTATATTAGAACTTTCATGGAGATTTGGCCTTTGACATTCTCCTGTGTATTGGAACTCAAAATTATGAAAATTCAAAGCTTTGCATTAGCAGTTTTGTTACCAAGGAGTCATGATCATGGGTTATAAGGATGTTGTTTGGCCTCATATCCCTGTGTATAATTTTGTTGTCATGCAGATACTTTAGACCCGTTGCAGCTCCCAGTGCTATTTTGATCCTCCTGTCCCAGCTGAGGGTTTGCTTGCTGCGGTCTGCATCAAACGAGGAAAATCTAATTTCAAAATACTTGAAAAATAACTCCTAAAGAAGGGGTCATTAGCAACAGATTTTAGCAACTGAAATTTCAGTTACTAATTTGGTAACTGCTCAGTAACAGAGTATGTAAATATATTTCTAATATCAGCAATCGATTTACCAACTAAAAGTTGGTTGCTGTTACCTTTATACAAATACACATGCACACTCACACATAAACATTCTAGTACCTAGCAATGGTTTAAGAGCTTGTATCCACCTTTTTTTCTTTTTTTTTTCTTTTTTAATTTCTATGTTTTCTCTTGTCACATATCGCTTTTATTATTTTTCAACTTTTTCAGAATTCTCATTTTAAATATGTTAGTCTCAGCTTTTATTTATTTATTTATTTATTCCAAATCCATGCTCATCTCTCATCTCTCATCTCCCCTTTGTTATTAGATTCAATTTCAAGGAAATCATAAGTAAATGAATTTCATAAGTTTGGTACTCTTACTTGATAGATGCTGGTCCAGGGAACCATTGCAAACAAACTCATAAACTAGCAGCCTATGACTTCCTTCTGAGCATGATCCCAAAAGCATAACCAAATTCTCATGTCTGGCCTTGCTAAGTACATCAACCTCGGCTTTGAACTCCTTCTCCCCTTGGGAGCTTGCATTTTTATGCTGCTTAACTGCAATCTTCAGCCTATTTTTCAGCTCTCCCCGATAAACAGAGCCAAAACCTCCTTCTGACAGGAAGTTGTTTTTAGAGAAATTATCTGTTGCTGCTTCAAGCTCTGCATAAGTGAAGTCCTTCTTCCAGCCAATCTTTGGTCGCCTGTTCTTGCATATAGAGCAAAATGAATCACCGAAGACATCTTCTGGTTGAAGTCCTCCTGTCGAGACATCATTGCTGCTTTGTCTTTTTAGTTGCATTCCTAGGATTTCCAGTGGACTCTCATTTGTGGTAAATAGTGAGCGATCTCCTACTGTCTCCTTTTCCATGTCTGTAATGAAATCCTCTGAGAAGGGAAACAAAGAGTGCTTTGATTCCCCAAAACTATAACTCAAGGTATCAGCGTTGGCAATGCTTGAACTTGAAGTTGTTGTTGAGTATTGGAGCATCTCACTTGATGATGATTTACTAAAAGAAGTACTGCGATAGCTATTCCACGGAGGTCCTCCTTGGGGATCGCTTGCTTGTTTTTTGTTCACTATGATCTTTCGATCTATTTGGGTGTGGAGCAGGGAAGAAAATATTAGTTCACTTTGAATGCAATTTTTTTTAATACGTATTTTCGCTGCTCAGATTCTGTAACTATAGTGCCCACTTGAACACCAGCATGAGACATGATACGGGAAGACATGGAAAAGATGATAAAGGGATATGACGGACATTATCATGGGCATGAAAAGATTACTAATTTCAATATGTAGTATAAATTTAAGCATAGAAAGTAATCTAAAATGTTAAAAAGTTGTTAATAAACACATTGTCATACGCTTTTTGAGTTTTTAACTAGTGCTTAATTGTGTTGAAGTGTCTAAAAGTAAATGTTAAAAAATATGGACATGGCTTAGACATGTCCTTTGAATGTCTGTTTTTATTTGAGTTGGTGTGACATAGATGCCCCTGGATCATGACAACAGGACATGATCAGACTATACCATTAAACTCAATTCTTCCATGAATAATTCTATTTGTTGATCTAAGGTAGTATAGAACATGTTAATAATTTATTTAATAATCCCTTCTTAAACTCCTAAGCACAAATTTATCTACACATGAACAAATTAATTATGAGTTTCCATTCGGAAAACATGACTGTGCCTCTTTGAACGTGCACTGTGGCATTTGCAGATAGTCCCCACTGTTTTATGCAGAGAGTACTTACTCCTAGGAGAAGTTTCATCATCTTCTGATCCGGGTATCATCTCATTATATCTTACATGGGTGCGATTACCAGAGCTTCTGATTACTGGCATTCTGGTTTGGACATTATGTCTTGGTCCTCTTAGTTCTTCAATGGTATTGTCACGCTTCAACCTAGATATTTTACATTCTAGTTTCTCCATGAAGTATCTTTTGTCCTTCTTCATTTGCCTGCACTAGAAAAAGAGGAGATTAATGGCAAGCTTCCACAAATAACTCTTTTAACTTTTGATATTAGGGGATGAAGGTTTGGTGCATGGGCTTTGCTTCTTTTTTGCTTATGTGAGATACTTCATACGTGTGGCTCTAATGCTTTCTGCCTATTGGTTTTAACACTCTTGGAGATGGCTTTTCTTGATCTTTTTTTTTTTTTTTTTTTTTTTTCTCATTTAATTCATCTATATTACACTATCTGTTATTCTCTTAGTTTAGTTAAATGTGTCAAATAAGGTTTCTTTTACATTTTTATTCAGGTTAAAAGCTCTTTGTGGCTCTATAATCCCCAACAAAATTTGGCCAACTATTTATAACTGAGGAGGAAACATACCGATCCATATGAGATGGTTCTTGCAGGCAGAAATTTGCTTGGAAATATTCGAAAATGCTACCTCTTACTAAATGAACAAGACTTGTAGACAAAAAGGTTTGTTTTTCTTTTCTCTTTTCTTTTTTATAGAAGAAGAATTATATATTTTTGAATAATGAAATAATACACAAAATTTTAATGTAAAATACATTCAGAATTAAAAAGGTACGATTACAAAACAAAAATGATCTTTTAAATTATAATATTTATAAATTTCCGAAACGCGAGCTAACATAAAAGTATAAAATATAATTTTGTCTTATAAAAGATAAGAGTGAAAGGTTTGGTTGAGAAAAGTTCAGTCATTTTACTCTCTCCAAATACTCCATTGGATGACCAACAACATACGTTTCTACAATATCTGACTATCTTTCTTACCTACCTTCATATTCTCTGAAATTTGTAAAGATGAAGTCTGCAAGACTCATAGGTAAACCCAAATATTGTTACACATTGTAAACAGGCGGTTTCATACCTTAGCTGTAATAGAACATAGTAAAACTAAATGATCTCTAGTTCTAGTGTTGGTGTAACACATAACATAAATATCCAAATCTGGTCTCCACTTTTGAAGTTGATCGTTGGTACAAATTTTTATTAAACACCAAGGCCTTTGCCTTGGAGCCTCGGCTTTCCAAATAAAAGTACTAAGATAAAAAGGAGGGAAGACTACTTAGATTAAGAAAGAGAGATCTAAAGAAAAAATTCCTGAAAATTCAGGACTCGAAGCCCACTATCACAGATATGTTGAAATGGTTCATTTCTGTGGGAGAGGAAAATCAAAGAAGAAAACTAAATAACTTCTGTATTATTATTAAGATTTCTTAAAAAATAAAAATTCCCCGTGATTGAATGTACCTTCCATTAATTGAAATCTTTGGTAGGAGCACACCAGAGTTTCTCTAACCAAGGAAAAGAATATGACGATTCCCTAATCTATGGATTCTCCCAAATATAAGAAAATAAATGGAGAAAAAAAAAGGATATAAATGAGAATACTTGTGAAATACCTAAGACAATACTTGTGAAATAAATGTTCATGGATACCATATTACCAAGATCCAAACACTTAGCTTTGAATACCTAAATCTAACCAAATGTTCTTTCTTGACCATCCCACTTCCCAACTCAGCTTTTCAATCATACTTGTTATCCCAGTAGAAATATTAACAAGGGAGAGAAAATACAAGGGTAAGAAAAAATATGAATGATAGGCCCCCAAGGTAAGTAAGCTCCCTTCCATCCATCTAGTTTCTTATCGATTCTATTCACAACAGGATTCTTAAACTGAACATTCCTAGAGTCATGCCTAAATGGACTCTTAGACAGGAAATAGCTACTCTCATAAATCCTAATTCTAACCAAAAGATCAAGAGTTATACGAGAAACATAAATGCCCAAAAACACACTCTTATACATAATAATTTTAACACTATAGACTCTCTCTAAAAAGAAAAGATATTGAAAAGAGTGATTATATCCGTGAACCCCTCACCGTGTCTTTAAGAAAGAGAGTATTATAGGAAAATTGGAGATATGACACATATACCTTATGAGTCCCCACTCTCGGACCAAAAAAAGAAAAATACTTGGACGAATCCTTTCTCAATCAATGTGCTCAAAGCATCCATGATGAGTGAAAAGAAAAGGGAAAACAGGTTCCCCTTGTCATCCATGTGACACTCTGAGCCAAGATTTCAGCTCTCCCTTAAGAATGACCGAGAAGTAAGCCAAACTCGAACAACATGTAATCCATGAAAGGTTAGAAAAAATATAACAAGAAGAATCTTAGGTTTTAGAAAGAGTAAATAAACTCAATTTATTTGTCTTATTATTCCAAAATGATCCCATGGATTTAAGCCTCAAGAGAGTTAAAAAGACATATTATATCACTAAATATGAAATTATTGTGTCATTTCTCAATGGTCACATTCTAAAACCGAAATGACATTTTATTTACATCTTTATTATTCCATTCATACTCATATTTATGAATTATTTTTAATTGAGTGGCCATTCATATTCCTACACCAAATAGATTCTTCCGTTACTTGGGTGACTATTAAGTTCATGCATCAACATTCCCCTTTGAACTTAATTGTCTTCCATCAACCATTCCAAGAAGTATCTTGAATTTGTGAAAATGGAAACATCTTGAATTTGTGAAAGGAGTTAGCTGTAAGCGATCTGCTAAAGATATCAGTAATTTGATCTTATGACATGACATAAAGTAACTTCACATATTCTTCTTCACATGCTCCCGGATGAAGTGATACCGGATGTCAATACGCTTACTCATTTCATGATTAACTGGGTTTTTGGCCAATGCAATTGCTGTTCTACTATCAACTCCAATTTTTATTGTTTCGATTTGAGGAAAATTTAGCTCCTTGAGAAGACTCTTTAACCAAATTACATGACATACACAAGATGATATAGCAACGTATTCATCTTCACAAGTAAAGAGAGTAACAATTTGTTGCTTTTTTGAATACCAGGTGAATGTTGTCTCACCTATATAAAAAACAAATCCAGTTGTACTCTTTCTTTCATCCAAATTTCTTCCCCAATCACTATCTGAGAAACCACAGAGTTGAAAATTTTTAGAAGGAGAATACATTAGCCCTTGAGGTATAGTACCTCGAATGTAGCGAAGAATTCTTTTGGCCGCCTTCCAATGTGTTGTTTTGGGCTCTTCCATGTACCGACTTATCAATCCAATTCTATAGAGGATGTTCGACCTTATACATGTTAGATATCTCAAGCTTCCAACTAAGTTTTTGTAAAGAGAAGTATCCACAATCTTTTCTTTGTCATACGTTGATAGCCTTACTCTACAATCAATAGGGGTGCTTATCGGGTTGCAATCTTCCATCTTGAATCTTTTGAGAACATCTGCTACATAAACTTCTTATGACACAAAAATTCCTTCCTTTGACTACTTGACTTCCAAACCAAGGAACTAGCTCATTAGTCCCATATCAGTCATTTCAAATTCCTGAGTCATGGCTAACTTGAAGTCCATGAACATGTGACAATTGCTACCAAGGAAAATGAGATCATCTACATCTAGAGTAATAAACAAAATATCTCTATTTTCCTTTTTCATATATAAAACATGTTTATAAGGACATTGTAAAAACCATTATTCTTGAAATAATTATCAATGTATTTATTCCATACTCTTAGTGCTTGTTTCAACCCATAGAGTGTCTTTTTTAATTTTAAGACATTTTCTTCATCTCCCTTCTTCACATAACTCATAGATTGTTCCATATGCACTTCTTCCTCAAGAAAGCCATTAAGAAAAACGGATTTAACATCTATTTGATAAATATGCCATTGAAATTGTGTCACAATAGAAATAAGTAATCTAACAGTTTCAATCTAGACAACTAGAGCAAAAACCTCATCAAAGTCAATTTTGGCTTGTTGTTTATAGCTCATTGCTACCAATCAAGAATTTTGCTCTGATGGGTGTATGGCCTTTGGGAAGTTCAACAAGCTTTCCGTATATCATTTTTTTCTATGGTTTTGATCTCCTCGTCCATAGTATCCTTCCATATTTGATTTTCTCTTGCTTCTTCAAAAGAAATTGTTTATTGATTATCAAGAAAACAAATGAAATTAATTCATTTGTTAACTCATAGAGTTCTTGTATGCTCCTTGTCTTTTGTACTGGACTAATTGCTGAAGACAATGGTGATGATGGCGATGTTGATGAGGATAATGGAGATGACGGTGGTGTGGTATCTTCAATATTCACTCATCCTTACTATTTTTCTTGTTCTTCTTGGATCTGTACTCTTTTCATTACATGCCAATTCCAAGACCCTTCTTCGTTTAATTTCACATCACGGCTTACATGTATCCTTTTGGTGTTTGGGTCAAAAAGTTTGTAGGATTTGGACCTTGCATCATAGCCAATGAAAATATATTTACCACTTTTGTCATCTAGTTTCGTTCTTCTTTAGTCCATAATATGTGCAAAAGCAAGACAACCAAATATTTTCAAATGAGAAACGTTTGGCTTCCTTCCTCCCATGCTTGTTGTGGAGTGATATTCTTCAATCTCCTTGTTGGATATCTATTGAGCAAATATACTGCACAATCCACCACTTCAGCCCAAAATTCTTTGGGCAAATTTTTTCCTTTGAGCATATTACAAACCATGTCAAGAATGGTCTGATTCTTTCTTTCTGCCATGCCATTTTGTTGCAGAGAGTATGGAGCTGTCAAGGAACATCGGATGCCATATTGCTCACAATAACTTTCAAAAGCTTTTGATGTGTACTCGCCTTTTCAGTCGGATCGAAACTCCTTGATATGATTGCCACTTTGATTCTCCACCATTGTCTTGAATTTTTTGAAAGTGCCAAAGGTTTCAGACTTGTCCTTTAGGAAATACACCCAATATTTCTTGCTATAATCATCGATAAACGTTAGAAAATAT
This sequence comes from Dillenia suffruticosa, assembly GCA_033439265.1. Taxonomy (NCBI): domain Eukaryota; kingdom Viridiplantae; phylum Streptophyta; class Magnoliopsida; order Dilleniales; family Dilleniaceae; genus Dillenia; species Dillenia suffruticosa. The sequence goes on along the minus strand of JAVTVX010000016.1, from coordinate 9,218,904 downwards.
ATATTACCTCCAAGAGATGTCGGTAAGATTGATCTGCAGATGTCGGTATAGACTAAATCAAGTGGATTGTTTGCATGAAATGTTGTCTCCTTGGGAAAACTCTCCCTTGATTGTTTGCCATATCCCTCAAAAAATTGGTTTGGACAATTGATGTAAGGCAACCCATTCACCATCTTTTTTCTAGATATTATGCTAAGACCACCAAAATGAAGGTGTCCAAACCTTAAATACCATAACCATGAAATATCTTTCACACAAGCTTTTAGACATTTTGTACCCATATGATTGATATTTAATAGAAATATCCTATTTTTACTCATTTTGATATGAGTGAGCAAGACATCATTCTCATCTCTTAAATAAAGGATTCTATCTTTCATTTAAATATTAAAACATTTTTCCAAAAGTTGGCCCAAACTCAATATGTTATTTGTCATACCCGTAACATATTGCACATTAGAAATGAACCTACCATCTTTTAATTGGATGAGTATATTACCTTTGCCATTCACAAATAATTTGAAGGAGTCACCAAATGAAATTTCCACTTTTATCAATTCATCCAACTCCAAGAACATGTTTTTGTGGGCCCACATATGATTGCTTGCTCCAGTGTTCAAGTACTAAAGATTTTTCTTCCCATCATCATCTTCGTTACATGCTAGCAAAAGAATTGAATCTCCCTCTTCTTCCTGGCTTTTTGTATAATTGACTCTATTTTGTACTTGATCAGAACCATTAAACCAATATTCGGAAGAATAATGACCAAGTTTTTTATAGTTATAGCAACGAATTTTTGATTTGTCATACCTTTGACTTCTTGATGATTCTACTTGTCTTTTTAGATTTTGATTTATCTCCTCCTCTCTAAAGAAACCTCCTTGTCCACGACCATGTTCACGGCCCCATCCTCTACCGCGACCTCATCCTCGATCACTAGTTGAATTTCCTTTTACTTCTTTGAGTGAAATCTTGGCATGAAGAGTTTGCACAAAGGATTCTTCATTTTTTCTCGTGAACCTTTGTTCATGGGCTTGTAAGGAACCCATAAGTTCATCAATTGTCGTTGCCTCCAAATTTTTGGATTCCTCAATCGCCACTATAATATAGTCAAATTTGATATTTAGAGAGCGTAGAATTTTTTCTACTACTCTAGTGTTATCAATTTGCTCACCATTTCTTTTTAAGTGGTTGATTATGGTCAAAACTTTTATAAAGTAGTCTGAAACACATTTGTACTCTTTATTTTGTAAAACTTCAAACTCTCTGTAAAAGGTTTGAAGGCGAACTTTCTTCACCTTTTCAACTTTTTTGTAAGTATTTTAGAGTATATTCCAGACTCACTTAGATGTGGTTGCCACTGCAACTTTCTCAAAATCGGATTCATCAATGGCTTGATAGATAAAGAATAAAACTTTTTTATTCTGCTTACGAGTTTCTTTTAGAACCTTTCTTTATAGATTAGAGAGAGTTGCACTTTCTTGGGGTTCTTCATACCCACCTTCTACAATATCTCAAATATCTTGAAATCCAAGAAATGCCTTCATTTGTATACTCCAATTTTCATAATAGGTTTTGGTAAGACGAGAAAAAGTGGATTGTAAGAGACTATTGATTGACATGGCTCTGATACCACACTGAAAGGTTAGAAAAAATATGACAAGCAGGATATTAGATTTTAGAGAGACTAAATAAACTAAATTTGCTTGTGTTATCATTCCAAAATTATTCCATAGGTTTGTATAGACCCTAAAGGAGTCAAAAAGATATATTATATCACTAAATATAAAGTTATTGTATCATTTCTCAATTATCACATTCTAAAACCGAAATGACCTTTTATTTACATCTTTATTATCCCATTCATACTCATATTTATTATTTTTAATTAAGTGGCCATTCATATTCTTACACTAAATAGATTCTTTTGTTACTTGGGTGACTATTAAGTTCATGCACCAACGGTCCATTCTCTCAAATGAGTTCCAAACTCCTTATTTTCCTAACATGTTATCTAGAAAACACAATTCTTAACATAATCTAAAACCTCACTAGCAACAAGGGTAGCATCTACAATTTGTCTTCCTTCACTTAAAACATTCTAGTTATCGAAAATAGTCTCATCTAGCACCATACATGACCTATATTTAGTGGCAATTTATATTTCAGGTGGCAGAAGTCATGAGGTTATTTTAGGATCAACAGTGTCCCAGCATTCGTGCGCATGCTTGGGGGGTGGGAGTGGGTGGCTCAAGTTTAGTCTGCATTTGTTACAAATTTTAATCCCCAGCATTCTGCTCTTAGTGCTCCCAGAATAATGTTGTCTGCTGATACTTAGGATGATTGAGTAGTTTCGTCTCTTTAATTTGTTATTCTTCAGAGGTACAAAGTCTTGTGCTCATTGTTATATTATATATTCTTCTTTTGGAATTTAAGACATATTAAACCAATATAGGTCAAAAGTGAAGTACATCCTCCATAGTTGAATGATAATGTTTTCCAGTTGTATCTTTTGGAAAATGAACTTTGCATGCACTGCCCTAAAGGGAGATTTTTACCTGTCTAGTATCAACCATGTTGCCCTCATTTTTATGGCAGCATTAAGCACAACATCCTTTGCTGATGCTCCTATGTGGAGCTCTACTTGAAATAAGATCTGCTTGATTTAAAAAAAATATATTTAAATTAACAATACAATTAAAGAGAAGGGTGTGCAATATTAGTAAAGCCTCAAGCAAAAGGCCCGACCTTGAATTATAAGCAGCATCCCCTAAGCCATGTGAATTATTTCCCAGTTTTTATTGTTATTCATATCAAATTATTGGCCTCTTGGCTTACCATTCATCATTTTCCTGAGAGCTTTTTGTTTGCTTTTCCATAAGATGCTAAAATAATTTGCAGTGTCTAACGATGAAGCCATGTACTATGAAAAAATTACAAAAAGCAATTTGATGAGACTAGATTAGAGAAGCCACTGAACAGCTTACCGAGTGATATATATGTTACCTTCTCATTTTGATAATGTTGGTTGAGTTGAATAATCTCCTCATTCTTGGTGTATTCTTCCTTCTTCCGGGCAACTTCTTCCTCAACAACTTTTGGATTTGAGCTTCCCACATTGGTCTTGTATCCCACTGAAATAGAAAAAGGGGGGGAAAAAGGAAGGAAAAGGGGATAGGGATGGTAATCAGAGAAAAGTTAGGGTCAGCAGATGATCTTTCCATGGAAATTTTTTGTTTGTTTTAAATTTATATCATTAATGATCTTCTCTTGTTTTAGTTCTTTCATGGCAGTACGCTATACTAACAAAGAACAAAAGCATGAATCCTTACACCGTTGTCCTGCTCCCATGAAAGAAAACGTACTAGGGTTATTAACCTGGTGAAGAACTCCGATAAGCATGAGCTCATCTCCAGGTTTCAATGATAAGCAAGGCAGGATCCATCTGATTGCACTCATACTAACATCTTTCGATGCATCTTGGACCACCACCACCTTCTGTGCCGCTTCCTCCGACATAATTTTGTGCAGCAGAAGACTAATGATATTCTCTTTAAAACAACCTAAAATGAAGCTAATTTGACTTATCAAAAATGGATTTTCTTAGTAAATTGCTATGCCTGATGCCGGGTACACTTTTTGGACAGGAGGTACATGAAAAAACTGAAAAAGAAAAGGGGAAATTTTGAAAACAAGAAAAAAAAAAGGGAAAATTGATTATTAGATTCAGATTTTAAACAAGAAGAACTATCTTACGAAAGTAGAAGATTTAGGTGGAAAATAAAACAAGACTTGAAAATTTGGAAATTTCAAAAAATGAAGCAGTCATTGTAAAGCAATGAATCGATTTGTGGATAATTTCATAGATGAACTTAAAAGAATGACTGTGTACATGAGGGTATACCAATGGTGGTGGTGGTGCAGGACACAAGCATCTAACTCATGTTAGTTGAGCAGCATATTCTTGGATATCCTCCCTGATGGACACCTGCAAGGCTTTCTCATTGAACAAGGGTGAGAGCATTTGTTTGAGCAATGTTTTTGTGTAGATCTACCGTCAATTCCTATGTCCAACTTTGTTCCCATTCTTGATTCTTCGGGTACCTTGCTGGCAAGAATACAGACACAATACGAAGATGAAACCAACACAAGACTCATTGAGACCCTTCTTTTGCTGGCATTGATTTTTTGTTTTCTTTCTTTTTTCATTATTATTAACATCATTTTATGGCGGTTTCGGTTTTTTCATATTCCAAGTCTTATTGGGTGACTGATCTTCTGTTGACAGGAAGTTGGTGACAAAATAATATTGGCTGTAGAAGATTGGAGATGATAAATTTAGTTTGCCTTGTGCTTGTTTCTGCAAAATGCCTATATAGTTTGAACTCCGGTTCAGTAGTTATGACAGATAGCACGGGTACAATCACAAGACAAGAACATGATACCACAGTATGAACCCGTGCCCTGTATATTCAACGGCAAAACACTTAGATTTTGATTTCGAGTATTGGGAATGGAACAAGTGTCGGAAGAGTTAGTCTTTAAATTAAGTTTTATAGTAATTAAATCGGATTAGTCGAGTAATCTAAATACCGGTCAGTCAAGATAAATAAAAAAGGAACAATGATGTGGAGGATATATAGAATTATATTGTGTCTAAGGTATTTACGATGGAGTAACACTCATTTGGAAGTGTGTCATTACAAAATTTAATAGTTTTATTTATGCAATATAGTTTGATTGTATCATGAGTTGTCATACATTATCATAAAATTGCAGGCTCCAATGCATCAAAAGATCATATAAACAACAGTTATTTGTGTCTAACGTATGTCATATGGAGTTGTTTTGCCACATTAAAAATGTCTGTGGTGCCGATCATGTTCTTGGAAGCATCGAACGTAGAGTGCCCATAATGGCGGCACTATTGGATTCAATTGTTATTGTTGTCATCGTCAACACATCATTTTGGTCGACTGCCATTGTCTGAAATTCTTGCACTGTCTTTTCCCCATTTTTCCTTTTTAGTGATTCCTGCCACATCAATATCTACCTTGTTAGCATTTTGAAGTACACTAGTCAGACCTGCAGACTCATGAATATCGATACTCACGAAAACTATAGAAATTCCCGCCACTCCTACTCCAAAATAAATAAAAATAATTTGAAAACATGGTTGAGAAGTTGAAATTCCAACTTGTGATGATCAAATCAAATCCTATCAAGTGTAAAAGAGTTAACAAACACTTGTAATGTTACTTTCTTTTAACAATGTCTTTTAATTTTATTTCATATATGGTTCTGATCTCCTTGCTAAGAACCTTTATTAAAATAGATTAAAGACTTAAATAGATTAAAGACATTCTTTTGTTCCAAGAGCACCACAATAATCACCATATGCCAATTAATCAAGGAGGACTTTAATAGGACTTATTTGTTAGTTTCTTAAAGTTTTATAAAATTTTCTCTTATTCACGTATAATATCTCATATGGGGCACCTTCGCAAATACCATTCATTTTCACCTAATAAGCTTTTCTCATTTTCTTTTCATGTCACTCTCTTTCTCTCTCTCTCCCCCTCCTCAAGCCGCCAACCCCTCTTTCTCTCTATCTCTCCCGGTCGTTCTCTCTCCTTCTTTCTACGTTTTTTTTTTGTTAACTCCTTTCCTACTCTATTCTATTGATCCTAGATTTGTTCGTTTTTATTTGATCCTTATGTATCAATGTTGTCTTCTTTTTTTTTTTTTTTTTTTTAATAATGTTGTGGTTTTCAGTGTTTTGATTATTATCTCTTTCTTTTGCCTTGGCAACTCTGCCTCTCTCAGTAGTAGTGCAGCTCTCGATGTGTGTCTTGGCAGCCCACTTGTGAGTTGATGGTAGTCTATACACGCAGCCTACTTGTAGGCTATTGGAAGCCCACATTCGGGCTGCCGTGTTGCGAGGCTTGCTTTGTCTTTCGGATTTTTTTGTTAGATTTTTGTAAACTTAAAATTTTGGTGGCTTGGACCATTCTTGAACCAAAAGATTTGAATTTTGGAACTTTGTGGACTTCTGTTAAATTTTATTGAACATTTGGACCTTGTCAAGATTAGCTCCAACCATAGTTAATTGTTTAACCATTATCTAATGTTGGGCTACTACCAACGGACAGTTGGCGTAGTGGGTCGCTGCGTCTCTTAATCAAGATCATGAGTTCAACTTGCGATTTGAGTATGGAGTCGACTACGTTGGGAGACCCCTACCCCATAAGAGGGATCTCAGTCGAATCGATCCGAATTAATCGATTTGAAGATCCGGATATCGGGTGGTAGACCAAGTCCAAAGGTACCCAAAAAATAAAAAAATGTTGGGCTACTAATTAATACCTTTTGGCCCAAAAGTATAAAGTGGCCTCCCAAACATAGATGGTATCATAGGTGGACTAGTTAACCTTGTGGTTGGTTTATGGATAAACTAGTTTAACCTAATTTGACTCGTTTTGATCTAATATAACCTATTTTGGCCCCTTTTTACCTCAATGTGCCAGTAGGGCCACTTAAACTCCAGCCTTGATTTGCTTTGGTTGAGATTTCCTATGTCCTAATTGCATATATTATATGTTTGTTACACTGTATTACGCGTTTTGACTGTTGTGTGGTGCCTTTTCCCCTGCCAAATAAGAGATGGGCAAGGCGTGTGCATTATTTTGGTGAACGTGTGATCTATTTTCTTCCCACTTGACCTGTTACACTATTTTGCTCAATACTACGTATATCTACCCTATAGGTGGGACAAATCATGTGATATGTATTAAATATATGTAGAATGCCGTCCTCCGATTACCTTTTTTGTATCTATCGTGTGAGCTCACCCCCAGAGGGTTCGAGTAAACACCAACAACCATTCTGATTTTTTCTTAAGTGATGAGTGACTCATAGTTCATTTGGGATTTTGAGATGTTTTGCAAAGCAACTCTAGTTTTGTATTTGTTCTGATGCATTAAATTTGTTTTCAATCTAGTATATTAACATATACAATATGTCATACCAAACTCCTTTGGCTAGAGTGGTTAGACACTGTACCCCCTTAATCATAAGTCTCAAGTTCGAGATTTGAAAATGACAAAAAAAAATTTAGGAAAGTCAATTCTTAAAATGAACCCTACAGTACTTAAACCATATTAACTTTTACAAACTAACCCCTTACTTGTTCTCCCACATCCACCAAGATATCATGATAAGGAGCCAATAGGTAGAAGATTTATCCGTAAAGATCCATAGAGCTTTGAGGGACATGTAGTGAGGTTGACATACCTCTTGTCCTATTTGAGCTGACAATCAATTCGGTTGTTGTAGTTGGACTGCATTATGGATTTCTGGCCACATTCTTTGTGGAACCTTCTCATTTCTTCATTATTTTCAAGCTTAGGTTATATAAAAAGGAAAAGAAGAAATCGAGAAGAAATATCACTAATAATTCATTTTATTATGGGATGGCTCATAATGTTTATATCAATCGATATTATGTGCCTCTCCGTCTAGAATTGGGTAGACTATCTTAACTTTATAATATCTTTTGTTTTATTTCTTTCGAAACAATCACAAATATATATTTTTTTAAAGTTAGTTGTTTGTAGTTTCATTACATTTTGTTTAGTTTCATTTCATGACCTTGGATAGATGTTTCTAAATTAATATTATTTATTGTTATATTAAGTATTTCTTTTAAACATTCCATGTTGTCATGTTTAGCTTGTTTCCTTTGTTTGGGCCATCTTTATCCCATTACAACAATTTAATCTTAATCCGAAATTTTAGAGTCAACCGTTTGGGAAACTAATATAGGAGTGCGGAAAAGATAAATAAATAAATAATAAAAAATAGAAATTTAAGATAGTCTATCAAAAAATCATGGTGTTGTGATGCAGGTTTGTGACGCCAGAATAAAAGAACTTCAAACGAGCCCTAACCCATTTCCCCCTACCCAAGAAGAACTTCAACGCAAAACTGTTTTGCGACGTGAATTGCGATGGAAACAAAAGCTTAACAAACGAGGTCATTGCTACTTTTAGGCCACGACTGGTGACGCAGTTAATGTCATCGCAATACTCATTACAAAATATAGTGACGCAACTAGGTGTTGTTGGGAGCAGCGTTACCACATGCCATGGCAAAGTGTGTCGGAATTTCTTTTTACAGTGGTAAAGATGTAGTAGGAAATGTCATTGCTAATTTGCGCAATTGGAGATGGAGGCTGCATCACATATTTAGCAATGGAACTTGGCGATGGGATTCGTCGTTGCAAATTTAGCGACGCTGCAGCTGTCTCGCGAAATGTCAACCGAAAATTTGTGATGAATTAGTGTGTCATAAAGGTATTGCTGGTCGGTCGTTCCCGACAAAGCATGCATCGCAGTATGTATACCGTCGCAAAAGGTGTCAATGATTAAGATTTTGTTGTTTTACTGAGAATTTTTTATTATTATGATCGCTAATTAATTGTGAAATTTTATAATAATATTTTTAATAATTTAAATTTACGTAAAAAAGTATATAGAAATATCAAAATATAATTTAAATGAAGAAACTATATAAAATATATTGGGTTCATATCAAATATATACATAAAAAATAAAATACATAAAGAAAAGAAAAAAAATGCATCAATATTAATACAATGTCTATGAGACCCCATCACGACTAACATTAAAAAAAAAATGATAAATCAGAGGTTGGGGGAGAACAGAATTAGAGTCATGCTATTTCGAGGGACATTGGGCTTGGATATGGGCTTGGGCTTGGGGCAAGGGTGGGGGTCGGACCATACCAATCACCTGTTCAATTTGACATTTTAGTTGCCTATTTTGTTGGACGAGTACCTCTTATGATGGCTACTTTAACTACCGGGAAGAGCGCCGACCATCGAATACCGGCCTCCTTTGCTTCTCAATGTGTCACCGTGACTCCACACACTCTTGCTTAGAAATCTAGTGCTTCAAGTTTTATTCGCCAATCTATTTTCTACGCCATTCTCGTTCTAGACGACTCAACTAAATGCATGGCCTCGCAAGTGCATATCGTCCTCATCCGAAAGTTCTCCTGCAATAGAAAAACTACTCGATTGAATCATAGTATGCTCTATTGGAAGCTTCTTGTACTGCTCCTAAATAAAAGGAAAATAAGTAAATGTCAAAAAATGTAATATAAAAACCTTAGATCTGATTAGTATTGGAATATAGACCATGATACTCGTACTTGTACTCGGGCTGCGTGTGCATGCATTGAACGTAGACAGCGTGCTGTAATACTCAGCCTACAACATGGTAATCAAAATTTTGTAAATAAATATAAATATAAATTTAATTAATTTGAACAAAATATAAACTTATAAACAACGGAGAAGTTGAAGATGGCGATTGAGTGACTTTAAAGGTGATTAAAGACAATGGATTGAAATTGACAACAGAGAAAAACAGAAACGATGGCAGAGTAGTTGATGAACGGTGGCGGATGGAATTTCAATGAAGATGAAGTTGACTGTGAATTTGATGAATCTCAGACGAAGATGGATCTAACTCTAAACGTAGCAACTAACTACAAAGATATCACAACAATGGAGATAGCTGAACTCGATGGTGTATTCAAAAGATTGGATAGTGAAAAGGAAGTCGAACGAAGCAATTGAAGATGATGGAATTAGGCAATAAAATGTGTAAAGGCGATGATGGTGCAGAAAATGTCGATCGGAGGCGAACATGCAAAGAATAGAAACTATAGAAATTAATGAAGGATGATCTGATTGAAATTAAAAACAAGATCACAAATAAAGCAATAAAAGCAAGAACAAAAGTAGAGAATTGAAGAGCAAAGAAACTAAACAATGAATCAAAAGTTACTGTCATCAGTCCCGGACTCATTTCTCGCTTGCTCGCATGACTGTATTTATATAATTTCCTTATTCTGAATTCAATTCCATTCAGAAATCTGATTCTTTTTGCCTAATTATACTTAGAATTCTTTTGCTTTTCCTTCCTACTCTGACTGCAAGCTTGAATGAACTTGAATGTAGATTGGAGACTTGAGATTGGGCTGAATGTGGATTGGCTAGGCTGGGCTTGATGGGTTGTACCAGATTGGATTTTGAGAATGGACTTGATTGTGGCTTGAGAGTGTTGTGGGATTGAACCATTGGCAAACGATTCAACATCTTTCAATTAGGATCAACTTTTTCACTAAACCCGGTGACTTGAGAATGGACTTGATTGTAGCTTAAGAGTGCTGTGGGATTGAACCAATTGGATTAGACTTTGGTTGTTCACTAGGTTTTAACCACTTGGTTCAATTACTCCCTGTGTCATGGTTTGACTTTGTTCCGAAGGGGGTAGTGATCACAATCCCTTCTCCTAATTTAGTGATTCCAAGTTCAGATCCCAATATAAAAAAAAAAAATTCTCTAAACGTGAAAGTAGTTGAGTTATTTTTCTGAATTTCTTTATCCAAGGCCTAATTTCGACTGTTATTGTCTCCCATTTGCAATCTGAATCTGAAAAGGTATCAAACTGAAGAATTCCGGTGCTATCTTCAAGCTTTCTAACAACACCCGAACCATCTCATTCCAACAACTATAGCTGAAGTTATGGATTTTTAAAATTTTGCAGTTGGTCATGATGCGACAAATTTTCTTCATTCTTCGTCTTGTTACTATGATACAGATTTTTATGCACTTCTAGCTAGATTCTTAATTTCCAACCACTTTGGGTTTAAAGCAATATTACATCATTTGATTAAGAAATCTGATAAATTTATATACAAATATATGAAAAGTCTGTAAAATTGATGTATAAAAAGAACTTATTAAACACCCCCACACTAGAATGCATATTTGTCTTCAAGTAAAAAGAATAGAATGAACTAGAGATAATACTATAGCAAAACCAAATTTTTAAATTCAGATTTTCAAAAACCAAAACCTATTCTAAAGCATTTTCATCCTATACCCTAAAACTCTTGTGTATGTCCATAACTAATGAGAAAAATTATCATCAACAAAACCAAAAATAAAAATCATATTTTAAGCAAAAAAGTGAATTTTCAAAATCAAATTTTTTTTAGGTGCATGTCTACATTTCAAATCATCTCTCTAGTAATAGAATCTACACAATAAATTCCATTTCAATAGGTCTTAGAAACACTACAAAATTATATCTCTACTTTGACGGTAACTTTTATTGTCGGTGACCTTTAATGACAGTTTCTTATGCCCTGGAGAGATGATTTTGTTAAAACCGTCGGGAAATATATATATTTTCCAACGGTATAAATTGTAGCATTGAAAAAAGTTTATCAACCGTCAGTAAAACTAGCACAACCATCTGTAAATGCTATATACTATTTTAACGATTATTAGTTTTTGTCGATAAATGTGTTAGTTTTTACTAGCTATTTAAAAATAGTATCTATATATGTCATATTCTATTATTTGAATAGTTTTTAGAAATAATTTAAATATTTAAGAGTTAAGATATCAAACCATTTACGATACCTTGTGATAAGTTGCAATAACATGTGATAATTTGTGATAACCGTTGTTCTACTATGGTAATTTTATGATAACTATGATAAATTTGTGATAACTAGTAGTAATATAGTCTGATAATATTATTTTTTTATTAGAATAAAATATAGTCATAACTGGTGGTAGGTTTATGATAATTAGTGGTAATATAACGATAACATGTGTTTATGATTGTTTGTGATAACTAGTGGTAATATAGTATAATAATATTATTATTCATTGGAGTAAAATATAGTGATAATTAGTTATAAGTTTGTAATAACTAACTATAATATTGTGATAACATGTTTTATGATAACTTGTGGTAATTTTGTAATAATTAGTGATAATATAATTTGATAATATTATTATTCATTGAAATGAAATATAATGATAACTAGAGGTAAGTTTATGATAACTACTGATAATATAGTAATAACACGTGATAACTTGTGATAATTAGTGATAATATAACGATGGTGGTAAATTTGTAATAACTAGTGGTAAATTTGTGATAATGAGTAGTAATATAAGAATAATAATTTATAAATAGTGATAAAATTATGATAACATGGTGGTAAGTTGCGGTACCGCGTACTAACTTCTCTTCTGACCTAAAAAATATTCGATTAGGGCTAACAGTAGATGGTTTCAATCCATTTAAAATAATGAATTGGTTTAAATTAAATTAAGGAACTGTGAGTATTCTAAAAATTGCATAAAATGTAGTAATTATAAGGTAATAGCTCGTAACAAATTTTAAAAATTATATTAGTAAACATATGGGAAAGAAAGAGGTCTATTTACTAAAAGTATAGCGCGTATTGATTGAAACGGAGGATAATGAGTAAAGTGTATAATGAAAAAAAGATGAAAAAATTGTGTAATGAAAAAAGAGCGGAAAATGGGTTTAAATTGTGTAATGAAAAAAGGCGCGAAAAAAAGGTTTTAAAATTTATTCCAAAAATTTATTTGTGAAAATGGCGGTATATGTCGCATGTAATATGATATATCCATTTAATTTGAAAAAAATTATTGCAGCCGAATAACAAAAAATTTAGAATTATTTAGAAATAAAAATGCATCATTTTCCAATAGCATAATAATATCAATTTTACATTACTATATAATACATACATATTACAATATATAAGACTGTATATATTACAATAAATTACATTATGATTGGACTATGGAGTGTAGTGTCATAATATAAAATTATTATTATCAATATTAATTTAAATTATAACATATTAATAATTTAAAAATCTATATATTTAATTACAAATATTTACCATATTAAAAATTTATAATATTAATAATTCATGGATGAGAGTGAGATAGAAAGGAAAAAAAAAGTTGAGATAGAGAGGAAGGAAGAGATGGGAAAAAAAAGGCTCATGCAAGCAGGAAACGGTGGTATAGTGGTTGACACAATAGATATAGGTTGTTCTAGATCTGTGGTTTGAACCTGTGCTCTTATATTTTTTGCATTAAAAAAGAAGGCAAGCGCTGAGACATACCTGCATAGGCGCCCGCGCGGCATGCGTGGCACATGCCGTGCAAGCTCGGGCAAGCAGGGGCATGCCTGCGTGGGTGTGGGAACGGGAGCGGGCGCCCGACTGGCTTGTGTGGTAGCCTACGCTGCATGCGCGGCATATGCCGCACACACCCACGCACATTGGGTCATTCTTGCACGGGGCGCTGCATGCGCGACATATGTCGTGTGCGCCTGTGCATCTAGGGGCATGCCCTGCCTGAGCGCCTACGCATGCGGCATATGCCTTGTGTGCCTGCGCAAGCGCGTGCATGGCATGCGCAGTAGCCTGTGCATGGCATGTGCGGTAGCCCACGCATGCGGGGGAATGCTTGCACGGGCACCCAAGCGGCCTGTGTTAGGCGCCCTCACTGCATGCCCGACATATGTCATGCACACCCATGCATGGGGGGCATGCCTGCACGGGCGCCTACGTGGCATATGTCTCGTGCGCCCGTGCATGCAGGTGCATGCCTACACGGGCGCATGCGAGGGAATGCTTGCACGGGCTCCCGCATGGCATGAGTGGTAGCCCCTTGAATGCTGCGCGCTTAATTTAAATAATTAATATTATTAATTTAAATAGTATAATGATATAAAATTATTAATTTAAATTATTATATTATTAATTTAAATAATATAATAACATTAAATTAGTAATTTATATAATATAGTGTTATGATTTATTTTTTATTATTAGATAATATAGTATGAAATCATGACAATAATTTGTTAGGTATCAATATTATATAATTTTATATGATTTCCAAATAAAATAGTTAACATTAATATTAATATTAATTTATTTTAATTCACATTTAATTTGCTTGTTTACTATTTTAACATTTACAATCTACAATTTTAATATTTCAATCTCTAATTTTCATGCCAAAATAATTTTCTATTTTTGCCCCAATTTAATCAAATTTCTCTTTTTCATACAATAAACATTTCGTTTTCTTATTACCTTATTTAGCGCCAATTTAATCATCTTTTTTGTGGCAAGAACATCGCTGTTGTTTGCTTTGTTCTGTATATTTATTTTAGTACAAACCTGTGTAAGACATTTAATTTGTATTTAATATAATGGAGAAGTCATAAATGTATTCTAAATTAAAAGAAAATGATGAATATATCGCTGGGTTAATACATTTTTCTTGAATGAATTTGCATGTGTGAGAAATATATCATGTCTTTGTGTTAAATGTTTCAACACATTGAGATTCTCTACATACACGGTTTTTAATCACTTGTTACTTTCAACATGATATATCATCAACGTATCCAATCTAGATAAACTTTTTCACCATGATAATGATATGTTTCATATGATGAATTATTATTGATTACGAGGATCATGCCTTTATTATTATAAATACGGAGTAGATTTTAGTGTTACCTCGAAGAAACTATATTATGAATTTTTAGTGTTCTTCATTAATTATATTAACATAATTAATTATATCATCAATTACATTGTCATAATTTTAAATTATAAAACTATATTATCTAATAATTGGTCAATGAATTTTCAAAAGTATAATACTATATTATGTAAATTACTAATTTCTTATCATTATTAAATTAATAATGCTATTATTTTTTATTAATCAAATGGACATAATTAGCATAGCACAAGGTTTATGGCAGGGAGCTTATAGCAGGGGACTGTGTGACATATGCTTGCATGAAATGTAGTAATAGTAGGGTAACTAGTAAAAATTAGTGAAATGTAGTAATTGATTTTTTCAACAAACTAAATAAGGCATATGAAACACACATGACAAACACATGACGGTATTGATTGAGAAATTAAGAACAACGCGGCTAATAAAAAAAAAGGCAAGACAGAGGCGCGAAAGAAGAAAAAATGGGTGCGTTTTGAAAAATTTGATTGTAAAAATGATGTATTATAAATTATACCCACCGAAAGCTTAATAATCAAAACTTCTCATTCCCTTGAAAGCTCTTCTCCCCTAACCCATTTAAATCTCTCACTTATCAAAAGTTAATCACATTTTTTTTAATAAAAAAGTCACTCTGGGTTCTAAACGATGGACGAATATTGTATGAAAAATCACAACCATTTCAAGAACAAGTTCAGCCTAGAGATATTATTCAGGTTTAAAAATAAACATATCATTTTAATTTGAGATTTAGTCATTTTTTATTTTTTCATTTTAAGCAATTGTGAAGAAATGTAGAGAGCAACGCACTATCAAGATGCTGCTATCAAGATATTGGGAGTGCATATAGAATCCAACTAACTTCGTTACTGCTTGACTCCATCCCAATCACTACTACTGACTCCATCCATCCAAAAGATAATATTTTCATTTACAATCATTATTTACAATATTATCATATAATTATATTCATTCACTATTTTACTATTGGTTTTTAATGAATAGATTGAGACGTGATGAACACTTTTGGTTTGGAACATGTCACAAGACATGTAGCTGTGGGACATGCAATTTTTTCTCCTTTTTTGTCTTATATGTATCTATCATTCTATTTTGTTTCAATCATTCTCGCATATTAATACATATATTATTTCTAGCCTTTTAATTTACTTATAGTAATTCAAATCTATATCATCTTCAAAAAACAGTTACTATTGATATCATGCAATAACATATAGTATTTGAGGGTAACCAACGATAAAAGTAGTAACTTTTTTCGGAGACTTGAGATAACTGTCTTAACACGATAAAAGGGAGCAACCTAACACTTATGTAACTGATGGCAGTAATTGACGAAGGGTATTTCCTAACACCTGTGGTATCCGATGATAAAAGTAATAATATTTTCTAACACTTGTGATAACTAATGATAAAATGTAGTAACATTTCTTAACAATTGTGCGATAAAAGGTGGTAACATTTCCTCACACTCGACAAAAATGACAGTAATATTTTTTTAACAATTGTGATAACTGATGATAAAAGATTGTAATATTTACTAACACATGTAGTAATCCATGATAAAAGGGTAGTAACATTTCTTAACATATATGGTAACTGACGATAAATGATAATAATATTTCTTAACAATTTGAAAATTGACGATAAAGTAGTAATATTTCCTAACATGTGTGGTAATCGATGATAAAAATAGTAACAATTCCTAACACATGTGGTAACCGACAATAAAAGATAGTAAATTTTACCAATACTTTTGAAACTAATGATAAAAGATAGTAATTTTACCAACATTTTTCTAATCGTCAATATAAATTTAGCACATGCTCCAACGGTGAAAAAAATGTCGGGATAGACCTATCCTGACTGGTATATAGCCAACTGAAGGCCCATCTATTGGAGAAGATTCTGCCGATAGTTTTACTAAGTTTAGTAGACGATTTTCATCCATCTAAATAGTACATTTGTTTTGTAGTGAAAAGAGATATTAAGGAATTCAAAAATATTAAAGAATACAATGTATATCGTATCGAGATGAATCAGACAAATGTCACTTCAACTTTTACTTCAAAAATATTGTCATTTTTTTTTTAAATTCCTTTGATTTTTTTTCTTGATCTTTTTCTTTTTTAATTGAAATATTGATTATGAATGTAAAGGATACATCAAATTTTCTCTCTTTTTTTTTTTTCATTTTTTCTAGTATTTCTTTTTCTCAATGAACAATCATTTCAATAATGAAAGATACACTTTATATACTTTGCTCGAGGACTTCAATGATTAATAAAAGAAGAAGTGTGATGAATTTTGGTCAATATAATGGATGAAAAAAATAGTTCTTTGAGGATTGAATTATGTAATACTTCTATGTGAGCTACTAGAGAATGATGATGAAGAAAAAATATTCAATGATAACAACTCAAGGACTCAAAGGGTTAACGGGTAGTTAATGTGGGTACAAAAAAATCTAACTATCAAATTAAGATTGCAAAGTAGGCAACAAAGGATAGTGTCATAGATAGGCTAAAAATATTCTAACAGTCCAAACAAAAATGTCTAAAAATCATCTTTATGCCTTAAGTGTGAATTATTAAATTTCACCTTGAGAGTTTATCAAATAGATTGTAGAGCAAAATCAATGGAATTAATATATTATATTGCTTTCCTGCAAAAACAAATTTTTATATTTCAAGTTCTAAAGATGATGATAACTACTCTAACTATTGTGCTCAAAATTAGGACCAAAGTTTTGGACTTCAAATATATAAGATAAGGTTCTAGTTTTAAAATAGTTAATGACATGTGTGTATTACTCTAGATCGTGAAAAATATTCGAAGACATCCACACATCTAATAAATATAAAAATTAAAAAAATCTCATCCCCAGTGTTTAAGAAAATGAAAAGAACAACAAAGGTAATGTAATAATACTCCTTTGGGTGAGATGAATCACTCGAGAAAAATCACATAGAAAACCTGAGCCAATCCAATGTATGTTGTGCCATAAATGAAAACCTTCCAATCAACGTGAAAACAATCCTACGAAAAATTAGCAACAAAAACCCAAGACCAATAGGATTTTTGAGAAGTGAAGAAAAAAAAAAGTACTTCATAATAAACATTCTTGAAATGCAAGAATGGAAAATACCCTACACCAAAATATCTAGGATCAATTAAAATGTTAAAAAACAAATAGATAAAAAAAAGAAAAAGCTCTCATTTATAATCCCAGTTCAACTTTCTAAAATGCTTATATATTAGGTGCGAGGATGGAGGAAGTGTAGTCCAAGGGTCTATCTCCTCCGTAATCACTCTTCAGCTTATATCTCTTCAACCTAGGCTCGGGTATAGTGGTGTATTCAACAAATCCATCCATTACATACTTCCTTTTTTCACTCCCTATGTTTGCCATTTGGACTTGAGAGTGCTCATCTAATTATCTACAAAATGGCAAACTCGATTAGTAAGCCATAACACTTTAAATGCAATGGAATAGTCAAAAGGGAAAGAACGAGCAAGGGAAAATTTGAGATTTAGGCTTGAGAGGTGAAATCAAGTGATCATATGTCAAATCAAGAGTCTTAACATTAGGTGGAGACTCGGTCTAAGATGAATTTGCAATTTTCATGAGTTTCTCTACATATGCATCCTCAAATATAATCTTTTCCAATTCGGGCTCATATAACCTTTTAAAAGAAACTTTATCCCTCTCAAATTTCTCCGCTAGTAGCAGACTCTCACATGGATACTCAATCATGGCCATGTTGTTGTAAAATTTCAATTTTATTATTGAAATCCTTAACAACAAAATAGGAAAATGTAGGATTATCATAATATTTCAGAGTTTAATTCAAATGAAAATCCATTAACTTATCTAAATAATAGGCATACAACTTCCCCGATATCTATGAGGGCTCATGTAGTGATAAGTGATGGTCTACAAAGAATGAGTGGTACAACTATATCAACGTCGACATGCATCCCAAAGTCAACCAAGAAATAGAATGAACCAACTCAATTTAGTACTTCTTCCATGACTCTTTTGAGTATCTTGACCAAGTGATCGACAAGCTGAATTTGTATGTTGGTTTCCTTCAAACTCTTAATTTCCAACTTCAAAAACACAGATAGGAAAATTAGATTCACACTTGTGCCAAGATCTTATAAAGATTTATTAAATAAAATCATCATATAGTGAAAATGATAGAAAAACTCCATGGATCTGTCAAGTTTGGTAGGATTTATCCTTGAATGATACGTTACACTCCTTGGTAAGAAGTACTGTGCCAGTAGTTTTTAACTTCCTCTTATTTGAGAGAATATCCATTTTTATATAAAAATTTGGCATAGTTCAATATTTGTCCATGTCTCATGCAATGGAATGTTCGCATGGACATATTTATGCTAGGTTAGAAATTTCTCAAAATATTTATCAAGCTGCCCTTGCTTGAATTCTTGATAAAGAAGAGAAGCCAAGTCTTTTGCCCTATGTGAATTAGCATTTTTCTTTTTCATGGCCGTAGTCACAAATGGTTCTTCCTCTTTCTCTTTACTTGTTTCTTCTTGTGGTGGTGATGGTTTTCAATGGTCTTTTCTGATGTCCACTTTAGTGTTTTATCACTCCTTAATGTTATCACCGCACTTGTTCTCTTGGATTTATCTATGTGTTGCATTAAAGCCTCTAAAGTACAATTCGTGTATGAGACTTTTGGCTTTCCCATCTTATTTTGGCTTGTGAATTCGCTAAGCATTTCCTCCAAACTTGTAAGTTGAATGTCTATCTAAGTGGACATCTGCCATACTTCTCTCTGGATTCTATCAGTTTTAATTTGTTGATCAATGATTTGTATACTCAACTTCTCAACCAGTTCTTCATGTATTTCCCTTTTGACTTTGGGCTGGTGGTTGGAATCCAAGGGTCCCATTGTGCCTTGTATTCTGATAGGCCAAGAAAAATTAGGATAACTACGCTAGCTTGGGTTGTAGGTGTTCCCAAATTACGTGTTGTTCATGCCTATATTAGAAGCAGAGTATCCTCAAATAATATAGGGTTAGAAGTGCTATTGGATGGAAATGTGTTAGAATTTTCAATATTTTGGTTACACACTTTGGTCATACACTTCCTCCGTAAGTTGATGTCGTCTCGTGTCTGAGGAATCTCATCATTCCTAGCCTCACTCCCTGCTAAACTTGTCTGGACTCTAAAATATGATGCATTCCTCACTTTGTCCTATTTGTGGTCCACTAATAAGAGCTAGAAGCCATATCATTGATCAACTCAAACATCTTCGCCTATTATTTTCCGTATAGTCCCTTATATGACAACATCAATTATAACTCAAATTTTAGGACTTGCACTATTGTAGAATGTCTACACTTGTTTCCAAATTGCCATTTTCATGTTTAGGCACTTTCAAATTAGCTCTTGAAATCTCTTACACGCCTCATAAAAAGGGCTTGTCTTGTCTTTGTACAAATGTAACAATTTTGATCTTGGTTTTACAATTTTTTGAGGCAAGAAATTCTTTCCAAGAAATTTATCCATCAATTCTGCTTAGATGGTGAAATGTTATTCCAGAAATGTATTCAACCAAAATTTTGCCCTATCCATGAAGGAAAAGGGAAAGGGTTGAAGTCAAATTGGCTCATCTGATTTGTGTTAGTGCTTTATGTATTGCAAATCTCCTCAAAAGCTAGGAGGATTGAGTATGGATCCTCATGATTAATGATGGTACATGATCCAACAGCCCATTACTATAAAATCAAGCGGCTACCAAGTTCGTGATGCCATAATCACAAGGTCTTTGAATGAGCGATCGCGCTCTTGGTCAAACGTGCTCTCAGCCAGGCATTCTCTTTATGTCTCTCAACTATCTCAACTAAACCCTTTAGGGTAAGCTATTCACTCACCTCTCAGTCACACTCTCTTGACTATTACTAACCTCCCGATGAATAACACACTCACTTGACTAATTAAGATCGCTATCACTCAAGATTTAAACCTCCCCTAATCCCTAGAGTAATCTTTTTTGATAAGAAAAGGAGTCTTCGTAATCTCTCCTAGTAAGATAGAGAATTTTTATGACAACTTGAATTTTCCTTAATTGATAGGATTTCAAATCTTTTAAAGATCTTCGATTATAGTTATAATAATCTCAAAAGATCATAACAATCTCTTAATAAGGAAATTAGGGTTTCTATACCCTTAAGCGTACACAGCACTCACTATGCATACATATGCTATATATACTAAGCATAGGTGGCCCGTCGAGTATATTCAATAACTCAACACTTATCACACAGAAACTACATAGGGTTATTTTACGGCTATATTAAGTCAACTTCTTTTTTTTATCATTACTTTTTCTGACTTAAGATTCAAAGCCTTCTCCTCTGAAGCCACCTTTGGCGGTATTCACAGGTCTTATCATCTACGAAGGCCTAGAAGATCAATCATCACCGGTTCTTTATTTGGGTCAATGAAGTAGTTATCTATAGAGCAAAACTCACATCTAACAGATTGGTTGCGTCTGTAGGAACAGACTAATTTTTTTGCCAAACACATTTCATACCCTATCTCTTTTTTTTTTTAGGTGTCATGTTCTCCAAGAGGAAGAATGGAAACACTTCGAAAGTAATGTCTAGGCTATTCATCTTTTTTCTCCAAAACCCACCATTGAGCTCTCTCACTCTCTCTCTTTCTCTTTCTCTCTCTCTCTCTCAAAACCCAATTGATTCACTACCAAAACCTGATATCGAAAGTTCTAAACTACCCATCCAACTCCCCAAATTTAGATTATTGTCTTGATTTTTGAGAAAGACTTGAAAATCTAGAGTTGTCACAAAAATGGGAGAGTCGAGGGCTTTGGTGTAATACAAACCGGAAGAAATCTTTTGGAGGTGAAACTAAGGTATTCTAATCTTCCTAAATTTTCCTAATTACTTGTCCACTTGGATTTGTAAGATCTAAAGTCACATTAAGACAGAGAAAATAGGTTTTGAATGCTAAGGTTTTTGGGTTGATGGTTTTCATATAAACCAACAAACAATTTTTCATGTGGAAATTTTCGGATCTAAATAGGATAGGAATCACTTACCTCTTTCCAATGGTTGGGTATCCTCGGTCTAGAAGATGTCATGAAATTTTGATCACCTTCTATTTTTCACAATCCAAATGTCTTTAGTGGTAATGATCGACAAATTCAAACCCCTTCTTCAAGCTTTCTTCTTCTTGTTTCTCAAATGTAAACAGTTTCTCTCTTCTATATTCTCTTTCTTCAAAAACCGAAAAAGGAAAAAAGGAATAGCCTTTGTCCCTTTTTTTTGTGTTCACGTCACCCCAAAAGGAAGTGAGAAAAGAATATGCATTCCAAAAAAGAGAGGGGAGTTTTTCCTTTCCATTTGGCACATGAGGGAGTTGAGGGGGTGGTTTCTCAATAACCACTCCCTCCCCCACAACATTCAAAATGTTAAATCATGGGGTGGGTCTACCCTCATGGGTGGACCCGCCTCCATTTTCCAACATGGGTTGACGTGGGTTGACATGGATTGATTGATAATGATGATGGTGATTACTTGATGATATTCTTTAGGGGCTGAAGAAAGCTGATGGAGGCATGATCCTTGCTATGGAGAAGTTTGGGAGTGACCACCCTCCCTAACACTATAAGTTGATAGATTATTATATTTGTGAATGAGAAAATATTTTCTTAGTTTTTCCAAAATGATTTCTAACTTGGATTTATATAATGCTTTATGAATGTGGAGTGTTTCTAAAAATATTTTTAGCCGAATTATGTAATTTATGCACTTGTAAATATATTTTGTGCCATATTAAATTTTCTTTTATATATTGTTGTTGAATTCATGAATTGAAAATCTTGTTGATTTTCTATAACAAATGATATGTTGTTTGTGAAATGGTGCATGCTTGGAGTATGAGTATCTATGTATATGTGATGACTAATCTAAATTTTCATGATCCGATTCGATGTGACGGCATAGAGAGTTTGTTAAACTTGAAGTGTAGGTGCGATAGAGAGATGCCGCAAGTCCCTATTGGGCTAACTTGGTTACACTAGCCTTTAGTGGAAGGATTTTGGGGCAAACACCTTAGTTTTTAAAAATAAGTGCATAGTGAATATTTATTATGTTTCATGAAAACTATGATATTTGTTGAAAAATGTTTTGATGACTACGTAATATTTTTTATGAATAAGAAATATGATTCTGAAATGTTGTTTGATACTCTCATACTTACCACCTATTTTCTTACATAATTATGATTTATACTCTACTCACTAAATATTTTTAAAATCACTCCTTCATTTCTATTCTTTTCATAGAAAGTGTAGAGATAGAACCCACTCTACCACTAGTTAGATCTAGTTGAGGAGAGAGCCATCCGAGACCAACTCTTGGTATTGGTTCTTCTTAGTTGTGAATTTTAGAGACATATAGACGGACCCATTGGAGGGTACTTTAAAGCCAAAACTCTTCATGTAGTATATTTTATATATACTCTTTTCTAAAATTGAAACTTGTATTTTTGGAAGTCATGTTTTTGAAATGTTAAATATTTATTTATTCATTACATTTTTTGGGTTTAAATATTTTTTGTGTTGGATTTCTTAACTTGGAATGATATCATTATAGCCAATCATTATCTTGGAGTGCATGCTGACAATTGCACATACTTCTAGATCATGCGGCTATTGTCCCATACTCAGACCCTAGGGTTGAGGCATGATACAGTGCACTAGATGGAGCAGATAGTCACCCCATCTTCCAAATAACCGAGGCATTCACCTCCAAAGAGGTTCTCACTGCTCCGTCGAGAAGGGGCAGAAAAGGAAAAGATCATTCATTGATTTTGATGATAATGATGTGGTAGGAATCGATATGGGTCATCATGATCCACTGGTTGTCACTGCCAAAGTAGGCTAGTTCACGGTGAAGAGAACTTTTGTCGATCAATGGACAGGCTGCGATCTCCTATATGGGACGCCTTCCAGCAAATGGTCTTCAGTCGTGCAAATCTTCAACCTCACATTAAACTTTTGAAGGGACTCTCAGTTGAGTGGCTGTATCCCAAAGGCGTCATCTCCCTCCTAGTAATTTTGGAAACACCACCTAATCACGCAACTGTAATGACTACATTCAACATAGTCAAGCTACCATCATCTTACAATGCCATCTTAGATTGGCCTAGCCTGAATGTTTTGGAGGCAATGCCAAGCACCAGACACATAAAAATCAAATTTAGAACGCTTTTCAGTATCAGAATTCTCAACTCTGAACCAAGTCCACTAAATACCCTGGTCTAGTAATCTTTATTCACCATCTATTGTTACTTCGTCTACGATCCTATGACACTAATTAGATATATTAATTCAAAATTTTTTTCTTGCAATTGTTCTTATAATAATACCTCAATTTTACATGCTTTATTACCTTCCCATAATGATCTGATCATGTTAATCATAAACAGCCAAAAGCAACTTGTTGGTGCCAAACGTGTCATCAATATGTGTCCTAGCACGCGACCAAGTAGAAGTGTTCCACTCTCTTGGCTCAACACCTCCAAAGAGCTCTATACCCTCTCTCTCGGCTCAATATCCCAAACGTGCCATCAATACAGGTCCTAACACCTGACCGGGTAAATGCAGCTCACTCTCTCAACTCAATACCTCCAAAGGGTTCCCCACCCTCTCTCACGTTTCAACACCCCAAACACGTCATCAATGCGGGTCTTAGCACCTGACCAGCTAGACACGGTCCACTCTCTCGACTCATCACCTCGAAAGGGTTTCGCACCCTCTCTCTTGGTTCAGTGCCCCAAACGCATCATCAATACGTGTCTTAACACTCGACTGGGTAAAGGTAGTCCACACTCTCAACTCAACACCTCTAAAGGGCTTTGTACCCTCTCTCTTGGCTCAAATTCCCAAACATGTCATCAATATAGGTTCTAGCACCCGACCGAGTAGACACGGCCAACTCTCTTGGCTTAATGCCTCTAAAGGGTTCCGTACCCTCTCTCTTGGTTCAATGCCCCAAATGCGTCATCAATATGGGTACCAGCACTCGTCAGGTAGATACGGCCCACTCTCTCGACTTAACGCCTCTAAAAGTTTATGCAACCTCTCTCTCAGTTCATTGTGCCAAACATGTTATCAATATCTGTCCTAATACCCGACGGGGTAGACGCGGCCTACTTTCTTAGCTCAATACCTCCAAAGGGCTTCGTACCCTTTCTCTCGGCTCAATGCCTCTTAAGGGTTTCGCACCCTCACTATTAGCTCAATGCCTCAAATAGGCCTTAACTGGACATTACCGTTGCTACTTAGCCCTTCATATCCTAGCATGCAAACTAAGTCTGACTCTTGTTCTCTCAGATTCAACATCTACAAGTGTTTTACTACTTTCTCTCTCGATTATAATGCACTTGGAGACAACACAACTTTCAAGTCCTTATATTTCAACACACAATCATAAGGCAACATGAATACAATATAGAAAAGAAGGCATGAGAAAAAGAGATAACAAAAAAGCTTCATCTATTTGTTAAAATATTACTTGTATAGCAGAAGTGGCAAGACCCATACAAACTAAAGAGAAGAACATACAAGCCAAATATAGCGAAAGAAGAGATGAAGAGCAAGGCACAGAGACTATGACGAAGGAGGCAGAGGAAGAGGAAGGGCCTTCTGCTATAGAGACTCAAAATTAGCCTGAAGGGCAACAACTAACATCGACTGCCTCATGAGAAGCATCATCCTGACAAGTACCGATGATACTCGAACTCAACGCTTTGGGTTAACACCCTTAACACCTATAGTCACAGCCTCCTCCCACCCTGCCTAGCGTGTGAGCTCATCGGCACATTGTAACTTCTTCGAGAGCTCACATTGAGTGCGTTTGTGGCTCTTGGTTGCCTGCATGAAAGTGTTCCCCAAGTCAATTAGGTTCTGCTATGCGGCAATAAATGATTCCTCTCAAACTTGTGCTAACCTTTCAATAGCCTATAGCCTCACTTCCACACCTTCACTTTAGCTTCCAGCCTCTTGCACTTCGTTGAAGCCATGTCGCACTACTGAAATGAAGACTTCAGAGCACCCCACTTCTTTATTTCTATTGTTTGAAGTAGTTTTGGCTGCCCTCTCCTATTCTATCTCCCTCTTCCTCTAGGCCCAGCACTGTGTAGCTAAGAGATCTCTTTACCCATCTGGTTCACACGGTACTCTAGATGCCCAACCACTTAGTCTCACTTCAACATTTGGAACTCAACTAAGACAATGGTCTACACAAAACACATTAAATTAGTCCGCTATGACCAAAAACCTAGATAAAACACACCCGCAAAAAAGGAAAATCATACCTGAATCCCAAGAGATATAAGAGCTTCATCATCCTGCTCTATTGATGATCCATTTAACACAAATTTGGAGTGATGATAAAACCGGTCGGCAACCCTCCTTGCTCCAGTAATGACTACATAACTATAGCGATGGTTGCTGGAGCTAATCGCTACAGTACTCCTCTCCCTCAGATCCTTTCTACCATCATAAGACCTAACTATGATAGAAGGGAGATGAGCGACTCTCTCAAGCATCTTTCTTTTGCCTCTCCATACATACAAGCTCTTGGGAAAGGCAAAAGACGGCCTAGCTATAAACTCCCATGCCATACGTATAGGAGGTACATCCCTAGCTTCATCGAAAGTACCCCTCTCGGTGTCCTCTTCCTCCTCTCCACCCTCTACATCCTCTTTTACAAGCCCTCTCTCAACAACTTCTCCCTCCTTTATGATCACCCAATACTGGAGATCGAGGAAGGGACACCTCCAACTCAAACTCGTTTAGCCCCTCTTTGCTCAGCGGCGTCTAGTAGAGGGACATCAAACGTACTCAACAAGCCCTATTATCTATATCAGACCTCCTCCTCAGCAAAAGGAACAGCATCCAAAAGCCTCATGGCCTTCTTTATAACCAAAAGAGGTCTCTCGATTTTCACTTTCTCTCCCACCAACAATCCCGTCAACATTAGCATTGGCTATCTGGGAAAGTTTCCACACAAATGGATTTATTCCTCTTGGAACATAAGACCCCAACAGAACGCACGAATCTAGAATGATGAGAAGGATTTGGAGACTTCAACCCTACCAAGGGCTCTCCACTAGTCTCCGACTGGCATTAGTTCCTTATTCACAAATTCAATGAAAAAGAACTTCTCTGTCAAAGCCTTGTCATGGTCTCCTAATAGAAAAACTAGTACTCTGACTTTGGTCTAGTTTGAAGGCAAAACCAACACCCTCCGTGAAACTCCTAGTAGGGTACATTCTCAAAGAAAAAATCACATACAATAACTCAAAATTAAAACTCAAAAGTCAGTAGCTTAAGAGACTCACTACTACCACCACTAAACGTCAAGTACTAGGGATTAATAATGTCAAAAAGATGTTCCGGCCTTTCAAAACACTAGTGAGGGAACCCATATATGGCACCTTAAGACCATACCTTACATATTCTTTGTATATCGGGATACACCTCTCCGGTGGCTTATTCACCCTCTCTTCTTCCATAAGCAACAACAAATTATAATCATCTCCTAACGCCATATCATTCACCGTTCCTCACAATTCCTTCCTTGACAGTGTACTCCTAATGTCGCTGATGCTATTGTGAATATTAGATCTAGAACCTTTTGCCATCCCAGTTCCCTCGCAAATGTCGTAAATCCTAAGTTACTAAATCTTTTCTCTCTTAAGAAAGTGAACCGATGAGAGTGCAAGTGCCACAATAGCTATAACCGCACAAAAAGAAGTGTGTCGAAGAAGATTCACGATAATCAAGGTAGCAAATCTCGTATTTAATGCTCCACTTTCGAGCCCATTAAACTTCCCCAATTCTTATCATTTTTACTCTATTCCTAATGTCATATGGTCCTACAGCCCATTAGCTAAAATCCAAAGGCTACTATGCCCGTTAGGCCATAATAACAAGGTCCATGAATGGCTGAATCCGCTCTTGGTCGAACGCCCTCTTGACCAATTATTCTCGCTTATTTCTCTTGACCATCTCGGCTAAACCCTTTCAAGTAAACTACTTGCTCACTTCTCAATCAAACTTTCTTAGCTATTACTAACCTATTGGCGAATAACGCTCTCACTTGACAAATCAAGATCACGATCATTCAAGATTTAAACCTTCTCTAATCCTGGGAGTAATATTGCCCGATAAAGAAAGAAGTCTTCGTAATCACTCCCAACAATGTAAGGAATTTTTGTAATAATTTGAATTTTCCTTAATCAATAAGATTCTAAATCTTCTAAAAATTTTCGACTACAATTTTTGTAATCTCTTAAGATCCACAATGATCTCTCCACAAAGAAATTAGGATCTGTACATCCCTAAACATATACGGAACTTACATGCATGCACACACTATATATACTAAGTATAGGCGAACTATCAGCTATATTTAATAACTTACATTTATCACACAGAGTCTACACAGAGCTATTCTATGGTTCTATTCAGTCTACTTTTCTTTTTTTATCACACTGCTCATTTTGACTTTAGTGTATGAGTCTCCTCTGTCGGATCCACTTCCGGTGGTATTTGCAAGTCTTATCATCAATGAAGGCCAAGAAAATCCATCATCATTGGTTTCTTGTTCGGGTCGGTGGAGCTATTATCTTTGAAATAAAACTCACCTCCAATAATTAAGATCATTGAACTATTTCTATTTCACCAAAGAGATGGTGTCAACATGAAATTTGAAGTTTGCGGGAAGGATCATTGGCCACCTAATCCCTTTTTCAACGAATCTAGAGGCAACAAGTTCACAAAGTGTTCTCCTGATAGCATTACGACTCTCGTCTTCCTCTATGACTCTTTACTCTCTTCGATGATATAAAATCATTTGTTCAATTTTTGGATTAAATCAATAAAAACCTATATAATAAAAAAAAAAACTAAGAAAATTATTCATAAATCAATCATAATCGTCGGAAATGGCATCAAAATTTGATGCGGTGTGTTTAGTGAACAGGGTTGTTGATGCTACATGAACCAGTCAACTTTTACTAATTAATATCATGTTATTCTAATTATCTAAAATGATGTAACCAATTTTTTGAGTAAAATAAAGAAGTAAAATCTAAATCTAAGTCTATAGAAATTCAAACAAATAAATAATCAAGGAAATAAACCTAAATGAATGCAAAATCCTAGTAATAATGTCTAAATAAATGACAAAAATAAAACTAAAAATTACCAAAACCTTAATCCTGAAAGAAAACTAGTAAATTAAAATGAAAACCTAATGTGCCCTACAATTACTATTTATTTTTACTTTTCCAAAAATTGAAACTATAGATATAAAATTAAACTCCAAAAGTATAAATATCAAATATCAAATCTAAAAATAAAATACAAAATATACTAAAATTAGACATAAAACAAATTAAACAGTGTAAAGAGTAAGAAATAAAATTTAATATGCCAAATAAAGTCTTAAATCAAATATCGAATTGAAATAGGAAAGCAGAAAATAAGCAGATTGTTCGATTCGATGATGGCTATAACGAAAGTTGTTTATCTCCGATGACCATCAACTAACGACATTGGCAAAGATGGCGATTGAGTGATTGTTCATCTCCAGTAACCATCAACAAAAATAGCAATTGAGTGATTTTGAAGGCAACTGAAGACACGACTAAATTAATGGCAGAGAAAAATGTAAACAATGGTTGGGTAGTTGCTGAACGACAGTGGAAGGAACTTCAGTAAAGTTGAAGGCGACTGTGAAGATGATGAATCTGTGAGAAAGATGGGTTAAAATCTAAATGCAGCGAATAACTGCAAAGATGGAAATATCTGAACTCACGATGAATTTGAAGGGCTGAATAGCGAAGAGCGAGTTGAATGAAGCAATTTAAGATTATAGAAACTGGAGATCAAATTGAAGTCTAGAGCGATGATGGTGCACTTGATGTCGATTGGAGGCGAACAAGCGAACAATAGAAAATGCAAAAATTAATGAAGGCTGATTTGACTGAAATTCAAAAGAAGATGGTGAAGAAAGCAACTATGAAAGCATAAATAAAAGCAGAAAATTGAAGAGTAAAGAAACCAAAGAATGAATCAATGGCTGCTGTCACGAACCCTGGACTTATTTCTTTCTTGCTCACATGATTCTATTAATAGAATTCTTTCAAATTCAATTCTATTTAGAACTCTGACTCTGTTTGCTCAAGTGTACTTAGAATTCTTCCTCCTTTACTTCTTACTCTTTGACTGCAATTAAAGCGCTTGTTCTTGGCTTGATTGAATTTGAATTTGCTTTGTTATTTGTGTTGATCGGTTAGAGACTTGAGATTGGGCTGAATATGGGTTCGTTGTGTTGGGGTTGATGGGCTAGACTAGATTGAATTTGGAGAATAGACTTTATTGTGGCTTGAGAGTGTAGTGGTCTTGAACCAATTGGATTTGAATTTGGGTTGGACTTTGGTTGTTCATGAAGAAATGAGGTTTGACAACTTAGAGGGGAAGAGTGAATAAGTTGTCGACACTTTTTGGCTTTTTCTAACTTTGAAGCATAGAAATAGGATAATAAGAGAGGGAGAGAAAAATGATCGATACAAAGATTTATAGTAATTTTATCTTCCCGATATACATCCACTCCCAAATTTCATCAGAAGTTTTCAATCCATTATTTGATCCCCAAATAGTATAACGAACTAAGTTCCCAAGTCCTAGTCAAACCTCTATAAGTGTTGCTCCTGAACACTCACATTAGATTTCGCAACTTTAACAAACCTTAACTTATCTCTCATAGATAATTGAATCCCAAATCAAGAAGATTCTCTTTTCTTGATCTCTTATAAGATTATGAGACAAATACACAAATTACAACTTGAGACTTGATACTCAGATGAAAACTTTACAGTTTAAAAATAAATACGACACTAAAACAATAAGAGCAATGAAAACCGAGAGTATTAATGTACTATTAAGGTATTCAATGCTTCCAAAAAGATTATTTGGTATTCAATAGTGGTTATATTTATAGCCTCTCAAGATATCTTGACCGTTGGAGATTATTTAATGTCAAAACTAGCTGTTCGGAGATGGTTGAGAGTCATTTAATGCTCGAACAATTTTTTCTGCAAACTAGTCGTTACTCATATGCTAGTAGACTACTCTTCTCCGCTAGTTAACTACATTTTGAATTTTGTCTATGTTCCCCACAAGTTAGTCGATTACTTCTTTCTCCATAGTCTACTTCTTCTCAACTTATCTCTGTGAATAGTTACGAGTATTGATACTCCAAATTCAAGTATTTGTACTCATTACTATACTTCCTTTTCGCTCTCTAGTTAGTCAACTACCTCTATCAATGCTAGTCGACTACATCCATAATCTAGGTCGATTTTTGGACTTTTATAATGCTAAGGATCGATACTCTCATTTTGAGGCTTTACATAGTCGACTCCCTCATCTTGATGAGTCGACTAGCACTTGAACCTCTTTTGATGTATGTGCATCATGCAAGTATAAAGTGGCTGAATGCATATGGTATAATGCTATTGGTATATGGCATATGTCATGTGGTATTATGCTCTATGGTTGCTAGACTCTAAGTCATATGACATGTTTTATTCTAGGAACAGCATGAGTCGACTTTCGCTTTTATGATAGTCGACTCCTCCATGTATAATATATGGAAGGATCGATCCTTAATCATCCAAGGATTGGTACTCTACCTGTAGATTTAGAAATTTTCTAAGTCAAGAATAGGTGAGTAAACCATGATAAAATCATGAGTCGACAAGGCCATTTGCTTTGGGTACTTATATGTGTTCTAGCTTAATACAATGGCATTTGGCACATTGGTTATGGCATGCTAATACTCATGCCATGCTTGCGCAATGTTAGTGTCATGCCAGTGCAATGTTAATGCAATGCTTATGCCATACTTGTGCAGTGCTTGTTCATTGTGCTAAGTACTCATGGCTCAGTCCTCTAGATATATGAGTCAAATGTCACTCTTATGCAAGTCGACTAACCTTAATGTCTCATGAGCTTATCTAAGCTCTTGGCACATGACAAGTCTACTAATACCAACATGTATTTAAAGTGTAATGCAATGGCATGATGTGTGTGTGCCACAGACATTGTCTTATGTGCAATGCCACACGTGCTTAGTTGTAAATTGATTGTGATTTTTAGATGGTCGACTATTATATGTGTTATTTTTATTTGGATTGTTATTATTCGACCGTTAGTATTTCAAATTTGATCATTATAACTAGGCTAACTATGTTAGTCGGCTGAATGAATTGATTAGCCAACTAGTGCACTATGTCAGATTTGACTTAGCCTTCTGTGTACTAGGCAAGTCAACTGCTACATTGCCAGTTGACTATACTTCTACTATGAATATTCTTTACGTTTTGTATCAAGGCCCTTTTAATTTCACTTAATTCAATCTTTCAATATTCCAACACATTCATATCATTACAATATACTTTAACTTATCATTTGCTCAATATCAAAACTTATTTTTACTGGATTTTAATCACTTGGATCAATTACTCTCAATTACTCTCCATGTCATGATCTAACTTTGGCAAACAGTTCGACATTTTCCAATCCAAATTAGCTTTTCCTTCAAGTATGAAAGTTGTAGAGCTCAAATTTATCTTTCTATATGAAGTTTTTTTTAACTAGTTATGAGTTTTTAAAGTTGACTACTCAAACTAAATTTCTTGAATTTTCAAATTCGAGACCTGATTTCAAGTGTAATTTCCTTTCGTGTAGAATCTGAATCTAAAAAGTTGTTGAACTGAAGAGTTATAGTGTTGTCTTCAAATTTACCAACGACATCCGAATCATCTAACTCTAATTACTGTAACTCAAGTTATGAAATTTCAAAATTGTGTAGTTCTTTACAAGGTCAAATTTCCCGCCTTCTTGACTTTGTTCTTTTGACGTGTATTTTCATGTCTTTTGGACTTAATTTTTTTTTCCCACTCCATTTTAGACGTAAAGGCAATACTAGATCATTTAAATAGGAAATATAACTAATTTATGTGCAAAATATATGAAAAGTCTATAAAATTAGGTTCAAAATATATGTATAAAAGGAACTTATCACATGCCCCCCTCAACGCTTCCCTCCCCATTCTTCCTATTCCTTTCAGATTTTTAAA
Source organism: Dillenia suffruticosa (assembly GCA_033439265.1). Taxonomy (NCBI): domain Eukaryota; kingdom Viridiplantae; phylum Streptophyta; class Magnoliopsida; order Dilleniales; family Dilleniaceae; genus Dillenia; species Dillenia suffruticosa. The sequence goes on along the minus strand of JAVTVX010000016.1, from coordinate 9,186,190 downwards.
GAAATCACGTGTCTTCCGGTTCTCTTGTAACTCCTCCAAGTGTTGACAAGAGATGAAAAATGCCTTTTTCCCCGACCTCACGACGTTGTTCATGGTGTCACACATAAAACATCAGCCCTCTTTGTAAAATTTTTATAAATCATTTTTTTAGCCATTCCTTGCAAGATGTTCTACAATTAAAAAAAAATATAATGTAGTCATTAATATTACTAAAGGATAAAAGAAAAAAAAATATCTCGGTACGTGAAACTGAGCTCACACCAGTATCCTTCAAGTGTTGTTCAATGTTACTCTAGTTGTTGAACGATTCCTTCTGACCTCACATCAGCCCTCTTTGTATTACAATATAGAATTCGGTTAATTCGATGAATACTCACCATTCTCCGACCGGAAAAATATGTACTTGGTGGTCAAGTCGGGGCTTGTCTTCATAGCCTTCTTTGGCATAAAATATTCCAAAAGAATGGTTTAATTATAAAATATAGCAACTATTAAACACATGAAAAAATGTATAATTTTTTAAATGCATGAGATTAAATAACAATGAATTAATTATTTAAAGGGACTTTTTTTAACAAAAAAATTTAACAATAAATTTATGTATAACACTGTGTGACATAATATTATTAGAAATTTAAATACTAAAAGAAAATCTTAAAGTGACATTCTATATATTATAATATGTTATTAATAATACATTAACACTAAAAAAAACACGATTTTAGTCACGGATTTTCATGACGGAAAAAATTAATCGTTATTTTGCGACGAATTTAGCGACGAAAAAGTTTTTCGTCGCTAATTTACCACAAAATTTACAACGAAAAGGAAGTCATGGCTAAATTAGCGACGGACACCTCATTCGTAGCAAAATTCGTTACTAATTAGTGACGAAAAAATTTTCGTGGCTAAATTCGTCGCTAATTAGTAACGAAAAAATTTTCGTGAATAAATTCGTTGCGAATTGGCGACAAAAATTTTTCGTTGTAAATTTCATCTCTAAATAGCGATGAATAATTTAATCTTTTTTAAATATAATTTTATTTTATTTTTTTATTTTTATTTTATTAATATGTAATATTTAAGTTAAAAATTAATTTAGCGACCACTACAAAAAAACATCATTTTTGCGACGAAATTTAGCGACTAATTTTTTTTGTTGCAATTTTGCGACGAATTTAGCGACGAAAACTTGTTTAATCGCTATTTCCAACGAAATTTCCAACGAAAAAATAATCGTCGCTAATTTCCAACGAATTCGGTTTTTGTCGCTCATTTGCGACGAATTCAGCGACAAATTTTGAATTTGTCGCTGAATTTTGCGACAAATTTTGGAATTCGTTGCTAAATTTGAAATATAATAAAATAAAATAAAATAAAATTATATATTTTTTATTTAATAATTTTACATTTTATTATTTAATAAATTAATTTAGCGACAAATTCGGTTTTTGTCGCTAATTTCTGACGAATTCAGCGACAAATTTGAATTTGTGGCTAATTTTGCGACAAATTTGGAATTCGTCGCTAAATTTGAAATATAATAAAATAAAATAAAATATAAATATATATTTTTTATTTAATAATTTTATATTTTATTATTTAATAAATTAATTTAGCCACCAATTCGGTTTTTGTCGCTAATTTGCGACGAATTCAGCGACAAATTTGAATTTGTGGCTAATTTGCGACAAATTCGGAATTCGTCGCTGAATTCAGCGACAAATTCGGAATTTGTCGCTAAATTTGAAATATAATAAAATAAAATAAAATATAAATATATATTTTTTATTTAATAATTTTATATTTTATTATTTAATAAATTAATTTAGCCACGAATTCGGTTTTTGTCGCTAATTTCCGACGAATTCAGCGACAAATTTGAATTTGTGGCTAATTTGCGACAAATTTGGAATTCGTCGCTAAATTTGAAATATAATAAAATAAAATAAAATATAAATATATATTTTTTATTTAATAATTTTATATTTTATTATTTAATAAATTAATTTAGCCACGAATTCGGTTTTTGTCGCTAATTTCTGACGAATTCAGCGACAAATTTGAATTTGTGGCTTATTTTGGCGACAAATTCGGAATTCGTCGCTGAATTCAGCGACAAATTTAGAATTCGTCGCTAAATTTGAAATATAATAAAATAAAATAAAATATAAATATATATTTATTCTTTAATAATTTTATATTTTATTATTTAATAAATTAAATATAACGACGAATTCGGTTTTTGTTACTAACTTTGCGACGAATTCCGGATTTCGTCGTTAAATTTGAAATATAATTAAATAAAATAAAATATTAATATATATTTTTTATTTTTTATTTTAAAAAGTTTAAAAAATTAATCACATTTATTATTTTTAAGTAAATATGTTATATTTTATTTTTATTTTATCTTTTTAAAAAATAGTATTATTATTTTTTTAAATCTTTTATTATTTTATTTTACACTAATATTTTATTATTTTATAATAAATTGTTATTTTATACTATTTTATTATTATTAGAAAAATGTGAAGAAAAGATAATAAGTAAAAAAAAAAAGTTATTACAGATATTAACATTTAGCTTGATGGTTACAGGATCTTAAAGGTTTATGGAAGCGCAGGGGTTCGAACCTTGGTGGAAGCAAAGCAAAGGCAATTTTCAAGAATTAAGTGAGGTAGGCACTTGTGGGCGCCGGCTCGGGCGGGTATGCGGGCGGATGCTTGCTCGGGCGGCTCGGGTTCAGGCGGGACCGCATTATTTTTCATTCATAATTTAGCGACGGATTTTGCGACGAATTTATATCCGTCGTTAATTTAGCGACGAATTTTTTTTGTCCATAAATTAGCGACAGATAATTTTTCGTCGCTAAATTTGCGACGAATGTAGCGATGAAAAATTATTCGTTGCTAAATTTAGCGACGAATTTTATACTTTCGTCGCTAAATTTAGAGACGGATAATGTTTTATAGCTAAATTCGTCGCTAATAATCTGTCGCTAAATTTAGTGACAAAATTATAAAATTCGTCGCTAAATTTAGCGACGAATAATGTTTTGTCGCTAAATCCGTCACAAGTTTAGCGACAAAAAATTATCTATCGCTAAATTTAGCGACGAATTTATATTTTCGTCGCTAAAGTTAGCGACGAATTTTATATTTTCGTCGCTAAATTTGCGACGGATTTAGCGACAAAAAATTATTCGTCGTTAAATTTAGCGACGAATTTCTTATTTTTCGTCGCTAAATTTTTGCGACGCGTAATTAGCGACGAAAATTTTTTCGTCGCTAACGAATTTAGCGACAAATTTTTATTATATTTTCGTCGCTAAATTTGTGGCTAAAAACTTGTTTTTTTGTAGTGGACGGATTTGTTTTCCGTTGTTAGATGAATTTTTTTTTATATATAATTAAATAAATATAATATTAATATAATATTTAAATTAAAAATTAATTTAGCAACTACATGACGAAATATATATATGCGTTGGTAATTTAGCGACGGATTAAAATCCGTCGCTGAATTTAATAAGAATTTTATTTTAATTTACATTTTATTTTATTATATTATATTTCATTTTTTTAGAAGAATAATATTATTTAATTCTTAAAAAAACCATATATTTTATTTTATTTAAAATATATATATATTTTTAATTAATTTATTATTTTTTTTCTTTTTTTTTGTTTGATTTAATATTTTTTATTATTGAATAGGTAATTTTTATTTTATTTGTATTATTTTATTCAATAATATAAATTTTTTAATTAAATATTAATCCGCGCGGGCGCCGGCACAGCACGCACGGGCGCCGGCATAGCACGCACGGGCGCCGGCACAGCACGCACGGGTGCCTGCCTGCCTGGGCGCCCTCGCCCTGCACGCGCGTGCTTGGGCGCCCGCGTGTGCCTGCCTGGGCGCCCACGCCCGCTGGGCTGCCTGGGTGCCCGCACCCGCTGGGGCGCCCTTTGTTTTAATACTAAAAAAACATGTAGTTAAAGGGATTCAAACTTTGAATCTCGGATTTGAATAGAAAACATATCACCACTGCACCACCGCTTAGTGTTGTGTTGTGTGATAATATTTTTATTTTCTTTCTTCCTCCTCTTTGTTTTCAATTCTTATTTTTTTTTCCTTCTCTATTTTTGGGTTTTTTTTTTCTATTCTCATTTCTTATATATAATAATTTTATTGAAATTTCTTATAAGGAATAAAAATATTTTGTGATTAAATATGTAGATTTTTTAAATTATTAATATATTATAATTTATTGATAATTATAATTTTATAGTTTTGAGTAAATTATGGATTAAAAAAAATAAATAAAAATGAAAAAGAATAATAAAATAATAAAATAAAAGAGAAAAGAAGAAATCAAAATATAATATTAATATATTTTTTAATTAATTTATTATTTTATTTTAAATTAGTATTTTATTATTTTTTATTTTATTAAAAATTATCATATTTATTATTTTTAATTAATATTATTTAGGTTATATTTATTAATTTTAATTAATATTATTTTAGGTTGGTGGTATAAATAAAAAAAGTTATTATATTTATTATTTTAAATTGTTATTATATATTATTTTATTATTATTAGAAAAATATGAAAGAAAAGATAATAAATAATAAAAAAAAAAATTATATCACGATAATATCTTTGATTTTGTGGTTTACAGGTTGCGTGTGCGTGCAGGAGTTCAGATTTGGAGTTCGAACCACGGTGGAGGCAGAAGGCGCGGCATTTTCCAGAAATTTAGAGTTGATGCTGGAGCGCCTGTTGGAGCGCCTACGCGGGTACTAGCTTGGGTGGGCAGGTTGCAGGCTGGTATTGGCTCGGGTGGGCAAGGGAGGGCAAGGGACGTGGACGTGCTAGCTCAGGTAGGCAAGGGCGGCACGTGCGTTCCATGGACATTTCGACGAATTTGGAATCAACGACGGATTTGGAATCCGTCGCTGAATTTGGGACGAATAATTTTGATATTTTTTTCTCTAAATTAGCGATGGATTTTAGCGACAAAAATTATTTATCGCTAAATTTAGCTACGAATTTTAGATTTTCGTCGCTAAATATAGTAACGGATTTTTTTATGTTGTTAATTTAGCGACGGATAATTTTTCGTCGCTAAATTTTGTGACGAATTTTAGCGACGAAAAATTATTTGTCGTTAAATTTAGCGACGGATTTCTAATTTTCGTCGCTAAATTTTTGCGACGCGTTATTAGCGACGGAAAATTTTTCGTCGCTAATGTTTTTAGCGATGAATTTTTTTAAAATTTTCATCGCTAAATTTGTGACTAAAAGACTGTTTTTTTATAATGTAATAAAATATAGTTTTAAAAAATATTTCAACCTTACATTCATTAATGGAAATAAATAATTTTTAAAATGAGGTATATGACATAATTTTATCAGGAATTTAAATAAAGAAAGAAAATAATTGAAGTGAGATTCTATATGTTATAATAATTTTTTTAATTAACAATAATTACCAAAAATCTTTTAACAATAAATTATTTAATTAAAGTGACATTCTATATATTTCTTTTTACAATAAATCTAAAGTCAATAATTTTAAACAACTAAGGGTGTGACATAATTTTATTAACAAATTAAATAATAAATAAAATACAAGCATTACAAAAAACATACCTTTCCCGATGATTTTTTTTTTGGCCGATTCCAGATGTTTATTAACCGTCACTAAATAGTTGGGTGATGAAAGAAAAAACATCGGATAAAAAAAAAGTTGGGGATTTTTTTACTTTTATAGAAAAATGTAGGGAAAACTTAGGGATTTTGACTTGTTTTTGTTGAATAAAACATCACGATGCACTACAAGAAACATGCCATCGGTGACCAAAAATTATCAACGGAAAAAAATTCGTCGATAATAGCGATGAATTAATATTGGACAGAATACCAAAAGATTAGTGATGAATTAGCGACGGAAATATTTCCATCACTAATCCTTTGCTGTAATGATCCACAGTAAAAAAAAAAAATTCTGTAAACCTATCAGCGATGGATTACCAACGGAATTTTTAACAATAGAAAATTTCTATCGCTAATTCATCGGTATAGTTGTGAAAGGTAAAAAAAATAAAAAATAAATACAACTATTAACGATGAATTAGCGACAGAAATTTTAGTGACGGATTTTTGTAATTTTTTTAAATTTAAATTTTTTATTTTTTATTTAATAATTCTTTTTCCTTTTCCTTTTCTTTTATTTTGTAGAAGAATAATATTATTTTATTTTTTAAAATTTTATTTTAAGCTAAAATTTTATTATTTTATTATCTTATAATAAGTTATCATTTTAAATTATTTTATTATTATTAAAAAAAGTGAGATGAAAATAACAAATAAAAAAAGAATAAGATAAGAGAACTCATTGTGATGCGATGATTGTGGTGTTCCTATGATTTTATTTGTGCACACGTTCAAAACCCGCGGGGTCGGCCGAAGGAATTTTACGCATATTAAAGCAAGTCACCACACAGGCAGGCTGGCACGTGAAGACGCGTGAGGGCGCATGCCACTTGGCGGGAGCACGTGAAAGCACATGCATTCACTTGAGAGCTAAAAAACCAGCAACAGAAAAATTTCATTGCTGGTTTTTTCTCATTTTTTTTCATATTTTTTTTATTAGCGATGATTAATTTAGCGACGGATTTTTTTTCGTCACTGATATTTGGTGACGGATAGTATTTTATCGATGATATTTAGCGGGATGGTTTTCAGCGACGTATTTAGCGACTGAAAAAATCCTCACTAATACCCTTTAGCGACAGATTTCTTACTTTCAACGATGAAAATTTCTGTCGCTGATTACGTATTTTCTAATATTTATGTGTAAGCACTTTCCAACATGTACACATGAAATATCGACAATGGCCAAAGGATTTTCCAACATTTGAAGCTGAAATGTAAGGAAATCCATGTGCATTTTATACTTCAAAAGAATATAATGTATATTTCATACTTCAAACTTCATCTGCATTTTATACTTCCAACAAACAATTGTCAACTATTAAAAACAAACGAACTATCAATCATCAACTATTAACTATCAACCATCAACCAAACATAATGTACATTTCAAAGAAATAAACAACCATCCACCAACGTGAGAAGATAAATAATATGCTTGACTTAATAATATTTTGTTTACTTTTATATACTTACCATAATAGCTCAAAATATTTTATAGAAAAAGTTTGAAATCGAGAAGCAGAGCTGATTACAGAAAACATATACATACGTTTGCGGGTAAAAGTCATTTGCGAGGCGGGCAAAGTATTTGGTAATTAGTTTAAATATGAGTGGTGTAATTAATAGTATTTTTTTTAGCTTTTAACAATTTTGTCTCAGAAATTAGAGACAAGACATCAGCTATAGAATTAAACTGTACAAAACTACCCACAATAAAATGGGCAGTTTATATATAAATATAGAATTTTCTAGTATGAAGGTAAGTCACTTGAACTTTAGATATAATTTATTTCTAAATATTTATACTGATATTTTTATATGTATTTTCTATATACATGAACAAACTGATGAAATGTTGGTAACTCAATAAGTCGCCTCAATGTAAGAGTTCATCAATCAAATCAAAAATACAGTGTTCCTCGAAATGACAGGCAAGAAATGTCTGGATAGAGTTAGAGGTAAAGGAATAGAGCTAACACCTACAAACTATTTTGAAAAATCATCATTTTCTCATACGAAGATAAGCTCTGCCCAAGAGTGAGCACAGGTGCACTGTGAATTGAAGAAAATAAAAACGAAAATGGAAATTTTGCTTCAAATGTTTACCTTGAAATTTTCAGATATCGAGGTATCTCATGAGATATGGAAAGAGATAATATACAAATACCTCAAATTTTTTAGATATCGAAGTTTCTCATGAGATGTAGAAAGGGATAATATACTAATTTTGTTTCTTCATATAAAAGGAATTATTTTACATAACATTTTAATTACCACACTAACATTTTTTTTTACCACAGGATGATGATAGTTCGACTAGTGAAGGAGATGGCTTGCACTCCATCTAGAGGGTTCCTACGTCTTAAAAGGTGAAGCGGATTTTATATGTAATGGGAATGTTGGTTCAGTAACATTTTTTTATAAGCATTTTCTTTTAGTTTTTGTTAATAAAATCTTTATTTATTTTTTTCTAAATCATGTGTGTGGGTGGTTGTTGTTATTTTTATTTTTATTGAAATATACATTATGTTGGTTGATAGTTTATTTGTTTATTTAATAGTTGATAGTTATTTGTGGGAAATACGAAGTGTAGATAAAGTTTGGAATATGAAATGTACATTATGCCTGTTTGATTGTTAATGGTTGATGTCTGTTTATTTGTTTGATGGTTGATGTTGTTTGTTGAAAGTATCAAATATAAATGAAATTTGGAGCATGAAGTGTATATTATATTTATTTCATGATTTATAATTGATAGGCTTATGATAATTTGTTTGAAATATGATGAGTAAATGAAATTTGGAGTATGAAGTTTACTTTATGTTTGTTTAATGGTTGATAGTAATGTGATGCACTACTAGAAAATGGACTTCCAGCAACAGAAAAATCTATCACTGAAGGGTGTTAACGATAGATTTTTTCTATCGCTAAATCTATCGCTAATAGTGACCCTGCTAAATATCAGCGACGGATTAGCGATGAAAAAAATCCGTCGTTGATATTAGTGACGGAAAAAAATCCGTCGCTGAAAAAAATAAAAAAAAATTAGCTACAAACCCAATCCGTCGCTGATTTTTGAGTTCTGCAAAAAGAAAGCATGCTACCCCAGGCGCCTGACCCGCGACCGCCCGCCTGCTACTCGGCTCCTCTGAACCCAACCGCACGCGCCCGTCCACCCCACAGCCTACCCACCCGCTCGCTTCCATTAATGTGTGAAAAATGCTCTATGCTTCCATCGCTGTTCGAATCTGGAACAAATAAAATATTAACAACAACCTAACTACCAGACCACGTTGTGCTACCTTACCTAATTCTTTTATTTATTTATTTATTATATTTATCTTATAAAATTTAATAATAATAAAACAATATAAAATAAAATTTTATTATAAAATAATAAAATAATAAAATTTTTTAAAAAAAAAATAAAAAGATATATTATTTTACTACAAAATAAAATAAAAATAAAAATAAAAAGAATTAATAAATAAAAAATAAAAAAAATAAAAAAAAACTATCAGTGACGGAAAAATCCGTCGCTAATCCTTAAGTGATAGTTTCTTTTTTTAATTTTTTTATCTTTGAATATTATTATCGATGGAAAATTTCGTCACTAATAGTTCATTTTTTATTTTTTTTTTTACCTTTGAATATTTTTACAGACGGATTAGTGATGGATCTTTTGCGACGAAAAAAATCCGTCATTAATCTATCGCTGATAGTTCTTTTTTTTTTTATTTTGTTTACCTTTGAATATTTTTACCGATGGATTAATGACGCATGTTGTGCGACGGAAAAAGTCCATCACTAATAGTTTCTTTTTTTATTTTTTTACCTGTGAATATCTTTACGGATAAATTAACGATGGACCTTTTGCGACGGAAAAAATTTATCGCTAATCTGTCGCTAATAGTTTCTTTTTTAAATTCTTTTACCTTTGAATATCTTTACCGATAAATTAACGATGGACGTTTTGCAATAGAAAAAATTCATCGATAATCTGTCGCTAATAGTTCCTTTTTTAAATTCTTTTACCTTTAAATATTTTTACCGATAAATTAACGACGGATATTTTGTGACGAAAAAATCTATCACAAATCTGTCGCTAATCTGTCGCTAATATCTTTACCCGAGGGATTAGCGACGAATTTTTTAGCGACGAAAAAAATCTGTTACTAATCCGTCGCTAATCTTCTAGTAACCCCTCCCATCAATCGCAATTCCGTCGCTATTATCAACGGATTTTTTTCTGTCGGTTATTTTAGTCGCTAAAACCGTATTTTCTAGTAGCGATAAACGGATTTGGATTTGGGAGTTAAACTAATCATTCTTTTAAAAAAATATATTTGGCTCTTTTTTACACTTTCAGAGTGAGACGTCCACGATTGCACTAGATTTGCCGACGTTTCATCTCCAAACTAGACAATTCGTTTAGCCTTTGCAGATGTTTCATTAGGAAACATCAGATCAACGTTTTATCATCTTGAACGTCAGAAAATCCTGAAAGTTTGTTGATTTTTGTAGACAAATGTCGGAAAAGATCAAAAGATTTACCGACATTTATAGACAAATGTCAAAAAAACTCCGATCTTTTTTCCACAATATTTTTACCAACATTTTTTATTTGGTCACCCAACAATTTAGAGATGGCTAATAAATGTCGAAAATCAGCAAAAAAAAAGTCATTGGGAAATGTATGATTTTTTTTAGTAGTGGAATCACTCGACCTAACCAGGCAACGCCATTGATTGTTTAGTAGTCACTCAACTCCAAGCAAATATTTTGCGATAATTTTGTTGGAAATCTTAAAAGTAATTTGAATTTTATTTCCTCTTGAAAGATTACGTAGACATTACAAAAATGACTTCTCAAATGGACAATAATTACTAAGTTGTAAAATTCCAAAATTGAAAACATGTTTTCAAAAGTAAAATAAAATTAAACAACAAATTTAGGACTAATTAATTTTAACTTTTCTCCTTCAAAGCCTTCAACTTTGGACTCGATTTTCATGCTCGGACTCCAAAATTGACCGTTGAAGTCATGGATTTGAATTTCGAACTTTCTCCTGGGCTTCTTTCCAATATTAAAGTGAATCGGTAGTAACCAAGAATTCCAATTTAACCGATTCTTATTGTATTAAAAATTAGAATTGAAAAACTTTTCAATAATAAATAATTCAGCTAAGTCTGATAAGGAATCGGCTGCCAAATTCATCAGTTGACTGAGCATTGTTTACTGCCATCGGTTCTGGCTCGTGGGTTACCCAACCCAGGTTGCACCGCTAGTAGGAATTTAGCTTACTAGAAATTTGGAGTTCTTTAGAGTGATTAGTCATGGATTATATCTTTGGCAAGCATGAAACTTTTTGGTAAAATACCAAATTCCAAACATGAAAAAATAATAGATTCTGTGACTTCAAGAAGTTTACATGGCACTTTACCAAAAGAAGAGAAAAAAAAAAGAAAAAAAATTCACATGGATATTTATAATTGTACACACGCGTATACATTATATGCATGATGACGTATTCCTCTTAGAACAAGACACTTCTACGTAATTCGGGGATGTGATAAAGATTTAGATGGATTGGAAAAGCAAAAGGGGGTGGGGATAGAGAGAGAGAGCTACTAAAACAAGTAATAAAAGACCACACTCTCTCTCTCTCTCTCTCTCTCGATAATGCATGTTTATTTCCCGGCGCTCATTAATCCCAACTTGGAGGCAGATGACCTAAGCAATGTCACAAATACATGCCTACTTTATACTAGCTTTCTTTTTATGGGCGGGCGCCATTCATTTATGGGGTGGAAGAGATATATATGACTATCCACTTGATGGATTTCTCTCTCTACTTTTTCTAAATGTATCTATCTTTTCTCTCAGACTTCCATATGAATAAGGAAGACATTGGAGATGGCTTAAACTCCATAAATAGTAACTCTGTTGATTCAAACGGAATGGCTTGACGACCTGGTGATCTCAAACAATGAAACCTGTAAAAAGTCCACCGGAGGGTGCTCCGGCAAGAAGGCTCTGACACTAAGTTACAGAGCGATTCTCGAAAGAGAAGAAATAAACTGATACCAAGAGAGAGAGAGAGAGCCCGGGAGCTCCATATACTTTGTGCACTCTGTGTAGGTCAAGATGAGTTATCTAGGCAGTAGACGCACCAAAACTTATATGTGTTGTGCATGTGAGAGTGGTATCATCCGGGGTGATAAAACTCTATTTTTCTTATGAGATTGTCCCAAAATTTCGGGAATCAAATCGTAAAATTCTAAAAAATTGTGAAATCTTATCCATTTGGAATTTCATATCATCATGGAAATTCTTTTTTTTATTGTCTACTATTGTAGATTTTTTTTTCCCATTTATATAAGGTTCTCATCTTTTTAGAGAAGTGAATATTGCATTAGTGGGGTGGGCAGCTCATACCAGGTGCCGAGGAGGTCTAGGGACCTATCGATCGAGGAGCCTAGCAGTTGGCCATCAAGAAAGAGAAGTGATCAATGAACACTGAGATGGTATGTTGACGTTCGTGAGCCTGACTGCCTTTAGGCCACGTACCATTACTTAACCCCTACTTCTTATGTCATTTCGAAGGAGAGGCGTAAGGAATAAGCTAGGGTTGACATTTGGAAAGTCGAGAGAGTGTTAATACATTGGACTCCTAAGTAAATGATCTCAGAATAAATATTTTGTGGGAAGTTAAAGAAATTGAGACTCTTCATTCATTTCGCACGTTTCTCATTGGGTTGTTTTATCTACCCAAGATTTCGAGGGTCATGTCTTTGCGGCTATAGATAAGGGCCGATGATCCAACATCGTCCAGAGAAATTTTATGTACTTTCATAAGCGATTTTATGAGCTTCCACTGTTAAGAGTTTGTATTTCTAAGAGATATCTTGATTATGGGTTTTGAATCACAAAATCCTATAGTTTAGGAAATTTCTGCTGATGTGAGATTCCATTAAAGATGGGACTGCTGATGAAGATTCTATCATGTCGTTTGGTGCTCGGGTGTCGTGGTGTAAACCGTTAAGCCTCTCATTAGAGTTTTCAACCTCGTAAAGGGAAAGATATTTGCCCGCAAGGAAAACTCTCTTCCCAAGATCAAAACTATCATTCGGCCACTCGGTGTAGTAGAGTTTGTCTGAGATACTTCTTAGTGCTCTCTCGGGTGGGGTGATGAGAGAAGTTGGGAAACAGTGGAGTCTGGGCAAGGCAGAGGGTTTGAAATCTGATACATTTTCTCAATCTCCTTTGGCCAACTCTTACATTCTCAAAGTCCTTTCTAACTTCTGCTAGAAGGGATTTTTTACCTCGACAACTCTACCGCTAGGGGGCGATTTGACAGATTGTTGAGGCTCCTATATTCTTGTTGTCCCAGTTATGTAACATCGATGAGCCGTGGGGTTTCCTCCAATTCTTGATTGGTTTTCTACTGTTGATTCCTCATGTATTTCTTTCGATATAACTCGGTCCAACTTAGAGACTTATAAATTCTCCTTGCATTGTATCCGACTATGTACTCTGATATATTTTCATCATATTGAAATAAAAGTAGAGTTTTTGTTACATACTTGTCGATCTTTCTTTTAAACAATCATCTCGCTGACAGTAGTCTACTGATGTGAATGACGGGTGCCATACCACTAGGTGACTTAACCGATAGGATCTCAACAATTGGTTAGCTTACTTACCATAGGGCACCGGGGGCAGTTGCCCTTTCATTTCTCACGTGGTCTACAATAGATAGAGTAAGCTCGCCCGAGCAAGGGGCTCTTCTCCTTTTGTCCATGCATTGGTTCTAAAGTTTAGCTTTGTGAGAGGGCCATGTGCATCGTCTAAAAGTCACATCCCTTGTTATCAACACCTTCGTTTAATATACGGGGCGATGTTTTTCCATTCAAGGAGATAAATTCGTAACGATAGACTCCGTTTGAGAGAACATGGTGGTAGCTGCCCATTCGGGGAGATAGATCTCTACGATAGGCTCCATTCGGGAGGATTGAGTGATACTGATCGTTCAGGGAGATAGATCTCTATAATAGACTCCATTCGAGAGGACTGTCGATATTGACCTGTTTGAGGAGACAGATCCAATGATAGGCTTTGTTTGGAAAGACTGGGTGATACTGAGCTGTTCGAAAAAATAGATCTCTAATTGGGTGATATTGGCATGTTTAGGGAGATCGTTCCCTATGATAGGCTCTATTTAGGAGGATTGAGCGACATTGACCCATTCGGGGAGATAGATCCCTTGCTGATGACATGTTCTGAGAAGCACAAGACCAGATCGATAGGTTAGTACAACAAGATAGAGGTCCGCAGAGGTTTTGCCTGATCTTTCAATTATGCGCGGAACGGAATGTATTTGTTTGATAAAGTATTGAACCTTATTGGTAATAGATGCACAAGTTCTCAGAGTTCCACATTTTGGGCACAATTGAGCCGTCTAGGCAGTCAAGGCGATTAGTGCTCGTGAACTTTTGAGTATATCCTGTAAAGACCTTTTCAATTGGGCGCAAGCTTGCCCCCTGGTTGGAGTTGAATGGTGGCTTCCACCTTCCTGAGTACCCAGTTGTCCGGTTTTAATGTTCTAGTTCTAACTCGTCGGTTGTAATACCTTCCGATCTACTGTTAATAAGCAGCCATTCGAACTAAGGCAGTCTCCCTTAGCTCGGGAAGTATGTCTAGGCGTTCACGCAACATGGATTCGTTCTTCCCTTCTTCATATTGGTTTACCCTTAATAAGTGAATCCTAATTTTGATTGGTATAATTGCCTCGTAACCATATATTAGGCTGAACAGTGTCTCCCATGTTACCCTTCAAGATGTCATTCGATAAGCCCAGAGGATGCTATAGAACTGTCTACCTGATAGCTTTTAACCCTTGCAACATCATTCGATTGATTATCTCTACGAGACCGTTGATTTATGAGTAGGTGACAGAAGTGAAGCGGTGTTAGTCTCCAACCTATTACAGAAATCATGGAAACTTTTGTTGTTGAACTGCTTACCGTTGTTCGTGATTAGGACATGAGGTATGCCAAATCTGGTGATAATGGTTGTCTACACGAAATGCTGTATCTTACTAGTGGTGATCTGGGCTAACGGTTCGTCTTTCACATACTTTGTGAAAGAGTCTACGATAACGAACTTTCGCTATCCGATCGCTAGAGGGAATGGTCCTAGAATGCCCATTCCCCATTAGGCAAATAACCATGGACTGATTATCGGGTAGAGCTTGGTAAAGGGTAGGCATGGTATTGACGAGAAGCATTAACACTTGTCGCATCTTTTAACATAATTGTCCGCATCGACTTTCACGGTCAGCCAATAGTACCCTTGCCTAAGGGCTTTATTCGTCAGATTTTGTATGCCCAAATGACTGCCACATATTCACTTATGGATTTCTCTAAAGACGTAGTTCCCTTCTTCATGTGTTAGATATTTCAGATACGGATGGGTGTATGACTTTTTGTAAAAGTTATCGTTGATGATGGCATAATAGGTTGCCTTGCACCTTAACTTGTTGGCTTCGGAGGGTGAGCTTGGTAGTTGTTTGTGCTTTAAACAGGCTTCGAAAGGTCTTTCCAACTTAGTGAGTTGCTTGCCAACATTACCTGTTCAGGCTCTTCGATGCTCGGGCATGACAGACTCTTTATGGAGATAGTGCAATTGGTCACCACTAAGTCAGAGTTAGGTAACTTTGAGTGTATTAACTTGTGCATTCTCGGACCGAGAGATTTGCTGTATGCCTATTTTGTTGAATTTGTCCATCGCTTGATGTATCTTGGATAGATACTTCTCTATCATCGACTCTTTAGTCTCATAGATCCTCTTGATTTGCATGATGACCGACTGTGGGTGAAGACTTGTATATTTCGGGCCCTAATGATGTCAGGATCTAGAACCCTATCAAAAGGGCTTCGTATTTGACCTGTTATTGGTCGCTTGAAAGTCAAAATGGATGGCGCATTCGGTTTTGAAATTATTTGGTTCTATTAGGATGAGTCCTACTCTGCTTCTTGAAGAATTGGATGATCCGTGGACATGGAGGGTCCATTTGTCATTGGCAAGGGGTTGCTCGATAGACGTCAGAATGCACACTACAGGATAAAGTCCGCGAGGGTTTGGCTCTTGATAGTTGGTCTCGGCTGATATTCAATGTCGAACTCGTCTAATTCGATACTCTACTTAATGAATCAAGCTAAGATATCTATTTTCTGTAAAATCTACTTCAGGGATTAGTTGGTCAGCACCACTTTGGTATGGGTTTGGAAGTAAGGCCGGAGATGTCTAGCGGTGATGACCAAGGTAAAAGCTATCTTCTCGATAGGTTTGTAATTCAACTCAAACTCGTACAGTATGCAACTAACAAAGTATACTACCTTTTGCACGGTAGATTCCTATCTTACAAGGATAGAGCAGAGCGCGTGATTAGAAATAGAAAGATGAGATATAGTTTCTCATCAGGGACTGGTCAAGAAAGGAGAGGAGGAGGCGTGAGATAGTTTTTGAGCATTTCGAATGCGGCCTGGCACTAAGCATCCATGCGAACTTCTAAAACTTCTTCAGGGTATCGTAGAAGGGTTTATACTTTTCCCTTACTTTTAATATAAATCGTTTTAGGGCTGCAATACTGCCCGTAAGGCATCACACATCTTTTATTGTTCTCGGTGATGTCATATGTAGTATGGATTGAATTTTCTCTAAATTATCCCCAATTCCCTGGTGGGTAATTAAAAAGTCTAGGAATTTTCCAGATGTAATCTCGAAGGTGCACTTCGTGAGGTTTAAACTAATTGTATTGTTCTAACATTTAGAATGTCTCTTCTAGGTTTGCAATTGGATTGTTGGCATTTGAGCTTTTGATAAACATGTTGTCGACATAAACCGCTACGTTTTTATTGAGTTGTTCACTAAAGATTTTGTTGACCAGGTATTGAAAGGTTATCCGGACGTTCTTAAAGCCGAACGGCATAACTTTGTAACAATAAGTACCGAATTCCATAATGAAGGTGGTCTTATTCTCATCTTCGGGAGCCATACGTATTTGATTGTAATTAGAGTATACGTCCATGAAACTCAAGATATGGTGACTGGATGAATTGTCGACCAGTTTGTTGATATTAGGAAGTGGATAGTTATACTTTAGATACGCTTATTGAGATCAGTAAAGTTTACGCACATTCTCTGCTTCCATTTTGCTTAACGAGCTTGGAATGGGCATTTATAATCAGCTTGTGAACTATAACTGAGGAGTGAATGATCGGCATATCTTCGGGGGACCACACAAAGACTTTGGAATGGTGTTGCAAACAATTTACAATTGCCTTCTAAAAGGATGTAGGTAAGTAGGTACTGACTTGGATGATTTGACTGGGTGTGTCGGTGTTAGGAACTTCAATTGCCTCTTCTCTTGGTTAAGGTTTCGATTATTATTCGGTGTTGACTCTGAGTTCCATAGTGTCTACTATCAAGATTTCCCCTTCTTCTCCTACGATGGGGATGGTTAATGGATTGGGTCACCATGAAGTGTCGCGATTCCTAAGGGTATTTTGAATTTGACTTTCATGTGTTTAGTACTTGGTAGTATTTCGAGACTATTTAGGCTAGGACGACCCAAAATGGTATTATAGGGGGATGTAAGCTTTATTATGTACAAAGTGGTTCTGATAACAGCACGATGAGGAGGCATTCCTAGTGATACAATGAGCATGATAAGACCTTTTGATTGTATATATTCACTAGCGAGTGCTCTAACGGGCTGATCGGAGGACTGAAGTAGAGATGGGATGAGACCCATCTGCTGAAAGGCATCCCATAAAAGGATGTCGTGTTCCGTTCCTTGATCTACAAAGGTTCTCTTGACAAGATAAGAGCCAATTCTTGTTGTAATGATTAGCGGATCGTTTCGGTGGATATCAACTCCCGTCAAATTATCATCATCGAAACCAATTTGTGGTCTCTTTTTTTACTAATGTCATGATAGAAAGAAGAAGATGGTAGTAAGGACTAATTTGGTCAAGAAATCAGTTATTCTCACAGACGGTGCCAATCAATTAGAGGCACGTTAGACTCCACAGATAGTGGATCTACTAACTCGAATGGAATGACTTGGCGGTATGGTAATCTTGAATTGTGACACCTGCAAAAAAAATCATCGGAGGGTGATCCGGTAGGGAAAGCTCTGATAATTAAGTTAGAGAGTGTTTTTCGAAAGAGAAAAAATAGATTGATACTGAAAGAGAGAGAGAGAGAGAAAGAGAGTCTGAGAGCTCTTTATGTTTTGTATATTCTGTATAGGTCAAGAGAATTTACCTAGAGGATAGTCGCACTAAAGCTTATATATATTTTGTTTGTGAGAGTCGTATGCAATTTGGGGTTCCTTATGAGAGTGTTTTGATATTTCGAGAAATCAGATCATATAATTTTAAAAAATTATGAAATTTTATTCGTTTGAAAAATCTAGATTATTATAGAGATTCTTTTCTTTATTGGTTACGATTATAAATTTTCTTTTCATTTATATAAAATTGTTTTCGTTTTTTTAATAAAGTGAATATTATCTTAGCGGGTTGGACAACTTATACCAGGTATCAAGGAGGTTTAGAGATCAATTGATTGATATATCGAATAGTTGGCTATTGAGAAAGAGAAGCGATCGGTAAATATTGAGAGGGTATGTCGTTCGTTGTACGTGGGATTGACTACCTTTGAACTCCACGTGATTTGGGTCACCTACAATCAAAAGTTGTCAGCAAAATTAATTCAGGAAAAGGTGGCACTTTCTTCTGCTTTGATAATAATAATAAGATACTCATTGGAATAGCAGTACGAAGGGTCAGCAACGCATTGTTAGAAAGACTGCTTTCTACTTGTAAAGCATTGTTAGAGACGAGCCTGAAATAAGCAATCATACGGGATGGATGTGTTTAGGGCTTCCTTCTATCCCCACAAAATAACAAAAGTGATGACAATAGTATAACCCGCTAACCACGAATGAATCCAAAACCTCATCAAATTCACCCATATCTTTTCGCATGTTTTAGTTTTCTTTATTATTATCTCACGATATTATTTTATCTTGCATTATCATAGCTTTCAAAACATTCAAAACGATATAAAGATACTAATCGTTAAATGCTACATGCACATATTACAATTTACATGCCAAATTAAAATATTCACTACAAAAAAACACGGATTTAGCGACGGAATTTAGCTACGAAAAAATTTCGTTACTATTTTGTGACAGATTTAGCGACGAAAATTTCTTTTGTCGCTAACTTGCTATGAAATTAACGACGAAAAATTATTCGTAGCTAAATTTCCGACGGATAGATTATTCGTGACTAAATTTGTTGCTAATTGGGGACGAAAACATTTTTGTCGCTAAATCCGTCGCTAATTAGTAACGAAAAATTTTTCGTTGCAAAATTCGTCGCTAATTGTGACGAATAATATTTTCGTGGCTAAATTTTGCCACGAATACTCTTATCCGTCGCTAAATTTAGCGACGAAAATATTTCGTCACAAATTTTATCACTAATTAGCTACAAAAATTTTTCGTCGCTAAATTCGTCGCTAATTAGTCACGGTAAAAATATTTGTCACAAAATTTAGCAACAAACTCCAAAATTCGTGGCTAATTTCGTTACTAATTAGTCACAAAAAAATATTCGTGACAAAATTCGTCGCTAATTAGCCACAAATAAAATATTCGTGGCTAAAATCGTAGCTAATTTATTATCGGAATATCAAAATTCATGAATAATTTCCGAACAAAATTTCTTCTATACTCTATTATGAAATATTTTTAACCGTATCTCTCTATTTAACATATTCTAAATAACGAAATCGAATTAAATATATATTAAATATTACAATTCTCATCAATTTGATAATTTTAATAATAAATAATTCAACCAATCTATAACAAATAATTTTCAATTAGTCGCAGCTGTCGATTTCACCATTCGTGTTTTTGTCTTCTACATCCATTCGATTCTCTTATATAGTTCAATTGTTTGTGAAAGTTCAGTTGATCATATTCATTCGTTATTGTCATCAGTAAGAAACACAATATATAATACATTCACTTTCGACGATCTATCTCGTCTGGCAAGTAGATCTATCTCGTCTGGCAAGTAGATCAAACAGTACTTTTCGGAGGATGGCGACAGTGAGACAGATAACAACTGATAAACGGTAATCCATTTATTTTATTTTATTATTCTTTTATTTTATTAATTTATATTAACTAATCATATTTAATATTTTATAATATCTTAAATAAGCATTTAATTTTATTATTTTATATTTTCATTTTTTAAAAACTAAAATTATTATTTTTTTAATATTTTATTATTTAACGACGGATTTAGCGACAAATTAGAAATCCGTCGCTAAATTTAGCGACGAATTAAGGTATCCGTCGCTGATTTAGCGACGGATCTAAACATTCGTCGCTGATTTAGCGACGGATTCAACGATCCGTCGCTAAACTTAATTTTTTTAAAATTAACATTTAATATTTTTTATTCTTTTGTTATTTTATTAATTTATATTAAATAATCATATTTATTATTTTATAATTTTTTAAATTATCATTATATTTTTTTAATATTTTTAATTTTTAAATAATAATATTTTATAATTTTTTAAATATTTTACTATTTAGCGACGGATTTAGCGACGAATTAGAATTTGTCACTAAATTTAGCGACAAATTCCGAAATCCGTCGCTAAATTTAGCGACGGATACTGAAATCCGTCGCTAAGTTAGCGACGGATCTAAACATTCGTCGCAGATTTAGAGACGGATTCAACGATTCGTCGCTAAGCTTAATTTTTTTAAAATTAACATTTAATATTTTATTTTCTTTTGTTATTTTATTAATTTATATTAAATAATCGTATTTATTATTTTTTAATATTTTAAACTATCATTTTATTTTTAATTTTTTTTTTATTTTTAAATAATAATATTTTTTATTTTTTAAATATTTTATTATTTAGCGACGAATTTAGCAACAAATTTTTTTTAACATTTAATATTTTATTTTATTTTGTTATTTTGTTATTTTATTAATTTATATTAAATAATCATATTTATTATTTTTTAATATTTTAAATTAGCATTTTATTTTTTTTCTTTTTTCTTTTTATTTTTTACAGAATAATATTTTTTATTTTTTAAATAGTTTCTTATTTTATTTTTAAAATTTTTTTAAAGAATAATATTTTTTATTTTTTAATTAATTTATTAGTTTATTTTAATTAGCATTTTATTATTTGATATAAACTTTTATTTCTTTAATTAATATTTAGAATCAGATAATAAGTAAAAATAAAATAGAAATATAAGTAAAGGTAAGATGTGGTCTGGTGGTTGGGTACTCTAACATTTCACTCTTGCGCAGGTGTTCGTGCTGGAGCGAGCAGGGGGCGTGCTGGAGCAGGGGCGAGCAGGCAGGGGTGGGGCGAGCTGGGGCGAGCAGGCGTGTCATCGGATGCAAGTTAGCGACGGATCAAGCATTCGTCGCTAATTAAATAAAAATAAAATATTAATATAATAATTAAATAAAATGTATAAAATATATAATTGTATATAATATAATTTAGCAACGGATTCATGGATCCGTCGCTAATTAAATAAAATATAATATTAATATAATAATTAAATAAAATATATATAATAAAAAAAAAATTATTATATATCATATAATTTAGTGACAGATTTCTTGGATCCGTCGCTAAATTTAGCGACGGATTTTGAATTTCCGTAGCTAAAATTAGCGACGGATTTTTTGTATCCGTCGCTAAATTTAGCGATGAAAATTTTTCGTCTCTAAATTTGTCGCTATTTTAGCGACGGATTTATGTTTTTTGTCGCTAAATTTTTGCGACGCGTCATTAGTGACGAAAAATTTTTCGTCGCTAAATCCGTCACTAATGTTTTTAGTGACGAATTTTTCTAAAATTTTCGTCGCTAAATCCGTCGCTAAAACTGTGTTTTTTTTTAGTGATTCATGTAAACCATTCACAAATCCCACAACTAAAGAAAAGTGACGAAACACCCAAAATGCTTCTCATAACTCCAATTTTACCCTACTCACACAAACCTAATAGCATGTAAATCACATATGGAATTGCCCTTTTCTAGAAGAAAAATGATTCAAAATAACAAACCCAATAATACTCAAAAAAAAAAAAAAAAAAAAACTTCACACCCCAGAAAAATTTATGTATTTCCTAAAAATGTGAGCCTAACAATCTCTGCTGGGAAAATAATTTGCCAACTTTTAACATCCTAATATTTGCCAGTTTCCACCATAAAGATTATAGAAAATTTATTGGCCTTTGAAATACCATACTCACGCAAAAGATCTGAATGATCAATGAATAAATGATCCTATATCTAATTCAAATGAATGATCATAATTTCTTTAGAAATCATCTTCATTCTCGAAAGAAATTTTACCAAATTCCGTTCTTTTTATTGCAAACAAAACTCAGTGAGAAGTGTCATTCCTCATACGTGTAATGAACCAACCAAAGCCAAGACACAAACCAAGGGTGCACGTTTATAGAGCAAAAAAAACAAAAAAAAAAAAACTCTGAAACATCTCAAACATGAAGTAAAAAATTTTGTAAGGTGTTACGTTTACTGGGATAAACAAGCGAAAGTATAGGTAATATGTTTAAAATTATCTAATATAATCTTTATTAGAGTAAACAAGAGAGAGAATACCCTTTGTCCCCTCTCCCCCCCCACATATTGACGGTCAGGGTTGCAATCGCCACCCATTCTTCCTCTCTTCTCCACCCACATAGCTATGGCCACCTCATGCTTCGTTCCTTCCCCGACTCCACCCATACACTAAGGAGAGAGAGAGTGTGTGTGTGAAACACCCACTTCGATAAATTTTAAAACCTATGGAATAGGTCAATTTTTGTAAAAGTTTATAGGATTTGATATGATTTTTTATTTTACTGATATGAGTAGGATTAGGATCGGATATGAATTACAAGTCAGGGTTTTAGATGCAAATATAATATTAGCAAAATCTACATCATATCCCTCCCTTGCCATTCTTATCTATGCTAAATCATTTTTATTGTATGAATTCTAGAATTAATTTGGTTAAATAATTGCAAAATTTTAAAATTATTAGTTTCTTCTTATTATATTTTTAAGGCGTCTTCCAAAAAGATTATAATAAATAATATATTTTATTGTCAATTTTACATACAATTATGAAACTAAAAATAAATGAATTTGATCGAATACATTAGAGTTATATGGTATTGAGGAATTTTATATGACTTTAAAATAGTACACTCAAATCTTTTTCATTCAAAATAGTTTGAAAATAGGTCGATGTGATATTAATATAACACTTACCTATTTTTGACATGACTAGCTAAATTCATTAAATTGAGAATAATTTTATACGATTTTAAAATAATAATTATTTATATTTTTAATTCTGTAATTAAAATTATTTTGCAAGATTCAAACCTAGCAATGATCTCTCTCCATTGGGAACATAAGAGGTCTACAGGGGCACTTTAATCTTTGAATTCAACTGGTAAATAGGACAAAATGGGAATCCAATGACTATTTCCCTATTTTGGGGAAGAAGAGATGGTAAGGAGAGTTTTTCTATTATTATTTTTAATTAAAGCACACACTTTAGTAGTCAAGTCAACGAATAAGGCTAAGGTAGACGGTGATAGATAAAATTAGAGCGCGTGAGGAGAAAGCTCCGGTGCGTAATCGGCTATCAGAACCATCACATTTGAGTTCAACTCCAAATTAGTGATTATAGTTGTATATTTATTATAATAATCCATATTCATCCACTCACATTCCCTCTCGATAAAAGACCGGCGAGAGAGAGATAACCTTCTCACTCTCTTCCCCCCTATTTGGACGCTCCTC